>LATX02000100.1:0-600000 GCA_001466705.2 Moniliophthora roreri | reverse complement strand
TATCGTTTTCGTGTGTGGCATGATTGAATTTTATCGCCTGAAGTACTCGTGAGATGCATACGAGTCATGATTTTGACGCGAAACGTACCCTTTCGTAGAACGCCCTGCTGGATGTTCACTAATGATATAACACCTCTGTACCGGTCATACCTGCCCACCCTTGTCAATATGTACTGGTTGAGTAACGGTCATTGAAAACCCACAAAGAGTCGAACAAAAATGCCTTGACCGGTAGCTTAAAATCACTTGGGGGTGGGGGAGGTATCCTATCGATCACGGTCTTCAACACGGCTTCTACGCCCTTACCAGTCTTTGCTGATATGGGTAGGATGTCTGCTGGGTTGATACCGAAGGTCGACTGCATCTGGGCAGCGATTAACTCTGGTTGTGCGGCTGGAAGATCTATCTGCATCATGACCTCAGCAGTTGTTCTTTTTGACGAAGGTAGGGTTCACTTTGTTCAGAACCGGTATAATGGTAAGACCGCGCTCACGAGCGATATGGAAAACGGATATTGACTGAGCCTGCACTCCTTGACTGGCATCGACCTCCCGAGGCATCAGCAGAAGCATGAATCGAGAGTGAATCACCACTCACTAACAGCAGGGCACCTTGACACGCTGCAAGAGAACGACTAACTTCCCATGCAAAGTCGACGTGACCCTAGAACACCGTCGTGACCAAGAGAACAAAGCATTGGAGGCAGACATACGGGTGTGTCGATGAGATTAAGAAGATGGTTCTTTCCATTGTGTGAGTGCAGCATGCTGAGTCAAAGGATTCAGTCTTTGAAGGCTAGTGATATCACTAAGAGTTAGTACCTAGCGGTTTGGGCCTTGACTATTGAAGAGGACTGCATTAGTTGTTGTAGGATTCATATGATGACGAATGCACCTGTGATTCCTCGCTCCCTCTCCACCTTCAGCTTATCCAGGACTTGTTCGTTCTTGCCGGTTTGTTTTTTCGCAATAGTTCCTGTGAGCTAAGAACGCAGTTGGAGTCGGTTGGCGGGACAAATAAGGTTAGTTCGACACGAACTTCGAGTAATCTAGCAGAGGATGAGAACGTCGTTTTAGGAGACCTTCAGCGACCTGACCTGTCTGCAAGAGTAGATTTACCGTGATCTGCCGAAAAATATGAGGGCCTATTAGAGTTGGAATAAGCTGAAGTAGAACTTGCCAATGTGTGCAATAATAGAGAAGTTCCTGTAGGTGAAAAGTGATTAGATAGGTTGAAGGAGGCAACTTCTTGAAGGAAATACCTAATGACTTGGGCAGGGTAGTCTTCAGTCCTTACAGAAAACTTCTGAGCTGCGTTTAAGTATGCAGAACAACTGAGGAAACGATATGAAAGCCGAAATGGCTTCGGGAGTCTGTATAGATGACAGTGCCATAAGGCATTCATCGTAGTCGCGACCAGCGTTTCAAAGTATTGCCTTTTTTCGAGTAATCCGGTTATTTACGCGTTCGTCAGAGCATAACGCGAAGGTGTTGAGGAAGAACGACTTTGGCTTACTTACTCAGCAACTGAACTTGCTCGCGCTTCAGAATCACTATCATGTCTCTGGCGGAAGCCGCTGAGGCCAGGAAGGCCAGGCTTTTGGCATTGAAGAAACGCAAGGCAGGAGAAGCGTACGCAAACTATTCTTTACATCCGAGTGTTTTCCTCTCATCATGATTACCACCACAGCGACGAACCTGTAATCAAGAACCGCAACTTTGACCCGGAGACTCGCACCCTCAAGAAGCACACTTCAGAAGATGTGGAAATGGACGATACCGTCGAGAAGAACGTGGAGGGTTTAGCTGAGAAAATCATTGCTGAAGACGAGAAGAAGCGAGCAGAAGAACTGGTGCGTGATGGTTGGATGTAGCTGCTTGTCGACATCCTCGACTAAATCATTCTTGTTCAGGACATCTTCAACATCGCCCCGAAACGCCCAAATTGGGATTTGAAGCGTGAAACTGACAAGAAACTGGCCAAGCTGGAACGAAAAACCCAGGAGGCGATACATACATTAATTCGTCAGTCCAAATTCAGACTGTTGTAGGTAAAATACTAATGAATTTGCAGGCCAAAGGCTAGCAGCACAAAAGGGCGACTCTGATGATATTGTCGGTGCTATGAAAGCCCAGGAACGCGCTGAAGTAGATGAAGATGCAGACGACGATTAGAGGAACAGTTTGCCCCGCTCTCATGTAAAACGGTATGATTGTAGGTTCCGGTTCTGCGAAGATTCCTGGTTCGCCGAGCGGTGCCATATCCGGACTTATCCCAAGGGGATACATCGTGGCTCTGATGTAGAGGATGTTGCTTGCTAGGTGTAGAAGTTCCTACACATACCGTTCGATCAACAGTGTTGGACGTTCAGTAGAGTTACAGTGCTGTATGAACAAGAGTAGAGTCATTTCTAGTGTACGTAGGTTGCTTATGCTCAGTTGGGCACGAAAATGCGTGATCAAGAAAGAGAAATTGTCGTCCTTCACCGCACCAGTCTGTCGATACCATCTGGCACCTGCTCGACGTTTCACAAGGTCGTAGTTGATAGAGGATAAAGGTGTCTCACCTTCCAACCATGCGTCGTCGCTGCTCGTTTGTATCCCTCCAAAGCTTCACCGACCGCGTAAGGCTGCTTCCAACGATCGTTCGCCCAGAATAAGCGTGCGGGTCTGGGCTCAAGGTTGGAGATTGCGAGTTTAATCTGGACCAAGATAGCGGCCACACTGTCACAAAGGTGAGTGGGTATTGCGAAAGACCTGGCAGTTAAAAGAACCAAAAATACCTGTAACTCGGTAGCCAACCTGAAGAAGTCAGGAGATCCATGCAAATGGAGCCACCTGGAAGTGTGTGAGCAAAAAGAACTAAATGAAACGGATATAGGATTTTCACCTCCAGTAACGTGTCCACCTCCACCATGTATGAATGGCAAAAATCGAGGGGTGATGATACGGAAGAAGGGGGGAGCTAGTGGGAAGTCTGGCGGGAATCTAATCTCAAAGATGATTGAGTTGAGGTTGCTGAAACACAAGCGCCTTAGATGGGAATTGCATCATGAACGAGAACATGCACTGACGCTTTCTTCATATCTTTGGCTATAGGAATATTTTCGTCAAAGGAATGCAACTCGACAATCCACTGGAACAGATTGTCCCCGATGAGATTCGGAGGAAGGTACCAGCCAAGGTCCTTCAAACTATCGGCATTCTCTTGTTCCTTGAGCAATAACTTGAGCTCCTTCTGAACGGCCATGGCAGCACCAGGGCTAGCAAACTCCGGCGGTGGCATGAGGTTGGCTACCGCACCATTGACATATGCAGCATCGTGTACCCAATCGTCCGCTGGACGTTCCCTTCGCTTAGAGACCCTGGAAGATGCGGTGGGTGCTGACGCTCCTGTGGAGGCGGGGCCACCAACAAAAGCATGCATCTTCTCAAAGTCCATATCAAAATCTCCGTCGACATCACAGGCAGCTTTAGTGGTCTCCTTCCCTTTATCCTTCTCGGCCGCAGGTGGCTCTGTGTACTCAAATACCTCGCGATCTTCGTCATCATTATCATCTTCCTGATATTCGTTACGCCTGGCCTGCAGCGTGACATTGATTTGATAGCTTGGTTCTGGGATTTCGATAGCTTTGTTATTCAACGTTACAGGTTGTTTTGGGTCAAGCTTGACATGAGGCGTCTGATCGGAAGAATGAGCTTCTGTGCTGGAAGTTTGGTCTGAGAGCGACTCGTTGAGTGATGAACATTTCACGAGGAGGTAGCGGCTATGTCCATGGTCAGTCAAGACCACTTGTAGAGCAGGTGAGATGAAACATACCAAATAAGCCATTGTGTCTGAGAGACTACGTAATACGGGTTGTTACTAACAAACTTGTATGGTTGATTGACAATCTCTACTAATGCCACACAATTGACTGGCCCAATGCGACTCTTGCGCCATCCAGAGGTCCGATTTTGGCCTGTATACGATCCCATTGAAATCGAGCCGTCTTTCGCAAGGTACACGCCGTTGCCATATGCACGGCCGTGAGCAATGTCTTTGAACCAAAGTCCGTGGCGGATGATCTGTACATTCAGTTAGCGACAACAACGAAGCAGTATGATATACATACTGAATGCCAATTCCGTAGTGGAGAACCGTGGAAACCCTGGCAAATAAACAGCAAGTTTTTGTCAGCTTTTGTCTGGACATCATAAACACTGGCCTACAAAAAGGGCAGGATATTTGACACAATTTCGGTCCTCCTTCCTAGCCTCTTCGACCGACGCATTGAATTTCGCTTCAGCATCTGGAGCCCCGACACTGAATCTGTACTGCCTCCACATGGGATCTATGTGATGAATAAATATGCGTTCCCATGGACAGCAGAAGATGCATCACCGATATTCTTCACTGCTTCATTCTTATCCGTTATTTCTTCGAGGTAGGCAGTACAAGAACCGAGAACCCTTAGTAGAGATCATTACTTAGTGTAGTGCATCCACGTCGGATAAGACATACCATCTAAGTAATTGCCAAGCAGCGGGGAAGACATTCGGATCGGTATCTTGAAGTTTGGGCTTTGGCTTTCCTACATTCACTTTCCGAAGCAGGTGCTTTCTATAGAGTGATCAGCACAGAATAAGTACAGCAAGATAAAACTGACCTAATATCGTCGATCGGCGGCAACGAGTCCAGCAACTGGACTATCGACGCTCGCATCTAGTGATACCTGAATGAACTTGTGAAACTCATGGAGGGGCAGTGAGTTACCTCATGCTTGGACAGCTGATCGAATTCGTATAGTCCATCTCCACTCATAATAGCCTGAGCTCCTTGAGGCTCCAGTGTTACCTGTTGTAGCACTACTGCACCAGGCACAGTCATGGGAGTGGCAAACGACGGGTGAACAGGAGCAGCAAGAACTTTGGAAGGGTCTGGATTTGGGACCCGCAGGCCCATTCCCGTGGGAAGCGGTTCATCCATGACGCCCTCCGCGGCAGCCGAAAACGCCAAAGAAACGAGAAGATCAACTGTACTGGGGTTGTGGATAATTTCGTACTGTCCATAACTGGTCAGAAACGCGTCCACTTGGAAGTTGTGAAACGAACCTCGAGCGAAGGACCCTTGCCGAGACAGTAATACTGGTAGGAGCATAGCTTGGAATCACAGACATAGGGCTTCAGTACCTCATATTCCGTGTGTAGTTTGTTGTGACAAACACTACAGTAACGAGTGCAGAGCTGGAACTAGCCGTGAGCAAGTACATCTAAGAGATGACATTCAAACTCACCGTTAATCGCCTAACGAGATAACAGAAGGCTGCCAGCGGCACGTTCACATCCTCGTCCTTGCCCAGACCACTCAAAGGATCATGAGGTAGGTTATTCGTTCTAGCTAGCTCTCTCTCTTCCATATCCGCGTCTCGAATTTCCTGAGGTGTTCTATCAAAACTTTTCCCTATGCAGATGCAGAAGCCAAACCTTAGCTTTTAGTCGTAAAACGTCCTCCTCTCGCATTTGATTCTTCTCTATCTCCCAGAGAGCCAGTTCGGCACCGGCCCACCCCAAGCCGTTTCTCCGTCTTATATTGACTAATTTGAGGAACGATTGGTCCATAAGGGATTCCAACGACGAACTGAGACTGAATTTATCGAATCTCTCCAGATCCTCCTCTTCCTCTTCCTCTTCTGGTTCTATCTGAGGTGGTGGTTCCATGGGGTCATCACCGTCACCATCCCACTCATACATTGCAACGAGCGCTTCCTGCTTTTCCTTCTCTTTCTGCTCTCTTAGAAGGTCTTCGGCATCAGCCAGGATAAGCTTGTGCTTCTTGCTCGCATCTCGCGCATAATCTTTGCCCGGTTTGTACTTCCCACAGAGACCGACTTTGAACGTTAGGGGTGATTGGACTATGCCGACATTTCTCTGGTATGCTGCACCGGAGTAGTCAGGAGACGGATAGACGCTCGAGAAACCAGATATGAGGAGCACGAGGTACTGAGACTTAGACAACAAGCGCCTGTCCCAGGCCATGAGTGCACGAGGCGGTATGGATTCGGCGAGGTGAATGACGGGAAGGGAAACGCATATGCAGAAATCATCACCGCCGAAGCGGATAAGCGCCGGGCGATAAGAGCTTGCAACGGTGTCGATGAAGTCGCTACGGGCTGTGTCAGACTAGCAGGCAAGGTGAACGGCATAAATCTTACGTTTGCATGCGATATAGCTGTATTTTGGAGTCGAGCCGCTGTGATGTAGCAAGGTCATCATCAAGGTCAAACGCTTCATAATCATCATCATCGGCTTCCTCATCTTCTATGTCCCCGTTTGACATGGCTTTGTGGAGGTTGAAGAGGATGAACTCAACCATTTCGGGGATTGAACGAGGCTTCGAACTGGCAATCGCCTCAATTACGTCTTGGATGTTTGACGAAGGGTCAGATTCAAGTGAATATGAAAAGGAAGTGTGGTCCTTGGGATAGTCGGAAGTATCTGGGGATAGAGTGACGTGAGCTGCTGAAAACTCAGATTGAGCCGGCCATACCGGAAATGAGGATGTTCACGGAGAGTATGGGGTCACCAGATGTGGTGGTCACAAAGAGCTCAAAGGAGCCTTCTTCGTCGCTAGGCCGAAGCTCTGCGCAAATTTAGCTTTCAATCGCACGCAAGTAAAGCAGAATGAGACGTACTGGAAGCTTTGAACCCATGAGCGACAAAACCTTTCTTGCACGCGTCTTTCATATCTTCCAAATCCGCATTGAACCTTTTTCGCCCTTTAAGATTGGCATTTTTCGAGGCGAGCGTGATCATGGAAGCAGCCTTTCCAGCCTTCTTGTCCACGTTTTGGGAGCTGCCTTTCGACAATTTCTGGCGTTTTGGAGGAGGATTTTGCTCTGATTCTGATTCCGTGTCGTGATTCCCTATTATTTCGTTTCCAGAATGGCTGTTTCTCGTGGGAGACATCAATCTGTTGTTCGTGTTGCTTTATAGTAGCATCAGAATCAGATTCATTATCAACTAGAGGGCAAAATTATGCAAACCTGGTCCTACTTTCGTGCACTACAATGACGGTCTCGACGCTCTTTCGATTTGTATGCCGACGATGCACGTGGATGAAACGAGGAAGACTTTGTTAAAGCGGTCAGAGTGCGGGGTACTCGTCGTGTCAAGCACAACAATGACGGCACCGAGGACGCGCTGCCACGTGCACTCAACGTGATGCTGATCAATCCGGTAGACACTGCCTACATATTACCTCCTGGGCGGTAAACTTGAGACAGTGCATGAAGTAGATTGAGTCAGTGATGGATTGCACAGCGCGTCTTACTGGAGGGTCACGCAATGGCAGTGTCACCTTCGTCTACGGCTACAGCGTCTACATATGGTTCCTCGACGCGTAAAACACGGACATGGAAATTCAATATGGCGAACTAAAAATACAAGAAATTTCCGCTCCCAGCAACCAGTCCAAGATCACAACGAAGATTCGAATAGCAGCTTCCTGGGTTTACCAATTATTGGTCGTGTGGACACTAAGTGAGGCCTACAGCGCCGTGTTAGTGCAAATGCAGAGAGACGAACGAGGCGGACACACATAGAGGTTCCACAATTCGCAGCAGGATTACCCATAATGATACTCTCTGATACACCGGAGATACTATCGTTTTTACCAAAAGCGGCTGCGTCGAATAGATGGTCGGTGGTCTTCTCGAATGAAGCCAGCATAAGAACACTGTCTTTCATCTTGGCCACACCAAACCGAGTGATACCCAGAACCTCACCCTGAAAGACAGTTAGTGTGTCTTGATGGACCTGTGCGATAGATGCTTACCTTGTAAGTCATGACGTCTCCCAGCAACATGACGTGTCGAGGGTCAATGTTCATATCATGAGACTTCATCGTGTATTGAATCTCGTTGATAATGGTCAGACGAGCAGCCTCTATGCCGAGGACCTGTGCCACCTCAATGACATGATTGGAGGACGTTTGTTCGCCAGCGACACCTGAGGAAAAGAAAGGTGACCTGTGGTCCCCGCTCCAAACGAATATGGCTTACCTTCTGTGATCATACACTTCTGCAGACCGTAACCTTCGACAAGTAACTCCTTGTCGCCCTTTTTACCTCGATGATCATCCTTATCCTTGATGTTAATGACTGCACGATGGATGCTCGGGACTCCCTGCAAAGATTGAATATGTTGGCAGTGGGCCAAACATCGCACTCACCTTAACGACTACTTCTGGAAGCCCACGCTTGAGCTCACGCAGGCGATAAAACTTGTCGGAACCATCGATGAAGATCCGTAAACGGTTCTTACGAGGAACCACTATTATGGACTTTGGTCTTGTAAGTTTAAAGACTTCGGTATACCAAAGGTCGAGACACACCTCTTGCTTGATCTTGAGCTTCTTAGCAGCGACAATTGCCCACTTAATGTCATCTAGTGTGAGTTCCAATTGAAGCTTCTGGATGGCATCTGTATCGACGATGATCCCGATGTACGTATAATCTGGTGCCCAAGCTTCCTCAAGAACGCCTGCAACCTATAATCAGATCAGAATAAACTCACCGGAAACACAGATAAGACCATACATCACCAAGTAATGTCTTCTCTAATCGACCCTTGACGATACGTGCCGACGGTTCGCTATCGGCAGTAACCAGTTTGCAACTAATGATTGGGGTACTAATGGTCTTGGCGGCGTTGATGATTTCTTTGATACGGGGTACTCCAAGTGTAACGTTCATGGACGCGACACCGGCAAAGTGGAAGGTTTTCAACGTCATCTGAGTTCCTGGCTCACCAATGGACTGCGCACCAACAGCACCGACCGTAGAGCCTATTGAGTGATTAGCATACACGCCTAGAAAATTTTGCGGCAAACGCAAACGCACCTGGTTCAATCCGTGCTTTGACGTACTTGACCCAGCAAAGCTCAAGGAACAGCAACAGTTGTGCTTCTGTGACTTTGATCTTGCTATTTACCATAGCCTTGTCAGCCTCTATGGACCCATTGCATTAGCTCAGAAGTGCAACAAGGCTGGTGAACCTTACCAGAAGCTCCAAATGACAAATCTGTACCTTCGTCCCATTCTGGAGGGCGTTCCAATGCGTCATACATCCCTCGTCGTTTCCGTACTTCAGCCAATTGCTTGACTGCACGGTCCACAATGAAGTTACGGATGATGCTCAAATACGTTTCTGTGCATTCGCTTTGAAACTTCTTCGAACCAAGCTGACGGTCGACGATCTCGAGGATCTCGAAGGGGAGCAGAGCTCGCCCCGCACAAGATGAACGTGATGCCATTGCCTAATAAACTTGTTAGGTGTAGAACATCCTACGGGCAAAAACCATTACCTCTGAGTGGTTCCATGCTCGGTCAAAGTCCAGAGGTTGTGCGTCACCCTCCAAACAGGCCGGATCAAGAGCATCGTCACCATATTGAAACTGAACCATCCCCCCAGTGGAGTTGCGAACAGATAAGTCATATTGCGTAGTCAGATCTTCCAGTGCTTTCATCAGTCGACGTTGCATGTATCCTGTCTCGGCCGTTTTAACTGCAGTATCGACCAGACCTTCACGACCAGAGATTGCATGGAACAGGAACTCCGTGGCAACCAACCCCGAATAGAAACTATTCCGAACAAATCCTTTGGACGGAGGCTCTTTAGACTTCTTCGGGAAGTGCGGCAGCGAGCGATCCTGGAAACCGTTGGGAACACGATGACCTGCTATAATTTGCTGTCCAACACAGGCAACCATCTGCGAGACGTTGATGACGGAACCTGCGACGCCAAATGAGGAACCAAAATGAGGCGAGGATCAAATAGTCGCACCTTTAGAACCGCAAGTGGCCATGATGAGAGGAGCGTTGTATTTGCTCAACTCCCTCATACATATTTGACCGACTTCTTCTCGAACTTTGGATAACACGGAAGAAATCATAGCCTCGAGGGTCTGTTCTTGGTCACATCCGGGCTTGTTCTCCAGTTTACCTTTCTTAGCTTTTGCAATGAGATCCTGACATTCTGCATATGCCTTCTCTACCAGGACATCTTTCTTTTTGGAAAGTTCCGGTCCTGGAATAACATCGTTGATACCGAGCGAGAATCCGAAGTTGGCTGTCAAGCTATCAGGTCAGCGTTCGATGATAGCAAGATTTAAATCCTGCTGGATCCCATACCTAGCCAGCGCGCGCAGAGCTTCGCAACTCGATTCATGGCTGCGGCTGCCTCGTGAGGACCATAGTCTCTCATGATAACGCCAAAGATCGACTTCTTCTTTCCACTTCCTACTATCGCCTTATCCATGACACCACACATCACCTCGCTATTCACAATCACAAGCCAGCCGTCATTCGGAGACATATCCTTCACGAGCTTCATCCTCTTTGAATAGTTCTCTGGTTTAGCTTCTTCCCATCGATGACACTTCGACTCAACATTGACGAAAATCTTTGACTGCTTGTTGGGTCGCATAAGGACGTTGAAAATCTGCTTGCCGGTCCACAATCTTACGGGCTTCCATATCGTTGGTGGGGGTATATCAATGTGAAGATTTGCGTCGGCGAAATAACAGCATATTTGCGTAAATTGCCGGCGGTCAAAGAATTGGTCTTTTCGAGTCATAAGGTACGAAGCGGTAATGAAATCTTGGATGGCTGCGATGACTGGTTCTCCGTTTCGAGGCGTCACGAGGTTGTGTTTAACACTCATGAGTTCAAGGGCTTCCGTCCTGGCTTCCTCAGTTTGAGGAACATCTGAAGGACATGAACGTTATGAGCACGCTGTTATCTGCTGGAGGGAGTAGGCTCACGCACGAAGGTTCATCTCATCACCATCAAAGTCAGCATTGTATGGACCACATACACATTCGTTCAGCCGGAAAGAACGCCATGGCCGAACTTTGACCTGTAACCTGGTGTCAGTGATACTCTTTGGCGCCTGCAAAGCATACGCACTCGATGGCACATGATGGACAACTATGCGGAAGATGTCAGTCGTAAAAAGTCTGAAGTGGAGGCTGTGTCACGTACCTTGTGCAAACTTGGCTGTCGGTTGAACAGTACAACATCACCATCGACAATGTGCCTCTCCACGACATCACCGATAGCCAAAGTATCTGCAATCAGAGCACGGTTTCCAAACTTCAGGTATTTCTTCCCTCTGTCGTTCGACACGTAATTGGCTCCCGGATGGACATCTGTCCCATTTCGTATGGCCTGTTTCAAGATGTCGATGTTGTGTATGGTGACACGTTCAGGGTACGTGAGAATTTTAGCCACACGCTCGGGAACAGCAACCTCGTCGATTCGCAAGTTGGGGTCAGGAGAAATGACAGTCCGTCCAGAAAAGTCGACTCGCTTTCCCGAGAGATTTCCACGAAAGCGGCCTTGTTTGCCCTTCAGTCTCTGGACAAAGCCACGGATTGGCTTTTGACCCATTTGCGAGGGCACACCAGGAAGTTCAGAGT
Organism: Moniliophthora roreri; assembly: GCA_001466705.2. Lineage (NCBI taxonomy): Eukaryota > Fungi > Basidiomycota > Agaricomycetes > Agaricales > Marasmiaceae > Moniliophthora > Moniliophthora roreri. Next base: position 588,540 of record LATX02000100.1, on the reverse strand, counting down.
TAATATACATAGCTACTGAAAGCTGTAGAAACTCCCATTGTTCCTGTGATGGGTGATTAGTGGCTGAGAATGTACACGGATGTGACAAGGTTTACCATGAACTGAGGTGTCGGTGCCCCCTTTGAGAGTCCTTGCTTGATTAATGCATTTGTGAAGACTATCTCTGTGAGCTTCACTGTGAGGTCGTCTTCATTGGAAGCGCCGTCTTGGGCTACAGATGGACGGATTGCTGGTGGGGGTACAGATAAGTACTGCCAGATAAACTCTTCTGGACGACCATGTTCAGGCTGTAGACCCAGTAGCTCGCAATCCTAAGGAGCGCTTTGGTTGAAGAGAAGAACACTTGAAGAGACTCTTACTTACCTCATCCGTAATGCGGCGAAATAAATCCAAGACTTTCAGGGGATTCAAGTCCTCGTGAACAGTCTTGTTCAGAAACACGGCAAGGTCTTTCTGTGATTCAACAGCTGGACCAAACGTCCTCTTCCACTTCTCCATCTCCTCCGCGGTCTTCTTAGCCCTAAACTTGTCGTGGATGATCTTCAGGGCGCCGGCCTTCTTCACCGCACCATTTGTTGCAGTGCAGTAGGGGCAGTAGACCATCTTGCGCGCCATTGTGTTGACGGCTTTGAAGAGAGCCTGACGCTGGATGTTCTCGAGATTAGGTCTCCGGAACCGTTTTAGATATGTCCGACGATCTGGTTCTTCAAGCAAGACACGGGCACAGGTCTGAATTATGGTGCTGTGTTAGTTGCCAATCATCAGGGATAGCGAAACACACACTTTGCAGATACACTGAAGTATCTGGATAGTGTGTTTGAAATAACCAATATGAAAGACGGGTACAACAAGCTTGATGTAGGCGTAATGTCCGACACAATTTACAGAGTCTTGTCCGCAGGTTTCGCAAAAAGCATTCTTTTCTGTAGTTCCCTGTCGGAAGAATCTCAGCGCAAGAAAAATGTTCAAGTGTAGTGAACGCACCAATCGACGATCCAAAACACCATCCTTCACAGGCAACCTGTCCGACGGGTTATACAAGTCTCTATGAGTGACTTCAAACTCTGAGATTTTAACAGTGTCCTGAGCATTCAGTAAACTGAACTGAAGCTTCTTGCTGCGTAATGAAGTCTATGAGTTTCCGACGAATAAAATTTTTGAGACCGCGTACATGACTTTTGGTGCCTGATGCGAGACCGCCTCCTTCATTTTCGTCAACCTGGTCGTGATATTTGAGTCAAGGATTCGTGTAACACATAGAGACGAGGTTGGGTAGCTGAAGGAGTCAATATATTAAATCGGAAATACAAAAGATAAAGATAGTCACAGTCACAACCAGACGCGTGACCGCCCTAAGGACTTACGCGTTCACTGCAGCGTTGACTTGTAACCACAATCATGTCTCGAACATCATACGACAGGTATTCGATATTTTGCTCTGAAGACTGGACAGAATGTCTGAATTTCGCTTTCAGATATCTGACGGTATTTTCTCCTGAAGGTCGATTGTACCAAGTCGGTATGTTGCAACAAGCTGCTGTTCTTCAATCGTCACATCTATCGTCTACCAGAATATGCCTTCAAAGCTATCTCTGGGTCTGGGCATACCGCAGTGGCCGTTCGAGGGAAGGATACATCTGTCGTCATCACACAACGCAAAGTACCTGTGCGTCCCACCCACCGATCTACCAGTCTTTCATTTTTGATGGCTTGACCCAGGACAAACTACTTGATGCCTCAACTGTCACCCACTTATTCAGTATCACCCCCTCGATTGGCTGTGTTATGACGGGTCTCATCGGTAGATGCATTTGCCTCTGCTACACATTCAGTGGAGCTTACGCGTTCCTTGTTCCCAGCCGATGCTCGTCAACAAGTTGCCAGAGCTCGTAGCGAGGCCGCGGACCACAGGTACAAGTTTGGCTATGAAATAACACCCGATCAGCTGGCCAGGAGAATGGCAAACATTAACCAAGTCTACACCCAACGGGCAGGGATGCGGCCATTTGGGATCTGTGAGTATCCGTAAGTCCCATAACGCACTGGTTTCTCATTCAAATTTACAGCGATGATACTCATCGGCACCGATCTTGAATATGGTCCTCAATGCTTCAAGCTCGACCCCGCTGGGTACTTTGTCGGGTTCCATGCGACTGCAGCAGGACAGAAGCAGCAGGAAGCTATGAACCATTTAGAGAAGAAATGGAAAAAGCTTGATAATGGCAGAGGCGCTGACGATCCTGTAAAAGCTGGCAAAGCCCTCGACCGGGCGGAAGTCATCGAGGTACGTCTTCGTTTACGAAAACCTCACACTGCTGACCCCATTTAGATGGCTATTGAAGCCATGGCGACCGTCCATGGTGTTGACTACAAACCTTCAGAAATCGAGATCGGTATTGTCTCGACTGCTCCGGAAGAAGGTGCAAAAACTAAAGGACTCTGGCGGACGATGGACGAGGCTGAGATTGAGAGACACTTATTGGCGTATGCGGAAAAGGATTAGAAATTACTCATTAATGGCCAATCGGATGTACATTCATTTCTTCCCTCTATAGTACTGTGTTATAAAACAGTGAACATAGTCCGTTGCGGGGCTGCGGTCTTCTTCCCCCAAGCGTAGTGCGAGGTGCCCCGATAGATTTGGCCTAGTCTATGATATTGTTACCACATTTCACCCTATACACTTGTTCAACGCAAAGATGCTCCTCCAGACTAGTGATGATGTTAGTTAGCGCCAGGAAACAAAAGCATTCAACGCACCAAAACCGCGTCAATTTCCCTTTCATCTATCTCTTTCTTCCATAACCTCTCCGGCGCTTCCCAGAATTCCCTAAATACATTCTTAGACGAGGATGGAACTGAATTTGAAGATGATGCAGGAGAGGTGGAGAATTCAGAGTAGTTCTTGTTCTGCAACTCGGCTGGCGCAGCTGGGTGCGCGTGAGGTGTTTCTGAGCCTACCAACAAGAGTCAATGAGTGTCGTTTAAAGTGGGCATATTTCACATACCAGACCAAGTGCGTTTGCCCAGGAATCTAATGAGAGGTGTGTGTGCTCTCGCAGAGAATATACGCACGGTCGGATGCATGATGGAGGTTTGGTGATGATGGTGAATGTCCTTACATAACTCAGACAGGTTAATCGCGACAAGGATTCCGACATTCAGACAATGACTCTCGTTCCAGTAAAGAAATGCATGAGAATACGCGGTTGAGCGCGGTATATTCGTCGACTACGTAATTATAAAGTGACAATATGCAGTACGATTTTTCTACAATCCAAGAGGTTTCGTGAGTAATATCATGCGTGTAGGGTGGTATCTATAGAGACAATGCAATGCGATAGCGAGTGAACGGAAGGATGAACTTCCCAGTAGTGATACAATAGGTGTGCAGATGAGTGCAGAAACCAGTTGGCGACGAGCAGCAGCCGGAAATTGTTTTACAGGCGGAGCTGCTTGGCCTTCTCCCAGGAGTAGTTAGGGTTACCGAAATGACCGTAGCAAGCAGTCTGCTTGTACTGTGGTCGTTGGAGATTGAGTTCGCGGACTAGAAGAATCTATTAGCCTCAAAAATGATGGCAAGACAAAGCTACATACCCATGATACCGGGACGGAGGTCAAAGTTCTTACGGATGATCTCGACGAGCTCAGCGTCAGACTTCTTGCCGGTGCCGTAGGAATCAACATAAATTGACAGGGCCTCAGCAACACCAATAGCATAGGAGACCTGAACAAGGAGACGGCGGGCAAGGCCAGCAGCGACGAGGGACTTAGCTACAAGAATCGTGGTCAGTGCGAATCATTCTAAAGCACCAGCGAGACATACCAATCCATCGTGCTGTATAAGCAGCGGAACGGTCGACCTTGGAGAAATCCTTTCCAGAGAAAGCTCCTCCTCCGTGGGCACCCCAACCACCATAGCTATCGACGATGATCTTACGACCAGTCAGACCGGCATCACCCTGAGGTCCACCAATGACGAAACGGCCAGAGGGGTTGATCTGAAAATGAGGATAAGTCGAGTGGCCAAAGCTGGTCCCAATGTAAAGCTTACGTGGTAGACAGTTCGCTCATCGAGCAGTTTCGCGGGGATGACCCCCTTAATAACCTTCTCAAGGATCTCCTTCTGGAGGTCAGCGAGTTTAATCTCCTCGGCGTGTTGAGCAGAGATGACGACGGTGTCGACACGGACGGGGACAGTAGCACCACCGTCCTTCTCATACTCAATAGTGACTTGAGTCTTGGTGTCAGGACGGAGCCAGGGGAGGAGGCCAGAGCGGCGAGCATCAGCCAAAGCGCGGTTGAGCTTGTGTGCAAGCACAACGGTGAGAGGCATTAACTCCTCAGTCTCGTCGGTGGCATACCCGAACATGATACCTTGGTCGCCAGCACCATGGTTCTCGAGCGAACCGTGGTCAAGACCTTGAGCAATATCGGGAGATTGCTGCTCAATGGCGACAAGGATATTGCAGGTCTTGTAGTCAAATCCTTTCTCGGAATCATCGTACCCGATATCCCGAATAGTGTTACGGATGATCTTCTGGTAGTCGAGCTGGGCCTTGGTGGTGATTTCACCGAAGACCATGATCATACCGGTCTTGGAAGCAGTCTCGCAGGCAACTTTTGACCACGGGTCTTGCTCAAGACAAGCATCGAGCTAATTACCAGTTAACTGGGGCCTCGTGCAAAACGACATGTACTCACGATAGCGTCAGAAATCTGATCACAGATCTTGTCTGTTTGACATTGTTCTATGAGCCATAGATCTGTTTCAGCATTGGGAAAATCATACCAGGGTGACCTGTGAACGAATGAAACATGAGTTACATGCTCAGAAAAATACTGAAAATCTTTGCACCTTCACCGACCGACTCGCTGGTGAAAAGGAATCGATTGGGAGCCAAAACAGCTCTGACAGCGTGTCCGTTAGCAGACATGACGATAGGGGGTGGTCTATGATGGAGGGGAGAAGGGGAAGCAAGGTCAGAAGAGTCTGAAATGAATATTTTTTATATAGTACGTAGCTTAGCTTACCTAACTATCACGCCATTCGCCTAACCCATTCACCACCGTGCGCGGGTGAGCAGGCGTTTTTTTATATATCAAACCATATCATAATCGGTTGGCGAGCGCGGAGATGTCCCCTCGACCCTTAGGAACCTGCTTGAAGACGTGTGTGGCGTGCAGAAAGTTTACGTGTCGAGTAAAAAGTGCTATGAGTACAGAAAAAGGGTTTCTACAATCTGGACAGTACACTCGAACGTGCCTACAACTCTAAGGCATCAGGTACGGAGCTGGAAAACCTGCCCTGTTTATTGATCGGAATTCCGTATCTTCGACTTGAATAAACATCTACAGAGAATTCACATCGAAATTAAGCGAGTCCAACACCAAGTGGATCCGTGTTGGTACTTGGGCTGGGCGAAGGCTGCGGCAGTTCGACAACCTGAGGTATAGAGTGAGATGAACTTTGCCCAGACATCAAAGGTAGTTTATTCGATGCGTCGTTGCTACGTGGCGTTGCCACCGTGGGATCAGCAGGAAGGGGTATCGGGGAATCTGTGATTGAACAATCTTTTGAAACTGGTACTTCCGCAGGAGCTGTCGCATTTCTATTCGGTGCGGTAGATGGGGTCTGCTCAGCACTCAGGCTCCAAGGATTATCATAAATTGAAATGGCCGGGTGAGTGTTTGAAGTTGATTTCACCGAAGCCCACGGATTTCCTAAACTTGGGGCAATATATGACGACGACGAGGGTGGTACCGTTGCAGAACCAGAGCTGATCACCGGGGTGTCATCTCCCCAGGTAGCCAGTGTATCTCGACCCTGCAACTCCGCAGTCTTTTCTGGGTCACCTACAGCATTGGTGTTCCAATTCAAATCTTTGGCTACACCTTCATAGGCCTCCTGCACCACGGAGAATGCTGCAGAGGCATTAGAAGAAAACTTGCCCCACATTGAACGAACGCCTGCCCCGGAAAACAGCTCCTGAGTTCGACCAGGTGCTCGAGAAGGTGAAGCAGAGATGCCAGTCGGTGATTGTGGTGAAACACTGCTCTTCATAGAGAAAGAGGAGCCAGTCGTGGCAAATGGTCTGAAACTCTCCACTCGAGGCAATGGACTGGGCCTCACATTCGCCAAAATATCGGCATCGGAGTTAGATGGTAATTCATATATAAGATTGGGATTGGGCGAACGACTTCTTGGGAGCGTAGCTGATGCTGGTTTTGAGGGTGATGGTGGTAGGGGGATATTCGAAGGGGTGCTTATCCTATTCATCACAGGATCATCTTCCGTTCCTTCAACAGGCCCAATGACTTCGGGGGAACGGGGTGGAAGCATACTCCGGCCATTCATCTCATCATCGGTGCGCCCGTACAGTTCATGCCAGAACCTAACGTCCTTCGAGTTCGGAGATAATACTCCCATATCGGCATTAGGAGCCCGGCTAGTCGGATCGTCGAGCGAAGTGTCGTACTGAGGATTTAGGTTCTGCTCCATTTCCGACGGAGAGTTCATGAAATCCCAAACGCTGTAGGTACGTTCGCAAGGGGGTGGTCCTGTGCTATCACCGACGCGCCTCTCCCGCTCCGAATTGAAAAGAAAGGTACCAAACTGGCACGAATATAAATGATAATATAGTTGGCGCAAAAACCGTTCATTAAATTCGAAACGCTCTGGGAACTGGCGCTGAATCTGTCGAACAGTTTCCAGGAACTGATGGAAAATAGGTGACGTCTCCTTTAGATGATTCTGTGAGGTAAACCGGTTTTGCACGGATGCAAGAAAGCCCTGTGCCGCCTCTGCGCTGCTACCGCCACCTCCACTCGTTTCAGCTGGGGCAACGAAGAACTTTTCCGAAGAGAGGTGTCCACATCTGTCCATGAACTTGTGTCCATACGATAACCAATCCTTCTCGATAAGGATCTCAAAACCACGTATCGTCCGGTAGAAGGGATCCAAACATAACTGGGCTATCGATGAGAGCTGCGAAGTGCGGTCCCATCCATCGGAACAGTGGATAAGGACATGCGACGAGTTAACGTGCACGTTGCGTGTGATGAGATTGGTGCCTTCAAGGATAATCGATATGTGCCGCAACCACCCGGAGCGGCGAAGAGCTTGCCTATCCAGCACTGAAACACCAGATATCTGACCGGATAGGTCATTTTTGATACTGGCCAAGAGAGTGTCTGCATCTCGAAGTGCCTCAACGACCTTCGCAAGTGCTTCTCGCATGGTGTGGATGTGATCAATACCGAGGTAAACTTTCTTCCCCTCCTTGTAATGATCCATATTCTCTGTCCCAGCTCCTTTAGCGGTGTTAGCTACAGCATTCGTGGTTGGACGCGCATCGATGATTAGGTTTGTTGTAGTGGCACCATATACAGGTGTATTCAAAACCCGTGAATCTGGAGCAAAATGTGACTGAAAAACGGTCTCGATCAACTTCTCGTCCTGAATAGACCGGTTCTGAGTGATTCCGACCATTGGCTGACTCGATCGTGTAATGCTAGCCTAAGGAAGGTTGAGCCAGAATTTGAAAAGTAGCTTGCTGCACTGACGTAGTTAGACCAATGTAGGTAAGTTAACACGGGTATCCGACACTTGCTGCGGTATTTTGAAGCGTACTGAAGGGTAGTATCACTAATCTTCGTCGGAACTAACAGTTTTGCTGGGTACGTTGGACAGAACTAGAGTCGCTAGGAGTTGTCGATAAGCGCATCGCGGATAGGATAATTGAGCCACCCACAGAGTAATCTTTGTTGACATCCGTGAAGCGCCATGCCTTGGTTCGAGTGCCAACGCCCATCCGGCCAAATTCCTCTCTCGGGTTGTAGACTGACCAGCCATTATTTGTAGGATATGAAGGATTAGGTTGGTAGAAGAATGCGTAGAGTTGATTGACGGATGCTGATGAAGGGAAAGCAATTAGATGGAAAGAATGAATGTCAGAACTGAGCAATACGCACTTGCAACTGTAAGCTCCTTGACACTGTCAAAGACATCTATAGCATCCGACTCCTTTGTGAATTCTATCGAAAATGTCTCAAAGGTTCTCGTGTGGAATGTTACAGGGCACTGTCCGTGCAAAGTCTGTGGCAGACGAGTTACAAGCGAGATTAGGGGGTAAGGAATCTTGAAGGGAATTCAGCTTCACGACTGCATGAAGGAAAATGAAGACCGTACCCACATCTCCTTCTCCTTTCCACCATCGTAGCGAAATATGAGATGGTGAGCAGTGAGGTGTATTGTTCCTAATAGGGATGACCCTCCTTTGGTGCAACGCACACCCTCAACCTGCTATGTTTCAACATAATTATTCGAGAGATTTATCTATATTTCTCACCTTTGGTACTCGTATGGCATCCATGGCTGCCGCTATCTGTGTATGTTGGGGTAGATGTCGAAGTCGTGACAGTGACGCCAGCCGCGCCGCCGCGCGAACACCACAACCTCACTGACTTGTATAATTCAGTCAATACACTCATAGGGATTTTATCCAGTCCATTAATTGCATCATGTGTAATCCAGTACAGCACCAGAAAAATACGCAAAAAAAGATACACTAGTCTACATCTCGTTCAAATGTTCGTCTACAAGTCCAAGCTATCAGGAATCAAATCCTCCCTTAGAGCATCAAACCGAGAACCAAACCAGCTGCCGAGAGTATACTGACAACATTTCCGCTCAATCCAAGGGCACCGTTACCTGCATTCTGGCTGGCAGAGTCAGCAGCTGCGTTCCCAGTTCCTGAAGTTGGTGTGGCAGAAGCATCAGCAGCACTGCTGGCGCCAGTGGCTCCAGCAGCTCCGGAGGGGGTTGCTGATGCCGATGCAGCGCCTGAAGCAGCTGAACCAGTTGCGCTTGCGCTAACAGAAGCGGTACCATTTGCACCTCCAGCAGCGCCACCTGCGCCAGCATTGTTCATTGCAGCAGCCTGATAACTCAGGGGTCAGAATGAGATTCCGCGCGAATACCAATGAAGTATCTCACCTTGAAAGCATCGAATGTCTTCTCGGGTGTAGGGTTGAGCGCAAAGACCATTCCCTGACGGTGGTGTTAACGTAGCGCGTTAGACAGGAATTTCTTACGTACCTGTGAACAGTGGCTGGTGCCGTTAACAATCTGAGCACAGAAGAACCAGAGGTCATCGGTGCTGTCGATTGTGAAACTCCAGGCCGGGAGCTGGTCGACACCTTGTGGCGCGGCAAGGAAACCACTGTCTACGCCCTGATTTTTCATAACGCAAGGGCTGGCAAAGGTAGACTGCGTGACGGACTAGGGGACGATTAGATTGTTGAATACAACGGACAGGTATACACTAACATGGTTCTTGGCCACGCTGTGGAATCAGATAAGCGATGCTGCTGGATAAAGCGGGCATACGACTCACAATTGGAACTGGACAGTGTCACCGATTGGTGCAGTCAATGAAGAAGGGTTAAAAGTGAGCTATATGGGACATTTTGAGTGGATCCAGCAGATTATAGAGATGGTATTTGCTACTTACACCACCGTCCCCGACTTTGATGACATGTGTTTGCTGAGCGGCAACATAACCGGCGACAGAGAGGAGAGAAGTAGCAGCTGTAGAGAAACGCATTTTGCACGAGAGTAAAGATAGGTTGAAGTTGGACTGAAAGACAAGCGAGTGAAGTTTGCGTAAATTAAAGTGTGGATTCCGGCGAGCCTAGAAATATTCATCAATTTAGTTGATGCCTTTGGGTACTGAAAAAAGTAGAACTTACACAGCTCGTGAAACAATGCAAAAAGAAAAAGACTGGTGGAGGAACAGAGAAACGGGCTCGAGGGTGCCAGCAGCTGGCCAGTGGGCTTATATATCTATTTGTACATCTCTTTGATTGTCATAACAACATCATCATTCCCCGTAGTCTGGGCTACTTCTGTCGAGTTATGATTGGCTGCTTCAAGATGCTCGAAGGGGAAACGGTGTGTCGCCACGGTGTGGCCGAGCACAGTTGCACTGGATATGCACAGATTCTGAGCGTAGATTTATTGTATCTGATTGATTACTTCGCCTGAGGTGTGGAAGGATTGCTTCAATCCTTGGGCCTGGGTGGAAAGCGCAACAATCAACATTCCATACACATTGCCGCATCGTCCTGCCCGCCCGTGTCGACGGGTTACATATCTATAGAAGCCAACGGACCTGAATTTGGAGCGGGAGCACAATGTGGGAACAGCCAGTAGTCAATATTCAATGGTTGCCAGACGAACGTTGAAATTATTTTCGGGTAGCTATTCTTGGAGAGCCATTAATAGAGGAATGTTACCTCGTCATCGAAAGACAACCATTGATTGAGCCATGATGGAAGCCTGAAGGTCAAACTGGTCAGAGTTCCGCCTCGTCGTCTAGGACAAATTCGTCTGACTGGTTTACGTGCCCCAGCATAGCTTCGGTGATCCCGGGCTGAGAAAGAATTGCCTCCCACATTTACGTGTCCACAGAACTCAGGAAGCTTGCGACAGTTGTCATGTACTTGTTAAACAATCACAACCCGACGAAAATGAATAAACAACTCTTTGGTGTCTTCAGGTATGTACAGTTTATACAAAGGTTGTATTTTAAATGGCGCAAGTCGACTGCAAATCACTCAGAGAGTCAAGCCCAAAGCCAACCCTGCAACTGAGAGGAGGCTGACAGCGGAAACCGAGAGGGACATTGCCCCACCAGTGTTACCGCCAGTGTTACCACCAGTCTGGGTAGGTGGGTTGGAACCGGTGCCGGAGGCGGTCGAGTTTGTGCTGCTGTTATCACCTTTGGCCTTGGCCTAGACAGAAATCAATAAGAAACATATCAAAGTGACGAGCGCTGAAGCACGACGAACCTGGAAAGCATCAAAGGTGTTGCCTTCGGAGGGAGCATTAACGGCGAAGACCATTCCTGCTTTGCAGTGGTCGGCGGGTTGTTTTTGGGCGCAGTAGAACCAGAGGGGGTCAGAGCCGTTGATAGGGAGTGTCCAGTTGATGGGGCTGTCGCTAACAGCTTGGTAGCCAGAGTCAACGGCATCCTCCTTCTTGGTGCATGGGTCAGCGAAGGTGGATTGGGTGACGGTCTAATATCAGAGAAATGTTAAATGTCAGAGTACGAAGGTAGTAGACGTTCCGACGGCACTGACATGGTTCTTGTTGACACTATATGAGGTTTTGTGAGCGGTTGTGCAAGAAAGAACGGGCAAGAAGCTTACAAGGAAAAGATGATATTGTCACCTTGGGAAGCGGTGATGCTAGATAACACTCGTGAGCACACATCCTCGGGAGCCAAAGGCGATCTTACTTGGAAGGAGTGAACGCCAAGCCCTGAAGGAAGAGTGGTCAGCAAAATTTGGTCTGAGAGCAATGTAGCAACCTTACATCCTTTCCAACTTCAACGGTTATGTCTGCAGCGAGGACACCAGCAGTGTAAGTAAGGGCAACGGCGGCAGAAGCAGCAGAGAAGCGCATTTTGAAGACAGGTAGAAAACGAGTTGTCTGTGGTGCGAACGAAGGGTAAAACTCTGAGCCTGTAGTGTAGTCAGAAATTTAAGGTCCAGATGAAGATCAAAAATGACACCCACTCTGCTCGATGCTAGAAGGAGAAGAAAGTGTTTGCTGACAACCAGTTCGATCGAACCATCTTTTTATACGCTAGAGACGGCCCTATCCGTAACAGGTTACCCAATTTCTTGTTCGTTACATTCCTTCATTGGCTGATGGAGCTATAATGCCGCAAAGGGAAGAGTCAATTGAGCGTAGTTGCCGTTGCCAGACTTTTGGGTGGTTAACACACTTGATTTCGTACAGTTCCTTGATCTTGATGTCCAAATAGGTGTACATGTGCAACCCGAGTCGCAACGGAGAGGCTGAGCATGCGTGATCATGATCTGTTCCAACAGCTGTAAGTGGCAGACAAAGTCCATCGAATTTTCCCCAGTGATGCTGCGGTGAAAGATCCCTGCCAAGTCCCGAAGGGATTTTGGACGCCGAACAAAGACTCAGGACTGTTCGACGTTGATGAAAAGAACGTTGGGATGTGAGGTAAGTACGCGGATTCTGAAGGCTCCCACGCATCGGGTCGCGTACCATAATTGGGGTTCAGCTGACAGAGATCCCGTTGAGCAACGTTGCTTTTTCTCTCCGTCCACCATGACATCCCTTCTCAACCTTCGTATCCTCAAGTCGGCATCAGCAAATCAATCAATCAAAAGATCCGTTTTACCTTCTTTGACCGCCAAAAGAACATTTCGTGTTAGTTCAAAATGCAATGAATACTATCCTGATGCAAACTTTTCGGTGCGTAGCGTGAATCCTATGCCTTGCGATGTACATCAATTGTTGATTATAACACAAGTGGATTTCCGCCAGATCTTCAAAGAAGTAGTGCAAGGAGAGAAAGGCAAAGGCCGGCTGGTCCTTGTTGACTTTTATGCAGGGCAAGTGGTTTCATCCGCCATGTCAACCCTTTCTCCATCGTATTTGCTGACTAGTGATCGTCATTTTAGGTGGTGCAGACCGTGCCATATGCTCTCTCCTATCCTAAAAGCAATTGCTACTGACAAGAATGTCAAGTCTGGCACGGGGAAACCCGTTGACGTTGTCACAATAGATACAGAAAGCACTGAAGGTATGGAATTGGGACAAAGATACAAGGTGTGCATTTCCCTTGTATTCCTTCGGCTCGGGTATCTCATCTCTGTTCCCGCTAGGTCCGCGCATTGCCTACAGTAATCGCCTTTTGCGATGGGCAACAAGCGCTTCAATTCGTGGGCGCTCTTCCTGAGGATGGGGTCAAAGATTTCTTGAAGCAGGTCTAAACCATGGAGACTAGTGTGGTTCTTTGACTATTCATGTCTTATGCTTCAATGTTGTTCCACCAGTTCAGCGCCAGAATAGGACAAATGCGAACAAAGATGTGTAACTTTCAAGGAATTGGAAATGATCCATCATACGTACGTTGTCACCCGCGGGTGTACAAGTATCATGAACGTGCAAACACTCTGATAATTCTGTTCTGGCTGTCCAGACCTTGATAAAAAAAAGTTCGAACAAAAGTGTCTGATAGATGTGAAGAGTAAACACTCGAACAATCCACAAAGCGGTGGGCAGTAAAGACAAATTTAATCCGGAAGCGGAGAACAGCATAATAATCGGGAAGATGAGAGCGAAAGATGGAATAATGAGATGATTGATACAAATGCAATACATGGATGGGCAGGCGTAAAATATGATGATGACAGCCCATTCGTGGAAGGTTACACCAGGAATACACAATAGGTATGAGTAGCGGGTGCATCCGCATCATTGCACCGAACAGCACTTGCTTCCCTGCGGGGCATAGGGGTCTTCGGCTCGTCCCACTGGGCCCCATACTGAAGGTACCTGATCACCATTGTTCGCAGTCCGTCAATAAGAAATAAGCACCAATATAATATGCTAACGTACCAGATGGTCTTTGGTGGTTTTACAGTACCGGATGAGACTGATAGAAAAGGCACAGTTCAGAAATCAGCAATCTACTCACGCCCAGGTCCCGAATGTCGGGTCATACGAGCGCAGGAGAAAGCTTGAAGTATTTACCTTGCACTAGCCTCGCTCACTCGAATCCTGGGTCTCGCCAGATCCTCTCTCAGTCGCTGATTATGTTCCAACAACCTCCTCAACTTTAACTCCGACATCGACTGACGACCAGCTCCACGATTCATTTTCTTTGATGATACTCTTCTTCAAAGCGGTCTGGTGATAGATTTTGGTTCAGAAAAGGATTGAAGACAGGGATTTTGCGTTCTGGTGGCAGTCCAGAGTATAGGTGGGTTAGAGACTCGATGGTGGTACGGAACGAGTCAGTGAATGATGGAGAATGTCCTAGAACACGCTGTGTCACAGCCCCATATCAGTAAAGTGACATCGGAGGATGAGGAATATACTTACCGATGGCGCGAAACGACCCGGAAACGGTACTTTTGAAACTGCAGGGTGGTGGTAGGATAGAAAAGGCTGGAGCGCTCAAGCTGCGACGGACAGGGACGGCTTCTAACCGTTTCTATAGATGTGCAAATCCATGTGAACGAGTAACTCGTGAGTTCACATTACCAATAAATGACCCGGCATGGCCAGTCAATGGCCATCAATTATTTAGCGATCAATCAAACGTTAACGAATTTTTACTGGGTGATGGACAACTCCAGTCTCCCTTCAACACGCCGGGCTTATCCGTTGCGGTGGCTTGCGCTGAATTGTCGACCGGTACTTGCCTTACAAATGGCGCGCCGGAAAGGATGCTAGAACCGAATGAAAGAGACGTATGTACAGAAAACTGCGATTACAGCAAGGTCGCTGCCAGCCAATTGCAAGGTGATACAAGCTGTCATCCCACGCAGGAATATAAGTGAACCGATATAAACAAGAAATGTAAAGTAAGTGTATGGGGACGCACGGGAAGGAAGGACAGAAGAGCAAGACAGAATAACATGATTGACGAGTTCCACGGAATTCTGCATGACACCAATGGAATATGGGCGCTCGAAGACATGATGGGTGATGAAACTGGATCTATAAACGAGTGTATGGGTTCGAGTGACAATTCTGCGAACGTAGTTGGTAATGAACTCCAGCAAACCACCCCTAATGTATGATATGATTTCCTGACAGCAAAGGGAAGGACAAGCGTCGACCTCGAAGTTTCCACGAAAAGAAAATCCCGGTAGGGCGCGAAAAAAGCGACGAGCAAGTCAATCACATTATCATGCATTGACATCCTTGTGCTGGTGGTGCGTATGGGTCTTCACCCTTGCCGACTGGTCCCCACACAGATGGAACCTATAGTTTACGTTTTGAGTGTTGCAGTCGCCATACAAAACGTTTGGAACATACGAGATGATCTTTTGTGGTTTTACAGTATCGAATTAAGCTAGGATACGAAGCCAATGTCAGTGGACGTACTTTGGAAATGACTAGAGGTCAGTAAAGATGTCATACCTGGCACTTGCCTCGCTAACCCTTACTCTTGGTCTCGCGAGATCCTCCTTCAGTCTCTGGTTGTGTTCCGTCAGTCTACGGAGCTTGAGTTCAGACATGGATTGCTGGTCAAATTGTTAGGACATGATGAATGATGTTATAGATTGATTCAAGCACCTTGTGAGGGCGAGCGTTCATGGTTTGGCTGTCTGATGGAGAATCGAGGAAAAAAGGACGACCAGGCGACTGTCAAAGGGTATGAAAAGGTCAGAAGGAAGTAGAAGACGGCTGGCTGGAATCAGCAAAAGAGATGAAGACCTGCAGCAGACCTTTGAAGGACCTTTGAAGGAAAGGAGAGATCACAAATATTGACTCTGAGGCAAAAGAATGGGAGAGAAATTTTCAAACTCCGCTAGCAGATCGTCTTGGTCGACCCTGACTTAAATTTCGATCCTTCGTCTGAGTCCGTCATGGCCCCTTACCGTTTCAATGCTCCTCTCTCACGCAAAGTTCGATCTCCAGGTCAGTATCATTACTATATTTTATTTGGTTCTCTATGTGCATGTTCTTGACAGCTTTTTCAGCATCAAAACGTTCACCTCTAGCGTCGAATTCACACCTTTTACGCGCCAAATACTCTACTCGAAAGGCTGCCGGGACCCCTGATTATCCTTATTCTCGTCGGGACAACTATATCACTGTGTCTGAGTGCGGAAGGCCACGGGAACGTACGGCCGCCAAACCTGTATCGCCGGACCATCGGCAGTTACGCTTCACGCGCGACAGCTTTCTCCTTGATGAGCCTGAAGACGACCCAGATGAGGACGAGCCTGAACGTCTGCTCTTTCGTTGGGAGGACGAAAAGACGCTTGTTTCAGATATGATGCACGATGGGTAACGCATTTATGCAGTTTTCAGTTCGGTGCCTACTCAGTCGTATGTCCACGCCAGAACCCCAGAGGATTCCGAGCGCGAACAACTGTCTTCACTTGCAGAATCAATCCAAGTGGTATTTTCTTGCTCTTCGAAGGCTCTCATAGACGATATCGCCGACACCCTCGTACCTGCTGTAAACCGCGTCAAGCTTGCTCACCAAGTTCTCAACACTGAAATGGACAGTTATACCAAGAGGGGAATACAGGATTTCGATGAAGGGTGTCGCAAGATGGAGACAGTCACGCTGGCAGATACCGACAATATTTCAGACGCATACTGTCAAGCTCAGGTTCGATTTTATTCCATGTCCACTTGGTCGACGCTGAATCATTTCACTATAGGAGCGTATCAAGAACTTGTTCAAGCAGCTCAGAGAGGCGTATGTTCGCCGCGATCAACTTTGGGTAGATTTCGACTTGGCTTTGAACGAGACAAGTAATGAAGCCCCTATTCTTGCTCTTGTATCCTTTTTCCAGTACTGACCCGGCTATCTATCCTTCCGTCAGTCAATCCGACCATAGAAGCTCTCAAGAACCTCCCGGCCGATATGGAATGCACTATCAACGATTACGAGAAGCAAAGCAAGCAGGTCGTTCAGAAGGATATTGGGAGTACTGAGAAAGTTTTGAAAGGACTGTTGAGCAAGTTTGTGTAAATCTGGCATTCCTCACCCCGGCACTTGTCATATCATTGGATGTTTTCGTTTTCGTTTTCGCCTCGCTTCTATCCTGCTCTGTGCATCGCTCCGCATTTCTCGCCCACAATGGAATCAATGGAATCCACGGTCGTAACATACTCACTTTCTGTATCTGTATACTGTACTTCACAATATGGAATTGTTCTTATTCTGGAGATATCAAGGGTATTCGCCCAAGGAAGTCAATATATTGATATATGCATACATACTTTAGCTTTAGTTAGAGATAAACTATACAGATCAAACACGTCTCGGAACCAAGTCTACGAGTGCCACGAGTTGTGCAAACCAACAGTATCATCAGGTCCATTGACAGGACCGCTGCCAAGTATCCCAGCTCCATTTACCAACGTACTCGCTGGGTCAGCTCCTCCGCCCTTTCCCTCCTGCTGGCCAAGGTCCCCGCTCATAGCAGATATCTTGTTTCTGACATTATCAGCCCGAAGACTCTCAATACAGGTCATGTACTGTTCATCGACACCTCCCGTAACGTATTCACCGGTGAATACTGAACAGTCGAACGCTTTGATATCGCGATTCAACTGTCGAACGGACTCGACCAAGTCGGGAAGAGTTTGAAAGATGACGAGGTCGGCACCAATAGCTGAGGCGATAGAGGCTTCGTCTCGACCATAAGCGACAAGTTCGGCCCGTGAAGGCATGTCGATACCGTAGACGTTTGGGTATCTAAGGAATAAGGCTTTCCTCAAAATGGGATCCGGCAAGTGTATTCGAACAATACGTACCTGATGGGAGGTGCGCAGCTGGCAACGATGACATTCTTCGCTCCTACATCCTTGGCCATCTGTACTATCTCTTTTGAGGTAGTACCTCGCACAATCGAATCTACAGCAAATGATCAGCGACCCAGAGTTGGGGAAGACAGCACTGTTCACCATCTACGATAAGGACATTCTTTCCGGAGAACTCTAGTGCCATAGCGTTCAATTTGCGGCGAACATTCTTTTTACTGACGTAAATGCCGAGTCAGCCACAGTTGTTATAGTACCGACATAATTGATTGAGGAACTCACCGCATCTGCTGTCCAGGCATAATGAATGTTCGGCCGACATAACGGTTTTTGACGAAGCCCTCCCGGTAAGGTAAATTCAGTTTCTGAGCCAAATTCAATGCCGCCACGCGCGACGTATCAGGTACCTACCGAAACACTAGTTTAGAAACCGGTTCAACAGCAATCAAAAGATGAAAGATTTACCGGGATAACCACATCGACTGAGAGTTTATTTTCGGAAAGGACTCGTTGAACTTCCACGGCCAGGGCGTCACCCATAGCCATGCGGCTTCGGTATACACTGATCCCATCCAAAACGGAGTCCGGTCGTGCCAAGTAGACATATTCAAAAATGTCCGGCGCGAAAGTAGCAGGTTCTACAACTTGCCGGCGAGATACACCCGCTCTCGTAATAATAACGGCTTCACCTAAAGAAAAGGCTTAGTTTCTTCAGCTACCGCAAGAAGCCGAGTAATTCTTACCAGGTTTGACATCATCCCATTCACTAAATCCACTAGCATCTGCTACAACACTCTCGCTCGCAAACAAGTAGTCGTAACCTCTTCCCGCTTTTCTGGAGGCCATTCCGACAGGTCGGATTCCGTTGGGATCTCTGAAAGCAATAATCCCAAAACCGGCGAGCATAGCAACACAAGCATAAGCGCCTTTCACTTGTTTCATCAGGCCGCCAATAGCAGTAAAGATATCCTCTTCGTTGATTCGGAATTTTCCAGTCTGTTGCAGGTTATTCGCGAAGATATTAAGTAACAATTCTGAATCCGAGGATGTGTTTATATGACGATGAGCCGTGGCGTCCATGAACTGCAAAAGGGAGGAAGTGTTGATGAGATTCCCATTCTGGAAATCCTTCAATATGCAACTCCAAGGTAAGATGTAGATTCTGCACGCACATGAGCAAAAACGATGCCGTAGGGAGAGTTGACGTAGAAGGGTTGCGCTTCGGCATGATTGAAGCTTCCAGCAGTGGGGTATCTGACTGTTGACGGGCGTAAATAAACTTATTACCGTTATCCGACTGATGGTACTCACCGTGTCCAACACCCATTGCACCGATAAGGTTGCGGATGGACTTTTCGTCGAAAATATCGCGAACCATGCCATTGGCCTTGCACTGATAGAAACGCCCTTTTGGTCCACAAGTCACAATACCGCACGCATCCTGTCCTCTGTGTTGCAATAACGATAAGCCCTCACAAATCTCGGGTGCAACATCTATGCCAGTGTCATGAAGCAAAAGGCCGAGAATTCCGCACACTGCAATACAAATCAGCATCACGTAGATAAAAGGAGAGAAAATGTCACCCACTCGCGCCGCTTTGAGAACAGAATATAGGAGAAGGAGCGTAGAAAACGGGGCAGGGACACGGTAGTGGGGGAACACATTCTGAAAAAATTTGAAAAAAAGGCAATCGATTACGTGCCCATCCGAGGTATCCGGCCCGTGAGTGCCGGATGGCTCTGTAGGCGCCTGTAGGTGTTGGTACTGTAATCCAGAGTTGTGGCCGGAGAAGGGAAACAAATGCGAGGCCCGGAGAAAAAAGATCCTTGAGATTATCAATGTCATTCCAAAGAAAACCTCTCATCTAAGTCCCTAGTCAACTGGAGCGGTAGATAGTTTACAGTGCGAGTGCAATACATAATACTACATGAAAATAACATACAAGTAAGCGAGAATGATACACAGCATTGAGAAAGTTCAGATATGTCTAGAGTTAAGCATTTGAATCATCCTATGATCCTCGGGTAGTCGACTACCGTGCGAGTTGTGAGAGCGACTGGGGCCCATGTACGAACCTACAGTCGAGTGCAATGGCGGTAATGTTGCCGAATGGTAGGATGAATGAGATCCAGAGTGTGGTGAACGTCTATCCACAGGCTCAGGTGTCATTTCTTCGCCGCCCCCACTTCTGCTTTTACCACCCCGGTATATCCCGTGAGGAACGACGATTCTAGATAACACTGAGTCACGGTCGATGGTAGGGATGGTCGGGAGGTCGGCATAAGTGAAGTATGCGGTGATGTGCCACTTTCTAGGCCTGGCGTTGGGAGATAATAAGACCCAGGCAGAGTAGGCCTGCTTAATGAGGCCAGTATGGTTTCCACCACTTCGATTTTGGTGGATCAAAGCAGATGACGCCGGCTGAGTCCGGCTACCGTCTACAAATCGGAATGTAGGTGACCTGGGAAGGTTTGATCGCTAAGACAGGTAGTCTACATTGAGCCGAGGTTTAAGCCTCACCTTTTGTCAGAGGGGTTGCCATCCGAAGGAAGCTTTTCGTCATAGAAGAGATAAGGCTAATGCGACAACTGATCAGTTGGCTCTGGCACGTCGAGATGGACCTAAACAAACCTCTCGCATACGAGATTGCCCCCAGACGCGTCCATCTAAAGTGAAATTGAGGTGACCAAGATGCGACGTCGTAAATATACAGTGGCGCTTACCTGTCCACCTCTTCAAGCCTAGTTCGTCATCACATTCCTCCCAGACAAATAGTGATCCGGAGCGAATGCAGGCCGAGCGTTCGGACTCATTCAAACGACGTGTTACAGGCCGCAGAACACCCAATCTGACTGCTTCAAAGACAGTCTGGGCGTCACGTTCATCGCGGAGATGGAGGCGGGGATGAGTAGCTTGTTGCATGATGAAAGCGGTGATGTGCTGACAGGAAGGGAACCCAACGATGAGTTGAATGAACTTAGAGGCGAGGGATGAAAGAGTGGACCTACTACGCACCTCATTATATACCAACTTCGCGTAGGTTAGTCAAAAACAGAAACTCGGGATGTGTAATGGTCGAATCTTCCGGTGACATGTAGTGTATCAAGCGAGTGAAAGATGCGGATATCTGTCGACACTGTGGGAGGCCCGTAAGGGATAGAGTAAATTTCACGTCGTACGGTTCAGTGCTGCTGAACTTGACCGAGAGAGGGTTTGATTGGAACATGGCGCCTATTTCAAAAGTTTCGATGATCGCGAGAGCCGAAAGAATGGATACGCCAACACTGGCAGCCACAGCAGCCAGTACGTTGTGTCGGTTCTCCCAGTATGATAAAAACTCCTACTCTCGGTAATAATACGGGTCTAAGATCCAATAGTGGTAAAGAGCCTGCCCAGTATTCAGTCATCATTGATGGCAGGAGCTACAGTCTGCCAAACCTGCCAAAAGTGTTGAGATACTATATACTCGTAAACGCCAAGGGATTCATACCCTTGCCTCCCGACTGCAGCTAAACGGTGAGATCCTCCCAGTCCAAAGGAACCAACAAGGAACCAATATTAGCTGTCCCAAGTGTCAATTGAAACGGAATTTGTACGCCTGAACGCCTGAGTAAGTTCCATTAGGACCGGTGTTGACCGAATGGATGTGGAAGGAGAGGAATGCCGAAAGGCCGACGGCGTGGCATAGCAAAATGCGATGCTACTGGCGCCCTGTCACAAGGCTCCCATTATACCACCATCTCTCAGCCCTTTTCAGCATTTTTAGAACTCTAGAACCATCTTGATGAACTCTGAAGGAGATAATCTCAACCGCGGAGTACTGTCTCTCGTCCAGTACTGCCAAAGAGGTCAGTTTAAATTTCCTTTTTCACCCAAAGACAAAAACTCATCTCGATCTTCCTAAACTAGTTGCGGCGAATCATGTTGATTGTATGTGGTGTGAATTTCGCGTGTGTACAACATTTCTATCATTCTTTCCAGCGATAAGCAGCCTCGGAGACATATCGTACGACCTAGTCAAGCCAATACTCGAACGGTGTTCTGCGGATACTTTGCTTCGGTTAGAACATGCCTCACCAGTGCGTGCTTTACCATCTGAACCTGTTTTTCCTTTTTTGACGCATTGTTAGCATTTGCAAGAGGACACTCAAGGCATGCTCATTTTGGACTTGCGAAAACGTGTCAATCCTGACGGACAGTCATTAGAGCTATGGAAAGACCTGTGCTACCGCGTTTATCCCGGAATGATGGAACGTTTCTCAGAGGACACCATATCATCTCCAAAGTCCTGGCGTAAACATTACTATGTACGGTCCTCATCGGTACCGCTGAATTGGGGAAATTTATCGTCAAACAGGTACTTCGGGAAGCGGAAGCAAAGCGATTGGAAGAGATAGGATTGCGAATACGCTCTCAAAGACTCGAAGCTGAAGGCAGAAAGAAGGAAAGAGAAGTGAAGTTTACGGACCGTTTACCTCCACCCAAACGTGCAAAAACTTGTATGTTGTCATCTTTGTCCTTGACCACACGCTCATTTACACTTTGCAGGGGGAGCACCTGTTCAGCCCAAGACGCTCTTCCAGAAGACGCGATCTGAGGCTTCCAAGATTCAGAAGAATATGTATCATGCTCGCATAATACCTCCCATGCCCAAGAGCAAGGAGTATAGCTCTGCTAAACCTTCCCCGTCCCCGAACAGAATTACGTTGTTTCCTCCTGCACCAGCAGGGTATGCCAATCGCGTGACTGTCAATACGATCAAACGCCCGCCAATTTCCACATCGACATCGACTACTACTCCCAAGAAGCCCATTGCTATCCTCGAGAAATCCAAGCTCCCAGCCCTATCGCATTCGACAACTTCTGTTTCTCGAACATGCCCTACGACGCATGCAGACGATTACCAGAACAAGCATACGCTCTCCTCTCCAGCCGCTCCCACTCAATCCGGTTCATTGCCATTAAAATCTCCGTCCGCATTGAAAAAAGATCCGATGGCCACGCTATTCGTCCCAAAGCATCGAGCATATTCACAGCGAACGAGATAACCGAGTTTATTTCCTGCTTTGTATATCATCTATCTCACGTTTCATCGTAACACTAGACGGAAGGATGCATTGGCTTACCTCAACATCTTTATCCATTCACACTGTATCATAATCAATGCTGTACAGTTGTATGTACTCTATCATCACCGCTATTATTCCTCAGTACTCCTTCAAGATATTCCGCTACTCGTCTAGACCGTTCACTCCATGGGAAGTGCTGCCTCCGAGTGGCCGTGCCTGTGGGCAGAAATAGAGGGCTATAATAAACGCGTGTAGGCCCATACTGTGTCGTGGTATGTATGTACCTGGCTGCGTGCTGACATAGCGTATAAAATTAACATTCGTCAATTCCAAGTGAAAAATCTCACTGGGTGTCAAAAGAAGCGTGTTGAAGACTCGGTTTCTCAATATAGTCCACCGGATGTGTTGATCTTCTTTCCTTGGGCTGAGCAACAGCCTCGCCAACGAGTCTGGTTTCTCATTTTCCGTTGCCAGAGAGCCTAGGCGACGACGTCCAGACTTAATACAGGCGACGACGCCGCGTATAGGGTCGAATTAAGGTCCATATATATATCAGAAGGATCTCCAAGGACCAAAACACTTGTCATTGCCACCAGTTGTGGAATTCCCATCTATGGTGTACGTTGCTGACGACATGCTGAATAGGTCCCATATGCCTGCGAACTATTGTCCGACTATTGAATGAACACAACGCCCCAGGGAGGACTTAGAGCCAAGGCTATGTGGACTACGGGAAGTCTGACAAAACGTGAGTGTCCCTGGCAGTCTACGTAACATACTATCGAATCCCGAGAAGCAGGGCCAAGTCGTACCAGAGGGGGAACAGAGTTAATCAATACCATGTAAAGGAGGGTATCACTTGAAGCCTTGACATGGACCTTTCCACACTTCTGGTCGGTACGCACCACGGTCACCGGCCTTCAATGGTAAGGCTCACCGAGAGATCTCATCATGGTAGCGTCTGACAATGCTACCATGCGTGTGAATCAACCAGTAGTCGATGTGAAGACTGATAGAAGTCAACTTCACGATAAGATTTGAAACTCATGGTGGATGCCCGAGGGAATGCAGTGACACCATTCGGCTCCTCAGGCCTCAGGCCTCAGGTCTCATGCTGAAGATGACTAAATGTCGTCAGGTTCTTGTGAACGCAAGATATAAAATATACCAATGCAGAAGAGCAGTATTGGCCCATTCCGGTAGTCGCCACAGGGCAGTGGATAATAGGTTATGGTATAATTCAATACTAGCAGGAGCTTTTCGGCCGATAAAATTCTCCACCCAAACACGAGAGTTTTGGGGCATCCTAGTAATCGTCCTGACGGCGGCGAAAATGATTCGCTGAATTTGTTGAGACAGATCCAAAGCGATTATCAACCACTATACCCTGCCTTCCTTGTTCAGTACTATGGGGTGGCGGGTGTTTCAAAAATTTTGGAAACCTGCTTCGGAGAATAGGTTCCTGTCAGAAAAAATTCCCTTTGGCTTTATGGAGTAGCTAGTAAGATATCTTAAGATCATGTACACCAGGATTTAGAATAAAATACTGACAATGAAGAGTTGTGCAAGCATGCTGATGAAGGGTATCACTGGGTGTAATAAAGTGTAAGACATGTGAATTATGTTAATCTTTATGTTAGATTTTCTTTAACAAGTCCTATAATAATGCATGTGAATTATAGTAAATTACTTTTGAATTTATGTTGATAAATTTCTCATGATTTTACTAGCATAATACATATGTATTATGCTGACATTATGCTAAACATTACCTTGATTTTATGCTATATTGTACAGCATCTATGATAAAGCATAAAACTCATGTAGTACTTATCTGATTTATGCTTATTTTATGCTATAAAGAGAAACCACTCAATGATTGTGACAAGCTCCAAGTTTGCACTGCATGTCTTGTACTTTGTGTGCTTGGTATGAGGCACAAGGTACTTCTGAGATTGGAGCTTGCATCCTCTCCCTTGCTGACAACCCTTCTTATTCATGTTGTAATGATTCTCAATTGGAATGTCTGCAACAGTGTCTTTGAGAAGATTAAAATGATAGTAAATGACTGGCTTATTGAATGCCTGTGCCCTCTTAGGGTCCAACTCTGATGGCNTGCCAGCATATTGTGTCAAGGACCTTGAAACCACCCAGGAAGGAGCTGCACAGAACAGAGGGTAGAGATGTGTTGAGTGCAATCAACAAAGTCATGACACATTCTGCTATGATCCTGTGTTGAGTTCAAACTCCACTTGGCCAACTGTCATGCATTGTCAGAACAGCTCAAACCTTCCTTCCCTACACTGCAATGTTCACTCACTAATTTATCTAAGTTAAGACTAGTGGAAAACTACCTAAAAGATAACCTCCAAAAGTCTAACTCAGGTTGTTGTGCAAGTGTGGATCGACATGATTAGAGTTGCTGCACTTAGAATGCCAACAAAACTCTTAGCTAGGTTGATTCTCTCTTATTGAAGTGTTCTACTTCAAAGTGTTCACCTCCAAAGGAGTATAGATGGGTTTTTATAAGGTTTTATATTCAAATACACAAGCACACACACAAGAACATGGTGCACAAAGCACAAACACAAGAGCTATAGTCCCATACAAAGACTTGATAGCCAATATAGTCTGACCCTACAGAGTTCAAGACTTCTTTAAGACAACTACAGCACACAGTGTACTAGAAAAGGTCCTAGACCAATTTCTACAAAGAGTTCAGTGCAGGCACACCTCTTGCTAAGACTCTAAGTGTGTCACAACCTGATACACACACAGGCCACACTCCAAGTGCCCAAGGCTCCTTCTTGGTGTAAAGTGTCTCTTAGAAAAGTGTCAAATGCACTAAAGATGTTACTCTTTGTCTCTTATAATGCAAGTTTGTTATCAGATTTCTATCTCTCTGGAGTCACTCAGGACCAATCTCCAGAGCCTGAAGTGAGAAAGCAAAACTGGAATGGCACACAAAGTTATACACCAAACAAACTCTTCATGTATTCACAATCAGAGGGGGCAGAGTTACTTGAGTATATATGAATATCTAGCTGTCCTTATATACAGTCCACTGAATATGTCTACAGAAAATTATAAATAATGTCTGATAATTCAGGAAATAATAAACAAGTGACAGAGATGCTAAAAGAGAGAATATGTGGGTGTTATGGAGTCTGGCCACTAGAGTATCTGACTATATCTGCACAGATATCTACTTCTCCAGGTGGTCTGGACTCTATAATTGGTATTTTCTCTTTTCTAAGTTGGGTATCTATGAGCAGATGGGTGTATCTGTTCCATCTTCCTACAGGATTTCCCTTTCTAGCATCTGCATGTCAGCAGAGGCCTAGATGCCAAAGTTTCTGAGGTTGGAAGATGCTGTTACTGTTCCTATCTCCTTTGACTATGCATTCTAGGTCTAAATTAGGACTTCCAATCTCTTAGATAGTTATTGTCAGTCTCTTGGTATCAGTCTGTAAGCAGTGGTAGGCCTCTGAAAGTGGTTTTCTTCCTTGCAAGGTTACTTTGTACTTAGTTATGTTGTTTCATATGGCTTCACTGCCTTTGAGTTCTTTATTAAGAGATTGTCTGCTTTGACTTTGATCCACATATTGACTTTGAAGGATAATTATATTTTGATTATTTCTGTTTTAAGTCATCTTTCTGTTTTGATGTCTCTCTTAAGTACCTCTGTACTGTTTGACTGCATGTTGCACTTTGCAGATGTCATAGAAAGTTAGAATAAAAACAAAATTCCTATTAATAGCACTTTTGAGAGCTTGATTAACTAGCCAATACATTCATATGGTTATAGTCAGGTTCTCTACAGGTTTTGAGAGTGATCTGCTTTGGATCTGATACATAGGTAAGTCAGAAAGTACAGCTTAGACACCTCCATATAGCATATCATATAGCTCTTCATACTTTTCAATGCACTATAGCTTCTCTAAGGCAATAACTAGCAGACTGGGCTCACTCTAGTCCTTATTACCCATTATCTTGTGTCATATTAAAGTGTTCTGATTCAAAAGTAAGGTAAATTGAATAAAATTGGGTCTTTTCTAGGCTTGCCATATTACCACTATCTTTAATAGCCAGTCTTGGTCCAAAATTTTTCAGTTTACCAAGCATTTTGGCCAAGTTCCCATATAGTCTTGCTCTACTTTCATTTGCTTAGTTTACTAAGCATACCATCTGGAATTCCCATGTACTCTTGCCCTGCTTTCCTCTGCTTGGTTTACTAAGCATTTGATTTGGAATTCCCACATACTGTTGTTTACTTTAATAATCAGAAGGGTAAGGGCTATTCCAGCAGTGCCTACTACCTTTATGTGCTCAGATAGGTGTACTTTTATTTGAATCTTAGTCATATTTTTGTTACTACTAGCTCAACAACTCTTAAAAATATATGTGAATCAGATATACCATTTCATTGCATGATAGATGCTTCAAGTTTTAAATGAGCAGTAGGTGCTTGCACTCTAGTGCCCAAAGTGGATACATCTAGACTGGAGCAAAGCTGACAAATCATGAGATTTTCTTACAAATGCTGGTTAAGCACATAACTTTTGCTATCTAGACCCACTACTATAGATAGCAGGAATGTTGTTAATAAATGCACAACCAAGGACTTCCACTTCTACACTTTCTCTGATGTTTATCTGCTATAGTTGATCTAGCCCCACTCTTTCCTGCATAATGATGTTGCTCTCTTGATTAATTCCTCCTCAACATATTATTTATCAGGCTAGACAAGTTTGCTATTTTGAGGAGCAAAGGGTGTGTTGGAAGGTGTGGCCTGCTTGCATGCCATAACATAAAGTGAAGAGGCAGAAACTCTATTTTTTATGAAGAGCTGCTAAATGCTATTTTCACTCTAAAAATACACTGTAGTGGGACTCAGCAACTAATGACGGCTACTAAACCCACACACACATATACACAACACACTAAAAACCCACAATAGAGTTCTAAGAGTGATAAAGCAAGATAACAGTCTACTAAGACACTAAGTCTATCTTAAATGCAATTCAGAGTGAAAAGGAGACAGAACCCTTTAAATTTCAACTGTTTTAGCTCAAGTTGAGTATGGAGTTATAGAGTCTAGAGACTCTAATAAATGATGACTCAAGTGTTGTACTCAAGGGTAACAAAGTATATTTTATAATAAGTGGTTTATTAGTTGAGTATAAAAGAATATACACAGTGAGGCAAGATATATATATAAATTTTAGTTCAACTAGAAGTGACAGACTGGCAAGTGCATAGAGACTAGGTCTAAGCAGCTGCATAGAGGTCTATATTGACACTGTGTGAGGCTATAGAGTGCAAGTACCAGTCAGTGCTTGAGCCTGCATTTACAAGTACAGCTCTTTATATACAGAATGATAATTTGAAATAACAAAAATGAAAGATAAATAAGTGTAATCTAGTTTAAGGTATAATTTGTATGTGTTTATGCCTAAAAGTCTGATTCCATATAGCAATTAACTATGTTGGGTATATTTAATGACCAAAAGGCTGATTTATTATGTTTTGGACCCTGTGTGGAGTGTTGCTGGGTCAAATGATCCTTCCACATAGCTACTTCTGCATAGCCACTGGTTCTGGACTGGCTTCATACATGGTGATATGCATAACTTTTACCTTTTATTTCACATGCCAATGGAGAATATTTTGCACTTTTATAGTTGAAAATAAAGTATATAAGGGAATTGAGGACCAGTGTGAGCCCTGAGCAGCTAGTCAAAGTGAGTAGTAAAGAAGAATACAAAATATCAGCAGAATAATAGTTGACAGTAGGCCATACAAGAGTATCTGACCACTGCTAGTATGAAAATAAACAGTGAATCTGAACACAGAGGAGCATTCTGCAACCTGTAGAGATTAACACCACATTATACATCTCTATTGAAAGCATACTAAAGGGATATTTTCACTTTTAATAACATTTTCAATCCACATCCAACTTGAAGGAAAGAATAAAAGCCTTCAATGATATATTAACAAGAATATTACCAAGAAATGGATATGAAACAGAGAATGACAAATTATCAGCTGGGGATACTTGAGATACTGATATCAAATTAGATGAATGAAATAGATGATCAATTACCAGAAAGGTGCCTGTATTACAGAAAAGCAGAAGACAAAGCTGTATGACAAAAAAATAGCATGGCTGAGCTTACACATACACATTAGACAAGAAAATGGAAGCATATTACACGTCTACAGAGCAGATGACAGTAAATAGAGAAGAAAGAAACCATGTGGAGTGGCATGGAAGTATAATATTTTCAAACAGAGTCAGAAGGAGAGCTGAGAGAAAATTGCAAATGATTAGCATTAGGAGACTGTGAAATCATACCAGAAAAAGAATAAAAGAGTTTATAGCTATGAAGCCTGACTACAATCAGACACTGTGACAGAGAAATTACCAAACACAGCTTGGTTTATATAATATTTAGCACCCAACTCAGTTTTATTTTTATGTGTGACAGATATTAGATTGTTTATATTGTAGAGTGTATAAGAGAACATGTTTTGTAGGTGGAAAGCAGGAGAGATTCTGCCCACCAATTACCAGAGTGTATAAGGTTGTTGTCCAGGTAGAAGAGCTACTAGCAATCAGTATTTTTTGATTACTTCAGGCCCTAGCTTATTCAGTTGTGCAAGAGGCACAGGCTAGTTGAGACCTGAAATTGTAACTCAAACCAGAGATCTAAATAAAAGCTAGAAAGAGCTTAGTTTTTAATGCAAGAGGCATGTTTTCTGATAAGACAAACATTGTATCAGTTTACCAAGAGGGTAGCTGACATGTATCAGTATAGTCTGGTGTTTTAATACGAATAAGAGAGGGTTTCAGGCTAGCAGTGTCTAGAAGATTTGTCCTCTTGAGAATCATTGTAGAGTATAGCTAAGAGGGTTATATTCAGGTACAAGAGGTATCTTTGTTCTCACTTAGAAGAAGTTTTGGTCTTTGGGCAATTTCTGGTTGAACCTTTAGCTACCAGTTTTGCTTTTGAAGTAATTAATAAAACCATAAGCCTAAGAAAATATTTATAAGTACAAACACATATCTCCATCTAAGAAGTTTGTTTTAAAGGCATTCATCTCTAAACTACTGAGTGAGATGCTGAGAATTACTCTTAACATTGCAGTAACAGTAAACCATGCCAAACCAACTCACAACTGAGAATCAAGAACTTATTTACCTTTTTTAAGGTATATTTTGGCACCACAGGCCTTGTGTTTTCATAGTAGAGGTATAGGTTTTTGAGCATCTTTAGTAGATATGCCTCCTCTCCCATTGGTTTACTTCCATATAGCCAACCTCTACCATCAGATTGGTGGATATTATGGTCTAGACAACCATCATATTCAATCTCATTCCATTCTATGTACAGCATTCTAGATTATTATTGATTTCCTGCATACTTGATATCTATCCATCATTCTGCAGACACCTGGGTGGCCCATTATATCTGCCTAAGAGTGCTTTCAAAGCTCCATGTAGGAATAGATTCCAACCATATACTATAGTTTTGATAGTAATTATAAACATTAAGTCTATTGATGCATTATTATGCAATGTGATCACAAAATGAACAATCTAGTGCACTTAGACTGTGGATTCTGCTGATATCTGTTTCTTTTGTATTCACAATTAGTGGTTTCTGGCCTACTTTATTGACCAAGAACCCTCACAGTGATGCTTTACTGTAATGTAGAGGGCTAGTACAGTCTACTAACCTCATCTAAATTGTGTTATAGTGTCAATTATTAGACACTGTGTTAGAGCTCTCTGGTTATTAAGTTATGTGTAAATCGCATGTACTCTAGGCTCTTTTTCAAGTATTTGACACAAAAAGTGCATGATTTTGTGTCTAGGCCAAAGTTAAGCACATCATCAGTGCATTTATTTAAATTTCATCAGAACTAGATGTCTCATATATCTCTTCCCTGCCTCATGTCTACTTGTACAACTGCTGTCATTCTACTTGGCAGCGTCCCTCTAGTTTCTACCTTTGACTGTTGTTAAATGTGTTTATATCTCACTTACTAGTGCCAACAAGGACTTCTAGTAATCTGCTACTCTATTTTGGCCACTGTTACTGTCTTGCTCTTGCTCTCAGTGGGACTTCATTTTCTAGTCACAGATGACATACTGTCTGGTACAGACATTGCATTTGAAGTTGATTTCTATAATGCATGTGTTAAAAATAACTTGTAGCACATACTCACACAATAGCAGAATCCATGTCCTATAGAATGGTACTATATATATATGCCTGCTATAAAGTACTGTGAGTGTTATGACCAGAAGATAGTGGGCGCTGCCAGTACAGCCTCTACTCTAATTATTTCACCATAGGGCTTTCCACTTACTTTCACCTACTTTTACTCTTAATTCTGGCCATTGTACAGTCTTCAATATAGTCATTTGGTCATATAATAAAGCCTCAACACACCAATTTTCAGTAGCTATCATGTGAGCTTGCACAATTTGCAATTTTCAGCAAGAAAGCCCAGAGAAGTAGAAAGTGGAGAGAAGGGTTCCAGACTCCTGAAAGTGAGTCACTAAAAACTCTTCTACTAGCATCCTAATGTATGAAAAATACTAATTTAGTCTAGTGAAAAGTTTAGAAAGTAACAGAAAGTAGGAAGCAGTTTGGTGATTTTCTGATGGCCTGTTCTACTACTAGGTTGGCTTGAGCCTTGCAATAGTAGTAAGTTTCTGCTTTGTAGACAAACAGCATATTCAGCTCTCTACAGAGCAGGAACATTGGACTGATCTTTGTTTGGTCTGAGAAATATTATTCCAAAGTTTGCCTCAGTAGACCCAGGCAAAGAGAAAAGATAACAGAGGGAGTAATATAGGAATTTTTGTTGAAACAGTTAATTCTAGAACATAGGGACTCAAAACCTCAACCATCTGAACAGTATGAAGCCACTTGAACTAATCCAAGTTAATGCCTACAAAATGATCTGTAGTAAGTAACATAATCCCAAAGACCTTAAACTGAAGGCAAGTAAGTCAGAAGATAGAACAAGCTCAAGAAAAAGTGGAAAACCTGTAAGGAGATGTCAACAGGACAATTCTGATACTTATTCATTTGAAAAGAAGATTATCTTGAGAAAGATAAAGACTATGTACAAAGCTATTTGCAGAGTATACAGACTCTGAATCAGTAACTACTAGAGGGAACATATCAGACTGGACACTAGCAGGCTGTTAACAACACAAGGGATTCAATTCCAGCAGATGATGCTTCAGAACAAGAAGTTTTGAGGATAGCTGGACAGTTCTGCAATAGGAGCACAAGCAAATTCAGCAACTGTGATGGAAGTAATTTCCTTGGCAATGACAGGTCAGTCAAAGGCATGTCTAGTAAATACCATGGTGTAACTTAAATCTTATAGTATACATCAGGCTGAAGTAAAGAAGATGGATGGTTGGGTGTTATACATAGGTGCTGTGCCCTGCTTGAGAGTAATGATTTCTTGGTGGATTGTAATAGCTGACTTGGAACTATATGGCTGTTGACTTAGTGCTGGTCTTCTCATAATGACAATATACTTCAAGATACTGCAGAGCTAGTCTCTTGTAGACAGACTTTTGTAACTATAATGATAGCAAGCATGTATGTTTCTACAATGTCTGTTACTTTTCCCATCCTCACTGCCATGCACCTATATATTACCTAAGAATTCATTAGACTAATTGTTTTTCACTACCTTCCAATGCTTTTCTGGCAGATTTTTTTGAAATTTGGACTTGGGTATGCAGCTTGAACTGTTCTATTAAAGTTTTATTCTGGAAAATGTTATTCAAACAGCTATTGAAATGCATGTGTTGCACTACTTGTACAGCAACATCAACACTCAACACCACAAGACTTAGTAATGTAAAGTTCAAGGTTCAAGTTTGAGTTTACTCAGAAAGCTTTCTGAGGTTCAGAGGTCTGTTCATTGTTGCAAGCACAAGGTTATAGATTTAACCAGGTCAAGCTGAGGAGCTAAGACACTGGTCTGCTAATCTTAAATACATTGTGAATGTATACTAACTTACATGGTAGGTTCAAAGAGGAAATGTATACTGCAAAGTGTTTGGGATATGAATCAGTATAAATGCAGAGATAGACAAAAAAGGGAGCTGGAGAAATAGACATGTCTGATGTAAGTGGAAGCATATAATCTAGAGTACAAAAGATAGGCTAAAGGGGGAACTGGAAAGGTGTAGAGGCAAACAAGTACAAATATTAGATAAGATATGAGTGTGTTGCAAACCCTCCATGAAATGCCTAAGACTACTGCAGGGCATAAATGGAGAATTGAAAAAGGAATTATACAGTGAATTGAGTTGTTTCATAGTATATAGTACTCTCTTAATGTTAATATGACAGACCTAGAAAAGACCTAATTTTGTTTGATTTCCACTATTTTCAGTGCAAACTACTTTAATATGACAAGCTATAATGGATAATAAGAACAAGAGTGAGCCCAGACTGCTAGTAGGGCTGCCAACAGCTTGGCTTGGCTTGTTTCTAGCTTGCTCACAAAGTGCCCATCTGGTTCTGGTGGCTTTCTACTTTTTCAATGCAAAAATTTACCCACAGTATTGTTGTATGCACCTAGAAAGCATTGTCAAGCCTTGATATAAAAAAAAAACTAAGAGAGACATTATGGAGACAGTCACTGTCAATTGCCAGTGTACTTGACCCAGGAGCCACTTGCTTATAACAGCTTGGCTAGCCATTATGGGTAAGCAGCTCCACATGGCTCAGCTCTGGAGTTGCTGGAGCCAGTGAGTGATGTTGGCACTCCTAACTGCTAGTCATTACTTTAGAGAAGCTTTGGTTCTTCAGAAAGTACAATAAGCTATGACATGCTATACAGAGGTGTTTAAGCTGTACTTTCTAACTTACTTATGCATCAGATCACTCTCAAAACCTGTAGGGAACATGACTACAGCCATATGAAAGATGTGGTTAGTCAGCTAAGCTTGCTTGAAGTACTATCAATGGGATTCTTTGAATTACTTATTTTTCTATAATATCTGCAATGTGCAATTAGCAGTCATATAGTACCAAGGTACTTAAAGATGACATTGAAACAGAGAGACAACCTGAAAAGAATGATCAGAGAATGATCAATCATCAGAATTCAATAAACAGATTAAAGTCAAACCAGAGTCTCTTAATAAAGAGATCTAGTGTGGCACAAGCTGGCAATTTGAGCTAAGCCAAGAGAAATGTTACCTTAAGAAGAGTGACAACATCTCCAGAAGAGAGGATTGACTAGAAACACACATACACAGGAATCTGCATGCTTATAAGCAAGGCCTTGAATCACACTTACTCTTGAAAGTGGGAATATTCAAAACTACTCACTCAAGACTCAATGCAGCACTGATGTTTTGACTTGGTTGTTTTGGTAGGGAAGATTAACACCTGAATTTGTTGGGTTGCCTGTTACAGAAACCTTGGTGGATCAGTGTTACTATGATGCTTAAGGAGGTCAGTTGAGGTTAGTCACAGAGATGGTGGAAATGTACTACTACATACTCAGTTATTATAACACCAATAGAAGTTTAATATAGGCATTAGGATTTCCCATGGCACTTTCCACTCACATTTGCCCACTTCCACTCTCAATTCCAGCTATTCTAGCATGCTCAATACAACTATTTGATCATGGAATAAACCTATATCACACCAATTTTTGTTAGTTATTTTGTGGACTCCCATGATTTGCAATTTTTAATAAAAAGTCTGGCAAAGTGGAAAATGGGGAGAAGGGTTCCAGACCCCCTGAAAGTGAGTCACTAAAAATTGTCCTAATAGTGTCCTAATGTACAGAAAACACTATCCTGATCTAGTGAAAAGTTGGGAAAGTGGTGGAAAGTGGGGAGCAATCTGCTGATTCCCTGATGCTACTAGGCCGAAGTCTCCTCATCAACCACTTCAAGTACAGCAACTAGTATTAGAGGCTCACACCGAAAATCACCTGTAGTCTACTGATTGTCCTTCATTCAATGCGGCATCGCTGTCCGATGAATGGACAGGAGCCTTCGTTCGCTACCGAAGTCAAGGCAGCCATAGCCAGTAACCTAAAACGAAACAGCTCCTTGTTGTTGTAGTTATGGAGACAGCTCTGTCTCCAACTAATTTACGGAGAAAGTTAAGTTCAGCAGGGGTCACAGAAACAGAGAAAACTCAAAATTTGATATTGGATGCAATAATAGAGCACATTACAGCTGTTGAGTCCATGTTTATGATACAGTGTCAGACGGTGCATCCCGTTGACATCCACCAGGGAGTAAGAATTTGAAATGCTGTGCGTTTTCGAGTAAGTACTTGGGTAGGCCGACCATAGACTTCTGCCTACGACCAACAATTAGCATTTCCTGTCGAAGAGAATGAAAGAACGGCATACGGCTGCAAGTTCATCTGATAGAAGAGATCCAAGTACTATCATCATGAAAGTGTTAGCTGAGTACGAAATTGAAGCTAGGATCACTAACGCTATACGCTTCCGGCAACATGCCGAATATGTCATCTCCTCTACAGATCTTCTCTTGTATTTTCTCCGATTTCAATAGATCCATATTACCACCTATACGGTCAGAATGCGAGAAGCCCTGCATTTTTGTGACAAATTCCGACAATGCCCTGAAACAGTAGCTGCAATGCCAGCCTGAGTCTGCAAGAGCTTGTTCTGATCTCTTAATGTGGCTGTAGTAGCCGCCAGCATTCCATTTTACGACGCTAGCACGCCAGCTGTTTAGGCCGAGAAGCCATTCAAAACTGCACAATAATGAGTGGACGGCTCGATACCATGAAGATAGACGTTTACCTATAAAGATAATTGCGAAGCTGAAGATGGATTGTTTCACCGAAATCACAATCCCGGAGGAGTTTGATGGTGTGTGCTGAAGGAAGTTCGTCGAGGTCTGACATGATGACAATAAAGGTGGTGTCCGAGGGTAGAGTTTTGGTATAGCCTCGAAGAAATGAACTCATTGCAGTCCGGGTTTCAGCTTCCACCTTCCACGCATCGTGATCTGCTGTCTGCAGCTGACCTGGTAAACTAACGCTCATTGATGAAAAGGTAGACAAGTGAAAGACAATTGAAGACTCACAATTGGTATAGAATTTTGCTCTCAAACTTCTCAAACCTGCCCTTGTGGCTGTCATAATATGTTTCCTTTGGTAAACCCGTAAACGTCGTATTGGATTCGATAATGAAGAACTGATCGACGACACCGTCGAGTTCGTTCAATCGAAGTTCAAGCAAATCCAGCTCACTGCTCATAAGGACAGCATCTAGGACCTTGACATTCTGCGGGTTTTCACGTCGTTTCCACCCATGTAGTTGGCATGTGTACGCGTCTGCTAATCCTTCGGCATAATAATGAGGAATTATTTCGGTAGGGCCGTCGGCTGAATCCCATATGGGTCTTGTGCTGTACGAGAGTAGGTTGCGAAGTTGGTATAAGTTGTTATGGATGTAGAATAGGGAGAGCGATGCAAGGAACAACAATGGTAGAATGAGGGTGATGGATCTCCGACGAGATACTCGGGCACTGTAGTGCTTCATGGCAATGAAAATGGACGCCAAAACGGCAACGTTTTAGTCTGCAGGGAATGAGATAGAGTGTATGTAGCAGGGTAGGCAGTGAAGGACCTGAATCAAGACCCGATTCATCATCCATGTCAGGTCCTGTGCGAAATGACTGCGCTCGCATCATTTTTGTTTGATCTCACGGCTCCAAGCGCTACAGCCGGGGTCTGAGTTCAACAACAGGGTGCTCCAATGGTAGACATCGACAAGAAAATGGAGTGGTACGAGCGTTGCAGGTGGTGCGAGCGGAAGGAAACGAGAACAGGTACGTCGTGGAGTAGTACACTGCAACCAGCCCTCAGCACTTACGGATATCCAGGGTAAATTATCTGCTATATTTTTTATGCTATACGCCTATGGCAACACGACGGTTGACATATCCAGAATCAAGAATCAAGAGAAAACCTGGAGTGCAAATGCGATGCGACTAACTAGATGCTAGATATTCAATGCGGTATGAGAAGGAATGATACTTGTAGGAATGATGGAGAGATGGAAAAGATATACTTTAATTAGTTCAGATGCACGTCGTAACACAGGGAACCGTAAAGAAGACAGTGGGATGGATGGGTGGATGTAAGCAAGGGAAAGATGGAAATGGATGGGAGTGATGATGGAGGATGGAATGAGAATACAAAATGGGCGATGACTTGGTAGCGAGTAATAGATTGTCGTTAGAAATCAGAATAGAATGGAATAAATCAAAGCCGTGCTGAGCCTAGCTGGTCTAAGTCCTGGACCTCTCTGCTGCCGTCGCTATCCCAGGCTTGTCGTGTCTTGCCTTTTCCTTTCCAATTGAGTGATGACGATGATGGGGATTCAGGATGTGCTGAAAATGACGAGTGATACCCTGGGACTGGGAGTGGCGCTTCCCAGATGCGAATGGTGTGATCGTCTGAACACGAGGCAAACATACGCCCGTTCCTTGGGTTCCAAGAGACTGAGTTGACACTTCCTTCGCCGTGGTCGGGAAGAACTTCGAGCAATGTACCCGTATCACGATGCCACACGTACACATTACCGTCTGTTAAGGGGCGTCAGTGATGAGAGGAACGAATATCTATAATCCGAACGTGTACCTTCACTGCCACTAACGACGAAATTCCCATCAGTACCTCCAAAACAACTCCTGATGACATGGCGGCCCTGTTTCTGGCCGGTGAATTTACGGGCTAATCGTCCTTGCTGAAGGTCCCAAAGGTGAATTTCCTGTGAAGAGAGGAAGCATTTTTCAGTAAGTGGAAGTACTTCACGTCATCGCACGCATACATCTGGAGCATGATTGATAAGAGCAAAGTGGTTATCTTGAGAGATTTTCACGCTTGTTAGCTCCCCGTCAAGGCGAATCGACCTATTTTGTTAGTAAGAGCAAAATCATTTCAGAAAGAATGGAAAGGCAAGCAATGGAGACTTACGATTCAACTTGTCTACTAGGGTAATTGTAAATGACCATTCGATTCTCATTACCATTCTTAACGCCATTCGCCGCAGCACCACCTCCCGGCGGCGTTCCACCAGGATTCCCGTTATTTCGTCCAGTGGTTCCTCTGTTCGTGGGGGCCGCTTCGATAATTCCCGGATTCATACCGATAGTGACGACGCGCGTGAGATCGGGCGTCACCGTCAAGTCGGTGATACGTATAGCAGTTGGACCCCAAGACGAGTGCTTGGACCCATCGGTACCCTTGTTCAATCGGTTTTAATACCAGAACCATAACATCAGAGAGAATGTGCGTTGAACACACCCATTGTATGATCTTTCGATCTAATGCTGCCGATAGGAAACCGGAACCATCTGGTAGCCATGATAGTGCAGTCACCGTTTCGGTATGCTCGTCAAGAGTACGAGTACACACGCCGGTCTTGTTGATGGAATTGTCAGTTGTGTCATATAAATCTTTAAAAAAGGATATACCGATGTCACCCACAACTTGATGAAGTTCTCTGAACTAGTGAGCAGTATTTTATCATCCAATGACCATGCTAAACACCCCACAGCATACGGATGATCGCGTAGAAGCTTGTAATCCTCCCAGTCGCCACTCTCCTGTAGAAAAAGGGAACCGACGTAAGCTATAAGGAAGCGAAGCTGCCAAGTATGGTACTCACGTTGATTTGCCATATTATTGCTGTCTTGTCCTTACTCGCACTGGCAAGGTAGCGACCATCATGACTCCATTCCAGATTCCACACCTCGTCCGTGTGACCAGTGAGAATGTTTGTGGTGATTCGAGGGAATTGAGCCTTGTCGCACTGATGATCAGAGTATAATGAAAATGGTGTCACACTTGCGGGCTGGTTGTGGTAGATACATCGTTGCAGTTGATATGAATGTGCTTGTTGGAGAAGGGTGAGGAACCGTCGCTGGGGAATCATTACAGAAGGGGGAATAT
Organism: Moniliophthora roreri; assembly: GCA_001466705.2. NCBI lineage: Eukaryota > Fungi > Basidiomycota > Agaricomycetes > Agaricales > Marasmiaceae > Moniliophthora > Moniliophthora roreri. The sequence goes on along the minus strand of LATX02000100.1, from coordinate 550,113 downwards.
AGCCTGCAAAAACATAAACCCTTGGTACTACGCTCAAAAACATCACTTACGGTGAAGTTCATTCAACAACTGTCGTCTAGATAAGCCAGATGCACCATCCCATCCCGCTCGCTGCCTCACATCCTCAGGATCTGAACACATAATCAAGCTGAGGAAGTGTTAATGAAATCGCAGTGTACAAGTGAGCTAATTCTTACCTCGAGAGGCTGTGTAATAAATCTGTGTCGACGCTTAACGGAGCCAACTCGTTGCGTAAAACATGGAGTGCCGAGGTTGTTTTCCTGGCTTCTAGCAGTTCTAGGTATTTCTGTTTGCTTATCACAAACTTGATCTCCTGTAAATGAATGAGGGTACGTTCCTGGACGCCAAGATTGTCGGAAATGTACCAGTAATGTTTGTTCATCCATTGCGCCCAATCGCATCAAAGCCGCCTCGGCCTTACCCCACATGCCGTCCAATATGAACTCGCGAAAGTTTCTCACTTCTGGTGCTTCCATCATGTACCCAGACTCTGCTTCGAGCGTCGCCGCAGTCTCCCTATTTGTGAGAGAATAAATCGTGGATGAGTAAGTCGCGCCCGAGAGATAAGCAATAGACGACGTACATGTACCCGACCTCCTTCAAACTTTGCACCAGTAACCTGACAAATTCCTCCCTGTTCACATTTGCGTCCGCATACAACATATCTCCTGGTAGATTGACTCTAGCGACCGGATTCTTCCCATGCTTGTGTGCGGACATTCCAATCCCATTACTAACCCCACTTACTCCGGATCCAGATGCACTGGTGCCATTAGCCAAGCCGTTCTGCGCTGACACTCCAGAGACAAAACCGTTTCCGTTCGAGAAGATGCTAGCCGAACTTGTGTGACCATTACTAGTTGAAGCGCTTGGACTGTCCAACCCCTTGAACGACGGCCCTGCGAGAGCAGGTGACGCAAGGTCGGGAGAAGTAGAAAGATTGGATTCCTGGTCAGACTGTGAAAATCTCATATCTTGACTACGTGCACGGATGGTATCGGTGTAGTCGGAAGGAAATGGGGAGGCGTGAAGATGCGAAGGGCTTGGGTAGTCGATCCTTTGTCTCTTGCGAGCTCTGGGGTTTTCGACGTCTGTGTACAAAGCGGAGCAAAGAATGGAAAGAAACGTCAGAACTGACAGAGCTAAAATTGTCAAAGAATATTTATCGGTACCGGTTGGAGATGAGGGTGAACAAGATTCACTGATGCTACTGACCGAAAGGTCGAGCTCAGACCTTGAACGGGTAGCTGGAACAAGACTAGGTACGGGTTGAATGTCTACTGAAGAACTGGGCGATTGCTGATTATTCTGTGGAATTTGGGAAGGAACTCGGGGAGATTCCAGAGCTACTGGTGATGGTGAAGATGTGAGAGAAGAGAGCAGAGTGCGAGGTGAACCTCGCGGAGGATTGGACTGAGTAGTTGAATCAATGGTGACGATTGAAGGAGAAGAAGGAAATTTAAGTGCAAAGAGCAGGCGAAATTGCTCAAAGCCGGAATAGAACTTGATAAGGGCTTTCTTCAGAACATTCGTACTCGCCAATTAACAGGGATGACTGCTGAGGGCCGCGTTCCTCTCCATCTCGCGTGTCGGTATTTCACACGGAAACCACCCTTCTGACAACTACTTGTATTGTCATTAAATATCGTTTGGTATCCAGCTTATCCACCTTATTCTACGTCCTTTTGTCACTCGTTTCATCGTCAAGCAAGCGGCAAAAAAACAATACCGCCTCAAAAATCAGTCAAAACCTAGTCAAAAATTTTCCGGTCCGACGTAATCACCCTATCGTCTGCCTTTTTCACGCCTTTGCCTCGAGGGGCCCCAGGTACCATACATGGGTTGCACTAGTCTTTTTGCGGCTATCTTCCAGTGTCTCTCCTTATATATAGTGACCCAAATAATCATCGTCGCGGAAGGGATCGAATAGGATCGAGTTCATTACCAACAGAAATTGCAGTTAACCGCTCAGCAGGCGCTACCAGTCCTGTCTTTGCTGCTCCTTGTTATCTATCGGCTATCGATGAACACGTTGTCCTCTGTCTGCAGTGGTAGCATATCCCGGTCCCCTCATAACCAGCGATTCCTTGGACACAAGGCTGCATTGTTACAGAGGCTGCACCTTCCAATCAGCTTGAAACACGTCTTCATATGCACGCGTTTAAAATGTGTGGAGCTCGGCCACTGTGCACGCAGGAGATTGGTGGCTCGCATTTCGGATTCAACGTGAGTATTCGCTCACGAGACTGATGGCTGGTCAACTGAGCGCTGCATTCGAACGTCACGACAGGGTACGGCCGAACAGAGTACACATGTATTCCGGGTGTTCTCCACGAACCTACTGTGTAACTCATGCCGAGGACTGGACTTTCGTCTCAATTGGCGGCGGTGCCGCGATGAAGGCGAGCCAGCGGTCGAGTTTGATTCTAGCCTTACCATCGGCTTTCTGTACTACAATTATGTGCCTGCATCACCGCCGACCACGGATTCCACATTTCCAGGTCCGATGTACACATATCCCAGCCGATTTCGCTCAAGGGCTCCTCTAGCAAATCAGCGAGCACAGCGGAACATTTGAATGCTTATTCTCGGTATTCGGCGTCTGGCCCCCTCAATGCGACTGAATGGGTAGTTTTCGCAGATAGAGATATATCATGGTTGTCCTTGGGGTTTCTTCGTCATTTTCTATCTATCTGTCTTTAATAGGACAGTGAGGATACCTTACCGCATCTCTCAAGCCAAGCGCCACCAGCTTGTCGCTATACGGTTACGTGTGCCATTATTAATCTCTATAAGATGGTAAGACTAACCAGTGGTTCTTTTTCTTTTTCTTTTCTTTGTTTCCTCTGTTTGTCCTATTAGGTTCGTTCAGCATTTTTAGGGCCAACTACTCACTGCTGGCTAGTCTACAACACGAATCTTCAGGATCCGCGCTGCGCTGTGTTTAATTCCGTATGACCCAAAGTCCCCAGATTATGACGTCTATTCGTCACTTATGAGGCAAATTCGCGCCTACCTATCACCTTCAGGCTGCTATTCCATTAGCGTTCAAAGGTACGAAGCCCCCGTGTTTCCTCCTATGAATTGACTCCAGATGCCAAGCTAGTAACAAAACCTTGCAACAAAGATTTATATCACAGTACTCCACCTACGGTCTCCTTTCATACTAAAGATGCGCCTCTGTCGTCAGTGTTTTGTCACGGTCGTCAGTGCATCGAGTTCTATACGTATTTAAATGGTACTTCAAAAGGCCAGAATCACAGACCTCCTCCAAGTCTGATATCCCAGCCCTCAAGATGCGCTCGCTCACCTTTTTCCTCGCTTTCATTCTCGTCTATATTTGTAGCGTAACAGCAGAAAATCACACCATTTCAGTTGGGCCTGTGAGAGCACATCTCTATTCTCTTACATTGTTTGAATCTAACATTGTCCTTCCTAGGAATTATCTTTTAGTCCGTCAAAGTAAGACGCTATTTTTATAGGACAGGACCCTTCAATTAAATAACCTCTACTCGCGTAGTGTACTCGCTTCTCCCGGAGACTGGGTCAAGTTCAAGTTGTACGTCCTCTTTCATCCCGCACTAGCTAACAAGTCACTCACCCGTCACTTAGCCTTCGAAGCAACCATGTCAGTACGACGTCGCGCCGTCGTTCAAGCTGTGTGCTAACCATATCTCTATAGTCTGTCGTTCAATCGACCTTTGATAATCCCTGCACAAAAATGGAGGGTGGCATTGACTCTGGCTGGCAGCCGACCCAATCTTCTGACCTGAACGACCCAAATGTCGAGAGCCTGGATATTCCTATTAATGATTCGCAGTCCATGTGGTTCTTCTGTGCACAGACTCAAGGTGCCGATCACTGTCGACAGGTGCATAAATGAACGAGGTTTGTGTTCAGATAGGATGGCTGATAGATGACATTCTGTAGGGAATGGTCTTTGCTATAAACCCGTCTACAGAGCAGACTTTTGATGAGTTCCAGGTAAGTAAAAAAATCAATGTCACGGCTCAAGGCATACTCATCCTTCCAACCAGGCGAAGGCTAGAAATCAGAACCAGAACGCCGGGGTGTTCCTTCAAAGTGACATCGCTAGTCTTCTCGTTATTATGTCTGGACTGGCAGTCGGCCTGTCTCTTTAACAACATTTCGACAACCATTTCTATGTAATATATACAACAACGATTGTGACGACGACTTGATGTATTGTACTGTACTGTACGTTCGATTTACGATTTCATTGATCTGGTCCCTAGCGGTGGCGGTGTCGAGTCATACTGGAGAGCGCCCATCAAGCGCCCACAAATTATCACTTTCCGTGAGTTCTCTTTTCCCTCGAATACGTTATGTTGCCAGTATGTTATTACTATGCTCCGGACAAAGTGATTACCATTGACGTGAACGCCGTCGGGGATTGGAGCAACACAACTCATCTTTACACCTTTGTGCCTGCTTACATGTGTGCACTGATCTACTGTGTCTCTGGGGCAAATTCCAATTGAGCTTTCAGAGTGCTTCAAAAATCAGTGTTCCGAGATGCTGCGGACTGCTGGGGCTATGGCATTCGATTCCGGAATTTCCCAGCCTGAGAGTCCCCCATACTGTTTATCCTTTGCATACTGATCTTATGTCTATGACAGGTGTCACGAAACCGCGTTGTTCGTGGCAAAAGTTATTCCTTTCGCTAGTGAGAATACTCCTCATCGAAAACACCACCCACGTTCGCCGCCTAAAACCTAGCTCCAGGGGGATTATAACCTGGTTGTGGCCTGGTTTGTGGGGGTTATGACTGGTTTTAAGGGTCATAATACCCTGCAGGTGGATTATAAAGCCCTGGGAACCCATTATAGCACTACACGGTTTTTGCTGATGTCGCCTACGTCTCTGCCGATGACGTCGCCCTCGACCCGGCGAATGAGTCTTGGAACAAGTTGTATATGTATTTATCGGGTAGTTGCAAGCCACGCCTCCACCAAGGATTCTCACGAATACTATAAGGCACCGTTAAAACCCTTGATGTACCTGACGACGACAAGCCAAACCCAAACCTGGGACGATGTGGGGCATACTTGCGACCCCACTGCATATGACCTTCAGCCTCCAGATTCCGAGGTGGCCACTTGCCACTTTTGTTCTATTGAGCCTAAAAGTCTCCATCATTGAAGAAGAATAAACAAACAGCTAAATAGTTTTGGGACCCCACCTGACTCGATGTACTTGGCCCTCAGTTCCTGCGTGATAACGGTTCCATTAATGTCCGTTTTCATTGTCAAATGTGGGGGAGGGGATCGGTCACGCTTTGCCAGCTGAATGGGACATGAACATGTGTGGAGTAACCAGGGCAATTATCATGAATTCGAAGGCGTCTGGAGAAAAGAAGCACCGTATGATAGCCACGATCGCTACAGAAAGAGAGCGGCCTCAGAACGACTAACGTCCATCAGTAATAGTTTTGTGTATAGGGGAATGGAATCTCGCAAGTCCTCTAGGGTGATTTCAGTCCAAGTGCCAGGAGGGAGTCGCACAGCCGTTTTCATTGGTGGATCCAATAGTGGATTTCCGGAGATGAACTACCTTGGAGGAGTTTCTGTTTGATTTAGTAAGTAAAAAGTGCTTGCCCGATATTCTAGTGTCCCGTCGTCATCATGGGCCATTTGTTTGGAAGATCCGACTGTTCCGCCAATGGTCATGGACGCAGCTGACTTGCCTTTAAGAGTTTGAACTCCCGCTTTGACATACTAGTTGGCGTTGTTCGGAAACGCCCAGTGCAAATCGATGGATGACGTCCTAGAAGAAGATCGTTGGGCTCCACGAGAATAGGAAACGTCATCAGTTTCTAGTTTCATCGCAATCATGCTAGTTGCCAGTGTCATCTAAAAAAAAACGATGCGGAGAAAAGGCTTCCCCAGTCCATTGCGACACTTATCACCGCGAGTAGCAGGCGGAATTGAAACCTCCAGATACCGAGGAGAGCTCTTGCAAGAAAAAAAAAAAGAAAAAAAAAAACTGCCAATAGATCTATTACTATTAGTGTATATAAGTCATTGATGGAGTCACGTCTAGCGTGACAGAAAATGACAAGCACCGAAATTTTTTGTACGTATACGACCGATGCGGCCTAAATCGCAAACGCGTCAACGACGTGCAACGTCCAGAAACTCCTGTGTAGAACTCGAGGGGTTTTCCGTTCAACATAGGAGATGGGTGAATAGCTCGACAGGAGTCGCTTGAGTGGCAGGCGTGATGTTAGCGGGTATGGTGCGATGATGGCGAATTTCTTCTCATAAGGTCCAACGGAAGGCTTAGCGTTTCAATTAGTAAAAACTTCTTCAATTCTTCCTAAATCTGAGCTGACTACACAAACGACAACGTAGATCAAAGCGACAGCGACGAAACATGGCGACAAGAGGTATATTTTGATGTGTAGATGAGAAGGGTGGGGTAAAAATGCAAAGGGGTACTCGATCGTGTGGTGTGTGCGTAGGTAGAGAGTGGACCTGCTTGAGGATGCTACTTGAAAACACGACGTAAAATAAAGATTGCTTATAGTAACAGTGGTTGCTAAAATGCGGCTGTATCAAGAGGAGAAAGATGAAGACGAATGATCTATTAACACAGGAATTCCGGCGGGTTGTTTTTCGTACGAACGTGGGCGCGTCGTTAGAGAACGTTAGAGAACGTTGTCGACTGAGGACTAGTTTTTGAGCGACCGGTGAAACCGGAGCGGAAGTCAAAAGAGGTAGAGTATCCGAATGATGGCGAATGGCGAGATTGGGAATAAGTTAGGTATTGCGATGCGGATGCTGATGCGATGAGTCGAGAAGAGTGAAAAATGCAGATGATGTGATAATGCGCGCCCCAGTCGGCAAATCGGGGTAAAAAGGTCAAGAAAGTAGAGAGGAAAGTCAAAGCGCGCCGAGTCACCGGTATCCGTACCTCAAACCGCCTCGCTGCTCCCGGTCAAGTAAGCCACTACGTCCATTCCCATAGCCAGGTGCCTGGGAACAGCCACCAACACCGTCCAGCTCCTCAACCCTCATGCGTCCACGTTGAGGAGGACGACTACCAGTCGAATCCACCTTGCGGTGAGTTGGTATAGACGAAAAGTCCTCCATAGCCATCATGTTGAGAATCATTTTAGGAGGCGGCGAGCTGTTGCGTCGTACAGCTTGTCTACCTCGAGGGAAGGTGGGTTGCTCGGAAGACCAGTCGAACATCTGCTCAACGCTACTGCCCTTGCTACCCTGGCTCTCCAAGCGAGCCCGGTAAGAGACTTGAGGGACAGAGGGTGTGGTCTCTACTGCAGGTTTAGACCTGGAACGTGAACGAGAGCGTGAAGACGAGGAGCTAAAATGTTCAGCAAAACGACTAGCTCTTGAAGCAGCCAAATCCCTCTTGCGTCCGCGAGGAGTGGATTGTAAGGTGGCTGAAGGTGGCGCAGTTGAAGGATAGGCGGCGAGGCCGGCCAAGGAGAGTTTTGGTGTAGGAGGAGAGGGCTTCGAGATCGTCTGACCCCCAGACGAATTTGACAGTGACGAAGCCGGGTGGTCCGGTAATGGACCTGTGCTGGAAACTTGAAGGAGGGAAAAGTATGCTGGAAGGCTGGCCCGGTTACGCGAGCGCTTTGCCTTTTTGATGGTAGATTTGTGTTGCTCGTCAGGAGCGGTTCTTGGATAACCTGGTTCGTACTCATCTCGTCCCGAGAATCCGAAGTCTGAGCTATCGTCATCATCCATTGAGGGATGAGAGCGGAAATGGATCGGCGCGCTTCGTGGGGCGCTTCGCACGTGTCCGGAAGATGACCTCTGGGATACAGAAGAGCCATTATTGGTACCAGAAGGTCGACGTGCGTATGAGAGGGGTGTGAGGTATGTGGGACGCCCTGGAATAGTAGTGGACTTTGCGTTTCCATCAAAGGATGCTGGGTCGGCCGAGTCGTTGTAAATGGAATCGCTACCGATGCTATGACGACCGTCCTCATCCTCATCGTCTGTCAAGCCAGACCAGGAGGTAGATGATGCCGAGGATGAAGAAACAGAGTATCTGCTGTGGTGGCCGCGGAGAGCAGAGCCGAGGGTGGATGGTATGAGAGCTGGGACGTCGGGGTCGCCGCTGGCGTAGCCCAGATGGGGCGACGATAGAGCAGATGATGATGATGAATTATTGCCGCTTCCTAGGCCCGCATCCTGTGTCCTGCATTCGTCACTGCAGAACGCACGACTGCAACAAGCCACGGACAGTGAGCGAGGAAATTTGCAAGTGAATAAGTGGATAGCATACCTGTCATCGGAGAGATGACCACCACAATAGATACACCGTTCTTCAAACATGTAACAATGAGAGGACCAACACTTTGCGACGGTCGACGGGGGGGTAAGAGCAATATTGGGTTACCCAATGTGGTCTTCTTTTAAGGCCATGTCCAGCCCGACCCATCATCCTTTTTAGGTAATTTGCTGTTTGCTATTTTTGGAGTAAAATATTTTTTATTTATTTTAATATTTAACATTAAATATTTTTATTTCTTGCGTCACTCCTCATAAACGTGCATGACGTGCGACTATTTGCCGCTTGGAAAACGACGGCAAGTTGCCATTGCAGGGTGTCACAGCATTACTTGGACTGATTTCCAGACCTTGTTTCCAAACCTTGTTTCGAGGCCTTTCTTCTGGGGTACTTGCCCTTTATGATTGGAATATTCATCGAAGAAGAAATGTTCAGGCAGCGCACAAACGTCGCATATGCGTCATTTCCCGCTCCCCGTTGCCATATCGCCCGAGTCATCGTCACACCAACACCTGCATATTCACATCACATTAGTAATTGGAAATATTTCTCGCTACACCAGTACCCTTTCAATTCATCCACTCGTATAAGAATCTCGGAATTGTACTATCGTTCGGCCCCGACCTTTCCGACCCAGTGGGTCAATGAGATTCCATTCTGGTCAGACATCCACACCCACACATCCTCTGTGAAAGCATCCGAGGGTACCCTTGCGATCGCCAAATTCGCGTACGCGGTCATTGCAACTCCAGCGTGAACAGTGACGGGTGGAAAGTAAACGTCTATGGACAATACAGCTCGCGTAACTAGGTCCAAGGTTCCTTTCATTCCTTCCGTTATTTACGATGTGATTTTCGCGGAGGTACCCTTCGTACCCTTCCGGTTTTGGCCATTCAAACTGTGGGTCTGGGCGTGCTGGACGACAACTCCTTGTGACTCGATTCCCCAGAATTTTCTTTGCATCAGCCGTCCACCCTCCGCCCCCAACTTTCCCAAAGAGACTGATATACATACATGTCGTCCTATCCGCACCGGTGGTACGAGATCATTCCCCACGAATGAATATCATCAGGTCACACTTGCGAGAACCCATCATCACCCACAACCGTATGCGGTGCATCCAGAAGTGAGCATCGGCAGATCGCTTTCATTTGCCTTTTTGTAACTCGCCCCGAGTCTTTCCCGGAATTCATGTATCAATGGAATCGAGATAGCCTTCTTTCATACTTGTCCGGGTCGCGCACACGACATTCATGCTTCTTATAAGCCGCCCTGTAGCCTCTTCGCTGGCATCCCTGTTTTCAATCCTCCTCCAACCTTTTAGATCAATTCGTGAGAAATTACCACATACCCGGCGAGGATGAGTCTACATCTCTTCCCCTTACTTTCCACGGCGGGCGCAAGCCCTACACTCAGCACCAATCACTCGATCCACTACATAATGATGAAATTTTCCGAGCTAATCGTCACCGGCACCCGAATGTCATGCCCTTCACTGCCGCACGCAATTTTGTGAGATTCTTTCAATCTTTCGTGTCACAGCTATACCCGACTGGGATGGATTTCGCCGCCGCCGCCTCCAGATCACTTGTCATGCTAAATCTCGACCGGTTATTTATTTCATCGCGGTAAACATCTTCTGAACACGTTTTCTCTGATCCTCGCCTCAACCTGCTTGGGCCCTAGTTTCTCCTTCAAGCAACTCTCTCAAACTTCTCTTCCTCTCCATTCTTGGCGCGACGCGTTCCCCCGATATCACCCGACTTGATAGCACCCCACTTCCCAGTCAATTCTTTCTCCTATTTTACAGCTGTCGCACTAGATCGCGTTCTCGACTATTCTATAGGCGCCCATGTATTTGTTATGAGGTACCAGTCATCCACAGTCAATCAAAAGATGCGCTGGGTGCTCAGCGACCATACGTAATCCAGAGGTTAACGAATCGATTGTTCTTTCGAAGAGCATAAGAATTTAGCATTCTACCTGCTGTCTATGTCTTTAGCGAGATTCGAGAACAATGGGATCGGGGCTGTAGGATCGGCGAGCTCGGGAGATCTTTGCATGTTATTGTGACCAAAGCGTGGATCAAGCGTTTTCCTTATTGCTCTCTGGTATCCCTGGGCCCTGGGTTACATCTACTCTAGGTTCAATCAAACGCCTATACGGCACAACATGTGTATTGTTGATGATGTTTGTGGTGTGGGGTTGAACGAGAAAAGCCTGTGATATGCGTGTTCCTGCCAGTGGCTGACAACCCTTCTTCCATCCGCCCATAATGCGGGAGATGCATGTCGCCTTGTATATTTTATGTCCACGGTCGATGAATAGGTCACGCGCGTTCCGCGTTTGTAGGCTCTCACTGTGGGTGAATGAAGAACGGCCGCTCCCCACCTTCTTCCTTCCTCGCAACGGTAATGAAAAGCTTATTCCTGTTGCAACGCGCAACTCTGGAACTCTATCTATCTATGAATGCTCCTAGGATCAAAAAAGGCTTTCTCCTCGCGGTCCCAAATCTAACGGCTGCGTGGAACTGCTTAACCGTGATCCCGCCAGCGTCTTGGGTGCTTTATCAGTCAAGCCCCGCGATGCTCTCATTCAATACAAGCAGCTCTTCATTCTTAGCGCAGTCTCCTGACTGATGTACATCACTAAACTATCGAACTGGTGACTGATGTGCTGCGTGTATCAACTTTTGTATTTCAGTAAGCTTTGGTATATTTTCTTCCCTGGCTTGCTTATGACTCCTAGTTTGTTTCATGTCTTTCTCGTCCCTGTAAATGAACATTGCAGCTGACATGGATCATTCAAAGGACTGCTCGGGCTCCTTAGTACTCGATTTGCCGCAATTCAAGCTTGCTACCGACGTACCAGTCTTCTGACTCTTTGATATTCACGCGCCTGTCCACTGCTGACTCGAGAATAGCAAAGAATGGAACTGCTGAACTTTCCTATCTTCTGCGCTCCCACTTATTCGGTACCCGACGCGCCGACGTCTCTAGTGATAGTTAATGGTTTCTGTTCAATGTGATATATCCCATTCCCATGGTAGAACCCTCAACTATACTGTGCCTCCTGACTACAAAAAACTTCAGCTACTGATCAGAAAATAGTCTTAGCCCTATATACTCGATCATATGCGAGTTCCCATGTAACACGCAATCGGTGAAAAATCGGTGACCCCGGTATTCCCGCGCAGCCTCCCGCCCCGTTCCGTCCCCCGAAACAAATAGGGCATCCTAACCTCCGAAGCCGTCCTATTGAGATCTTATTGCATTGCCATGTCATAAAGAACCGCTGCGTTCGCCAACTCCGAAGGACACTTGCGTTTCTGGACTAGAGTCGCGTGCCAGGGGTCAGATCGACTGTTTTTTTTTTCTTTTCTTCTTGATAGATGAGAACAGATGCCGAACCAAAGGCTTTAGGCTAATGTTATCCTGTTTATGACAGATATGTATGGTTGACCTGGGATTAACAGTTGTACGGTATTTTCTAAACCGGAGTGTTGCGTGTGAAGGGGGTCCAGAAACTCCGCTGTTTGATTGCATGGCTCTTGCTGTAACAACCTCTTACCCCGCATTCTACTGCAATAAACTTCGGTCCTGATCGAATCAAGCCCCAGCTCCAGATATATACCAACGGTAGTCAAGAAAGCCCAGATGCACCGTTCACGTACTCTTGGACTGGGACTAGCTCAATCCTGTCGGGTTTCTGACATCCGCACACGACATTGCGTCCCCGCTCAAGATGGTATGCCAATATCCTAGGAATGGGCTGAAATAGAGAAAAGCTCCGCGGTTGTAGAATAAAAACCTAAATAGATACAGCTGATGCGATGCAATTGCGATGAATGGATGAGGTGAAACGGGGGAATTATTGTGCGAATGTGATTATCCACGAAAAAAGTAGGGTGGGAAGTGGGTAATCGGTTCTATGTGTGATACGCGAGGCCGCCTTGGTAGCATTAGTGAACGTAAAAGAGCGGTGGCATGAAGAGGAAGGGACTATGGACAGACATCACGAAATCGAACGAAATACAGCAACTGTCAACTTTCATGCGACTCTAGTCATTTCCGATCATGAATCGAAGATGGTCAACAGCTCCCACCGACTTCTGACTCAGAGCACCAGGAGAAGCAATATCATCAGGAAACCCAACTTTCTTTGATATGTTGTCTTCTCGTCATTGTCATATCACAGCTGCGCCCAACGGCGGAGGAGAGCTCTGATCACCATGCCGTTCAGGAGGCTTTTCATGCCGTTTCTCGTGCTGGCACTGGGGAAGACGTAACGTGGTTCTGGTTCTCTGGAGTCTCCTGTGAACCTCGACGTTCCGGGTCCGACCTCGGCTGGCTATTCTCAGCCTCTAGCTGGGATGCTTCAACCTGCCTAAATCCAGATCTGTCACCATCGGCCGATGCTTCTGGTGGAAGAGGAGGTAACGGCGAAGTGTCACCGTTTATCTTCGCAGTCGTGCTAGCCCCAGTCCCATTAACGGTGCCGGTAATAACGCCATTCGCCACATCTTTGCCCGGTAATGGAGGCGAAGCATCCAAGGATTGTCTTTGCGGCGTTTGGGGCCTAGATGTCGGTGGCGTGGGTGTGGCTTGTTGGGGTGGAGGTGGAGGTTGAGGCTTCTCAAACGAAGACGAGGTCGATCGCCCAGAAAGTAAACCTTTCAGCCGTTGACTCGTACTCGTGCTATTGACGGTGGCCATAGGCGGCGGCGAAGTAGCGCTTCGCGTCGGTGTCGGCGGAGCGTTCTTCGCCTGGGCTTGAGTTAAACGCTTCTCCTGTATGACGATCTCCAGCATGTTGCTTAACCCGCCTACGTTCTTCAAGCCGGAGAGTCTGGAGTGAAGATATTTGGCGTCGGCTAACAGCCTGCGGTGAAATGAGCAAATAAAGCAATACCCACAGAAGGGAGAACCTACCGCATCTTTGCTTCTGCATGTGGGAGTTCAAATTTACTATACTCTTCTGACAATCGATGATTAATTGCCGCAAAGACTTGACTCATTACATCCTGTTCGACGAGAAGGGCAAGGAGATAAAGTATAAGCAACGTGAATTTGCCCTGGGTCGAAAGAACTCAGACAAGGTTCCTCACCTCTACAACTGTACTGGATAGGTAGCGTGACAAGACCTTATGGAGAGTAACGGTTTCCTTGACCAGCAGTTCCATGTAATCGTTGACACCGCCACCTGACTTCGGTACATTCCAGTCGATAGCCTGCAAGTGGTAGCAATATCAGAATGTGACCAAAAAGATGACGGGAAGCAAGCTATTGGTGAGAAATATGGAGAGGGGGTCATCATGCCCTTCGGCGTTCCTCGTGGTACGAATGTTCGGCAACGGAGGCTCACTGACGCGCTCGCCGATCAAACGGGAAAAAAGACATCCAGAGGAGAAATCGGTAACATCAAGTTATACGTGGACGGAAACAGAGAAAGACAAACGTGCCTGGAAAGTCTTGATGTGGGCACTCAACCGGTCTCCCATGATCGCAATGAGCTTGGCGTGGATCTCATTCTGGTGTTCTTGATAATCCTACGAAATGTTAACAGGGGGTCAGTCGTTCGTTTTGGTCCAACGATCGTGCGTGGAGTTGAAAAAAGACGTGTTCCCATTCGAAACGGACGAACGTGACCCGCTTCATATGGAATAGTGTGGGGGCGAGTAAAATCTGAAATAAGCCTCGAGCGTCACCAGGCTTTACCGAGCGCCAGTCCCACAAGAACAGAAAAATATAGGAATTAAATGAAATAGGTCACGAAGTAGAAAAGTGACGGAGAAAGACGAATGCCGTCCTCAAGGCTCAGGGGGTCAGATGAACAAGGCACAGACTAATCTGTGCCAGATCCAGGGCCAAAGTCACTGACAATAAACTGCCAGCCAAGCGAAGGTGCCGAGAGCCACAACGCCGAAAGACACACCGACCGCGCTAGTTCAGTCAAGTCAAGAAGTTAGTGGCTGAGATAGCGGGATGTGGTCCATTTCAAGGTGAACGCCGGATAAAGCGGATGGGATTCGAAACCGAAAACCGAAAGCGCAAAGAAGGAAAAAATGCAGCAACAGTACGAACGGACAGACTCACCCGTTTTAGTTTATCAAACTCCACCAGCATGATAGCCTGTTTTGGACTAAGATGTCTCCGAAACATTTCTCTGATGTACGGTATGAGTGCTATCATTATTGATAGCGACTGGGACGCAAGAGCTAGATGGCAACAGACAGCTAGTCAGTAAGATTCAGTAACGTCAGCACGGACGAACTATACCGAGGTGCTTCGCAGTGATATTCTTCAAACCCGCACTTCTCAATGCTCCCGCACCAAGTACTACTTGACACGTCCGAGAGTTAAAGGCTTTCATAAACTCCATCACTCTCGACATCACGTCGGTAGTGAGAATCCGTCCGGGAATATTAACGGGAATCTTGAGGTAATCCAGAAGAAGTAATAGAGCCTGGTTCGTACATGCGACGGTATGGAACGGATGTGACTCGACTTTGAGGTACTTGGATTTCGTCGATGTTGACGCCGTCGTCGTAGGTATTGACGTCGTAGTTGCTGTCGCCGTAGGAGGTGTGTCTATAGGATTGGGAGGCGCTTCTACCTCCGTCGGCTGGTGTGAAGGTTCACCTCCCTCTCCGTCTTCGACCACGAGTCCTCCGACATCCTTGACCGCGCTATCTACAATCCATCCAACGACTTGCTGCACTCCACCCTTCTCACTAACTTCTACTTCTACCGGACCCCAAACCTCGTCCTCGACGCCCTTGGCACTTTTTTCTAATCGCTCTTGGTGCATGCTCTGCAACCAACTTCGTGCTTGTCCGGTGATACAGCCTCTTAAACCAACGATCATCTTTCGGCAAAGTACCTCGGACTGGACGACAAAATCCCAGGTGAGGCGGAACAAAGCAAAGAACTCGGGTAAGGGCAGAGACGTGTGGATGGATTGGCGTGATGTGAGGATAGTGGAGAGCGTGGAGTGGGAGAGTTCAGTGGAAGTATGAATGTTGTCGGTGAAATCTGTTTGTAAGGTCGATGTATGTGATGGATCTATACCGTTCCTAAGCGAATAATAGTCAGTATCATGGCATCAGGCAAACGGGATAAAACGGGATTCAACATTGGAGTCTGGGTATCTATCGCAGATAAAGGCAGGATACTCACAACCGCTGCAGACTTTCCATCACTTCACCGACAACCAAAGTCTGCTGTTGCAAACCCTCAATTGCGCTGAGGAGATCGATGTATATTGACTTGAGAGAAGAAAGGAATTCTGCTTGGTGGAGGGACTTTGCAAAGGTACTAGAAGGATAGGTTCAGCACCTCACCTAAACCAGGCCCATGAGAGAAAACACACCTGTCGTCCTTCACATCCGCGTCAACTGGAAACCTCTATGTTCGCCATTAGTCGGAAACAAATCATTCGTGACAACAGACAGCTCACGCGTGTCACAACTGCCTTCATCTCTTCAGAAACAACCTCTCTCCAGGAGAGTGTAGCTTCCTTGAGACCCTTGGTGCGAACAAGTCCATTCAGGAGCGGTGAGATTCGCTCCTTTACGCGCTCCGTATTCCGCGTCTTCTCCTTCTCCCGCTGGCGATATGTTATGAAGTCGGCCAAATCCTCGCGTAGTACTGTCACAAGCTCCCCTGACAACTTTGACGCAATTTCCATGCTGAGACTTTGCAAGTGAGAGGGAAGAGCAGAAAATGCGGTGAGTGATGAAAGGGGCACTTTGAGAGCTGTCCGGGATAACCGTATCGTACTGTCTTCGTCTTCCTCAGGCATCGGCGATAACGAAGAAGTAGCATTTGTCTGTCTGGGAATCATTCCGTTCCTCCTCTCTGGTGCCTTTCCCCTCTGCTTGCCCTCCCACCTTCCTTCCAACTCCGTGACGATGTTCAGAGCTTCGTTCCATCGCCCTGACCCCACCATATCTCTGGCTTTTGTACTCATACCCACAATATCGAGTACGCCTCTAAGGCCTTCTTCTACTTTCTCAACATTTCGTGCCTTTTGTTCCACCCTGATCACTTCCAGTCCCTTCTTCGCAACATCTTTGTCAACCTCCTCCAACATTCCGCGTAGCCGTGTTATTTGGGCGAGACATGTCGTAGACTCGGCTTGCAGCGAATGTAAGTTGGTTAGGGCTGCAAAGAAGGAAGACGATCGTAGTCGAATTTCATGTGTTAAATGAAGTTCAACCGTGTCAAGATAATGAGAAAACTTTTCGAGTAGAGGAAGAGAATGTGATAGACTGAGTGGATCCGCGTCATCCTCATTCTCTGTGACAGCAGAAAAGGTATTTGGGTCTCCGAGGTCAAAGTTGGACTGGAAGAATACTTCAGGTACTGTGTCGAGTGACGAGCCAAGCGGCAGCGTCGAAGGACCTGCTTCTTGTTCTTCCTGTTCAGTGTGTTGTGCTCGTTCAGCAAAACGCCTCCATTCTGGGTCTACTGCCTTGAGATACCCCTCAAAGTCCTTCCGTCTCACCCGAGGGAGTTCCGCTGGAGGAACGCTTGGTAAACCCGAATGTGCTTTTGGTGGAGCCTGTTTCTTGTGCGGGTTATTTAACACCGTCGATATCGCATGGAATCCGTGAGTCGCTGAACTCCATTCACTCGGAAGGGTCAGATTTGTTGTCGAGGATGAGAAATGTAGATTGAGAGGAGGATTATTGCCAGCTGTAACGTAGTTTCCATCCGTAGTTGTGCCAGAAACAGATTCGGGACCTTTGCCATAATTGAATCGGTAGGCGTAGCCTGGACGAGCTGTATCTGGCAGAGGCGTTGGGGTTGACGGTCTAGAGGTCGGCGGGCTTGACTCTGACATCGCGTCTGTCGTCGTGGAGTCACGGTCAAGTGCAACGTCGGCAGTTTGGATTGCCGCGGCCTACTCAATCTCAATATTATGCAAATACCGTCGTCACTCCAGAGTCTCTTCTCCCATTTCCCGCTCTACACGTACCCTCCGATACTCTCGGGATCCAAGAAATTGCTCAAAAATCCTACGATATGGGTGGCACCTTCGTCCGATCCAGATTCTCCTCTGCTCAGTGGGGACGTCGAATGTCTCAAATGGCAGGCATATCTCGCGTTACGAGGACTTAGCAATATACAAGTCAGGACCGACGTCGATACCCAAGGTGCTATTGATGCTCGTTTGCCTAACCTACACGTACCCTTTGATGGTGCAAAGAGCGAGATGAAGGCAGAGAGTACTGGACCTGTTGATGACAGCACCAACCTTCTCGCAGCACACCATATTCCTGGCTGGGTAGACGAGCAACTGGGTCATAATGCGCTTGAAGATCCTTTGGAAGGCTTCAAAGACGAAACTGCAAAGGATGAAAGCCGCGCATGGGTCTCGTTGCTCGAAGGAAATGTTCATGCAGCTCTTGTAAGTGTAATGAGCCAATTTCTACTCAAAATATTTAATCAGGATACATAGATTCTGTCTGCGCCAGTACCTTCTCTGTTCAATCAATTCATAAATCTTTCGTTGTCTACAACCACTTCCCCGACAATCGACCTCAGTAGAATCCTCACACCTCCGCCGCCTCCTTTGACCGGGCTTACTGGTCTCTTTGCACTCGCATTCCCACAATACGGCTTGCGGATCCATAAATCCGCCGTTCTTGCTCGTTATATTGATGCCATAGGTGCGCTTTCAGAAAGGCTAGGGACAGACAAGTGGTTTCTGGGTTCAGAGTACGTTTCAATTATATTTGTTCGGTTAAGCGTTAATTGGCTTCTTCCAGATCTCCAACTCCTCTGGATGCACTCGCCTTCGCATATCTTCACTGCATTCTTCTCTCCTCAGACCCTCAGATTCGGACGGAAGTCACAAAACGCGTCAACCTTGTAGCATGGGAGTGGAGAGTGAGAGGTATGGTAAGGGCGGCGTTTGTGAAGGCTTCATAGTACACAGTGGGTGGAGCATAGGGAAGGAAGCAGGGCATGACTGCGTTATATATCCCATAGACGTAAACTCGTGAACTTTTCCAAAAACTAACCGCTAACATAAATATTCGTCCTTTGTCATAAATACATCACATATTCCTTTCCAACCACTCCTGGAATGCCTGTAATCCTAGCTGTCTGATAGAAGAACCCAAAAACATAACATCACCTCCTTCCCAGCTCTCAAACTGAAAGATACCACCCTGGCTGGTACACTCCAATCCATTAATTTCGGATTTTTCGTCCTCTGAACCCATTGTCTCTACGCCCATACCACCAGATTGAGCGACTCTTCTCTTCTCTAGTTCACGTTGCAGGACTTTCTGCACACGGTCAACAGCTAGTGAATTCGTATCGGTAATTGCAGATGACTTTAGGAGGTCGGTTTTGTGTGCTAGAATGAGCACAGGTGGCAGTTTGTGGGACGGAGGTAGAGACAGAAGGCCTTTGAATATCGAGTGCAAATGTCTATACACTTGTCAGTCATCTATAAGTAAAAGAATGCTAGAAAACGCACTCTGCCACTAGTGTACCATTCCTCGAAACTGTGTTCGCGTCAACGACAAACACGACTGCTTTTGCATCTCCCAAAAACTCTTTGAACTGATCTCGGATTCTTGGATGCCCGGGAATATCAATGACCTTGAAGGGCTGCTTCTTTCCAGGTATCCGCAGAAGAGATACGTTCGTTTGTAAGGAGGTGTGTGTTGGCACTGTCTGACCGTACACGAGCTACAGCAAGTCAAAGTTAAAACCCCTCATCCACAAGGTGAGCTAGCTCGTATTTACCTCAGTAAGAAGAGCCGTCTTTCCGGAGTCTGGAGCTCCTATGAGAAGCAGGACATTCCCTCTAGAGCTGTTGGACCGTTTGCTGAGGAAGACGACAGCTGCATGATGTGGTGCGGTGCGGTGAGACGCGGCTCGGTAGTAGTGAATCCCTATACACACCGATGATAGCTATCAATGCAGCCAAGAGTGAAGCAGGTACAAAGTATGGAGATTGGGCGAAGGATGTATCAAGCTTGAATGTTTCCTGACTGGTAGAATTGAAGGCGTCGGGTTCGGACATGGTAGTGGTGGAAGCAAAGGGTTTCCCATGGGAACTTTTCGAAGGGCGAACAGACAGACGGCATATACAGTCACAAATTATCATTATTACTTTATTCATATCTATGAAGACTTGCTTGAACTATCACTACTATACCCTAGTACACCCGGTACAGCACCCAACTTATCTCCGACCGTTGGGATCATTTATGTTCCCACTGAATCCTTCAATGGAGATAGTTGCAGGAGGTGCCGCAGCTGTCGTGACAGCAGCATCGTCCGCAATAGTAGAGGAGGCAACATCGGTGTTGACACTCGATTCAACTGCAGTGACATTTCCAGCGTCATCAGAGACCACGGATTCGGTCGCTGCACCTTTAGCAGCGGTGACAGTTGCGGAAAAATCAACGGTTCCGGTAGCCTTTGCTGCTACTGAAGATTCAGGTGGAACATCGTCATTAGCCGTGGCCGTGGCAATAGCAATTGAGGTGTCCGTCCCGTTCAGGACCGGGGGAAGATCCTCAGTAGCTGTGGCCGTGGCAGTAGCGATTGAGGTGTCCGTCCCGTTCAAGACTGGAGGAAGTTCCTTCGAGGCAGTTTCGTCGGCCACACACGAGCAGGTTGCTACATCTGGAACCGTGCCGAAAGGGCATGTTCCCTCTGAAGAATATTGTCAGTTAAATAAATTCTGCCCTATCAGCATAGACGACATACCGCTTCCAAATGGGACGATAGGGAAGTTAGGTCCTCCATACAAACCCGGTTCCACACCCTCCAGCTGCCCATTGACCACCCCAAGCAACTCTTTATGGAGAGGGGCCCTCAAACAATAAGGTGTGGCAGGTGTGATACCCAAAATATTAATCGCATTCCTAGGATGTTTTCGATAGGCAATAGCGAATGCGATCAAATCATCCGAGTTAATCACACCAGGGCTTTTAGCAAAGGTGATCATAGCATCAGCAACATCCTGCTGGGCACAAGGATCGGCGTTGGCGAGCAGAGCATCAATTCCACGGAAGCCGCCAAGGGATACACAGGGAGAATCAAAGCTGAAGATGTCTCCGCCGCTGTTAAGGCAAAGCTTTTGCCACGCAAGAGCTACGTCGGGCAGATCGAACTGCGCAATACGCTTGGACAAGGTAGCATTGGAAGTCGAGTTGTCGGATTCCCCAGCGTCAACACCTGTGGGGGCAGCTGGAGGAGCAGACAGGCCGCTGACGAAACTTGGAGTAGCGGAGGCCACAGAGCCGTCGTTAAGAACAATCGAGGTTGAGTTTATCGGTACATCGACGCTAACGGAAGTGGTAGCGTTATCGCCAGTATCCACGACAGGTGGTTCAGAGACCGGCAATGTGGAATTACTGTCGACTGTGCCCTGCTGTTTAGCCACACAAGCGGGCGGGGACGTTGGACCACTGAAATACAAGATTTGATTACTGGACAGATTCTGGAGAATTTCAACTCACCTGCGGTGAACGAACCGACGGGCGTTGGTAGCCAGACCAAGCATAAGGAGAGATACAGCGATTGAAGCCTTCATGTTGTAGATTTAAAACGAAAGAGAGACTAAGAAAAAAAGACAAAAATATCCGTCAAGGATATGAAAAAAGAGTAGAAAAACCGACGAAGAGACGAACACTCTACCGAGCTTCAGCTCTATCCCCGCCTTAAATACTTGAGCATTCGACCCAAGAAGAGGGATGGTAGGCAGTACGCTTGTCAGACTTCCGTGGTACTTGACACCGAGCGCGACAGATGCAAGTGAGCCACTGAATCTTCAACAAGGCATCAATATGCGCCCAGTGTCCACAGTCATAAATGGGTCGGTATTTGACTGGTCAATGAAGCTGGTTGCCATCGACTGCCATGCGTCCAATGGAACCACAAAGCTGACGGCGTTTTCGGAGGCGATCTCTTCCAAATCCACCCAAATGCCCAGAATAGCACAGTAGCCGTTATATTACGCTATGATAGTTTTGAAAGAAGCGAGCAAGGGCCCCATGTATCGCTGAGGTATCGTTGTCTATCGTGATTCGTGAGTGAAGCTAGTGAAGTCCCATATGAATTTTCCCGAGTCCTCAGTCTTGACTCTTGAGAAGTGTTCCAGTCATGTGACTGGGAAGAAATTTTGTGGAGGCGCCTTTCGAGGATCCAAGTTTTTCTCTTCGATGTCCGTTATCACTGAAGTCGAAGACGTGACGACACCGCCCCGCAAGAAGCTCAGAAAATCGACCAAAAAGTCGACAAGATCGGGAAATGAATCCCGAATTTTCGTACCTTTCCGGGCTTTGGGCATCATAACCAATCACATACCATTTATCCTCCAAACTCGTTCACATAAGGGTGCAACCGATGGACCACGAATACACATTCTGACGTGTCTTGGGAGATCATGGGCTCTATGGAATGGTGCAAAAATGGACCTACTATTCGTCGGTAAGCTGTTCTGCATCTACTCGGCTTGGAATGTACCGCGACGATTATTCAAAGGTCCTGAGGTCTCTGAACAGATCTCGTGTTTGACTATGGACGGTGATGCTGTATGGGCGGCTACGGGCTGTCATGTTGTGAAGTATCTGCGAGGGAGGGAGGTCAGTTGAACTTTGACATGGAACAGTTCATCTGGGACGTCTGACATTTTTCAAGGTTCTTCGCGTTTCAAATCCTGTCGAGACGAATCTATCCTATATCACAATATTTGGGTCGCGGATACTTGCCCTCACGGAGGATGGTTCACGATTGTTATGTTGGGATACAACACAAGGAGGTACATTCCAGATGCACTCCAGAACGGCATTCTTCTCACCTTTCGCATCATCCAGACCTTCAGTCCGCAATACAATTTGAAAATGGATTCACAGCAACATCTATACTACATCCTGCAACATATCTCAACAAGGTCCTGGTCTCAAGTAACGAAGGCAGCATACAGCTATGGAACATCCTCTCTCAGTCATGTATATACAAGTTCCTCGCGTCTAAACTCACTAGCTCAACGAGCACAAGTGTTATAACGACTATGACACAGTCTCCTGCTATTGATGTGGTGGGCGTTGGCTTCACGTCGGGCGAAATCTCGATTTACGATATTCGGGCAGACGAGCGTCTAATACGTATCTTTATGGAGGGAGGAGGAATTAGAGCTATAAGTTTCCGTAGTGGTGAGTAATACTGGATCTTCATTCCTGGTGACGCACAGTAATCATCTCGTATGTAGATGGAGAACCTATATTGGCGTCAGCGTCTTCTCTTGGTCACATAGCTATATGGGACCTTAATGCGGGCGGTCGTCTCTTGCACATGGTCCATGGTGCTCATGACGGTGCAATCAGCGCCCTTGAGTGGGTACCTGGGCAGCCTATCCTGATTAGCTCCGGTGAAGACAACAGCGTAAAAGTCAGCTTTACCTCTCTGTTTGCTGTAAGAAGTTTCTTAATGATATGTATAGCAATGGCTTTTCGATTCACCGACTGCTGCACCTCGTGTTCTCAAGTTTCGGTCTGGTCACTTTTCTCCACCTCATCTCATCCGATACTATGGTGAGGACGGAAAGCAACTGCTCACCGCATCCAGAGACCGAAGTTTACGATGCACCTCCGTCGTCCGTGATTCCCGATCGTTCGAGTTATCGCAAGGTTCACTTTCCAAAAAAGCCTCGTCTCTGTCAGTACCAGTCGCGTCTCTGAAGTTCCCAGCAATCACCGCTTTGTCGCATTCGGCTGCTCGCTCGAAAGACTGGGACGACATCCTCACTGCCCACACGGACGAAACGTTTGCACGATGCTGGAGTATGCAGAACAAGAAGCTCGGCAAGCATAGTCTGAGTTTTGCCGAAGCTGCAAAGAGCAAAGGAAAAGGGCGCATTCCTCCGCTAGGTTCTATTAAGGTATGTCTTTGTCACTCATTCACAATCATATGCTGACTTTAGCAAGTCTGTATGTGTAACAGCCTGCGGAAACTTCGGACTGGCCAGCTCCTCGACCGGTACTGTTCACATGTGGAATATGCAATCTGGAATCCGACGTCGAACTTTCGAAGTCGGACCCGCTCCGCCTGAAGCTGCGATCAAAGCTTTAACCGGGGCAGATCGTTCCGTTACGGGATTGGCCTCAGATTCGCTGAATAGAACAGTGGTTGCTAGTACCCTCGATGGCACGATTAATGTAAGGCGGAACGCTCATGTACTCGTAACATTTCTCTGACAACCGACAACCCTTTATCCCAGTTCTTTGATTTCCATACCGCAAGGTTGGATCATACCCTCGTTCTCCCATCGGGTGCCGTTTCGGTTGTATTACACCGGGACAGTGGGTTGCTGGCTGTCGTATGTGACGACATGATTGTTCGAGTCATCGACATTGAGACAAAGCGGATAGTCAGAGAACTCGGGGGCTTCAAAGGAAGGGTATTAGATGTTGTATGTTTTGAACCATATCCATGTCTCGCAGCTCTTTGACTACGATATTTGTCAGACCTTTTCCGCCGACTCCCGGTGGATTATCACCACCTCTCTTGACTCCATCATTCGCACGTTTGATATACCTACCGGGCGGTTGATCGATGCCTTTAAAACGTCTAGTGTGGCCTCGAGCGTGTCTTTTTCACCAACGAGTGATTTCCTAGCAACGTCGCATGTGGACAGCGTTGGAGTATGCTTATGGTATGGAGTGTGACTTCCGTTGCCTATTTTTGCGACTGAAATTAAAATAGGGCAAATCGGGCGCAATACACGGAAGTCTCGCTGCAGGGCATCACCGAAGAGGATGTCACGAATGTTCAACTACCTTCAATGCAAGGGGAGGATCAAGGTAAAGCTTTCCCTATTCATCCGATACTCACTGACCATTAATACATTCATCAGACCTCGATACCTTGGTACCTCTAGTAGTATTAGATACGCCGGCCGATGTGTTCTCAACACCCCCAAAGCTAGATGGTGATCTTATCACATTGACATTATTACCGCGTTCAAGGTGGCAAACGCTTCTAAATCTTGAGGTTATTCAGGTAGGAATATTTCTTCTTTAGTTACCACTAGCTTATCTTGGATTCTAGCAACGAAATAAACCAAAAGAACAACCGAAGGCGCCGGAACAGGCACCTTTCTTCTTACCAACTCTTCCGGGCGTCGAAACGAGATTTTTACAGGAGAAAAAAGATATCGAGAAGGCCCAGGTGCAGAAGCAGAAATCTACCAGAAGACTGGAACAGGCCGCGGCGCATGCCAACAGCATCTTCTTGAATACGTTGACTGAGGAGAAGGAGGATGGAGATTGTGAGTTCAGTCCTTTCTAGTAGAGCTTCCTTGCTCATCTCATCCTTTTCAAAAGATGAATCATTCTTCAGCTATGTAAAAACTTTATCCCCTGCAGCTCTCGACTTGGAAGTTCGCTCCCTAGTGACTCTCGAAAGCCGTCGCAATTTTTTGAATGCACTGACACAGCGGTTGACGTCCCATCAAGATTTTGAGGCCGTGCAAACGTTGCAAAAAGTGTTCCTGAGAATGCATGCGGACGAAATAATTTCTAATGTGGAATTAGAGGACGATCTAGATAGATTGATTACGGTACAGCGGCGAGAGAGTAGGAGGGTCTTGGAGTTAGTTACCAGCTCACTAGGTGCACTTGGCTTTGTGAGGGATACTACGTAGTCTCTTCAACGGATTTACATGTCTGAGCCCATACTTTGTACATGGCGTGCATAAGAACTTGATCTGAGTAAGCCGAGTTGACGCGACAGTCGCGTTTTTCGCAGTACTCTGAACTTTCCTCCAGCCCACGAGTTTGAACATTTCGTCAACATGCCGATTCCCCGAATGTTGGCTTTTCACCACCACCATCATACTCCTTGCCGTCGTTCATAACTGCCCAAGCTTCCACCTTTCCGCACCGTTCTCCAAAAGTCGTAAAAACAACCAGAAACACTCCCCGCACACGCAACAACAATGCCGGCAGCAGGAAAGGACATTAGTATTGAAATCATGAATGCGACGACGTCCTTGGTTCCGAGAGCGGTCGTAGGGCCACTTGAAAAGTTTGCCCTGCGTCTCGGCCTAACCAAGCTTCCAGCACATATCCCCACGCTCATCTG
The DNA here is from genome assembly GCA_001466705.2 of Moniliophthora roreri. NCBI lineage: Eukaryota > Fungi > Basidiomycota > Agaricomycetes > Agaricales > Marasmiaceae > Moniliophthora > Moniliophthora roreri. Next base: position 524,689 of record LATX02000100.1, on the reverse strand, counting down.
CTCTTTTTTCCTCTTCCTCTTCATCCATCAAGTCGCGGCGCCCCTTATTAGCCCAATTGTTGCGTCAGAGTCATGGTCAAAGCTCAGAGGTCGTCGAGGGAGGAATAATTGGTGCATTCATATCGTGTCGCAGGTACATGTTTTGGTGTGCGTTCCCCTGGCTTTGAGAGCCCTCTATCTACCCGCGTTGGATAAAGACCGTGCTTTTGGATGGGATGATCGAGTTGGGACACTGACTGCGTTCAGTCTGGGGTATTTCTTGTGGGATTCCCTCGATGCTATTGTCAATTTTGAAGATCCCGGGTTTGTTGCCCATGGCGTTGCTTGCTCGATGATTTATCTGCTGGCTTTCGTGAATTCTTCAATTTCTATGCCTCATATTGCCCTCGCTTATGCTCTGATAGAACCCTTTCCTTGCGTATTACGCGGCCAGGTGTCTACTTTGGGAAACGTACGTTTGATGCTTGGACGCTCTCATCTATTCTCGTACTAATCCATATCTAAACAGAAGCACGATATTTCTTAACATCCATTGGTGCGTGCTGTGTGCGAACGTGTTAATCATGAACTTAACTGCGTCCGGTGGCCTAGGTTCTGTGACAAAACCAACAACAGTGGGGGCATCCTGCAACTTATCAATGGCGTTTTCCTGTTGGCCTCGTTTTTGGGTGTGAGAATCATTCATGGAAGCTGGGTCGTGAGTAGATACTGCCTACCCTAATCTTCTTTCCGCTTAATGTCAGTTGTAGAGCTGGAACTTCTGGAACACCCTCCGCGACGTGAAAGACAATGTTCCTCTAACCTTTGTTCTTGTGTATGGTGTGGGCAATATTCTTTTGAATGGTTTGAATTGGATCTGGTAAGCTTTTGAAACTCGTCGGCCACCCCGATTCTCATTCCGCCCAATAGGTTCTCGAAGATGGTTACGGCTCTACAAAAGAGGTTTAAGCAGCCCAAGGCTGCAGCCGCAGTATTATCTAACGGAGTGCCTAAGAAGGTCGACAAGATTGCAAAGATGGAGTGAAGTTTACGAATGATCTGACCATTAGACACAACGCTGCCCGATCTTAGACTGTATGATTCGTATTGGATCATAGTGCTTTGTTAACCCCTTCGACACGAATTTTCCAACCGTTCTCCGGGAAACCAGGTGCATCTCTTTCACTACCGTCCCACCCGGCGGCCATCATCGCGACGGCGTACAGCAAGCTCCCAGAACCGGGGAAGTAAGGTGTAGGTACTCTCACCCCGCCCACAGGCATGCCGACATCATCAAAGATGAGTAGTGGGTCTAGCAACCATTCTATTGCCTTCTCAGTGTCCCCATTACGAGCAGCGGACATAGCGAGCATTGGAAAGTCCCATCTACGCAGTAATGAGCGGATTGTTGACAAGAAAAGACAGAGATACTCGCCCCCAGCAATTGCTGATGTTCCAATTCGTCCAGACTTTCTCAGCCGTCAATTTAGCAATGTCAAGGTCAAGGTCATCTGTCGGTGGTAGCCAGCCATGTAGACCAACAAGGGCTGGGTGATCATTCGTGTATTCGGGATCCGTCCAGAATGTACTCTCCAGACCCTCATAAACACTGTACGTTCCGTTGTCGACAGGTAGCTTCGCTAGATTATCTTTCACGGCTGTCCAGTTCTCCGGTATGTCTGCGCCTAGGTCTTTCATCCAATTAATGGCGTAACCAAGCCCCAACCTCCAGTATGCAAGCTCGAAGGCTGCGTTCCGCGTAACATTTGGGCTGGTATCCTCACTGACCGGGTACATGGGTGGACCAATATCATAAAGACTGGTGGTCTCGTTAAGCCACGCAAAAGCAGCCATCCAGTTCGCTGTCTCTCTGACAACATCCTCCCACTTCCTGAGCGTTACCTCCGATGGGAAGGCGCGATACTCGTATTGAGCAAAGATGAACGGATGTGGTTGCTGCCAGAGGAGCAGATTATTGATCTGACCGGGGGCGGAACGGCCTGACGGATCAGTCATCTTGGGCCAACGGGCACCAGATGTCCAGCCCTGTTGGACTTGAGCTCGCACCATAGAGCTGGAAAGCCATCGAGAGTAAACGTCGCTAGACCGGCGAAGAAGACCCCAATTATTCCACAGAGCCCATTGGGCTGAATGCCAAAAGTACATCTCCATGTGAAACTTACTGAGTGACGAAGCCATCAGCAATTTCAAACCTGTAAAATGAACACCACTTACCCGTACTGTCAACCCCATAGACAGACGATATGATTAGAAGAGAGCGATCATATTGCTTGATGTTACTTACCCATCCATTGTTGACCAAACCTGACTGCGAAGACGAGGATGTTAGGGGTCAGAGGCAGGAAGAGGCGCAATTTCTTACTTCTTGGGGTGGTGTATCTCCTGCTTCATTGACCCTCATCAGATAGCGCGATAGTATGATGCGTCGCTGAAGCTCGTCCGCTCGAGCGTCTGTTGAGTCTGTATAGACGTCGACAAAACCGGTTTGAGTCCAGAAGTCCTTCCAACTACCGCTGGATTCCTCCAAAACCTCTGATGTATGTGGAACTGTCTGGGGCGAATCTAGCGCAAATCCCGCTGAAAAGGCGAAGGTGCTTGAATTTTTGCGCGGCTGCATAATGTAGCGGTGTAGGGAATCGGAGTTGCGGACGATTAAAAAATCATCACCGACCAATGAAGTGACGAAAACGGAGGAACCAAGTTCGTGTGTTATTTCAGCTTGGATGTCTCCAGTAGGGTTCGTATTCAGTGTCGTAGTGTGTTTAGAAGTCGCGTTCCAGATACCTACGAACGGTGCACTGAACTTGGCTGTTCCGTCATTCCACGGAAAGTCAAGGAAGACGCCCAATCTACCTGTTTCGAGTAGAGGAGAAGTAATAGTGAAGCTCACAACGTCACTTGATTGTGCGGACATGGTTTTGACCGTCACAGGTAAGCCGTCGAAGGTAAAGGTGCTTGTCAAGATTCCGGTCCAGAGATCAAGACCTTGGCGTGTATCCCCCAACAAGTTTTCTGTGATGTCTGCTGGCTCTCCGTCCTCGTCCCGAAACTCCAATCCAATCCTCCCAAGATTCACCCGATTGGGATTCGAGATCAACCACTGCTCTATTGGGTTCCCTCCGCCAAAGTCATACTGCACTAGCCGTCCATGATTGAGCCAGCTGACCCCTTGATAGTTCTCTATGTCCTGCAGTGTTTTCCCGTCGGGTAGCGAGTCATTCTTCCAACCCCACGAAGACATGATAGCAAACGGTTGGAATGTCTGCATCCCTGTCACATCCGCACCAAAGGCGAAGTTGCCATTCCCGACTTGCATTGGGGTAGTGAGACTGGATGCATTTCGGGTTGGATTGTATCGCGAGACAACAGAATGCCTGTCGATGGTTTGGGCTGCGAGTAAAAGAACGTGAACAAAGAGAATAAGTAGTCTGCGCATCATTTTGAGGGAATGGAGACAGAATAATGGTTCTGGTTTTCACGGGGAGAGGGAATTGTCATGAGATGAAGGCACGGTACCACATCACTTGTGATCGTTAGGTAGTATCGTCAGTCTGGTTCTCGAGACTAAAGGCACGGCCCGTTTGGATTTGGAGGGTCATGGGACAGACACACGAAATATCACAATCATGAGCAACTGATACGCCAGAAGGTTTCCCAGAGACTTATTTTGGACAGCTGGCTCGAATGGGCAGATAGCATAGGGAGAGCCGGGGTGTGTGGCAAGAGTAGATGGTGACGTCAAGACCGAAATTTAGGCGCCAGGAGAAAAGGGCGTCATCTTCGGACTTCACCGTGGTGCTCCCCGCCTGAAGACAGAGGGGAAGGATGTCAGTAGGTACTGCCATATGAAGTGTTGAAGCACAGTACCTGTACTATACAAAACTAGATAGATTAGTTATTGTATTACTTGTGTCTGTGATCAACTACAGATCATGTAAAACATGTTCACCATCAGCAAAATCCGGGGGAAGTTATAACTGAGTACCTACCCTTGAGATTGGTGACAATCCCCTGTTAAGGTCACCGTTGATTACAACCGCAACCATAATCGATCTCCAGCGTAATATAGGCCCGATACCTGGCACCAGCAGTCTTGAGGATTGCAATGAGTTGCTGGAAATATAATGGGTAAGGGAAGATGGAACGAGTGCTGGAGAATATGACACATACCGTATAATATAACGAGCTTAGGAGAATACAATGAGCAACAGGCGATAGCACAAGTGATTGGGGTTATAACAAGTTTTGAGGGTTACACTGGGTTATAAGGGAATATAACTGGTTTTGAGCACTATAACTACTTACTAGGCTTCTAACCAAGAGTGCATGACATATCAAATCTTGTTGCTTATATTGTATTGCAGGTATCAGAGTGGATTGCAGGGGATATGAGCAGTGCCATTCATGTATGTATACGAACAGGAGGTGCATGGAGTCTACTTATAAATAACCTAGTACGACTCATCAAAGAGCAATGTAACCTGGCCAAAACATTATTAGGATATTCAGGGGACAGCGGAGAATGGAAACGGGCCTGGTGAGCACAGATGTTATTAAAACATCGCAAAGATTTGAATAAGCTGTGGAAGAGAGCAGCCATCAGTTCTACATAGATGTCAGTCTCAAGAGTGATCTTACTAATATGACCGAGCTTGATAACAAATCAGAATCCATGTTTCGAGTGGACTAGATAACGATTTCAAGGGCGATGTGGCAAGGTGGTCTTAGTGGGGATGTAGGCAGTGCTGGGATCTGACGGCTGAATGTGGGAATGTATTTGCATTGTGTCAAGACTAGGTTGCTTCAGATTTGATATGAAGGGTGTTGGGTGCGAGCTGGCCAGCTAAGAGGAACAAGAATGTGAATATACTACAGCTGGTGAGTTGTGTGAGAATGTACTATTAATCCTGTGTGCGAGATTCCTTGTCCCTCTATTGCCATACTTCGTTTCAAATCCAAGTTGTCTGAATAAGAGTAAGTTAACGCAAATGATAGAAGTATTGGGAATTTACCAAGATGATGCGTTCAACATGTCATTGAACCATGAATGGCTGATATCGAGTTGACGGAGATGAATGTGTGAGGAAGCAGACGGAAAGGGACAAGGGAAGGCAGGGGAGGGGGGGGAGATGGTAGTGGAAGGGAAGAAAGAGAAGTTGGGGTGTTTGGAATTCTGGGGCGGCCTTTATATGAAAGTTTGAAGTGTGCATGGACTAGGAGGGTCAGTGCTTGCAAGTAGGAGGGAAAGAGTTTCTGCAGAATATATTTACTGTTCAGTAGGTATATCACTGCTTGTAATATATGCTTCTGACATTCAAAATTAACTGTCATGAGGCCTTGTAACAAGACTTAGGCATTATTGATGGTTCTGTAGGATTATAACCTGCTGTTACGGTTACAAGGGGTTATAACCTACGTTAAGATTACCGTTACACCCAGCATTATAACCCTCTGTTGCCGTCATAAGGGGTTATAACTGGGGTTATATTCACAGTTATAACATTCATAGTCATGGGGAGTTATAGCATATGTTATATTCTCAAGGTATGGTTGTGAGGCTTTATATATGTGGTTACAATACTAACAGACTTGTAGACAACATGTATTAGGTGTTGTTTCCCCTGCTAACCTGCTATACCACTCTCCGCTTTTTGCTGATGACAGTCTTCTCTGGAGCTTGCACTATTGATAGTCATAAGAGTGCTCTCTCGTCCAGTAGGATAATTGTAACTTCAGGTACAATACAGTAGAACTCATGTACTATGCATGTAGAGCTTCTTCTGCTTACTGACAATTGTATTGTGTCTCACTATTGAAGACACATTATTCTTGGATACTTTGTCTCACAAGTATTCAGTAGCTTACATTCATAGCTTACTAGGTTTCACTGTTTATCCACAGAACTTATCCTTTAGAGTAGTATAAAAGCAAGCATGTATGTAGCTACATTCCTTAGTTCAATTTACATTGACTACTCTGCACATCACACCTCTACAACCCTCAAGGTTCTAGCATGCTCTTGTACAAATATGAGTTGAGCACATTCCACTGTGCTTTACATCTCTGTTTCCTCTCAACATGAAGAGAGAAGCAAACCAAGTGAATAGACTGCACTTCAAGTGTGACAATGCATCTCAGGTACTCAGGCAGTTGCTTGTTCCATGTTGACAAAGTGTGCGAGTGAATATGGGCAAAGGCAAAGAGCCTTGGGCCCTGGCAACAACTCTCAATGTAGATGCAGTCAGCTGCAATACCCAAATCTGAAGGAGTCCAGTGATGCATCCAGCAACCACAGATACTCCTATTAGAAGGAGATGGACTGAATAAGGTAAGATGGTGCTCTGAGGAGTAGTCAGTGTGGCCACTTCTTAGTCAGCCATCAGCTGCACCTGCTTTCCCTATTTGGTGACACTTCCCACCAGCCTGATCAGGAAGCAATTATTATTTGGACACCTTCTATGTCTTCAATGGCATCATGGCATAGTGGATATGCTTGTAACTGTAGAGAGGCTTTGTCATAGCTATAGTTCAATCCTTTTAGAAGCCAGTTTTTTTTTGAAGACTGTGTAGCAGTCTGCAGTGTGAAGCACCTCCCACTTAGGGGTTCAGGTTTGGAGTTAGAGATAGGCAGTGCACTCAAGGGTAAGTTCCTTTGCTTGTGAAGGACTTACCCTTGAGTGGTTAGAGCTTGAACCCTAGTGAGAAATCCGCTGACAGTATCTGATGACATCTGATAGAATATGACACTCTGAAAATGCATTGGACACTATTGGATACTGTTAATAAAGGGCCACACTTTCTGATAGTAACCAACATTATCCGATGAATTGAGAAGAGGTTGATATGGGCCATCTAGCTTTTACTTTTTGTCAGATTCTGTCAGATGTAGTCAAAAAATCTGATGCATTCTGGTGTATACCTACATTAATACATGTACTATGTTCAACTACAAGTCCATCCAGTCCCAGCCAGGTCGATGATATACATAACTTTTACCTTTTATTTCGCATGCAAATAGAGAATATTTTGCACTTTTATGGTTGAAAATGACATATACAAGAGAATTGAGGACTAGTGTAAGCCCTAAGCAGCTAGTCAAAGTGAGTAGTAGAGAAGAATATAAAATATTAGCAGAGTAATGGTTGACGGTAGGCCATACAAGGGTACTCAACCACTGCTAGTATGAAAATAAACAGCGAATCTGAATACAGAGGAGCATTCTGAAACCTATAGGGAACCACACCACATCACACCTCTCTATCAAAAGCTTACCAAAGGGAATATTTTCAATTTTAAACAATATTTTCAAACCACACCCGACTTGAAGGAAGAATAAAAGCCTTCGATAATACATTAACAAGAATATTACCGAGAAACAGATATGAAACAGAGAATGACAAATTATTGGCGGGGGATACTCGAGATACCAATATCAAATTAGACAAATGAAATAGACGATCGGTTACTGGAAAGGTGCCTGTATCACAGAAAGCGGAAGACAAAGCTGTATGACGAGAAGATAGCATGGCTGAGCTTACATGTACACTTTAGAGGAGAAATGGAAGCATATTATGCGTCCACAGAGCAGATGACAATAGATGGAGAAGGAAGGAACCATGTGGAGTGGCATGGAAGTATAATATTTTCAAACAGAGTTGGAAGGAGAGCCGTTTGATTGAGGAAATTGCAAACGATTAGTGTCAGGAGACTGCACAATCATCATAGAAAAAGAATAAAAGAGATTATGGCTATGAAGCCTGACTACAATTGGACACTGTGACAGAGAAATTACCAAACACAGCTCAGTTTATATAATATTTAGCATCCGACTCAGTTTTATTTGTATGTGTGACAGATATATTAGATTATTTATGTTGTAGGGTATATAAGGGGATGTGTTTTGTAGGTGGAAAGCAGGAGAGATACTGCCCACTGATTACCAGAGTGTATGAGGTTGTTGTTCAGGTAGAAGAGCTACCGGCAATCAGTATTTTTCAACCACTTCAGGCCCTAGCTTATTTAGTTGTGCAAGAGACACAGGCTAGTTGAGACCTGAGATTGTAACCCAAACCAGAGATATAAATAAAAGCTAGGAAGAGCTTAGTTTTTAATACAAGAGGCATGTTTTCTGATAAGAAGAATATTGTATCAGTTTACCAAGAGGGTAGCTGACATGCATCAGTATAGTCTGGTGTTTCGACGTGAATCAGAGAGGGTTTCAGGCTAGCAGTGTCTAGAAGATTTGTCCTCTTGAGAATCATTGCAGAACATAGCTAAGAGGGCTATATTCAGGTACAAGAGGTACCTTTGTTCTCACTTAGAAGAAGTTTAATCTTTGGGCAGTTTCTGGACCAGTTTTGCTTTTGAAGTGATTAATAAAACCACAAAACCAATGAATATTATACAAAACAAACACTAATCTCAATCTGAGAAGTTGTTTTGAAGGCATTCATCTCTAAACTACCGNCCCAATTAATACTCTGATTTACCACTTCTTCCCGGGAACATTATTCGTATTTTTGTAAGATCTTTCATTAAAGTAAGATGAAATTATTTATATGTTCATGTTTATTTAGGCATATGCAATAAATTTACAGGGGGTAAGGACTGTGATGGTAGCATATCTGGAGTCTGCTAGTTGTGCTAGCAGGGTTTGATCTGCTTGGATGTAGAATAGATGCAAGCACTGTAAACGGGGCCAAGGAGTGTAGGTGTCAAAATCATAGTGATGAAATGAGATGAGTTTGGAAATGAGAGCATTGGCATTGGGAATCACAAGGCATAAATGATGAACGGTCACTAGAGCAGGACAGTGCAAGTAACTGCAAAGAGCAGTGTCTGTTATTAGGGCATCTTTGACTTTCAGGGTCATGCACTTGATTTGGCAGGCCACCACTTGAAAGAAATCCAACTGATCAACAAAATCACCAGATATCTGAAGAAAGGGTAAGAGGTGAGTTACAGGCGAGATGGAAGTGAGAACAGTTTCCCTTTTGATTGTTGGCCAGAATAACTCTCCAAAAGAGACATGAGGTTCCCCTAAAGCAGATAGTGCGCTATCAAAAGCAGACAAGAACTAATCCAAGGATGGGAGGCTTGCTTCCTCTACCATCAAGGAGAGCAATGTGAGACAACACTTTGAATGTTGGAGAAAAATGACAANGAGGTCAATGCCTGCATTCCCAATGTCCAGTTTTGTTAGGGAGGGCATGCAAAAGTGCTTAAGCACAGTCCCCATAGAGGTCCAGCTGCCTGTTACTTCCACTGAGGCTGCAGCTGGAAGGATGACTTGTTGCAAGGGCTCTGTAAAGGGACTCGATAGCTGACAATCCTTGAGTATGATGGTGTGCAAGTTTGAACAATGCCTAAGAACGTCTAGTGATTCGTTTGATATCGCCAGGATGGTCTTCAACACTGTAAATGATTGCCACACTTTGGTCAAACCCGTCAGAGCCTTTGATAATTTTGCCCAAATATAATGGTTATAATTTTCTATAGACAACTCGACTAAATATGGAATAATGTGGCTAGACTGTGCACTGGGAATCTACCCGCTGAAACCCACCTTGATCTCAGGTTTGCCGTTAATATGTCAAACCTAGAAAAGACCCACTTTTATTCATTTTACACTATTTCTGAATTGGAACACTTTAATATGACATGAGATAACGGGTAATAAGGACTAGAGTGAGCCCAGTCTGCTAGTTATTGTGTTATGTTACTTGCGCAGCAACAACAACAACTCAACAACCACTATGACGTAGTGGCGTTAAGCGCGAAGATCAAGTTCGAGTTTCTGACAACTAACAAAGAGTATTAGTCTCTGCTAAGCTGTCCAAGAGGTCAGTCGATGTGAGCAAGATGTCAAGAAGATTAACCAGGTCAAGCTGAAGTAGCTTAGACCTGCAAACTATCTACTTATACAACGATTGTAGCTACTTGTATGCATACAAACTGCTAGGGCGACATCGTTTGTTTAGTAAACAGAATGTACCTTTGATGACATTATAAATAGGAACATGACATCAGAGATGATGTCAAGGAAACGAAAATAAGTTATAATGATACAATAAGCAATGTCATGATGACATTGTATCATAAATAGAAGGGAAAAGAAACGAATAGAATAATGACTTCATACTGATGTCATAGATGACATAGTAATGATGTCTTAAATAAGATGGAAGGCATAGAGTCGAAAAAGGGGACTGGGAAGGTGGATGTGTCCAGATGTCAAAAAGAAGCATAGGTGAAAAGAGAAAACTAGCGCTCAAGAGCGCTAAAGTGTTCAAGCAAAGAATATAAAAGAGTAAATGAAGAGAAATGAAGAGAAAAATTAGTGTCTAAACATACGATTGTAACACATTGCCTTAGAGAAGCTGTGGTACCTGGGAAAGTACAAAGAGCTATATGATACGCTATACAGAGGTGTCTAAGCTGTACTTTCTGACCTATCTATGTATCAGATCCAAAGCAGATCACTCCCGAAACCTGTAGGGAATCTAACTATGGCCCAATGAATGCATTGGCTAGTTAACCAAGCTCTCAAAAGTGCTATCAATGGGATTTTAACTTCTACTTTACTTTTCTATGACATCTGCAAAGTGCAAGCTGCAGTCAAACAGTACAGAGGTACTTAGAGGAGACATTAAAACAGAAAGATGGCTTAGAACAGGAACAATCATAGAACGATCCTCCTCCAAAGTCAATATATGGATCAGAGTCAAAGCAGGTGATCTCTTAATAAAGAATTCACTGGCAGCTAAACAATATGCGATAAGCAAACTAGGTACAAAGACTGCTCGGAAAGACAGAAATCACTTTCAAAGGACATTCACTACCTATAGACAGATACAACAAGACATATGAAGAATATCTAACGCGCAAGAAATCCTAAATAAGACCGAGTGTGCATTGTCAAAGGAGATAGGGACAATAACAGCATGTTCCGACCTTGGAAACTTTGGCATCTAGGCCTCTGCCGATGTGCGGATACTAGAAAAAGGGAAAATGCTGTCAAAAGATGGGACGGATACAGCCATCCACTCGTAGATACCCGACTTAGAAAAGAGAAAATACAAATTATAGAGTCTAGAACGCCTGGAGGCATAGATACCTGTGCGGATATGGTTGGATACCCTAGTGGCCAGACTCCATGACATCCGAATAATCCCTCTTTTAGTATCTCAGTCACTCATTTGTCATTTCCTGAATTATCGGACATTATTTATAATTTTCTGTAGATATATTCCTTGGACTGTATATAAGGACAGCTAGATATTTGTACATACTCAAGTAACTCTGCCCCCTCTGATTGTGAATACATGACGAGTTTGTTTGGTGTATAAATTTGTGTGCCATTCCAGTTTTGCTTCCTCACTACAGGCCCTGGAGATTGGTCCTGAGTGACTCCAGAGAGATAGAAATCTGATAACGAACTTGTGTCATAAGAGATAAGAGTAACATCTTGAGTGCATTATAGCACTTTTCTAAGAGAAACTTTACACCAAGAAGGAGCCTTGGGCACTTGGAGTGTGGCCTGTGTGTGTATCAGGTTGCGACACACTTAGAGTCTTAGCAAGGGGTGTGCCTGCGCTGAACTCTTTGTAGAAATTGGTCTAGGACCTTTTCTAGTACACTGTGTGCTGTAGTTATCTTGAAGAAGTCTTGAACTCCATAGGGTCAGACTATATCAGCTATTGAGTCTTTGTATGGGACTGTAGCTCTTGTGTTTGTGCCTTGTGCACCGTGTTCTTTGTGTTTTGTGTGTGTGTTTGTGATATAAAACATTTTAAAACCATATATACTCCTCTGGAGGTAAACACTTTGAAGTAGAACACTTCAATAAGAGAGAATCAACCTAGCTAAGAGTTTTGTTGGCATTCTAAGTGTGGCAACTCTGATCACATTNCCTGAGTGACTCCAGAGAGATAGAAATCTGATAACGAACTTGTGTCATAAGAGATAAGAGTAACATCTTGAGTGCATTATAGCACTTTTCTAAGAGAAACTTTACACCAAGAAGGAGCCTTGGGCACTTGGAGTGTGGCCTGTGTGTGTATCAGGTTGTGACACACTTAGAGTCTTAGCAAGAGGTGTGCCTGCACTGAACTCTTTGTAGAAATTGGTCTAGGACCTTTTCCAGTACACTGTATGCTGTAGTTATCTTGAAGAAGTCTTGAACTCCATAGGGTCAGACTATATCAGCTATCGAGTCTTTGTACGGGACTGTAGCTCTTGTGTTTGTGCTTTGTGCACCATGTTCTTTGTGTTTTGTGTGTGTATTTGTGATATAAACCATTTTAAAACCATATATACTCCTCTAGAGGTGAACGCTTTGAAGTAGAACACTTCAATAAGAGAGAATCAACCTAGCTAAGAGTTTTGTTGACATTCTAGATGCAGCAACTCTGATCATGCCAATCCACACTTGCACAACAAACTGAGTTAGACTTTTGGAGGTTATCTTTTTGGGTAGTTTTCCACTAGTCCTATCTTAGACAAATTACCGTCAAACACAGGCTATGTCCAACAGCGTTGGTGGTAGCACTGTGAGCAAGGCAGACCATAGCGACATCAACATTTGTCGGGCCTCTTGAATTATAGTTTCAGCTCGGGTTTACAGCGTATATGAAGTGACTCGATACGATTTTGTTCAGTTGGTCAAGGTTGAGAATGTCGATGGGTATGTCGATGGCCTCACACAATACCCATTATTTGAGCAAGCTCTGTGGAATTTCGAAGCAGGTGATCATAGGAAGTATGTGTATCACAAGCTCATCATTTGAGTGATGTTCATGCTGCAGTTATATCCATTCCAGACCAACAAGACGCCAAATCCAGTATCCCGACACCCTGCCTCATCTAGCTTCCCCTCTGGATACTTTACTCTTCGTACTTCATTATCCTCATATGGCTTTGGAGTATCTCATCAAAACTACTGTCTGACACCACTTTCAATAGCATTTGTGACCGATTGGGGCTTGTACTATGGTATTGANGTCCAGCTGCCTGTTACTTCCACTGAGGCTGTGGCTGGAAGGATGACTTGTTGCAAAGGCTCTGTAAAGGCACTCAATAGCTGACAATCCTTGAGTATGATGGTGTGCAAGTTTGAACAATGCCTAAGAATGTCTAGTGATTCATTCAATATCACCAGGATGGTCTTCAACACTGTAAATAATTGCCACACTTTGGTCAAACCTGTCAGAGCCTTCGATAATTTTGCCCAAATATAATGATTATAATTTTCTATAGACGACTCGACTAAATATGGAACAATGTGGCTAGACTGTGCACTGGGAATCTACCTGCCTCTACCTGCCTTGATCTCAGGTTCACTGTCAAACATGGGCTATGTCCAACAGCATTGGTGGTAGCACTGTGAGCAAGGCAGACTATAGCGACATCGACATTTGTTGGGCTTCTTGAATTATAGTTTCAGCTTGGGTTTACAGTGTATATGAAGTGACTTGATATGATTTTGTTCAGTTGGTCGAGGTTGAGAATGTCAATAGGTATATCGATGGCCTCGCACGATACTCATTATTTGAGCAAGCTCTGGAATTTCAAAGCAGGTGATCATAGGAAGTATGTGTATCACAAGCTTGTCATTTGAGTGATGTTCGTGCTGGGTGCGACCTTGTCAGGTGCAGTTATATCCATTCCAGACCAACAAGACACCAAATCCAGTATCCCGACACCCTGCCTCATCTAGCCTCCCCTCTGGATACTTTACTCTTTGTACTTCGTTATCCTCATATGGCTTCGGGGTATCTCATCGAAACTACTGTCCAATGCTACTTTCAATAGTGTTTGTGACCGATTGGGGCTTGTACTATGGTATTGATGGTGAAAACAGTGGACGATTCGAGCTGTCCATAGGGTAGACTCATATTGCCCAGGTCAGGTATAGCCACCCAATAGCAGAGTACAGGGTAATTCTGAAGGCAATTTGAATTCTTCACTGGTATTTCTTGACGTGGTATACCTAGCAAATAGGCAGATTCTATAAGGAATCCTAGCTCAGCATTGAAGTATTAGAATGAGAAGATCATAAACAAACCAGCGAGAAACTGTTAGTCTCGAAACCCCAAGATCTGTGACACTTCTATGTTCAAACCAAGTTGATACTTGAATGCCTCTGTAGAAGGTGATTAGTGAAATTTGGTGGACGGCTCATGTTACATTTCTTTTCCTTTTTCTACTATGCTTCTCATTCTATCAGACATATACACATTCCCAGCTCCCCTCTTCTTCTCCATATGCTTCTACTGTCATCGGACTCATACACCTTCCCAGTCCCCCTTTTGCTTATCTTTTTGTATTACTCATATCCCGACGCATTCAGGAAATCTTATTTAATCACCAGACTTATCGCTCTTATGTATGTAGCAAGTAGTAGAGCAACTGTAATGTATTTAAGCACCCAAGCTGAGACTTAGAGTCTCCAGCTTGACCTGGTTTATATTATCTTGTGTCAATGCCATGATTGAAGGACTTCTGAACTTCAGCAACTGCTGAACGAACTCAAACTTGAACCTAGGCAACTACTTGAACAGAGGTGACACTTCGCTAAAGTGGTTGAGTTGACGTTGCTGTGCAAGTAACGTAACATAAGGTCAAGCTCTTCAACTGCTGACCTATCTAGGTTTAGGCATCACTAAGGAGCGACAAGACGCCACCACAGACAGAACAACAGTTGGAACGAGACATCGCCGAAGTGGAGGCGTGCCGGCGTGGGTTACCAACCCAATCCATATTGAATCCTGGTGGACAAGCAGTTCCGCCTTTAACGAGAGCATCGCGCAGAGAACTCCTGACCCCCTTGCACTTGCCATTGCCAACGAGTCAGCCACTGACTGAGACACCTGAAGAAGACCCAGAAACAAGGAGAACCTTGACCCCATCATTCACTCCAATTGGATCGAGACCGATCAGATTCGAAGAGAGATCCTCACCGAGTACACCGAAGCTGCCAGAATTGGATACATTGAACACCTCTGTGAACTCGCCGGAGGAGTTAGACCGATTTCAACGATTATTACAAGGATTAAAAAACAGCTCCAGATTGCCGAAGATACAACTTGAGACAATGGCAGAAGACAAGAAGCCGTCAGGAAGCAGACCCAAGAAGGAGGAACCAAAGATCGAAGAGGCGGTCATTGGTTCCGCAATGCCAGTACAGGTGGTGTCAGCAGTGAAAGAGGTGAAAGCTGCTTTACCAAGGGCCTTTACAGGAACATGGAAGGATGCCAAGAAGTTCTTACATGAAGTGTTAATCTATATAGCACTTAACCCAAAGGCATTTCCCGACGATAGATCGAAGAAGCTGTTCCTTCTCTCATACATGATGTTACGTTACTTGCACAGCAACGACAACAACTCAACAACCACTATGATGTAGCGGCGCTAAGTTGACTAAAGGATCAAGTTCGAGTTTGAGATCTCTAGCTTCTGCTAAAGTTCTGAGAGGTCGGTCGATATGAGCAAGAGTTCCAAAGGATTAACCAGGTCAAGCTGAGGTAGCTTAGACCTGTAAACTACCTACTTATACAACGATTGTAGCTACTACTTTGCATACAAACTGCAAGGTCGACATCATTTGTTTAGTAAATAGTATGTGCCTTTGACGACATAGCAAAATGAGAGTATGACATCAGAAGTGATGTCGAGGAAGTGAAAATAAATATGATGATACAATAAGCGATGTCAGAAGTGACATCACATCATAGATAGAAAGAGAGAGAAACGAATAGAATAACAATATCATACTGACATCATAAATGACGTAGTAATGATGTCTTAAATAGGAAGGTAGGCATGAAGTCAGAAAAGGGAACTGGGAATGTGTATGTGTCCAGATGTTAATGAGAAGCATAGGTAAGAANGGGCATAAGACATACCAGTCGCTCCAAATTATTGATGGTGCTTCCAACTCAAACTTCTATATGCATTCTGCTTCAGATTCCATCTAATCTGGGAGTGTTTTTTTGGACCAGCAGCGAAGGCAAGGCTGTAGTCCGAATCCACCAATGATAAGCCAGACAAGCCGCTTGTGTTCTAACTCTGAGGACATTGATATTTCAGAAGGTGACACTGCAGTAGAGGTTCTATTATCTGGACCAGCGTGAACAGAGGGTGCTGTAGTTTTGATTTCAGAATATGTCAGATGGAGTAAGAAGGCGAAAGAAAAAAGGTACGCACTCGAAGTTTTCCTGTGCTACACCCTTGCCATGCTATCCCAAAAGTCTTGGATGAAATGGAGCCGTCTGTCCGTCAGTTTAGTATCGAGGAAAAGCGCTGATCCCTGTCGCATGATCTGGCTCGAGCTCATCAGACGGACTGGGGGTTAAAGAGAGTTTCGGGCGGACGGTGAAATCTGGAGCCAACACGTGAGGTCACATGATATATCACGTGAACATCGCCGCTGTGCATATCGAGGGATTTTCGTTCACCCCGGCATAAACCCTCTACTTAGCAGTAGCGGGAATTCCCTTTTGCCACTGTTACTCTCTGTCTCCCTGGATTTTCTTGTCATTTTGAGATTCTTCAACACCTGTCACAAGCTAGGGCCGTATTCCTAAATGTCGCTGCCAGTGGGCCGTCCCACCGCCCCCGTCAGCAGAGCTGATTATATACGCAACAGTGCTCAGTTAGATGCAATGCAACGACTCCTTGATGGAATGAAAACGGCCAATGAGGAGGGACTTCTTGAGTTTGAACGAAGAGAACGCGAGTTACAGCAAAGGTTGGCTGCAGGAGAGCATGCAAGGTATGTCTCTAATCTCCCACCGTTAACATGGGCTAAACGATCTCGATATATAGGAGGGAGCAGTCAAGACAGCAGTCGATAATTGATGACGCAGAACAGGCTAGGTATTTCGATGACCAATGCTCGGTTGGAACATTGAGAGTCTAATCATCTTAAACAGACGTGAGCTTGCCCAATTGCAGTCAATGCGAAAGTGAGTGCGAAAGACATCAAGTAATAACCTCGAGCCTCATGTGATCCAGTCAATTGACTATCACGAATGGAGTCCCGACGGTTGTCCCCCAACCAGCGCAGATGGCTTCTAGTTCCGCGAGGATCGAAGAAATCACCAGTCCCGTGAGTTTTTCAATTGAACTAGGATGATCGTGTCCTTACCAATTTCTTTAGCCGACTAGGGCTGCGACTACCTCAAGTTACTCATCTAACCAGCCATCTCATTCATCTTCGAACCACAATCCCATCCAGCAACGCTCCTACTCCCAGACGCAGTACAACCCGTATCTCCAGCCACACCCACAGATGCAGGCGTACACAATGCAGCAACAGGATAATGCCATGCCATCTCAGCAGCTGCAGTATCCACCTCAGGGTGTTCAATCGGCGTATGGGCACGAAATGTACCAACATTTGCCAAATGGCAAGTTGTGTTGACCCATCGTTACATGATTAGAACTCACGTTGATCTATTAGGTGCTTACCAGAACAACTTCCAAGCGAGACCGCCAGGTTCCGCCTCATATAATGGGACCGCAGTAAGCTGTTTTCTTGCTTTATTCTTTAGTTTCGCTGACAGTAACGTAGGCACACTTGTCTCAAAATAACCAATTGAACACCAATAACGCGACGACCAATGGGATAGCGTCGAATGGCAGAGTCTGTAGACAGTTTCGATTTTTTTGTCATGATTCAGGAACTAACGATTGTGGGCTCCAGGAACTCAATGCAGTATCTCAGCAGAGTAGCAACCTCAGCAATTTACAGTCCAGGGTCTCGAACGCTGCCTCGACAACCGTGCCCACTGTAGGCTTCGATGAAAATCGCGAACTCCTGGTTTTCTCCGGCTATGTAAACGCCTGGGCTAAGCATGCACCGGACAATTCGAGCACGTTTTCCCCTCATTTACAGCTGTATGTCTTCAAGGGCCAGGAAAAAGACAAGGATGGACAGCCGAAACGGGTCGTTTCTGTGCAAGTCAAAGAACCTTCGGGTAGGATGCGAACTGCTACCCGAGAAGACTTAGTATCCAGGATACGACAGGCTTATTTGACTCACAAATGCGTACCACCTCTACAGGGTGCTGCACCGGGATCTACACAAGTTGCTCAGAACGTTCCCAACCAACAACCTACAGTCAATCCGAGACAACTCTATACAAGCACGCCACTCGTGCTTCAAACTTCCACCCCCCAATCAACACATCAGACCGGCGTGCACACTGCACCCATTCCGAACTCCGCTCCAAACCCCATTTTTCCCCCATCTACCCCCAAACCCCAGTCTTCGATAACTGAAGGAAATTCCAGTTCGTCGTCGCGCACTCCTGCCCAAGTCGACAAATCCACTCTTGCCAAAGACATCCTTCGTTTCCTCGTACCAAAACGACCGCGAACTGATGATCAGGACACTCCAAGTGATCATGAACGTGAATCCAAAAGACAGGCAATGTCGGACTCTTTAGGTGTTGTACGTCCCGCCCAACAGTCACACTTGGTGCAATCCACGCTGCGGCAGGCGCAACCAATACCACAACAGATGCAACCGACATCACAGCAGACACAACTCATACCACAACAGACACAACCCAACTCACAGCAGAACGCAACGCGAGGCCAGTTCATCGCCGTTTCAGGAGCTAAGGCTGGGCCACAGGATCCGCCGATGAAGGAGCCACCTGCCACTGAGGCCGCCGCACTTCGTCTAGACAGTGAAACTCTAATTCAGAAGGAACGGCCCCAGACTTGTGCGTCGGACAAGGGAGAAGTGTCGTCTCCACCAATTGTACCAGTTGATCTTTCTGAATCGACATTTTCGCCCTCTCCTCCCCCTCCCACTAGTTCTGCACCCGAGATGCATGCCCCGACTTATTATTCCTCTCCATCACGGAAAAGTGCCGCCAAAGGCCAGCACAGCCCGCCCAAGCGCAGCCCCTCCAAACCCAAAGAGGTTCTCATTATCGACGAGACACCCCCACGTTCACCACAATCAGCAACACCTCTTTTCTTGGCTTCCCCTGCGACCTCATCATCAGAAATGATCGTGGACAGTCCTCCTAAATTCGACCAACGTACGACTACGATGATGGGTCGAAAGGCCAAGGGTAAAAGAATTGCATTCCGGATAGATTGTGTTGAAATACCGCCTCCGTCTGATTGGGTTAAGGGAGACTTAGAGAGTTTGGAAAGGAAGAAAGGCAAGCAATCTGAGCGGGTACAAAGATACCGAGGTTCTAATCGCAGGATTGTAGTCAATGATACGGAAGACCTTTTCGGTGACGATGATGCAGCGAAACGCTCGCTAGCGGCATGTGTCGAAAAAGGTTAGTAGAGGTTTTCAATACATCATGGTTGTTTTCTGTACTCAGTTTGCGTGAATTTCTTCAGCCTACTCGATTTCACATGGAGCGAAAGGTGGTGGAAAAGGTGTCTGGTTTCTCTTGGTCTCTTTCTGGTCATAAGTTAACATAGCGCAGCAGATCCCGAGGAGCGGGCCATCATGAAGCTTGCTACCACGAGATTGCAGAGTCTACCGTGTACATGGCAATCTTGTGATGCGGTGATGAATTCTGCAGCGAGATTAGAACAACATTTAATCGAGCATATCAAGAGAATGAACCATCAAGAGGTGATTAGTTCTGGACCTATCTGCTCTCAGGTGACACTGGTATTGATACATCGAAAGGTGTACACTTGTCGTTGGCAGCAGTGCGGGCGAAGTGAATCACGACGTGAGCAACTTGCTGCACACGTTGTGTCTCATGCCCTCTCGTCCCTTCAATGCCCCTATTCAGGTATATTCACAGCTCGCATACCTGGTCATATTGACTTTGACGCTTGACGACATAGAATGCGAAGAAGGTTTTCGGCAGCCTCGTCAACTGCTGCAGCATAGCCGACGGTACCATAGCAACAGCCCGGTGAAGCCATCGGCGGATCCGTTTGTTCCCACCACATCTTCACCACCCATGTGTCCAGATAATCTCCCATCGTACATGGTCGTCGCTAGGCAAATTTCACCCTACTCAATATCACGGGAACGACACGACGCGATCGGGCCAGTGGTTTGTTATCATACCAAATTCATTTTCCTTTTTCTAATTTAATTGCAGATTCTAAAGAACATGATGCCACCCACTAACGCAAGCTGGAAAAGGAATAAAACTCTACTAAGCCCATCTAAGCGAACGGGTGTGCAGCCGTCGGATGCAATTTTAGAAGACGAATACGATTTCGTGGCGTATCGACCATCCCCTTCTTACAGACCATCAACGGCTGCTAAGATTAGGACTCTTGGTGACCTTCAGTCCGCGAGGGTGTCTGAGTTGGCCCAGAAGGGACTTACGCTGTGGGGGATGGCCAGTCTGAATGAGCTTATTGATGAGAAGCCGCCTGAAGTCAAGGAGACGCCGGCAAGCGAGATCATACACGTTCAGTAGACTAGTAGGCATTGCAGCAGGGATGGTTCTAGAAGGGCAAGACATACTTGTTTTGGCTATGTAATCCGTAACTCTACGTGTAGATGGCTTTTTGGAATCTTGGGAATGATATATTATTGGCTATATCGGCATGAGAAGTTTCTGTCAATTTGGGTTTCCTGATTCGGAAGTCGAGTGTTTCTGAAATTTGGTCTCGAACACACCTGTTCGCTACTTTTCCTTCTTAACTAGCTCGTCATGATAGCCAACGGTGAAGGCGGTAGTAAGTAATCTTTGGTCATGGCCTTAGGAAGCATGGTCAATAACTCCCCTCTAGGTCCATTCTACATCTCTTCCCATTCAGCCGACGTTATTCTATCCGACATTCGACCCATAAAGCTCAAGATTGATGCTCTACGTTGCATAAATGTCTTTCTGGATGAATTTCTATTTACCATCCTCAAGGCCTCACGCTCTCTAACTACAAGCAAACTTCGAGCTGGACTATTGAGTGCATTGCCGACAAACCTAGGCAAAGAGGCATTGTTGGAAGCCGAGGTGGAATTACGGGCATATTGGGATAGGACAAAGCGACCCAAGGGATCCAATGCTCTGGAAGATGATAGCGATTCTTTCAATTTGCAATGGGCTTTTGAGGTGCGTAACTATGGGATTGCTATGGTCGTGGTGCTAATAAGACGCTCTCTTCTTGCACAGCTCCTTCGTCTCAAATGTGAAGCTTACTCGACATTGAATGAGTCCGATGAAGACCCTGCAGCCGAAAGCAGATTGAATGAAAGAATGGCCGGAACGAGCGGGTCCCAATCCCCAAAGTCGTCCCTGGTCGCACCCGCTGCATTATATCTTACCGCAATTTTAGAGTGAGTGAGCTAATAGCTCCTGCGTATGCATTCTCAAATTTTTCTCTATTCGCAATATCAGGGCTATGTGCGAGTGCGTGCTATCCGATAGATCTATTTGCCACCAATAACGATTCACCCTTGCCCAGACACATCCTCTCCAACGTAGGTCGTGTTGCTGCTCGAGACAGCAGTCGCACAGCAGCAACTATCAATGACGTGTTTATTGCTTTGTGTGAAGACGACTCGATATATAGTCTATTCAAATCTATGAATGGTAAGAATTCTTTAAAATTGCGTTGCGTAACAGGGTTTCTCAGATAATTGTCACAGTTTATGATCAGATAGAACAACAATCCCAAGAGCCAAGACCACGCCGAAGTAAATCTATCACTCGCAACGACAAGATACCTATGGCGCGCACTTCATCTGGTGATCGTCCGGCATCAATCCAGGGCTCTTCACCTCCAACTAGAGTCTCATCGGAATTGTCGTCCCCCGCCCCAACATCAGGAACGTCTGGTCATCGAAGTTCTTTCGAGAAGACGAGATCCATGAAGAAATTAATGGGGAACGGCCGGAATTCTAGCGATCGAGATAGTGCGAGCATCAATGGTCACAAGAAGTCGGATTCGGTATTAAGTGATCAGACAAAACATACATGGACTTCGTTTACCCAGGCGGATGATGTGAGTAGGAATGATGCTGTTCATCACTTTTTGCGTCATTCATGTCTTTTTCTCTAGGACTCTTCACTGCAAGAGTTCGACGACCTTATGCGCTCCGACTCAACAATGAAGGTATCTCTAACTCCTGACCGGCTAAAGACTATGGAGGTAAAGTTTACGTAGATTGCTCCTATCCTTTTCTCTAACATCCGAGAAAGGTCTATAAACAGGAGAAACAGGAGAGGAGCCAACGTGGCAACGACAGCCGCCAACGAAGCAGCAATCCTACTTCTTCTCAACCATCACGAATAGACACTAGACGTCCCTCCCTTGTCCGTAACGTCGACTCTATTCAAGAAGACGAGGAAGAAAGCCAAATTAAATCTTCATCTTCTGCCGCACTGTCACAACGAATTCGCCAAATTAGCGTAACCTCTCCTCCAAAACCCTCAATCACCAACCGCACCCGTTCGATATCCGCTGCCGGCCAATCCATACCTAGTCTTATTGGACGAAAGTCATCCAAGACAGGAATTGCCTCACCTCCTCTACCCGCAATGCAAACTTCAGATAAACGTGCTGTCGGTATGCCCATGGGCTTCGGTGGCGACCCTTTCCCATCAAAGACAAGGAAAATTCAACACAACCGCGAATCTCTTGACCTGGACGATGTGATGGCTGGTTCTGATGGCGAAGAAGACGAGATGGTTGTCGCGGCGCCGAAAGCCTCGACCCCTAATAAACGCCCTACTGCGAAACCCGCAGGTGGAGTATCATCCTCCACACGAGAGCTCATGGATTTCCTGAACGAAGGGCCGCCAGAGATGCCTGGACGGCCGTATGGACGATCAGGAAGGGAATTCTCCGAGTTCATGGATAACGGGCCAATCGACATTGGGCTAAACGACTCGATCAGTAGCAAAGGCAAAGGTTCAGGAAGGTTGCAGAGGATGATGTCGAAATTGAGCATTGGTGGGTCAGAAAAAGACAAGGGCCGAAACGGACAGGTGCAGGACGACTATCCAAGGAAGATGTCCACACCTATATCACCGATTCCGAAAGCCTCTGTTCCTAACTTATCGATGCTTGCCAATCGACCCATACCACCTCGTCCACCTCAACCTCAGATGATTTCTCCGCCCTCATCCCCTGTGCCACCCGAAGACATGTCCCAGTCAAACACACAGTCCAGCCGACCGTCTGTAGCCAGAAAAACAACTACCTACGATTTCGATACTTCAAGCCTATCCTCAGCTCCCCCAACTCCCATAGGTACTTCTAAATCTATCGTTGCGGAGAGCGGATATCCGAGAGCACCAAACTCTCGCGTGCCTGATAGTGCTAAAGCTAGGAATGCCGAAGCAGCCAGGGAACCGCCGAGATTTTCTGCTCCAAGCACTCCTGACCCGGTTGCCGAAACAAACGCTCTTCCCAAACCTACTCCACCACCGTCCATCCAAACAGCTCGTAAAGCCACGACTGATGATACTACGCCGCAGTCCACCAAGCCAGCCGTGGGTCTCTCGAAGGACGAAGTCCAGGAACTACGGCGCCACATCTCTAGAGCCACTACCTCGGATGAATGTAGGCTCATCATGGATATCTTCTTAGCCAAAGCCGGTGTTCCCGTTGAACCAGCCGAATACGAAGTTCCGTATCCTTCGCCTTCTCCCACGGACACGGCAGACAATCGGCCTTCATCTGCTGACGTTGCGTTGGAACACTCTCTTGTGGAATTGTTCCTCGGTGGAGGTGAAGCCACATATGAACCTCCCGCACCCCGGAAGAAAAAGTACAGCTCCAAGAAGGTGTCTCCTGCCACTCAGACGTTCAAATCGAACGGGCATGTTCCTCTCCCCGAGACTGTCGTAAAGGCCTGACCTATTTATTTTGCATATACTTTCGCTGGATCCTTACTTTTCTCACTTTATCTTCCTTGGAGTACCTTACGTTTGTTTCGCTCGTGGATAGACTTGACTTGTTCAGTGGGTTTTCTCCGTACCTACAGCAGTGCCTATTCTTAACGCCATATGTGCATATTTGTATGGTAAGGAGAGCATGATTTTTGATACTGTTCAGAATCTCTAATGCATATACCGTGTAGTATCGAAATTATACAGAATCGACGTGGTATACTTTTAATGAACCTCCAGGGAAACAGCAATACCCATAGCGGCCAGCTCTGCGCACAGATACCGGAAGACGTAGGGAACAGCAACGACGTCAAGATCACCCCCTTTAGAGGAATGACTCAAAACATGTTGCGACGATACTGCGACTGATAATGGGGCGCTTCGTTGGAGGCTCTGACCGGTTTCTAGAGCTCGGCGTTCATGTTCTTGTTCCTCTTCAGCTGCAGCACGACAAACTCGACAGTATTCACCCCCAGGGCCGGTAGACTTGAGTGATCCAGTGTTGCCTGTCACTGCTTCCCCCAGGCTGATATCATCATATCCAAGTGATATGAGACTGCCACAGGCTCGACAGACCCATGCAGTTGAGTAGTCGGAGCAGTTCATTAATCTATCTTGCAGAAGAAATGAGGTACCATGCGCAATCAGAGCATCTCGTTCCATTTCACCGAATCGAATACCACCGGCACGCTTTCGACCCTAAAATCGATTTAGCACTCCTATTATATTTTCTTCAAGGAGTACTCACCTTGACTGGCTGTCTTGTCAGTGGGTCTACTGGACCAGTCGTACGCACTTGGAACTTGTCAAGGACCATGTGTCGTAGTCTTTGGTAGTAAACGACACCCAGATATATGTCGGCGGAAAACTCCTGTCCAGTTATTCCAGAGTACATAGGCTCGTTCCCGTAATAGTTATAGCCAGCAGCAATTAACTGTTCCCCAAAATAGTCAACGGCAGTATCTTGTTCGCTAAACCTAAAATAAAGTAATGTCATTCGCAAGGAAGAATAGAATATGATAAATTACTCGCTTGAATGGTGTGGCGTCTTGTGCAAGACCATGCATCGCTCCAGCCTTTCCTGCCATGCTTTCGACCAACATTCCAATAGTCATTCGACTTGGGAAAGCGTGAGGATTGATGATCACATCCGGTTGTATTCCACTTTCGCTGAACGGCATATCAATGGCAGGCCACTTCTGCGAACAAACACCCTTCTGCCCGTGACGTGACGAAAACTTATCTCCGATGACCGGTGCTCGAGTGATACGAAGTGTTATATGCACTTTTTGTAGTTCTCCCTCGCCAGATTCGTCGCCTATCGCATTGTTAGCTATACGTCAGGCGGGGATTATGAGGATAACATACCGAGTAACCGGACCTCGTCGACATATGCCACCTCATCGCCCTTGTACTTCACAAACTTTGTCCTGTCAGTAACATCGTCGATGTAGGCGGCGATTGGATCACCGGGATTTAACCTTGTGCCTACGTGCGGCAAGCCATCCTTGTCAATGAGCTCGATACAAGGGTGCGCCTTTTCTCCGTGCTTCCGAATGTCTTTGCCTAGACCAAAATGAAGTGCCGGAGCACTCTGCTTCTTTGATGCACCACGCATGTCCTGAAGGTCTACAATCTGGGATTTGTACACGGTCCCGTAGGCGAACCCGCGCTCATGTGCTGACTTGTTGAGAATCATAGCGTCTTCCATGTCATATCCAGTGTAGGAAATGACGGCCACTATCGCGTTAGTGCCGTTGGGATATGAATCCATTGCATATGTATTATGCAGGGCTGGCCGAACGACAGGACTCTGGCCGCTTTGTAGACGATACAGCTTGTTGTCTGTTCGGTGTTTGAGTGCTGTCGATGGTGTCCCCATGGATTGTTTACCCATCTAAAAACAAGAATGATTATTTGATAGACAAGATTTCCAATCTTGACGTACCTGGCATTGATAGATGTTTCGTGGACTCTGAAGTTCATCAAGGTGATCAGTTACTCGTCAGACGTTAACAGTGAACATCATAGATACCTGATTGAAATCAGAGAAGGGCGTAAGGTTGGCTAAGATTGACAAGAAGTTTGTTGGGTCGTGCTCCACGTGTGAAGATACACCCAACTCAATTTCCTCTGGCGTGCACGCAATGTTCATGTACACTTGCTCAAAAGGTCCCACTGAATCATCACGTCCATTAGCCAGGTATTTTACCGGCCGCATCATCCTTGACCGTGAAGAGAACAGGTACAAGCCAGGGTATTGTCCCCCCTTCGACTCTGGTACCATTCCAATCTCGAGATCAAGAGGTATCTGGTTTTTCTCCTCCGTCTTCCAAATCCGCAAATTGGTAGCAAGTTGTTCTGCGACCTTCGGTCGAGCCCAACCAATGATGCGACCGTCCATCTGTACACAAATATTCGCCCGACCATCCACGGATGGCGCGAAAACCTGTGTCATACCGTGTGCTGCAAGAAGTGCAGGTATATGAGCAACCGCCAACGGCGAAGTTACGATGCGACACGTTCTAGCCAAATGGTTCAATAAACCACAGGGAGAACCGTCTGGAGTGTGGACAGGACAAAGGAATCCCCACGCTTCCGGGAGCAGTTTTCGGACGGTGGTAGTTTTGAGTTCAGCAAAGAAAGCACCACGGTGTATACATCGAAAATGACTGATATATCGTTGCCAATTGAGCTTTTCCGCGACGATGGTGAAACCTGACGCCTGCTGTAGGTCGAGACCGGTTGGAGAAATGAGATTTCCAGTCGCGAGGAAGTTCGCGAGTTTGGCACCGACATCAAAGTTGACCCGATTGAGTACCTTCTGAAAGTACCGTTCTGAGTGTTATATATTAGTTGTTGTCTAGTGAGCGAAGGAAGAGACGCACTGTCGTTGAAATCGATGACTACTTTGTCATGAACATCTGTGTTAATCTGCTTTCGTATCTGGTTTAGGATTTCTTCCAGTCTTTCTTTGATGATCATTCCATAGAGTGTACCAGGAAGGAGTACTTCCTGATGCTGTGGAGAATCAGGATTGTCGGCACAGCAGGCGCCCGAGACCAGAGAATACAACTTGCGTAGCATGAACCTAGAATTTGTCGGATTCTCGATGATACTGGATTATCAATTTACTCACAAGAGCATTCGATATTTGTCCCTAGGATTCTCCACATGTACAAGGACTAATTTTTGCAGCAAATACGCTCCTACGGCTGCATTCGTCCAATCATGGGAAACTCCAAGGACCACTCTGAATTTGTCACCAAGATACTCCAGACATTGATCTCCGGTACGCATTGTGAAGACAGTAAAACTTCGCAGGAGTAACTCGACGCGACCAGACAAGAAAGTGTTGTCGTAGTCCTGCATCATAATTCCTTCAAAAATTTCCTTATCGGATGCATTGACCAGGGCCTTCAAGATTAGCATTATAGGTATGACATATTCCTGTTTCCGCCAGCTGAACCGTAGCATAGCACTACCGTTTGAAAGATAGTGGAGGGTATTCGTGCAACTGGTTTGATCTGGTCTCACGCAGCGTATCTGCACGGCGTGTTGAGTATACGAGGGTCCACGGTTAGCAAAGGAAGGTCGGAGAAGTGAGATGACATGATTTCGGCGAGGAAGGATGAGATATCGGATAAGACGCTCGTTACCATTGATCACAAAGTAACCACCAAATTCTTCAGGCTCTTCGTGATGTCGTACAAGTTCTGCAGAGGACATTCCTCGAAGATTACATCGCACGGACTGTGAAGAGGTTCTCAGTTGACTTCGTCCGATAACCAGTATGTAGAAATATCATACCCGAACCATGATCGGAATGGCCCCACATTCTTTGTGTATTTCGTGCTTTTGGTTCTGTATGTCTGTGTAGCAAAGCTTTATCGACATGCGACCCCGATACGACGCGAGCCTTTCACGCGCCTAACACTACTTTAGCGTCACGCTCGCACAGACAAGGACAATAGAAGGAATACCTCTGAAGGGTAAATTTTTCTGTCATCTTTCGCGTACTTGTTTCTATCTGGCAGCATTGGACGGGATACCGTGACCTGCTCGATCCATACTTGAGCAAGGAGTTAGAAACTGGCAACGCAAGTTTTTTTTAATGAGACGTACTTCGCATCCGGTTACCCCAGCTTTCAGGACCTCCTTCCGAGCCCACTGTGCCACTAGTTCCATCAAATACCACTCGCTCACCAATATCTTTCAGTGCAAGACTTATCAATCCCTTTCCATCTCCATCGCCAGACGGCAGCCCAGAGTCATCGAAAAGTGCATTGAAAGATTCGATATGAGGTGCGACGAATTCGTTCAAGATATTGTAGCTTGATCCCTTTCTTGGAGGATTCTTGAATAAGTTTTCCCGACGCAGAGTATCAAAGGTGGGCTGACGGGGTATGTGCCCAGAGTCCGGCATGGCTGCTCAGTCGACTCTGGAGTTTCCTATCGACTTGGTCGCAGAAAAAAATTTGCACGTGACATATGCGTGTGGCTGTGTTCTGCTAAGTACCACAGGTCAATACTTGCATGGCAGTCAACAAATCAGTTTTCTGCTTTCTCTGCATTTTGGCTACAATGCACTGGTCTGTAGGCATCTAAGCCTCACCGGAACCGGTAGAGCGGTGTGACTAGCAAAATCTCAGTAGATGGACCTATGATGAGTCATATTCATTATTTAATCTCAGCTGCCGGTTTGGGAATTACTTTTCCCATACCTTTCCCTTCCGATTCAACGATACGAACGCTCCTTCCGTCGTTGACCCCCACCGTCCTCTTCCGAGTGCCACATAATGTTCGGCAATAATGCTATAACCTCAACATGGGGCTCAAATAGTAATCAGCAGCAGCAGCCCAGTGCTTTCGGACAACCGAACGCATTTGGTTCGACAGGTTCGTAACTTTTTCTCGCGTGTTTGGTTTGACTTTGACGCTCCTTATTGCAAAGGGTTTGGTTCATCGACGGGAACTAGTGCATTTGGTCAGCCTTCCCAACCTCAGGCGAATCCTATGTTTGGAAACTTGGGTGGTACGAGCACAAACACCGGAACTTCTGGTTTTGGTACGCGTTTTTGTCGTCTTTGATGTGGCATTTCTGACAAAACAAAGGCTCTACAGGCGCGTTTGGGAGTAACCAGGCCAATAGCGGCGTAAACCCTATGTTTGGTGGTGCAAAACCGGCAACAGGGTTTGGGGCATTCGGAGGCGGTGGGACGACTAGTGCCTTTGGAAATACGGGAACTACGAGTGCTTTTGGACAGCCCAGCACTTCCGGGACTTCTGCGTTTGGTCAACCCGCAAATAGTACGACTTCTGCGTTTGGAGGTGGGAGCAGTATATTTGGGCAGAACAAAACAACAACTGCATTTGGGTCCACTACAAGCCGTGAGTTATTATAACATACTGAGCGAGAACTATATATCTGACCTTGCCATCCAGCGTCAACTTCGGCTCCTGTCACTACTGGAAGTTCCAATCCCCCTTACGCTGTCACGAATGACAAAGACCCATCGACCAATGCAGAATTGCGGTATCAAGCCATTTCATGCATGCCAGCATATCAGGGAACTTCCTTCGAGGTATCTCTTCAAAACTTTAACCACAACTTTCGACTCACAAAGTTGTAGGAACTTCGTTACCAAGATTATCAACAAGGTCGAAAAACAGCTAGCGCTGGGGGTGCTTTCGGACAGTCTTCTGCCTTTGGAAACACTCAGCCTGCGGCTGGTAGCTCTATCTTTGGCGCAAACAACCAGCAAAACACCCAGACGTCGTCTGTTTTTGGCCGTCCAGCCAACCAACCAGCATCGGGTTTCGGTGCATTCGGCCAGTCGAACACAGGGACTTCTGGTAACTCCATTTTCGGCGGCGGGAACAGTACCTTTGGTCAACCCCAGCAGCAGCAGCAACAACAGTCCAATCCATTCGGTGCATTCGGGCAAGGGCAGCAACAGCAACAGCAACAGCAGCAACAACAACAGCACCAGCACCAGCAGCAACCGCAGCAAAATTCAGTATTTGGTGGTGGCGGAACTTCGGGCACAAACACATTTGGTGCGTCTTTAATATCACCTACTCGTTCCAAAATCTTAAACGATGGTGTAGGATCCAATACCACGAATGCCTTTGGGACCAATACTTCCAACGCTTTCGGCCAACCGCAGCAACAGCAGCAAACCAATCCCTTCGGCCAGGCCCAGCAATCTACAACGTCCGGATTTGGTGCGTTCGGGACCAGTAAGTTATTCTCTCTACGAGTAGTATCGGTTGACTTACAGAGATATTCAAGACAATGCAAGCAAGCCTTCCATTTTTGGCCAGGCAAACACGACCACCCAACCGACGACCAATGCATTCAGTCAGCCTAGCAGTATCTTTGGCCAGAACAACCAGCAGCAACCTCAGCAACAGCAATCGTCCTCTATCTTCGGCAATCCCAGTGGTGGAAGTATATTTGGAAATAACAATAATCAGCAGCAGCAGCAGCAGCCTGGTACTTCCAGTAAGGATATTTTCGCCTTCTTCTGACATCAAACTGACTCTCCTTCACCTTTACTTTGAAAGTGTTCGGAAACACGCAAAATACGACCAATACAGGTGGGACTGGCTTATTCGGCGGCGGCGGCACAGGATTGTTTGGTTCCAACAACCACCAGCAGCAACAGCAGCAGCAGCCTACCAATAGTGCGTTTGGTAGCTCTTTCTTTGGCGCCAATAAGCCAGCGACCAACACCGGCACTGGTTTGTTTGGCTCGACTTTTGGAGCGCAACAACCAGCAAATAACCAAACGACGGGCCTGTTTGGCAACTCTCTTAGTCAGAACAATAATCAGCAGCAGGCGTCTACGTTGGGAGGTACTAGTATGTTCGGCGCGAAGCCACCTGCACTAGGGACCTCTACTTCCACCGGGCAAAATACTGGGTTATTTGGTTCCACATTTGGAGGATCTACGAACAACTTCAACGCTTCTACCGCTGCACCTACGCAGACATTGACTGCATCCATATCACAACCCATTGGTGCCAACCTTCCCATATTTTCCATGCTTCCTCCTGGTCCCCGAGCTGTTGACTTGGAACAGTCGACGAAAAAGAAACCCGGATTCTTTGTCGATGTTCCAACACGTGCACCCATACCCCGTATGCAACTTGGGTATACTCCTGCAAATTCAAAACTCAGAGGATTTGGATCCTCGACTTCCACCGCGCCAGGTGGTACTATCAACCTCTCTGTGAACTCCAGCGCCTTGACGTTGAGTAGGTCTCAGACACCCACCAATTCCATTTTCAGTGGTCCTTCTAGCCCTTCATTAGGAAGTGGACAACGCAAGAGCGTGAAGAAGCTCATTCTGGATAAGAAGGTCGAACCTAATGATCTGTTCGTCAAGTCGTCGGGCAACTCACTTGGCAAGGTTGTATTCAGTCCAGCACTAAGCATCAGCGTCAGAGAAAAGGAAGTTGCTGCTTTGACCGCACCACCTGCCGTTGCGCCACCCGCCAAGTCCCCATCTCCTCCCCGCCCACCCCGCACACCAAATAAATTCACTGCTCTGCAGAATGGTGCAATTGCCGATGGAGCAGACGACGGCGACCTCCAAGACGGTGACTACTACGTGAAACCAGACCTAGCAACGCTGAAGAGCGCCGGCTATGATCAGCTAACCTCGTTCAATGATTTAGTTGTTGGCCGTGTAGGGTACGGAGAAATTCATTTCCTCGAACCGGTGGACCTTACAGGTCTGCCCAAACTGGGTGCCCTGCTCGGTGAGGTCATACGCTTCGAGGATAAGGAGTGCAGTGTATATCCGGATAGCGAGGATGTCGATAAGCCTCCTCCAGGTTCTGGGCTAAATATTAGAGCCAGGATCACGCTAAAAAGATGTTGGGCTACAGGGAAGGCTCACAGGGAGCCGATCAAGGACGAGAGCAATCCTATCGCGGTTAAGCATCTGAAGAGGCTTAAGGGCATGAAGGATACTTACTTTGAGAGCTTTGACATCAGTGATGGAACATGGACTTTCACTGTGGATCATTTCTGAATTCTCTCTGCTTGTATGCGTGTCTGCTTATTACTTATGTTTGGTTCAATTCACATCTTCTCGTTCTGCATTATGATCAAGTTCCCCAGTTTCAGTAGTTACATGTTCTCAGTGTAGTTAGTAGTACATACCTATTTACTGGTATCAATATAAACAACGTTAACCAAACCCGAGACATTCAAGCCTTGAAACTCACTGATGTATTTCTCAACTTCTCGTGAACTCAACATCGCACTCTCATTTCATCAGTCATTTTCAGGTGGCCGTGAATACTGTCACCCAGTCCATAGTCGGTGCGCGTATTCTCCTTTTTGAGGGAACGGGGAGCCCACTATTCAAGTGACTTGGGCCGGGTTGCAAAGGCGAAACATTGTTGTCGGAGGTCCAAAGAAGCTCTCCTCATCACTTTTACTCACCCGAGTCGACGTCTTTCGTCAACGGCAAACTTCAATGCATTCTTATTACTTCTGCTCAGGATTCGATGTACACGTGCTACAATCACTTCCTGAATACAACGACCCATCTATTCAACAGCCCAGTGGCATGCAATCCAGCTTCCCAAACTACCATCAACCTGTGTTCACGCCACACTGTCTCTCCGTGTTGCTGAATGAACCGCGTCCTCAAAGCTCGGTCAATTAACATGTCCCTCTCCCGCGTATACAGCTCCTGTGCGTATTCGTCCGATTCATTCGTGACCGACAGGATTTTCATCTTGAAATCGGTTATGGTGTCGATAACTCGAGTAAGAGACACGAATAAAGGAGCTGATGTTCTCTGCTGATATCGAAGCATGAATGGGAGAGCACAGGTTAAGAAACTATCGCTCATGAAAGGGATATGTGGATCGCGAGCAGTAAACTCGATCGTAGCTTGGGTACCGAGCGGGAGCGAGTGAAGGAAATTGCGTAAAATACTCTCAACTTCCGACTGAGGAATGAAGTCAAGGCAAAGTGTATTGCGAAGACTGGGGCTGATGATAGGAGGAAGGAGATGAAGCGTGTCAGGCGCATATAGCTCTGAAAAACAGTTGAGGTTTAGTGGGATATTTCCATGAACGAATGGGGCAGAACCTGAGAGCAGAACTATGGATCTTTGCCTCATATCCGCGTACGACATCATGCACCAGTGAAATATGCGTATCCTCCACCGAATCCCGAACAAAAGTGACACGCTCAACTTTCCTGCGTATAGTCGATTTTGAAAGAGTAGTTGCAGGTGTGAAGGGTCTCGAAGCTCGAGAATGTTGCAGATGATGCATTTGAGGAAGGTAGTGACATCGAGAGCAATCCCATGAGGATGCAAAGTCAGAATGCTGGTTCCTGTAATCCGAGATTTGGTCGGAACGAGAAACGAGGTCAAATTCGAGCACCGAAGGACTTGGGGGGCGCGTTCTGCCTTAGTATGCCTCGGTCCAAACAGCCATCGCAGAATAGCCAAGGCTAAGGTGACGAGAAGGATTGATAAAGAGATAAGGCCCGAGAAGTTCTGTTCGATTTGAGTGAGATGAGGAAATTGTGAAAGCCGTAGACTTTGCTGGAGGGAGGAGAGGTCACTAAAGAGACTATAAGGGTGAACTGATGAAAATTTCGTCTGTATGAGAGCGTATAAAGGCGTAAAGGGTGCTAGGATCGGCGGGAGAAGTTCCGGGTCAGTGGTGACCATGGTCATGGCATAAGTTCAAGAGCGCCAAAGGGCACGAGCAATGTCAAATTCTTCGATCCAAAAATTTCAATTCGAACAGAACAGCGGGCCAGCAGGAAAACAAGTATTAGTTGCTGCGCTACACCAGAACGCATTGCGAATCGGCACTACATGTATGAGAAGGGGTGTCAGAACGTGCTGTAATAGTAAAGATATAGTAGTAGGTGTTCGTAAATGCATTTCTAAAGCAATAAAACCAGCGATATACAAAGAAGAAAAAAGAGAGGGAGAGGGTAATGCTGCCAACGATTATAAGGAATGATGATGAACGAAAACAAGTACACTTAGAAAATAATGATACATGTACATACATAACATGAACATCCAAGATTAATGGCTGGCGATCAATGGATGGTAAGAGGATATAGATGATGAGAAAAGATGGGATGTGAGCAACGAAGTTCTATCGCCCTGTAGATGGCAATACCCGAATAAGGTCGTCAATCTCTTTGGTGTTCCCAAAGTAGGATGCCTGATCGTGAAGTGAATCTTGATTATCGGCAGGAGTGTCTTGTCCAGTGTTTCTCATCGTGGCCAGGGTAGCAGTAACTGAACCAGCGCGAGATCGAGTGCCGGGTTTGCGATGTATACCCTGAGCCTGCACCTCTGCCAACTCACTCGGAGTCAGTGTTTCGTCAAAATACGAGCTCAATAGAGACATGTGGGCAGGCGTCAATTGCTGAGGAGGTGGTGTCGGGAAGTCCGAAAGGCCGGACATTCGGGAGCCCTCAGAATTGCTAGTCATGTAACTGCTTCTGGTCGGGTCTGCAGAAGGTGGTTGCAAACTGTTGTGTGCAGTAGTTTGACGAGTGAAGTTTGGTGACGTTCCGAGGACGTCGCCACCTTCATCTTCCTCTAAACCCGCGCCATGGGCAAAAGACATCTGTCCTATGTAAGACAGACGAGGTTCCCCCGTTTCTGCGGGGGGCGTTGACACAGATTCAACGTTCCCTAGACGGTAAGCGTCTTGACAGACATTAGTATCACATCAACTTCAAACAGAGCAGACGTCAGCCGCTTACCAAGATCATCATTATCAACAGCTGAGCAGGTAGGCGAAGAAGCTCTGGTAGATGTTTCCACGTCTTCTGGAATCTGACCTGATGGATGAAACGCACTGATGGCATCTTGAGCGTCGTCATTCTCGTGTTCATTCTCAATGGGTTTGACATTCGGCGCCGCTTCCACCGATGCTGTCTCTTGGATATTCGCAAACACGAATCGAAGCCCAGAGTCTGCTAACGGGCTGCGTCCGGATCCATAAGCGCTTTGACGCAAGATTGATAGGCTCGACCTAGAGCTAAAGCTGAGAGAACGACTGATCCTTGCTCCACGCGTCTCCTCGAGTTCCTCACTCAGTTGACGAACGATGCTTGTAAGGCCCGTGTTATTGGTGCCTTGGCTTCTCACATCCCAAGGAATGTTGGGTTGGTGTGTAGGACTTCGAGGATTCAAAGGAGGGGTGATACTATTGGTAGACATACCCCTCGGTCGATAGAACAAATCACGATAGCTTTCGAGGTCATCCACGTTTCCAAGTGGGGGAGGCGAAACAGGTGGCGAAGAATTGGACGAACTCTGACCGGGTGAAGAGCCGTCAGAGTTGTTCCTGGCGGGAACACCGAGCCTCTCATATATGGAGGTCTCCGGTTCAGACTGCTCCTCGACACTGCTCATCTGAACAGGGGAGGTCGGAGGAGGGGTAGAGGTACTGTTCTTATGCGCATGATGTAGATGGGCAGGGCGAGAAGCATCATACTGCACTGGTATTCTTCGTGCAGTGCTGTACCGATTGGCACTTCCAGATGGGATAGCTATACCGACGGGGCTGTATTCCTCGGATACAGATCCTTGCCCACCCACTGCAATGGACTCTGGACCTTCACTCGTACCCAGTCCACTGTCCCGGCTCTGCCTGTGAACGGCCCAGGCTAATGCCTCTCCAATGCCAGCAGTATCGTAGATGGGGCTCGAGTTTCGCATGGACCGGCGAATAGGCAACTTTTCGTTATCACCGTCGCTTGTGATAAATGGAGAGTACTGCAAGTCTGATGGCAGAACTTCATGCGGACCTCCTGTGCCCCAATTCGCCCACATCTTCTCTGGCGCAGGTACCAGACTATCTGGTCTGGCCTGAGGCACAATCCTAGAGTCGTAATCTTCTACTGAGGAAGCAAGCGCGTAAGGATGGGCGCTGGTAGCGTTCTGCTGAACTTGTGAGGAAGGTGGCGAACGTGAAGACTGGGCAGGAGCGGTATCCGTTCTCGCAACCTCGTCATCTTGGTGTGAACCGTAAAAACCACCTTGTGCATACGGATGCGATGGTAGTCTTATCGATTCTCTGTCGAACGCCTCATCTGTTATCGGTGTAGTAGATATCGCAATACCAACGTTGGGGTCACTGATACCAGTCGATGTCGGTGATATACGGACGTCAAACGGCGATATTCGTCCCACATGAGGAGGCGTTGGTAAACGCATGACATGGTCCCCACCATAAATGGCCAACTTGTCGTTATCTTTCTCTTCCACCGGTGTGATGACAATACCACCGACACATAGCGCAGCAGTCGACTTAGCCACCTTCAAAGCGGATTTACCAAGTGAATCGCTTCTTGAATGAGTCCCAGAATGCGATTTTGAAGACTTGGATGTCGCTTTTGAAGGACTATGTCCGTGGCCGGAAGGCCATCCAAAGGCTACCCCTCGGTTATCCGTCTGGCTGTTCGCCCTCGGGCGACCGCCCGCTTCGCGAGACGGGTGTATATGAATCGGTATTGGATCCTGGTTGCCGAGTAATCCCCTTGCAGCCAAGAATTCAATGTGCGGGTGTGTCTTGTCGGGCCGCTTTCCTCCTTTCTTCGCCTTTAACGATTTCGTTCGCGAACGGGACAGGGATCGCGCACGCTCATTCTGGAACGAATTGATGGCCTGTGTCTGCCACTTTTTTCGCTGATGTTCCAGGATTTGACCTTCCTCGAGAACACTGTAAAATCATAAATGAATAAATTGGTATGCTTCTGATACTGGGAACATACCGAGCAAGAGAGGGAACAGGACTAGGCAGTACCAAGTCATCGAGTGCCCAACTTTTAGGTCTAGACGGTTTAGGTGGTGTGAGGTTGGCGTTTTGAGACTGAAGCGCCGCTAGCTCCTCCACAGGTGTTGGCTCCGGAAGGACCATGGCTCGTTCCTCTTCCCTTCTCCATGTCGAGGGTCCCGCAACGCCGGGCGTGGACAAGTTCACCAAAGAGCGAGAATGGGCTAGGACGCGTGATGCTACACTCAGTTGAGCACCCAGGGCTTGAGGTTGATCCAAAACAGGGCTACCAGGAGGGCTGACTATTCGACCACTGCTGCTATATGGTGGAGTGCCCCCTCCTTCCTGCTTGACTTTCAACCGTGGTCGAGGGAACAGCAGGGCGTCGCACCATGTCTCTGCTGCAAGCAAGCGATCCTTGAAATTCCAACGAGGTGGTGACGGACTAGGCTGTTGGGTACCTCTCAGATTCGGGGTGGAGGCAGAATTCTTGAGGGCACGCTCGCGTAATGGTATTAGCAGATGTCGCGAATCAGCAGTAGCACTCTGCAGCTGAGCAAAAGATGTGTGTTGTGTGTCATGGTTGCGGGTGGAGGTGTTGAGGTGACTCTTCTGGGTAGGAGGCGCTGATTGCGGCGAGTTGGCTTCAAAGGAATAGGCATATGGATGTGGTGCAGAGGATGACATCGGGTCGGAAGAGGCAGAATGGGGTTCCTTTCCGAACGGTGTTGGGTGTCCAAAATAAAAGTCAGTATGGTTTGGTGCTTCGGAATCGTATGTTGGTTGTTTATTGTCGGCATTGAGATTAATCAGGCCGGAATAAAAGGCATTGTAATATTCCCCGTCGTTGCTGCCACCAGAAACACGAAGCGCTTCCTCAACAAGGATAGGGTTCGTCTGAGTCCTATCTATGCTCGAGGGCCGCTTTCCTGTATCCTGATCTTGGGCCACTGATGAGGACGGTATAGGTGGTCGATTTGTGTCGGGTGAAGGCTTTGATGATGTCCGTCTCCTGCTCGTTGAATTGAAGGTGAATAAACTCGTGAGACTCTTCCGTGTCGGTGTGCTACTCGTGTCTCTAGAACTGGAGGCCCTGTACACCGGAATTGGGGTCTCTCCAACTCCCCCTGTGACATCGATATTCACGTAAGATGGTATTGGAGGACGTGGACTGCTGCTGGAGACAGTAGAACGACGAGGATATGCACCCATACTCATTCGACCGGGGTCTACCGTCCCTGACGACACTGTTCGACCAGAGAATAGCGAACCGCCTGACTGTGTCCTGTTCCGTTGACGAGGCTTGGTGTCGCCTCCGTTTCCACTTCCTCCACTCTTCCATTCACCTGAATTCCCGGTATCAACTCCACCATATCTGATATGCAGCTCTGGGTCTCCAAGTATGTGCTCCTCTTCTTCTTCAGCTTGTTCTGTGCCATCTATGGGGTCACCCCAACTATCCCTGTTCTTTTCCTGCCGAGCTGAAGGACGTGGCGGCTCGTAAGGCCCATTGTAAGGAATGTACCAATCCTCTTCATCTTGTTTGACCTTGTCGGTCAGCTGGGGTTTCGAACGCGGCGATGATACGGAGTTGAACTTTGAACTTAGACCAAAGGCCATGCGAGACAAACGGGAGAATGGGGATACATTCTGGGGCTTTGTTGTCATGTAGAGCTGATAAAAGAGCCTGGACGCGTTTGTTTGAGCCCAAAGGGGGGTGACACGATTATTAGAGCTTCAGTTTGAGGAGAGTAACGAGCGAGGAGAAACTAGAAAAAGAAGAAAGGTCAATATAGTCAGATGTTGGTTAATACAGGTGATATATTAGCAATAGCACTTACAAGGAGAGATAAGTGAAAAAGAAACAGTGGGGAATGAAGAGACACAGGTGAATGATGGAGAGAATTGCACACAGAACTGCACACAGACTGCAGACTGATTACAGGCCCCAGTAATTCCCACCTCAACATTTTTTGATCGCTCACGTGGAGTACTCCATATGGCTTATCCTCCCTCCTTTCCTACATCCCACTGGCTAATACGTCCTACTGGACTCACCACCTTAATGCCATTTCAGCGATTAACAACCGTCTGCCAAGCTCTGCCAGACCAATTGGGGCTTCCAAAACTTACTCCTGTCAACTAAAAATGCCTATGTCGCCCGTCCTGATCTACCCACCGTTCTGTATTCCCGTCGGCGCCCTTCATATCGAGCCATCTTTTGGTTCAAATGTCTCAGCTAAGGATTGGCGGGGGCCATGAACATTTCGCATCCGATCCTTTGGCGTTTCGATCAGATCAAGAATATTCAACACCGCTAGCATCAGATGCTAGACCAACGGAAGCAAGAGAAACATCAAGAGATAGAAGAGAGAACAGATGGGAACAGTATTCATGTGCCACTCACAAAGTTTGGAAACTGAGGCACGGCCGCGGTTGCCAATGTACAGCTTAGTGGTGCATACTCTTTAGATAGCTGCGAACTGACTCGATGAGGGATAAATCTTTAACTGGAGGCGGACGTCTCGAACCGAGATATGTGCTATTGCCGGAGCTGGCTTATGCGGTGTGCCTCTGCCTAGTCACCTGTAAGCAGACAGGTCTTCTCCCTTTTTTGTGTGGGGGAAGGCGCCTCTGCCTTGCATGACGCAGTAATAATGACTTGCATTCTGTCACCTGCATCGCAAATACCTCTGACGATGCTCCGGATGCAGTATGTTATGAATTAAAGGAGTTCGTCATTACTTGTAATCAAAATACAAACACTACTTTTAGTGTCTACTCGTCCGTCTAGATGCATTGTATAGTGTATATACTGTACAGTATGAATGATGACACGCAAATTAGCCTCTCTTTTGCGATGTATATGATAGGTGATAGATGCGATTGGAGATAGGAATGATTTATTGAATGTTCCATGCAGCTCTGCGCTCGGCGGCAGTGCCCTTTTGTCGTTCGAGTCGGGCCTCATCTTCTTTGCGTTCCAGCTCTTGTTGCTCGAGCTATAAAAGTGGTGTTAGCACGCCTCGAGTGACGTATATAGTCTAAAAAAATACGCACCACTTCTCTCCACGAATGATCTTCAGCCTTCTTGACTGCACCTTGTCGCTGACCGTGCTTGAGAGCACCGGCGACGATGAGAATACCAATGGTCAAGCCTTGTGCCCACATACGGGCTTGAACGACCTTTTGGGGGACAGTTTGATACCTGGAGAGAAGACATTAAGTTTACGGTGGCCAACAAGGGACAAAGAAACACTCAC
This sequence comes from Moniliophthora roreri, assembly GCA_001466705.2. NCBI lineage: Eukaryota > Fungi > Basidiomycota > Agaricomycetes > Agaricales > Marasmiaceae > Moniliophthora > Moniliophthora roreri. The sequence goes on along the minus strand of LATX02000100.1, from coordinate 484,791 downwards.
TTGTCACGAGAGATGATAGCACCGGCTGCAGCTAAACTGAGAGCCCATGAACCCATGATAATACTATATTCATGTCGACTAGCCCAGTCGCTGACTCTGTCTTTGAAGGATAAAGACGCCCATCGTTCTGCGTCTCGGTGTTCTTGCTCAGTGAGGATTCGGGCACCCTCGTCAGTCCTAAAAGTTCGATGAGTGAAAATAATAATTTAGCGATACTGATAGACTAAAGTACCATTGTGCTTGATCGAATTCCAAACCCCTTCTCTCCGCCTGAATGGTCAACAGAGGTGCAACGACGATGATTCCACCAAGAACTTTCAGCGAAGGAGGTAATTGTCGGAAAGCAGTCCATCTTCTTTGCATGTATAGTCCTGCTGCAGATGCAACAGCACCACCAGCTAATGTTCCTTCGACTGCACCACGAATAGTGGCATTTCTGTGGCCGCGGAGCTCTTCTTCGGTAACGTCGAGCTGTAGAAAAGGGATATCAGCTTGCTTGCTTGTATTACTCAGTTGAGCGTTCTGTACTTGCCTTCATAATGTAAAGGTGTTAGGTGTTGTAGAGGTATCTAGTGGAGTAGGATTCAAGAGTGAGGGGTTCTAAGGGGTTCTAAGCAAGTCGTTTTATAGATCCAAGATTCCGACAACGCACTTTCTTTCATCGGAGCCTCGGAAACGTATGACACATCCAACGGTTCAGTCGCGTGCCTTCCCACTTCAGCTCGGACGCCACTCCGATTTTGCCCGCCGCCGGACTTTCTTTGAACCGCCCTACGAATGTGCGCATGTTGTGAAGCTATATGCAAATTCCAGAATGTACGATTATACAGCTGAATATTTTCCTTCAGAATAATACAAAGCTACGAGCTTTTTCTAAGAACGATTCTCACTGTTTCCGCGATTCCGAGGCGAAGGCGGGTTGATTGCAAGTTAACACGACCTAAAATACATGAAGCGGGTGTTTCCGTGTAAGATAGGTATAGAGTTCTGGACCGCCCTACACCAGGGCGAGACCGGGGAACATCGCTCGTTTACTTGCCCCGGAGAAGCTCACTTGGCTAAAATACCGAATTATTGTCTCCGGCTCGCAACGAATTCGAAAGCAACACTGGAATGACAAACTCTTGCGGCGAGTCTTTACGAGTCCGAGGCCTTCCAGAAGACTCTGCCAAATGCAACGATAGATTGTCACAGCACTGCAGGTCAACCATAGTCATCGAAGAGAACAAAAACGCACCCACTTGTTTGACAAATGCATCTTGACCTATGTTTCTAACAACACGGACCGGCCAGATAATAACGAACACAGGAAATACTCCAAGATATTAGAGTTGTGAAGGCAGAATGCGTACTCACATACTCGTACTTATAATAGAGGTCAACTCAGCGGAAAGCAAGCACCACACAGGCTGCTGTAGAAATCCGAGTCAATCTATTCACCAAGTCAATCGTCAAGACTGAGTGAGGGGGCGACTTACAGCTTTGCCGCTTAACATCCTCCTCCTTGAGTCTGGACAAGAAAGACACAGAAACCTAGGATTCATCTCATCCGATTCTTTGATTAGCGTGTTCAACACTCGCAAAATCAAGGATGTTCTTCCCTCATAAAAGTGTACTAGAAGCCTGTCCTCCGCACCAACCGAACTTGCATTCGGGCTTCGAGGTGAATTGATGAAATGAAGGATCTGGAAGAGAGATGTGAGTTCAAATTGGCGGATAAGAAATATAGGACTGGCAAAAATCAGGTTTGTGATATAGACGAGTGTTCTGTCTGCATGGCAGTTGTTACTTATAAATATGTAACCTGGCACCTGTGGTAGACCATCGGGCGCTTATTCACTTGTACCATGACCATCATCTCCCAGCTACCGCGTAGGCTCGACACAAATCCAGGGATAAATTGGAATACAGCCCAGGAAAAATCTCTATCTAGAGACTACCCTTTCACAGACATATCCCAGGAAACACCAGAGCAGTATGTAGCTCGCACATATTTGCAGTTTCTCTGGCTACCGGAGGTGATTACCCTACAAGCTCTGGGGAAGGTTTCCTTGTGCTTAATATCCTCGCTGACAGTCGATAATGCCCTTGAATCTTCTCATGCATTCTCTAAAACGCGTAAATGTCGCGTCTGGGTCCTCCCAACCCGAAATATCCCAGCCTCATCCTTTACACGCGCTTCTCGACCCGCTCCTTCACACGCCACGCTCAGCAGCCAATAAATATAACGTTGAATTGCCCCAAATTTTGTCGGATGGAGGAGGAGCAGGAGAGATAGAAGAGGCCATGATGTGGTATGTCTTGGGCTATGAGAAGGGCGACAAAGAGTACGAGACGATTCGGGACACGAGTGCAGATAGAGATGTATGGGAAGATGAAAGATGGCGTAAAAACTGGCTACAACGAATGGAGCGACGCGAGTGAGTGATTTGGGTTTGGTTTTGTCTCTTCAGCCATTAATTGCGACCAAGGGTTCAAATACAAATCTTGCTACATCTACTCGTTCTGTCTCTCCCCAGACCACCACCACCTAGATCCCAATCACTCGAGCTGTCCTCTGTGAAAAGACGAAAACTACCCAGAAAGAAACCGACCCAAGTTCCAACCACGGCCGATCGCCTCGAGGCTTTCATGGACAAGCTCTCGACATGGCAACTTATGGGTGACTTGAATTCCTCGCCAGCTCGAAACGCAAACAAGTTTCACAAGGAAGAAGAGCTTGATTGGATGCAATTGTTTTACAAGGATACCGTGGAACCTCAGTTGAGTCTCTGCAACCTATATTGTCTGCACTTTCTAACGTCCAACGCCGCAGATTCAACTCCATTCTACCTGAATCATGCGAGCTTTTACGGTCCAAGATCTTCCCCAACTCACCGTTCACGGATACTGAGGACGAAGACGAGATATCTCGCCCAAAGTCATCCGATCAAGTCACACGTTCATCTTCGCCTGGTGCGCCTCCGCCTCCAAAACGTGTACGCACTGATTCCATTACTTCTGTCACCCGACACCCCTCACCCGCTCTATCAACGACCTCTTCCCGCAAATCATCGTCACGACCTCCTGAACCGCGCAAACTGGAGCGTACGAGGTCTCTCTCAGCCTCTTTGAGAGAAGAGGAGTTGGAGAGACGGCGAGCCCAAAGCGTAGGACATTCATCTCGGCGGGTGCTGAATCGCGAAATCAGCATGAGCAGGTCTTTCAAAGCCAAAGCTCAGCCCACGACATCTCAGTCCCAGACTGCTGTGAAGACACCTGTAGAGCCAAAACCGGCAACTGTCAAACCAGAGTCGAAAGACGAGGGTATAACGTTGGTTGAAGCGACGCCGGTGAAACCCAAAGAGGCGAGAGTGAAGACGCTCTCAAAGAGTTTCTCACAGACGCAGGCGCAGCTCCAGTTGGCACCATCCGATAGTCCTACGACATCTAAACGAACTATCTCTAGAGTGGTTTCTCAAACGTCTACGGTTGTGGAGGAGGAAGAATGGCAACTTCCTGGGTCTAATTCTCCGAGTGTCCTGCTCATGGATGGAGGATCTGACACATCCGAACTCACAGACATCGAAGATGACGACGACGACGACGTTTTGTTGGGTGCTTGCAAGAAAGTTCACTCAGCTCTCTTGTCAACGCCAACCAAGGGCGGTGGAAAGCGTGCTATACCTATATCGTAAATGGGTGGTAACCATATGATAACTACTCGCAACGTTAGCAACATGTATGGACGTACTTTGAATCATCCAAAGATACAAATTGGGGGGGTATATAAAATGAAGTAGAATAGAACATCTAATGATGCGCGTATCTCAATGTCATGAAGAATATTGAATCATGAAGGACCTTGAAAATGTGCAGGTAATGATGCTTATCTAGAATGCAGTGGTCCAAGAAACGACAGAGAATGAATAGTGTGTAAAATGGGGGGAGTAAACCATCTACAACTCTCGAACGCTAGACCTCTGTCTAGCCTGGACGTCCCCCAGCACGCTCTTCGGGCCTCTCTTAGCCATGGCCCACAGAAACACCAGGATGATGACCGCGAACTGAAGCCACAGCCAGACCTCCAGGACTATATCTCCAAAACCAGCCGACTTCTTCTCCTTGTGTGGTGGCGCAGGAGCCACATAGACCTCTACCGATCTGTTTGCCTCATCATTCTCGGTCTTACCAACCGACGCTGTTCTCACCCTCGGCGAGTTGCTCTCTGACCCGCTGACAGACCGTCCAGTAATCTTCTCCACCATAAGATCAAGCGCGCTCGCAATCCGTCGAGGAATAGGTCGAGATTCTGATGCTGCTGATTTCTTTGTCTTGGTGGAAACAACCGAAGATTCCGATTCCGAGTCTGTGGTCAAAAACGTCTTCAACGTTGCCGTCGGTGTCTCTTTGACCCTGATCTCCTCAAACTTGTTTTGTACATATGCCCGTTGCTTACTTCTCACCGTACCACTCGGACTACTCGGACTGCCCAACACGCTATCCGTGAATCTCCCATCGACCCATCTTGCTGTCCTCGCCCTGACCGTCTGTGACATCTTACGGTACCTTGCTGTCTGTTTCTGCGCAGGTGATTTCTGGCCATCCGATTCCGGTGTAGGAGGTTCGAGATTCAATTGTAGCGCGCTGTCCTTCCTCATCGGAGTTCTCGGTGCATCCATATCCATGTCCAAATCTTCGGAAGGTTGAGCGGTGGGGAATAAAGTCCTCCCGACTTTACTGAAGTCGACAGGGGATGGTGAAGGTGAAGGTGCAAAATCTGCTTGCCCAGACAACAAGTTGAAGTCATACAGACTGCTGGTGCGAAGGTGATCACTAGGGCCGTCCTGAAGCCACTCATTTGCGCCCAGTTCGTTTGAGAGTGTATTACCACCTATTGCTGGGTTTGGAGCTGAGGGTGACATAGAGTCGAAAGGATTGAGGCTTAATGAGAAGCCACTGAGGGTTGATAGTGCGGGAGAAACCAGCCCACTACGATTTGCCCATGCTTCGAGCGCATCAGAGGACGAAACTGGTGCAGGGTGACGTGTGGATGATGATTCAAGTGAAGGAGCTGATTCTGGTGCTTCAAACAGGCCCACTACCGATCTTCTCGGCTTGTGGACATGCATGCGAGATGTGCTTGACGCCGAAACGATACCATTCCCTTCATTGAACTTCGGCGGTGCTCCAAGCCCTTCCAAAGTTCGTCTAAAGCTTCTGAACCGAATGGTCGAGTCTTTGGGTTTCGAGGGTCTAGTGTCGTCACTTGAATGGCCTTCGGAGACAGCAGACTCTATCTCGGGGGACGGCTCGCCCTGAACGATCTCAACCTCATCGTCGATACCTTCATATAATCTGCCCAAACTCTCCGTCTCCTTTTGAATGGCCAGTAGCTTGGCAGCAGTATCTGCCTGTTGGGATTCGAGGCGAGAGTTCGTCTCCTCGAGTTCAGCCATTTTAGATAGGACCTGTGCGATGAACTCGCGTTGCTGATCTTCGAGATTTGTCGTCGACGTCGGAGTATGAGGGTCGGTGTCAGACGAGTCTTCCTCTTGAGATTCGGATATGGGCGTATGTGAGGGTGCGTTTTTCGCGGAACGATTAAAGAGACTGCTGAGAGGTCCAGCTGGAGCAAAATCTTTCACGGTTTGCCCGAATGGATCCGTCTCTCGCTGCCCAAAATGGACAGGTCCACTTTTGGATCTCATCATCCTCATTTTAGCCTTTCCTTTCTTCCTGTGTAAAGCTGCCCCTTCCTCCTCTTTTGCCCTGAGCGCATTCTGCGCTTCCTTCGCGCGAACTGCTTCCAACTCGTCTCGCAACGCGTTGATCTCCTTCTCCATCTTCTTTAATGTTTTCCTTCCGGCTAATTCGTGGCTAGCCGATTCGGCTTCGAGTTTCTCGACCTTGAGAAGAAGCTCGGTGTTTTGGTCAGTAAGGAGGGATATGTCGTAAGGAGTGACGGAGATCCTGCGAATGTGTCTGCCACCGTACTTGTGAGGAACTGTTCGGGGCGCTTGATACAGGAAAGGGTCTTGGTCAAAGCACCTTCTAGAGATGCTGGGTGAGTGGGTAGGTGACTCAACACTAGGAGATGGACGATGGGGTGATGGTGCTGGGGATGGTAGAGGCGAATCTGTGGATGCTTGACGCGACGGGGTACTGGGAATTCGGGAAAGTAATGCTTTATGCTTTGACTGTAAAGACGAGTTATCTTCATAGAGCGACTTGCAAAGTGACGAAGTCCGGTCGAGATCTAGTATAATTCAGCTTACAAGTTCGTGTCTAGAGTGCTATGTAGACATACCAGACTCTCGCTGTTTGATCACTTCGTCCGCTCTCAAAAGCAGCTCGGAAAGCTCGTTATGAGACTTTTCCTTCAGCCATTCCATCATTTCGTCATGGTTCCGAGGAGCTAAATGCAACGCATGGGGCTGTAACGAACCTGAACCAGATCCTTGAATGTCCTGAGTGACCATCTGCAATGAGGCAGACACTGGCGAGCCCAAGAGCGTTGCTCTGGTTTCGAGAGGAGACTTTCTCGGATTTGAAGGAAAAACGAAAGAAGAAGCATAGGGGGGAGGTGGTGAAGTATTGGCGGTCTTCATGGAGGAGGTCCTGCGCATCTGAGCGGGGGGTCGCGGTCGGGAAGCAGTACCAGAGATTCCAAGCATTTCTAGGTTGTGAAAGGTCGTCTGCTGAAGCGTAGGTGTCCTCGTCACCGCGCTTGACGGTGACAGTAAGGGTCCACTGGACAGTCTTTAAATTACCTCCTCACACCACGGTAAAACACGTGAATATTATAAAGATAGGAGCTTTGCCCCAAAAGTTTTAAACGGTCTTGTCTTCACAGCTTTACTGCAGAACAATTTAGAACAAGCCGTGTCTGGATTCAAAGCTAGTATGTAGGAGCTGGTCATACCATTGGCCCAATGCTGGCCCAATTGCGCTTGTGAACGTCCTACATACTTTACAGATCTAGACAGTGCTTTGGTAGACTTCTGGCATTAACCACAGAGGTCTGCATCCAGTAAACGTTGTGGTTGTGGCCAGCTGCAGAAGCTAGTATTCCTAATCTTATATTACATATGTCCAAGCCACGTTTTCGACCTTGAACTTGCTTCAAGCTCTGATGTACACTTTCTCTGTGTCTGGGTGTGACCTTTTTTCGTCAGACTTATCTCCCTCGCACTTCCCAAGGTCAAGAAAATTAAATGAATAAGGAAAGTTTGGGCCGCTCCGTCGCAAAGGAGGCTGCGAGGCCTTCTATGGCCTTCGGACTCCAACTTGCGACTCTTCCATCTCATACCCTTCCATTTGCAGAAGCGTAAATCGTGAACATCTATCGACAATACGAAACTGGCCTACAGGCTGGTATCATAAACTAGTAGTGGTACGCTGATCGGAGATTCCGCTAGCTAGTATTTCATCTCGACGCCATCGACTCGCAGGGCCTTGCACGAAGCCATCGAGACCTATTGTAGCAGAAGCTAACTAGAGTGCGGGACGTTGTTCTCTGGGGAATCCTTACTGTGCTGTGATATTCAGTAGGAAACATGAAAAGGTGCCGTTCCAAAATTATTCTTCTGAGCGCTCGGAGACTGAGGACTCCGGAAGCTGATCTTCATTTAGAATGGCATTTATCAAAGAACCTTTTGACATCGGAAGATTTCTGGCACGCAATATTCTCTAAGGTTGTTCTGATCTAAGTCTGACCTCACCGGTACGAAAACTTGACGCGGCAGGTTTCCACTAACGCTCGGATACACTTAGTGCTACCTAGTTCAAGGAGCCATGATACAGCTCGAGGTCGAACTTATCACTATTCACCGAATCTTCGACAGTGCCTGAGACAGGCTACTTCCTTTCACGCCGTTGCACCTTGCCCTTGCCCTCCCGGGATGTCCGTACAGGCTGAAGTTATTTGATTCGAGGAAAACGCAGCGGTGCGCAATTCGTCGTCTGTTTCGTGCGATATGGCCTAATATACGCTCAAATACTTCAGCCTGACGGCATAAAAACGACGACATCGCCTTCCTTACAGCTATGAAACTCAGGGAGTGAGTCAAATCAAGTTTCGCACTTTCCTATGACGCCTTCCCCAGTGACAGCTCGTGAGGACATCATTCAAAACCATTCACTTCTATGATCATTTGTCACAATGATGGTGCTCAAGCAATTCAGTCGTACGTACCTATTCGTTCACTGACCTCGTCAAGCCCTTTGCTCGTCATCGTCTCAAGATATTGCATTCTTTTTTATGTCGAGCACAACTTGCTTCAAAGTATATAAAAGCTGGCTGATCCTCGAATGAACAGCAGCAGCAGCAACACTCCTCAGCAGCAGTAATCCGCAATGTTCTCCTCTCGCATCATCACATTCTTCTTTGCCTTCCTCACTCTCGGTCTTGTCACCTACGCTAATCCCGTCGCTGCCACAAGTGGCAACGAGGTTGCGAAGCGTCAACAGGTTGACAGCATTGAAGCGGTCTTTGCCAACTTGAAGGCATCTACCGACTCAATCCTTCCTCAGATCGGTACGGTCTCCACGCCCTCAGTTTGAATGTCGGACATCGATATCTAATATAAGTTGCCTACAGATGCCTTGGTCGACAGCGGCTCTGCCACTGATGACAATGTCGCTCCTCTCGTCACCCAGCTCACGGAAGCCTTTACCACCGCCGACACCGATCTCACTGCCTTCAATGGCAAAGGCGGAGACGGAAAACCTCACAACAAGGACGAGCTGGCCAAAGTCATCGCTGGTATTCTTATTGTATGTCACATTCATACCTTCCTCCAGCCATGGGCTCACATTCTACCCAGGTTTTGGTTAAAACTATCAACAAACTTCTTCTCTCTGGAGCCAAGTTCCCCATCGTCGGCGGTCTTTTAATCACTCTGCAGATCATCGTCAACAAACTCCTCTTGAGTGTTGAACTCCTTTTGGCTGGTATTTTGAAGCTCCTTGCGATTCTGTGAGTTGGCTGCTCTCCTGATGCTGATGACGCGTTACTGACTGCGAAAACAGTTTGGTCGATGTCGCTATTTTGCTGAAATCCATCAGCTGGGGTCTCATTCTTGCTACCTTGGGCTTGTAATACGGTATTCATTGGCCCGCTGGACTTGTAACCCGTCTGACAATATGAACGGTGTGCTACGTACTTACGATATGTACATACTTCCACTTGTCCCGTCGCTAAATGCGTTTGTTCGATCATGTCTGTAAATGATGAGCGCTTCGTGAGCGCCAAGGCGAACAGATCCCACTACTGGACCCCCCTGCTGGACCCCCATATGCTGGGCCTGACCTAAGAGACTGAGAAATTTTACATGAAGCGTATTCAAAATTCCTCGAGCATTCTGGGCTGTCCTCTTTGGCAGCTCGTTTGTCTATGTATGTCATAGGTGCCGAACGACTTTTTCTTTTTTAACTTTTCGAACTCATCGTACGATTCGCCGAGTCGGCTACGGCTAACGTCGGACTCACTTTCCCTTCCTTCCTTCCCTCTCTTTAGATCACCATGGTGTCTTCGTGGCCAATAATTATCGTGACAGGTGCTAATGGGTGAGATATGTGACGCCGTACTCCCCCTGTTTTCATTATAACCAAGTTTCTTCCAGTGGGGTCGGATTTGGCATTTGCCAACGATTGCTCTACCAGCTCTGCCAATCATCACCACCCGACCTCCATCTTGGTCCTCAGAACAATGACAAAAGCATCGATTTCGACTATCCTTGTGAAGGAATAACTCTTATTATGGCTTGTCGGAGCAAGAAACGCGCTCAAGCTGCAAGAGACCAGCTATTTTCCCTTCTTGACTCATTCATTTCCAACTTGCGGAAACAGCCCGGATACGACAGACATGCCGACACTTTCCGAAAGAATGTCAAAATTGAAATACACGAGCTAGAGTTGGGAATACTGAAGTCGGTAGGAGGTTTTGCGAGAGAGGTTTCAGCCAAGTGCGTCTCGTGTTGATCTGTCTTCACCTACGTCTTACCTCTATATTACGCGTCTGAACAGGTACCCATACATTTCACATCTGATATGTAATGCTGGCGTTGCCCCGTTCGAGAGGATTATCTGGACTCGTGCATTGAAACAATTTGCCGTAGACCCCATGGGCGCTGTAACAACACCCATGTTTTACACTCAAACCTTCGGGGAGATCAGTATGGATGGTTATGGTTGGGTATGGCAGTGCAATCTGTTTGGACATTATGTTCTGGTGCGTTCGCCCTCTTATCGTTGGGCGGTGTGGAACCTAAAAGTATGTTGTCCAGTCCCGCGACCTCCAACCCCTCCTTGAATCATCCAAATATCCGCATGATGCCCGAGTAATATGGACCTCATCGCTGAAGGCACTGCGGACATATGAACCAGAGGATTGGCAACTCAAACGCACCCAAGATCCTTATGGGTCGTCGAAATACCAAACCGAGCTCATCGCGACTCATCTGGACCGAATCGCTCTTCATGAACAAAATACAACTCAGAAAAAGGTTGTCAGGCATTTTATCTCCCATCCAGGTGTATGTCACACGAACATCGACTTGAACCTGATCTTCCCTGTACTCCACTACGTCAAATGGCTGGTATTTCACATAGTAAGCGTGTGCGTTACACAGTCATGAACGCAATTGCTAACACTGTCTCCAGACTCGTCTTTTGGGATCTCTCAACCACCCCATATCTTACGACAAAGGGGCGGTTGCGGTAGTTTGGCTATCACTAGCCTCACTTGCATCGATATCGAGTGTATTTCGGTCGCAGCCCAACCCTCCAGCCGATCCAAAGCCTACTAGTAATGGTCACCAAGACGGCAAGGGAGGCCCCGAGCAGCATCCACCCATCAAGTTTGGCTCCCAGTGTGGCAGATTTGGTGCACCCCTCGTGGGGCACCAGCGAATAGAGGACTGGGATCGGAACGAAGCGGAGAGGCTGATGAAATTGTGTGATGGCCTGTATCGGGAAGTGAAAGCAGGAGAGACAAGGGTCCCTACGAGCGAGGTTGCGAGCGAACGCATGTGATCCTCGTCCGGCTTGTCACTCCCGTTATTGTATGTGCTTTACTAGTGCTCGACCTAATTATACCTTTTCCCTGTTCTGAATAGCCGTGTAAGATGAAAATTTCTCGGCTCTGAATCGTTCAGGATCGTATGGAACATTTTATACAACTAATACTGACAATGCGTGTATGAAACAATTCTGTTCCGCTTACTACATATCTTGGTTCAAACCGATCCGGAATGCGGGACATTCAGTAGCATTGGATCCTCTGGCACCTGAACGAGTCCAGCCGATCGTTGTATGCCGTTTCGCGAAGGTCACTGTACCCAGGCGAGGCAACCAAGATGTACTTTCCGCCACAATTGAAATCTCTGCTGTCTCATTAGCACACTTTCGAAGTTGGGGTTGGCAGAAATAAGACTCACTCGTAGAGACGGCAGCTGTACCCACACGGCGCATTAACTGCACTAACGGAGTCATGGAAGCCGCCAGGGAAGTTGGTGCAGAATCCCTCTTGGAATAGTACACCGGCGCAGGGAGGGTTGAAGTTGTCATTGTTACAAATGGTGAGTTGACCGCCTTCAGCATGGACCTGGAAGAATTGTTGATGGCGACCGTGTCAGAAAGGGAAGGATACTCACAGTATCGTTAGAAAGAGGCACTTGAGCGGCATTCGTCAACCATAAACTGGCAACGAGGACGAAGGTAGCGGAAAGCATGTTTCAAGTGCAGGAAAGGCAAAGGAATACAAGATGCCCTCACACGGACTGATGCCTGAAGGTTTATGAGGGTGTAGCGGTCTCTCGTTATCTGTGCCTTCTAGAAACTCTGGTGAACAGTGGCGACATCAGGTGGGCGGACTGAAGCTTGGAAGCGAAGATGGCTAGAGTCCGGAAGCGAAATGGACCTCATTTGATGAAGGACGCGGGGTTAGAAGAGAGTGTTACTCTCCGTGCTTGAAGGTAGAAACTTGCCTGCTCCAGAGTGAGTTCGCGAGAAGGGTCGAGACGCGTGTCCTAGGACGTTCAGATAAACAGGGGTAGGAGCAGGGATTACTTCACTAAAGCCCTTTTGTAACAGCATAAAAGGATTATCATGGGAACAGGACTAGGAACGATGACAGAAAGGCGACTGCAGAGCGACTGCATGTGGAAGTGATACTCAGTGGGCGCCGCATTGGGCGCTTAGCAGGTGCTCGCCGCTGACCGATTCTGCACGTGATCAATTTGCACCATCTCTCGTGCAAATCGCGTCTTGCTCCAGTCAAAAACCGTAACGCAATCGGCATCGTAATGATTACTCTACCCCCCGCAAAGTACACAAAACTGCTCAATAAGCCAACTTGAACAGTTCCATAACACCCGTCAGCTTGGCCTTCTGTTCATCACTCCGACAATTATGTCTTCAGCACCAGTAGTTATCTCCAAACCTCTCCAGCTTCCTGTTTCCCCGACCACCCTGGAAGCTATAAATGCACACCTATCAGAGCTTCAGCCAGATGAGATACTTCAATGGGCTATTGAATATCTTCCAGACCTCTACCAGACTACCGCGTTCGGTCTTACTGGCTTGGTCGCAATCGACATGTTATCGAAGATCACATCATCACCTCCACCATTGATCTTCATCGACACCCTATACCACTTTACCGAAACATACGAACTCGTTGACGAAGTAAGGCGGAGGTATAATCAACCAATTCACGTCTTCAAACCAGAGGGGTGTGAAACAGTAGGAGATTTCGAAGCAAAATGGGGCGAACGGTTATGGGAAACAGATGAGAATACTTATGATTTTGTCGTAAAGGCGAGCGGAACTCTTCTTGACGGAATCACATGATTCTAATTGTACAATTTTTAGGTTGAACCTGCACGACGTGCATACGAAACTCTTGGAGTCAAGGCAGTCATCACTGGCCGGCGAGCTACGCAAGGCGGGGACCGCGCATCCCTGAAACCTCTAGAAGTCGACTCGACCGGTCTGCTGAAACTGAATCCCTTGTTTGCATGGCCATTCGCCATGGTTGACTGGTATATCACTGCCAACAAGGTCCCCAGGAATAAACTTCTCAGCCAAGGTTACCGTAGTGTTGGCGATTGGCATAGTACATCGAAAGTAGCCGAAGGGCAAGATGAGAGAGCAGGAAGATGGGCGGGGAAAGAGAAGACAGAATGTGGTTTGCATAAGGACTACTTTGCGATGAAAGCGGCTGCAAGAGCTGTGAGTACAATTTCGCACTTCGCACTATTCCGTCACCTGCTGACCCTGGCTCACCTTAGCGTGAAAACTTTTCATCAGCGCCGATCAGGACCTCGACGTAGCAAATTCCGGTGAGTTCCGTTTTCCGGGATCACATCGACATCACGCCTGATGTTCTCTGAAATGAGACAGTTGTGACTTAGAGCAGGAACTTGTACTATTATAAACACACTAATACGCTGTACCAACCCCTAATAGAGATGCACTACATTCGGGACTTCTTTTGTTTGACAGACTTCCCTCGTTTGACAGACTTCCCCATGTGACAAAACGAATTCCTTAACCATCTCGAAAACTCCGCCACATCACACGGCCCTGTAAACCAAAAGCGGACTCTCTATCTGAGTTGGAGACTGGAGTGATGGTCAAACTCCGCCATGTAGGGGGTTTGCCTTCGTTCCCTCTCGGTTTCATCAGTATATCTATGAGTGCAACGCCTTCAGTGATCCCAATGCAAAGGTCAGTCATTCCTCAAGTCCAGTTTGCGAACTTCGATCTTAGGTTGGCGATTTTCAGTAGGGTCGCGACAGGGCACGAGCTTCCCGCCCTTCCCAAGATCAATTCCAAGGACATCGAACGGCAAATTTTCACGCACCGAAGTGTGTACGCTCGACCTACCCACATCTTTGAAGACCTTCCTAACGATCCTAGTCCTGACAATGAAAAGTAAGTTATGATTCGGTGATAAGGCGTGGCATGAGCTGATTTCCATACGCTTTAGGTTCGAACATCTTGGAGACTCTGTTTTGAGCTTGGTCGTCACTGATTTGTTATTCGAGATGTATCCCGGCCTCCGGGTTGGTCCTACCACGGCAAGTCTTCGAGCTCGTTGATCCTGCTTCCCAAAAGAACCCCGCGGCTGATTGATACCCGCTTGACTTATCTCGATTCACAGAAAATTCGGGCAATGATCGTCACCAACCAAACCTTGGCCACAATGTATGTCATAGCCTTGGTTCAAAGATATATATCTAGGCACTCACTCACTGGTTTAGCTCTCAACGCTACCGCCTCCCCCATCGTCTCTTAGTACATCCTGCTCAGGCCTTGGCTCTGAGGGAGTCCATCCACGTTCAAGGTATGTGCGTTTGAATCGGCATTCTATTATTCTATCATATATTGCGAACACTGATAACGTTCACTTGTCAATGTCATTTAGCCGATGTTTTTGAAGTACGTTTATAATTGAACTTTAATCTTTCCGCGGAAAGAACTAGGCTTATCTATATGACACAGGCTTTCGTTGGGGGGCTCTATACTGATCAAAACCTCCAAGTCGTCCGGTCCTGGCTGGATGCTCTCTTTCGTCCTTACGTGGAGACAGCCTACGACGTCGTTCGAACTCAATATGGATTAGGGCCTTTGACTATCTCCACAGCTCCCTCGCAATCAGAATTATCTTCGTCCACAAGCGAGCCATCTGCCTCCCCTTCACCTTCCCCGCCGTCATCTCCCCACACCGACTCTGAATCCAACGACCCGACTCCGGTTCCAGTTACTGCCACCATGAACACCCAGGGTGTCGCTGGACACCTCGCTCTTTTCAATCAGCACGTCGCCAAGATGAACAAACAGGTCGAGTGGGTTCCATTGCCGGTCAAATATGAACAATATCCCGTCAAGGCCATACCCTCCACCTCTGTCAACTCCTCAGAAGTTTGGAAACTGACCAAATCCACTCCAACCTGGCGCATCAAGGTTGTTATCGATGGAGAAACTTACGGTGAAGGGAAAGGCATGACGAAGAAGGCTGCAAAGAATGAGGCTGCAAAGAAGGGCTTGGACAAATTGGGTATTCGCACAAATGCCTGGTACGTAGCTTATCTACTTTATAGACCTCACTCCGTGAGGCAGCAGCTCATTAATTGTTGACTGATCTGCTGTTTCATGGAGTACAGAGCCTGGCTCCCACTGGGATGTCAAAGCATGGCCGGTTCAGACTGCAGCTGGGTTCAATTCGTAAGATTGGCGCCAGCCTCAGTGTGCAGAGGCTGTGTAGTTCTAGGAGGATGATAAAATGGTTGCGGAAGAGCAGGATATTTTGAAATCTATAGGATGAATGCTGGACATCTATATTGATTGCTTTGGTATACTCGCTATGTTTTCGTTCCGTCTATTTTCTTGTTTTCGATAATTGTTCTGTTATGTTGTTCTGTCTCATTGCTATCATGTACTGGATACTGAATGCTTGAAAATCTACGTTTATGTTATCCTTGTATTATGCATAAGTATAATCGCCTTCGGCCGCGGTCAAATGAGACATGACAGCACTGTACCATTTCCGCAAAGCGTCGGACGCGTAGGGGCGACAACCAGCGGAAAGAGTTCCCGGCGCAAAATGGATGCGCTTGAGAACAACTTGAGAACCGGGCTGACGTGGCGTATATGCTGATATCGGGTTGCGGTGCCTTTACCCTGGAGAGGAATTCGGGAAGAACACGTTGTGATGGACGCTGACCATGGCGTTCCTTCGGCAAGTGGATCAACATTTACTGAAGAATGTCATCTAGGCTGAGCAGTGAGAGCCGAAGGAATTATCACATGTCGACAGTGAATGCTCGGAACGAAGGTCAAGGTCGACAAACAAGGAGTATCAGCTGGACTATTGGGAAAACCTTCCAGGAGCCATGGAAGTCATTACAGCAAAGAGTTCCAAAGCAATATGTAGCTAGAAATACGGTATACAATTGCAACTACGCAACACCAGAAAACAACACATATCTATCTCACCCAACAGCGGTAATTAATTTACTTACTGCGCCCTCCACTCTATAAATCGTACGACGTCGTAAGCAGATTCGGATTCGGCCTCCGGATGAGAGGAAGAAACAAATGGTGCTTATGATATTAGGGATGATGTCGTGGGATAGCCTCCAGTCTAGACACATTTTAAGCGGAGCCGCTGTAATATCTCCAGGCGAAGTAGGCACCAAGGAGACTGAGAGGGACAAAGTACATCATGCTGTTGAACAATGCCATATATGATGGATATAAGTATGAAAGAGAGTAGGGGTCGAGACAAGTAGAATGAGTGTGAGTGTGAGTGTGAGAAAGAGAATGTGTTATAGTCAGAATGGATGACGCAGCACGGGTGACGGGAGAAACGTACTTGGATCCTGTTTGTACTGCGTTGGCGACCCTGGCTGCTTGCACTGAACGGCCTGGGTCTCGCCTTTCAACTTTCTGTGATAGCAGTCAGAACCAGTCCTACAAGAAATACGGCGAGAACACGTACGTCGTTCTCTTCATCAAAGTCACCAACCAACATGCCGGGGAGAAGGGCGCGAGCCTCATCGGAGTGGCCGACATCCTCGAAAGCCTCCGTCGCGTCGCGAGCTGTCCAAATAACAGGTGAAAAAAGGTTCAGAGATAAGCTTGGTTCGGCCACGTACCACCAGCCTCAGCTAGGATAACCTCGTCGCCTCCAGGATGCTGCGTTAACAAGATAAGATGCCAGCCTAAATATTTCAGACGACTAGGTATATACCTCGTCAATGAACTTGGTGACATCGTAGACTGTCGAGGTTGCGCTGTCAGACAAAAGGACGAGATTTGATTGGTCGAATACAGTACCTTTGCCGCTAATCAAGACCCAAAGCTTGTCCTTGGTACTGTTCTGCTGAAGTTCCTCGTACTTGACGACTTTGGACATGATTTAATAAAGCGGATGGAAGAGGAAGAATAGAAAGAAGTGCGGGACTTCAAGATTGCAAGGGAATGGAGGACAAGAACACGAACCGTTTTCGGGTCGAAAGATCTGTCAATTTTTAAACATGGGATCAGTTCCCACGCGACCGCTGGGCATAGGCAAATGCCTTAACGTATCACGCTGGGCATAGCGGTATCAGGTATTACTCAGGGCAGTGTTACCCTGACTGCAATAGAACTGAACATGCGATGGCGACGGACACTGACTCTGAGTAAGAGGAAATTCGTATATTTTCTACAGTAAAAGTACATGATGTGTACATGATGTTCGCTCGACTTAGTACTCGAATAACCACGACACAGCCGATACAAGCTGGTGATTCAAGTGTGGATCAAACACGAATCAATCTTCCACAGGACAGTAGAGGTAACGAAGGCACTGTGAGCCATGTTCCTAGGCATTGACGAGTGGGGAAACTGAAGAAACCAGATAAGTTAGGACAATAAGGCCGCGGAAAGCAATGCACTGATTGTACAGCCAAAAGAGTCAGGGAAATTGCATTCACAGTGTCGATTGAGGTAGGAGCTGGACTAGCCTGGACAGGCTGGACTGAAAGAGACAAAAAGACAAAAAGTCATTATTCGGCGGCGTAAATTTTCTTCAAGACTTGCCACGTGATAGTTTCCCACAATGTCACTGCGCCTAATTGTGACACGTGCAGACTTTGTAGTTTTCGTTCCGACTTTCAGGATCAAGGGATGGCAGACCAGTACGCGGACATTCTGGGGGCTGAAACTCTGCCCATTGGACCCAAAAGAGCAGGCTCCTGGTCCGGCCTCTCTTTCCCTGTCAAGTTTGCCCTTATTCTTGGATTTTCTCTAGTGTTTTATATCGTTCTTGTTCGGCTTTGGGATCTTTTTTGGAGATGGCGGGAAAAGGAATACAAGCTGTATGTCTACCACATCTTTCTGGCTTAAAGCAGGTTCTGATCAAAAATGCTCTAGTTCCATGCGAAGAAAGTACGGAATACCGGACAATGACCATCGACCGTTCAACGTAGCATACGCGGCTGCACAGTTAGCTCGGGAGGAGCAGGACAAGAAGAAGGCGAGGAGGCGTCATGTAGAGCAGCCTGCATCAGCTTCATCATCATTAGAACAACGGAATGCACTGCCTGAACAAGTTAGACATCGTCCAGGTACGCCCGGCATCGTATCCTGTTATGATCAACCCTGACTCAACCATGTTTTATCAGTTGCGCAGCATGCCTCAAGTTCGAGATCTTCAGCTATGCTTCCCGGTCAATATAATCCGATGTCAATGGACAGCATTCCCTCTGTTCCTTCGACCACTTATTCTCATTTGAGCCCAAAGTACGTTCGTCATCTATTCAGCTATACAGTACCGCTGTTCTGATACGTAATCTCAGTTCCAACCGCGTTACCTTCGCCGATGGATACAACACCAGTGCTTCACCCCTCGACACGCACACAGAACTCACTCCCCTGTCACCCGCCGTTTCTTCGAGTTCACGGCGTATAAGCGACCGGAAGAGCCTGGGCATACTGAAAAGTAGCAACAATATAAATTATATTAACGATGATCGGAGAAAACGTGCTTTTGGCGGTGAAGAGTACGATCATTCCGGCGACGAAGAGATTGGCCCGAAGAAGACTCGCGTAGAAGGTGACGAGTTAATAGATGGAGGCGAAGAACCTGAATGGGAGAATGCGTACCCCAATGGACGGATGTCGATCTCAAGAGGACCGAAAAGAGGATACGAGGACGATGCTCGGCAGAGGGGGAAGAGACAGCGCAAAGTCTCTAATGAAGATATCGGGATGGATGTTGACGAGGAACGTGATGATGTTGGTGAACTCATCCATCTTCAGTCATCACGAGGGAAGAAGAGGGATCGTGCCGAGGCTGGCTCGTCGTTTGGCGGTGATGATGACGAGAACATCGAGCAAGATGTGGAAGACTATGGTCAGAAATCTAGACATAGGAAACGGCGGAATAAGAGAAGGTCGGACGCTAACTCGTCCTTACGTGGCAGAAAGAGGGACAGAGATTTAGAAGAAGAGAATGGTGACTCGAGTGACACCACCGATGACTCTCTTGGTACGAGCTCCCGTCGCTCCTCAAAGAAGAAACGGGGAAAGAAGAGCCAGCGTGGCGAAGAAGAGAAGGGTAGTGATGTTTCCATGGATGACTCGCAGCCCGTACGCAGTGCAGTCAAGGGCCGAAAGATCGGAGAGGAGTGGACGAGCAACGGTGTTACTTACAAGATTGGCCCGAATGGCCAGAGGCTCCGGGAAACTTTGTTGAAGAAGGCAAAACAAAGGTTCATTATGGTACGATCTCTATTTTATCTCATTGGCTTCGTTTCTGAGGATATATTTGCCAGCCTGAGGATTCCGTTCATCCGGATCGGAGTGCCGTGCACGATGTCTACGTGGAAGCATGGCTCACAGACGAAGAATACCAGACCGCAGCGGCTCAAGGCATTCTCTATCAGTCTTCCAGGGACTCTCAGACAACATCACCCGCTGAAACGCCGGTAAGTCATAGATTGTATCAGTAAGTCCAATGAGTCGACACTAATGAAAAACAGGCGTCTACACCTCCACCTACGAAAGGCAAGCACCTCTTGTGGGAGTCGACGACTGCCCATCCGTCAACACCCCAACCAGCAAATCCCTTTGAAACTTCTCCGCGGAAAGTGTTAGGTACTAACGGCGTTGCTACCAATGGTCGCTTGATTACTGCAAGTGGTCAGTCAGCTAGCCCATTCCCAAAGAATGGACGGATTGCATCATCATTCCGAAGTTCAGTGACTGTTGACACCAATTCCGCTCCGCCTTCCCCTGGTCTTGCGGATAGTACGAATAGTCTGAATAGTCCAAGACTAGGACGATATAGGCAATACTCGAAATGGGAGAAACAGGATTTGGAGGCCAAGGCTATGATGCGAATGAGAGAAGCGAACAATAAGAAGAAAGAGGAGGAAGAGAGACTTGAAAAGGAGCGAAAGGAGAAAGAAGCTAGGGCGAGGGAACCGGCGTTAACAGTTCCGACGATATCGCTCACAAAGCCACCGGAGGATCAGGCAAAGGAGAAGGAAGCGCCGAAAAGCACATTCCCGTCGTTCTCTTTGGTTGGTGCAACGTCGAGCGCGATAGCTGCACCCAAATCGTCGTTTGGTACTACACCAACACCAGCGTCAAATACTGACGACAAAGCAAAGACTGCAGCGCCAGCTTCATCGACATCTACACCTTCGTTTTCACTCAGTTCCGCCCCATCCAGTGCCCCTGCTGCGCCTACTTCATCACCGACGAAATCACCGTTCTCGTTTGGTCCTCCTGCCCCCCCTACTACTATCTCCGCTCCTACCCCAGCTCCAGTGACTGCTGCTTTAACTCCGTCATTATCATTTTCATTCCCAAAGCCTCCCTCTGCTGCACCAGTATCGACTCCGTCAGAGGCAGCGAAACCGTCGATCGGACTCGGCTTCCCCTCATCTGCTCCAAGTCAGCCCAGCAGCACTACGACTACTACAAATACTTCGACCACTACTCCCAAATTCAGCTTTGGTATTCCTCCAAAACCAGGTACCAACGCTGGAGCCGAACAGAACAAGGACAGTGCAGGAGATTCCTCACTGCTGTCACGCATGTCGCCTGCCGATTCATCCTCTAAACCACAAGTGCAGCCTTTGCAGTCCTCAGGTACTACTGCTCCCACAGGCGTTACTACTGCATCGGTGTTTTCATTTGCCAAACCCACACCGGCACCTGCAGCTACATCTGCATCTTCGAGTAACGTGGATCAGGCACAGAAACAGGAAGTTGCAGCTGCGCCTGCCCCACTCAAGTTTAGCTTTGCAAAACCAACTGCAGCGCCGGGGCCCTCTACATCTACTCCTGCCAGCACCACTCCTGCGCCGGCTCCCTCATCTTCGGCCACTGAGCCAAAACCTCAGGGTGCTTTCGCATTCAAACCAGCGGAGAGCACAGCGACAACAGCTGCTGCACCTACGACTGGTACAAGTCCACTCAAATTCGGCTTCGCTGCGCCAGCTGCTACCGCTAGCAGTACTGGTACCGACGCCCCCAGGCCTGCATTTGGACCATTCGGAGGAAACACATCAAATGGCAATGCATTCGTAGGAAATACGTCAGTTGCTAGCGCATTTGGAGCTCCGTCCACTCCTGCAGCATCATCAACCGGTGCTGCTCCGATATTTGGTGCATTTGGAGGTGCCAATACATTCAAAGATAGGGAAGAAGGGAACGCAAAGCCTGCTACTAATGAACAACCCAAGTCGGCGTTTGGTGGCGGCGGCTTTAGTACACCTTCGCCTTTTGGTGTCACCGCTGCATCAGGTTCCAATATATTCGGTAGCAAACCACCTGCAACAGACATCTCGTCCAAGGAGACATCGACAGCTGCACAGCCTCCCTCGATCTTTGGTGGGGCGAGCGGCACGTCTTCCGGCGCGTTTGGTTTTGGTTCTAAACCCCAGGACTCTTCCGCGAAACCAGCATTCGGCGGTGGTGCATTTGGAGGTGGCACAACAACACCAGGCGCGTCGACCTCGACACCATCAGGATTTAGCGGGTTTGGTGGTTCAACCACGTCTACTGGTGCAAGTAGTATCTTTGGGGCAAAACCGGCTGACAGCGAACGACCGAAACTATCATTTGGGGCTGCACCAGCAGCCTCCAATGGCAGTTTGACGAGTGGAGGCAACGAAGCCCCCAAATCTACGTTTTCATTTGGCTCATCATCAACGACACCAGCTGCTGAAACAAAGCCCTTTTCTTTTGGTACTCCCTCCTCCACGTCGTCAGCGCCTGCTGCAGGAGGAAGCTTTTCCTTCGGTTCAGGTGCTCAACCTTCGCCATTCGGTGGAGCCACGTTTGGTTCAACGGCATTTGGATCTAATACCAACAATGCTGCAACAGGCAATGGGGCCACCAGTGCTTTTTCCTTTAGCCGCACAAACACGGCAGACTCACAGCAATCAAAATAGGTGGTTTCTGGAGTGTAGAGTAGTGTTTGGGGCGGACATTTTTTCACTTCATGATATTGCACCTACATTTGTGTTTATTTCATTACATACATAACATAACGCGTAATCCATCTGCTTTTGTTCGCTGTACAATTCAATCTCTGTGTGTGATCGTAAATCCCGAAAACCTGACCAAACGCTCACAAGAGACGCTATCAATTGCCTCATCCCGTCCCATGGAATGAGTAACGTCCCTTCGAAATGACCACAAGTCCTGTGATGGGTGCTATCCCTTTTTACGAATCCGGCTCTAGACTGTCTGGGAGTATCCATTACAGTGAAAATGGACTGCTGGAAAAAAAGCACCTTGTAATGGAAGATATAGTGTACAATCAGAATGTGGAGGCACGAATGGCGTCCAATAAAATATCATCATAATCACCACCTGCTTCCCACATTGCGAAACCTGCTAGCCCCATGTTCGCGATGAAGTTCCCTTTCGCAGTGAAGGAATCTGCATTGTCGAAGGAAACCATAATTTCGGTGGATGTGTTGTAGACGTATGGCTAAAAACGGTCAAAATGAGTGGTTGATTATCAAATAGAGCATCCAAAACACACCGTTTGACTGCAAGAATCAAATCTAAACGGAGTACCTGGTGTGGGATTCCCGCTGGAATCCAGAAACCCGCCATCGATAAGACCCCAGAAGTTGAAGTTACCTGATGCGACGACATTAAGATCTTGAACGATCCACTTTATTAAATAGTATCTGGCTCACCTCCAGGAAGCTGTTGCACACCGCAAACATCCACACCCGCAGGGTCGTCCCAAGCATCACCCGATGGTCGGTCAGCAGCATCGAAAGGCGGATAAGCTCTCAACGTATCCGTACTGCCGTCCTCGAACGCGTCGCTCTGCCTGACTCGGAAAGAGTGACCATATGAAGCAACACCCAGTACAATCTGCTCCGCTGGGAAACCTGATGCAGTCCACGCTTTAACGGCAGACGCCGCTGAGCCTACTTGAGCGTCTGAAGGCGCGCAACTGTCATCTAGTGGGGCATTTGGGCCAACGGTCGCACTCCAAGGGCCCCAAATATCGTAATTCATGATTGCGATAAAGTCGAGAACCTTGGCAAAGGCCGAGGTGTCCGCAATCGAAGCTCCGCTGGCGTCTATAAAGGGACGAGTGGCAGTTGCGGCAGAGAGAATGAGCTTGGAGCCGATGGTATCTTCGCGGAGTTCTTGAATAAAGGAAAGGAAGTTTTGAGTGTCTTCGGGTACTATAGTATTGCAACCTTAAGGAATCCGCGCGATGATCAGGTAAAGCAAAACCATCGTCGTGATTTATCCATACCTATCCCCTGGTTGCCTGGATATTCCCAACTGAGATAAAAATTGGTCAGTTCGAGGGAATATATTCGGTTGACCCCTTACGCACTCGAAATCCAGCCCGTCCAGGTCATATTCAACAGCAAAATCGGTCAGAGTTTTCACAAACGTCGTGCGGTTCTCCGCTGAACCGACAGCAGTAGACCACCAGCGAGAACCTGTCCAACCCCCAATCGAAACCGCTGCTTTGACTCCCTACGAAACGATTTATTAGCACCCAATGATATAGCAGAAGCGACCCGGAACCTACGTTGGCATGAGCTGCCTCGACAAAGTCATGCAAAAGCTCAGCACCAGAAGCGTCTCCGTTTACAGCGAGAGACAGAGTGTTCACATCGGGGGTTGTTTCGCTATCGGATACTAGGCTTCAGCTTCCTCTCAGGCTCCATGGCTGACGACTCACGCAAAGGCATATGTCAATTGGGTGTATTTGGACCAACTGACGCTGGAAAGAGGGAACCCCCTATTTGCATGCCAGCTTGCGAACCATGCTGTAGCGACATTTGCACCATAAGCCCATGAAACAAGGGTGGAAATGGCTAGAAGATATTGCCAACTCATGGTGGGCGTTGGGTACAAGGCAGATACGATGTATCGAGACCTTGTGAGAGAATCCTATAAGTGGTCCTATATCGCGAAATGGTCATCAGACAACGATGGCTCCTACTCTACTTACACCTTTGATCAGTCTCATTGGGAACGTCAGATTACTATCTGACCATATGTTTCCATTCTCTGCTTTATCTTCTGTTTCGTTGGGACACCCCACATCGTTAAAGGAACTTTGAATTGTTGCTGGCGGGGATCTGATTGGAGAAGCATGGCCTTGGAGTGAATGCTATTTGCAGTTCATTGGAGCACCACATGGTTGGAGGTGCATAAAGCATGACGATTTCTGGGGACTAAAGCGCCCTCAGTCTAATTGATGGAATGCGGATGATGTAGCACGATGGTCGGAGAAACTTCGACCAAGCAAGATTGAAAGACACACCAATTTGGAATCAAATCCACATGCGCTTCTCTTCCCATCAACACCAAAATATTGAGTATCACTAGATGGCCAGGTGAGTGAATGAAGAATTCATGGCAGTGAAAAAGAATGATTTCATGTGGAACCCTATGATGGGCGCTAAAGCGGCTATCGACTATCCCTTTCCTAGACCCCGCTCCTCGATAAGAACTGTGTCTGTACCAGTAATAGCTAGAATAGACTAGGGTAGCATCGTACTCGGTCTTACAGATATGTATTTCGGCAACAACAACGCGCCTTCCTTCTTAACATCACCTTGCCACACGCATTTGATTTCGGCGGATTGGATATATTATTATCATCCCACCTACAGCTAAGCTTACTTGTCCCTCATATGCATCTTGATCTGACTTCCAGTCAAGAGTAACGTAATAGGTCGATTGCAATACCCGCAGGAATATAGCTCAGCACTCAGCGTTTGACAACGATGCTATGAAGTCGGCGCGCTAGTCTGCCATGGGGGTATAGTAAAAGTAGATGAGATCGATTAATGTGATGTCTGCTTCTACATCTCCCAGCAACTTATTGTTGCGGAACCTGAGATTTGAAGTGTGCAGGATAGTGATTGCAGCACCAGGCATAGTCCTAGGGAGCGGGATCCGTTTCGCGCTTCTGTATTTTTGATGCATATATGCATTCCGGAGGAAATATATTCGGTAACAACGTAGGTCCCAAAGAGGGAGAGCAAGTAAGTATTTATGGGCACATTCCGCAAGGTGTCCCTTTATCCCCGAAAATTTGAGTGTAGTCCTCCTCAGCTTGAATGATTATTGTCTGCGCCTTGGCTTGCTAGGAGTCGTAATCTGGTGTGTTATTTTTAATCCTCGCCCATGTCAACCAAAGAACCAGGCTCAAAGAATTCGAAAGGCGGGGGAATATCTATCAGTGTCATAGGGTGGAATTCGTGAGACAAAACTGGAAATCCACAGCAAGAAATCGCACCCGAAAACATACGTCCTCAAAGTATAGTCATAAATTAGGTTGACTTGCTCAAAATTACGTCCATTAACTTGTGTGGTCCTTTGGAAGTAAATGAATGACTTCAGAGGATCGCAAGAAAAGGAACTTCCGGACGGCGCAATTAACATGACATAGAGCTGTAGATTCACGGGGGGAGTGTATCCAGGTATCTGCGGGCCCTATTCAGCAGACAGGTAACGCTTTCGGATCGTTTTGCTTACTACGACGATGATTTCTTCTGGCATTTTGATAGCACTAAGATCTCCAACTATCTTCCGCAGTTCCAAGCTCTTTAACATCTGGTTTCTCGCATCCAGTGAGATATAATTAGTCCTTTCCCATTTGTCACCACTGCTATTGAATCAACTTTGAACACAGGATCTGGGTTTGTGCCCTTGTCTAGTTGAAAAAGCGGACTGTCAGAAAACTATGTATCAACATTTAATAGAAGATAGCTCAAGACTCACAAAGCCGCTAAGCCTCGTTCCTTTATTTGTACCCTCCCCTAGTCATCATCTCCCAGTGCAAGTGGCTTCTGATGCCCAAGACCAGTAATGACCAAATACATTGATGCGTGAGTCTCTAGATCAATGCTGAAGGGAGGATAGGACAGTAAATTCCACCGTGAATCGTTTTCGTCGAGGTCAGGGATTCGACCGCGCTGCAGAAAATATGCCGCCTGATATTAGACTGGACTCAAAATATGCAGTAGATGTGCTAACGAGAAACTTACAGAAATACGAAGACCAAGGATTCGTCGAAATGAAGAACACGGACATGATAAAAGCTACGGAATCAAGACTCCGAGAAAGGAAGGTTAAATTCAAAACAATCTTACAGCAGGTTCTAAAAGACAAGATAACCCCAGAGGACAAACTTGGCTAAAGAAGCAGCAACCAACGCCATCAATAAAAATGAAACTGGTGAGATAGATTTAGACGTACTATTACAATACACAATAACCGGAGCCAAACTCGAAACGATGACACAACGCGCAGCAACCAAAGCCATCCACATCGCGAAGATGGGAGCCATCCAGCGTAAGGACCCTTCCAAACTGAACCGAAGGAAAAACAGTAATGAACTAGACCGAGCAAGGCATGCTGTACAAGCACTGACTGGACGGCTGCCAACAGATGCAACACTGGAAGTCAATCAAATGCATGGAATTTTACCAAGGTCCAATACTTCATGTGGGTGATAATGCACGATGCGTACAAAATCGGCGACTACTGGAATGGGAAGAACGAGGTGGGATATCAGGAGACATGATATAGGTGCGGTGTAGCAGAAACGATAGAACACGTCCTATTCGAGTACGAGGTTACGGGCCAAAATGAAGTCTGGGAATTGGTGAAAAGAATATGGAATAAAAGGAAAGGAGTACCCGAATGGAAAACAGCCAGCATGGGATCGATTCTAGCATGTGGGACCACATCGTGCAAAAATAGGAGAGGGAAGCTAGATCGAGGACTAATGCGATTCTACCGTATCTTGGTATCCGAGGTGGCATATCTCAACTGGAAACTAAGGAATGAGAGAAGGAGATTATGAACGCACCAAAACGGAAATCCACAACCGCTTGTCAACCGTGAATCTATGCCTGACCTTCGACCGACTCTAATGCAACCCAGCGAAATGGGACCGAAAGGACTTAGTGATCGATACCTGGCGTGGCTCTGTCCACAATGAGCAAAATTGGACTGGATAAGAGTCTGGGTTTCAGTGGGTGTTCAGCCGATATGAAGGTAAGTGAAGAGTGAGTGATGAAAATTGGCCGGAATCGAGCCCCACACTGGTGCATCCAGGCGCCATGCGTAAAAGTTCTAGCGGCCTGAAAGAGATGACGGACTGTCGCGCTGTGAGTAAGGCTATCCAAATGCGCCGCCAAAAAAAAAGGAAGTATGCCGCTACAAGCATGTGTCACTTTATTCAACAGATAGCTGACACGAATTATCTGGAAGAATCTTGCGTTGCTGAGGTGAATTATCCATGCCAATGAAAGTATTGCGACTTTAGAGCTGATTGAACCGGGGCGTTCAGTCCTTGAGAAGATTCCAAGGTATCAGAGCAACGGGAACAGGGTTCCTTTTTTGAAGTGTGATGGAGAATTAGAAACTCTGCCAGATAAATTAGAAAGACATACGAATTTGGTAAACAGCCCTCTTCACATCAACTCGGAATATCGAGATTGGTTAGTCCAGTAACTGCCATTTTATAATAGCGAGGGTTACTTAGAGATAAGAGGGAGCGCGTAATAACTGTTTATCTCTTTCCTTCCTCCGTCATGATCAACACTGCTGGCCTGCTATTTCTCATTACACCCTTCAGTAGTTCTTTGCTCAACGACCCTTCATCATGCCTACATGGAAACTTCTACGGGAATTATCGCGACGGAGATAGTCTCCATAGCATCTTCATCGCCGATGAACCGTGCTTGACTGGTGATTCATGGCCATCTCAGAGCTTCCTCCCCTCGTCAATCGTTGGTCCGCTTGCTACAAATAACGGAATGGATCAACTCGTGTGGGTAGAGGAACAGGCTGTGGACGCATTATTGAAAGCCGAGTCAAGTTCGTTGCTCGACTTTTGGGCATTCCTTGACCGTCTGGATCCCTCATTCACTGCTCGAATGAACCAAGGTGTGCTGTCGCCAGCGGACCTGGACATTGAACTCTGGAAAACAGTCTACTACAGAACAGAGACAGCGGCATTGATTTCCGTTGCACGCGATACCGTTCACAATTTGGATAGCATTCTTCCAAGATACTGGAAAGCAACGCCCCTCCCGACTACACCCGTTGAATTCGTTCCCGTTCCACCATCCGCCGTTGACCCTGTTCGTCGTATCCTCGCAAATTTGAAATATGACGGGGTAATCGACGAGCTTGTAAACAGCATTTCCATCCCACAGATGAAGAACGACATCCGCTTCCTTACTGGTGAAGACAGTCAATCAGGCATCATGTCGCGTCATTCCTTCGCCGAAGGCTCTAGAACGGCTGCTAAATGGTTGAAGGAAAGATTCGAGGACACGGGCGCGAGCTGTGAATTGAAGGATTTCTTGGTTGGTTTCGCTCCCAATGTGGTTTGGTCTGTTGCATTCCTATGTCTTCATGAATGATTCATAACTAATGCTCTAATCAGTCGCTACGAGGGGACTTCAAACACGACCGAGTTAATCTTGATCAGTGCACACTACGACAGTCGAGGCTCTTTCGGCAGTACTCGAGCACCTGGAGGTGATGACGATGGCTCGGGCACCACTGCACTCCTCGGCATTGCACGTGCCATTGGCCGTTCAGGCCTCAAGTTCAAGGCCAATGTTGAACTGGTCGCTTTCGCAGGAGAAGAGCAAGGATTATATGGATCCAAGGCATACTCAAGTAAGGAACTTTTTTTCTATTCATCAATCTACAGCGCTGAAAATTTTGTGTATGGTATAAAGGGGAACTCAGATCCACAAATGCGAACTTGACCCTCATGATTCAGGCTGATATGCTAGCTTACCACGACCCCAGCGAGCCTGCACAACTCGGTCTTCCTGACTTGTAAGCCTAGGCAGTTCACGTCATTTCCATGCTAACTCCGAACTCTTACAGAATCGGCACGCCTGAAGTTACTCAATTAGTAGCCAACGTTTCTGCAATATACAGTCCCGAGTTAGAAGTCGGCTTCACACCAGTGAGTTGACTACAACCTGCTCTCAGACACGACTAATGAACGTTTGTAGGCCTGCTGCAGTGACCATCAGGTAAGTTTTTCTCGGCCGTCGTTGTTTCTCCACTTGAACTCTGATTGCTTTATAGTCTTTCCACGAGCAAGGCTTCCCAGCTACGCAAGTGTTTGAGCGAGCGGGTCCTAGTGAGTGATATGATACTCTAGTATTCGGGAAGATTGCTCACGTTCTTTCTTTTAGTACTGGACCCCATGTACCACAACAGTGGTATGAACGTTCACCGTGGTCCGCATGAGGAATAGAGCTAACACCCTTTCTACTACTAGGGGATTTGAGTGGCCGGTCAGGTTATGACTTTGATCAACTTAAGTCGATAGCGAAGGTTCAGGTGAGTATTCACCGCAGCGGTGAAGAGCTTGGAACGTGAGCGCTAATCAATCATCCAAAGTTCGCTACACTTTTGCATTCTGCTGGGTTTGAATTAGAACCATAGACGCTAGATGTACCATAATACACAAATAATTGAGGTTTGAACAATCTCGACGCGACTTACGCGCAGATCACGTAATTATAATGATTTCGCTCCTGTAAATTTTTTGCATCGATCGGCTGCATTCGAGTTCAAGTCTTTCGTCTTTCCTTTCAACGTATGCAATGTCCGCCGACAACACAGGAAAAGGGCTACTACTCAAAGCAGATCCAATTGCCGCCACCTTCCGTGATGAAGTGAAAACCACACTTTCACAACGAGACCGACCTCCAAGACTCATTGGAATCCTCGCTACTTCCTCAGAACCAAGTCGAATGTACTCGGAGTTTACCAGGAAACAATGCGAAGCGCTTGGTTTCGAATACGTGTTGAAGAAGACTGGTGCGGCGCTGTCTTCGGATCTTGCTGAAGGTGAAGGTGTCGAAGAGGCTATTGTGGAAGCCAACGAGGACGAAAGGATTGATGGCATTATGGTATGTAGCATCCGCTGCTGAGTTTTGCTCGATTCAAAACTGTTTTAGGTTTACTTTCCCATCTTTGGAGTACAGCAGGTCCGTTAAGTACTCTAGCAACAGTTTACAATGATTCTCACTTTCGTCTGCTTGAGTAGGATCATTACCTTCAGCAGGTGCGACGCTCCTCTTGAGATACCTCTTTTATTTTCCTCAAATCTAATATACAGATTGTCTCCCCATTGAAAGACGTGGAAGGCCTCCACTTCAAGTTTCATTACAACCTCTACCACAAGTGAGGGAACGGCAATCTACCTACCGAATGCCTTTTTGACTCCATTCTGTGGACTGGATCTTCAGTATCCGATTTATACGTCCGCAATTATTAACCGCTGCTGTCCAGGATCATTCCAGTGCTGCAGGACTCAGCGTCGCTGAGAATGACGAACCTCCAGAAGGGATGGTCAAATCGATCATCCCATGCACCCCCCTTGCCATTGTCAAGTGTCTCGAATATGTGGGTGTATATAATAAAATTCTTCCGTATGGCGATAGAGCGTATGGAAAGACCGTCTGTGTCATAAATCGGTGAGTCAGTCACATCTAATAATCGTTGATCACGGCTAATACTCACTCGGGATTTGGTGAATTGATGAAGGTCGGAAGTCGTCGGACGACCTCTTGCTGCGCTTTTGGCTAATGACGGCGCCAGGGTATTTTCGGTCGATATAGAGTCTATCCAGGTGCGTTGACCCATTCGGGTTTTCTTTTGTGCGGTGAATGATCTCCGTACCCTTGCAGGAATACACCAAAAGGCCGACTGCGGCCGATTCCTCGTCTACTAGACAGTATCATCTTCGGCATGTGGTGCATCCAAGCAATCTCTCGCTGCAAGAATGCCTGGCGCTTTCGGATGTTGTAGTATCCGCGGTTCCCAATGTCAGTTACAAAGTACAAACGGCGTGGTTAAAGGATGGCTGCGTGTGCGTCAACGTAGCTGCTGAAAAGAATTTTGAAAGCAACGTCAGAGAAAAGGTAAACAACTTCAAGTCTAATTCATCCCTGTCTTGGACGCTCGATCTGATGCTCTTATTCAGGCTTCGTTATACATTCCCGCTGTCGGTAAAGTGACTATTTTGATGTTACTCCGCAATCTGTTGGTTTTTCTCGTTATTGGTACCTTGTGGACCTTGATACTGACCACTTACCTGACCAGTCTGCGGCTGCAACACTACAAAACCATACTGAATGCCGCTAATCCGCAGTAGAGAATTGCACTGCCATTCAGGATCCTACGCCGGTTATTCAGATATGGCCTTAGATATGAACGATCGATAGTATGTATATTAGAGCCCGATGCTTATACATGCGAAAGTTATGCTTGCGACCCGAGAGTCTGTAGTATATGACATGATGCGGAGTGCTATTGAATACAGGAGGCAGCGAAACCCTGAAGCTCGAAGGACTTGCATATGTAAAAATTAATCAGTATGCGATTAGTTTAAGTCAAACACGATTATGGGAACATTTTACGAAACCAAGAATGGCCCAAGGAACCTCTCAACGGAAGTGAGCCTCGGTTATGTCGCGCGGAGTGGGCCCACTGCCGCTGTAAAGACCGGGCGTTGATGCACCGGACGGCGGGAAACTTGGGGTCACAGGTGTAGCCATTCCTGACTGGCTTTCGGCCAAGAAGCGAACGCGCTGACGGTGGAACTACGGCAGGTAAGTCAGCATGGATGACGAAGACTCAACTCGAAAAATCATATACCTGAGGCAGTTTCGGAATAAGGACGAATATCAAAGCTGTAATGTTCACGGCGAATAACCAGGGGTTGTAGTTCGTGTAATGTGTGGATGCAAGGAATCTAAGGGGTTGTAGCAATGGGTATGTGTGCCTCGGTAACGGTCGGAATGGGATAGACATACAAAATGCAAGGCACGGAAAACAGCCACTTCTTCGCTGGCGTGTATTGGGCCCCGTCATCAATTTGCTCCCAGAGAGTAAGGTCATCGTAGGCTCCTCCGTGCATGTCTGACTGGAATGGAATCCCTGTAACCCAGTGAAACATCAGGTACGACAGCTAAGAGTTGGCGTTGAGCCTCTCGTCAGTAGAAAAATATACTGATACGCACTGCGAGGTAAAGGAGGTTCACTAGAGTCCAACTGATTTCCTGGGTCATTCCTGGCAGAGTGTCGATGATAATTTTACCAATGCAAATGAGTACGATATGTATCAGCCACGCCCCTAAGAAATATCAGGGTAATTCAAAATTAGGCGAACCAACGTAGAGCATGGTCGGCCACGCACCCTTTGCATTGACCCAGTTGGCATTGTGATTTGAATAAGTGTTTTGGTCGAGTACATCCTCTAGACGGTCGCCAATGTGTTCAACTTTGACGATGCTGCCGCTGCGACCTCTGACACGCATGGATGGGGAATTGTTAGCAAGATGAAGATTGAGGGCTGCTGGGCGAACGATGGTGGACATTGTTGGAAAGTGACCACGTCCTCGGTCCAATTATGATGGTAAGAGCCAAGAAAGAGCCGAACTTCCCCATCAAGACATCCTCCGCGCCGGTCATTCGCGCCACGGCCCTTGTCTTTCCCCCACTCCCATCATGAAACTCCTTCACTGGTGTACTCTTTCCCCGCAAGGGCCCTCGAGTTTGGCTGCTATTCGATTCTCTGCACCGATACGAGTCTCTCTCATTCGTATATTCCCAAATGGCTCTCAGCCTTTCACCAACTGTCCGGATGTGATCGCGTGGGTCTCTTCGCATTGTTGTTGCAAGGAGCGTATTCACATGAAAAATTTGGTAGCCAAACCGAACCGGATTCATTTTATCTTGACGTTTTCTTCAATGCACAGGCCCTTAAGCCCGCCGAGTCGAAGGAGAAGCAAAGGGCACCCAATGCGCTCGTTCCGACGACCATCGCGTATGCTGGTGGCCAAGCAGACTTCACGGTGGATTTGGGTACCGAGGTGCGTTCTCTGCGTTGTTGCTTCACAATGATTTTTTCTCATATGATTTTCGTGTTAGTATGCCACACGATTAATGATAGTAAAAGGGAAATTCGATGTCGTCTCCTTTGCTATCTATGGTGAAGTTGTTTCCGATGCCCAACCTTCAGCGGAATCAGTACAGGATATACCCCCAACTTCGATACCCTCAGCTCAGGCTATACCGCTTTCTCGCTCATTGGACGTAGCAAATGCAGTAGACCCTACACAGCTTGCGAAGAGCCTTTTGTCCATTATACCTGAGTCTCCGTCTTTGTCACTGGCATCGCGTCTCGTGCTGTGCATGAAGCCGGAAAGCAATGACTGGGACGATCCTGATTTCCCCCATTTATACGCAAATCTAGAGCGGGAAATCGCGTTGGATAGTTTTACGCTTGAAGATGCTGTCGATTGTCTCGGGAGACCAATAGCCGAGGACACGACGGAAGAGACCATGCTCAAATTTTGGAAAGCCGTTGCTCATGAAATAGAGTCCGAGGTATGTACCTCTATTTGGCGTAACATGTCACTCAACCGTGGTTTCTAGAATACCTCGCGTCAATCGGCTCTCATAGCCAAGTTATTCAAGCTGTCTGCCTCTCAACACCCCTCGTTTGCATTGGACCTTTGTGTACGTTATTATGCTTTGCTGTTGCTGTATCTTTTCGTGAACCCTGCGTCGCAGTTACAAGTTGATCCCGTCGCAGTATTTAACTCCAACAACCTCGAATGTGATACCCTCCATGATCTCTTGGACGCTGCTGCGAACGCCGACATAGCCCATCACTTTAACTCTGCCCCATTTTTGGAAGTTCTGCAGAATATCCAGCGTGACTCTTCTCAAGAAAAGAAAACACAGACTGCTGCTCATAGGCTGGCTTCCAGGCTACAGTCATGGGATATCTTCCAGGACGCCCTCACCAACACACAAGCTGACTTTGCAGCAGCTATTGCCATGCTGAAAGATATAGGCTCAGAGGAACAGTCAGTGGGCATTTGGCTTGCTTCCATGATTCTTCACGACGATCTAGTCACAAAATTATCTGAGAACCCTGTTTTCTCTAACTCGCAGTCGTATCCCAGACTGTTCATGCGAAATGCCTCATCAGCTATCTCTCATGACGATTTCATTGCGTTTGTGAGGGGTTACATTGGTGTCATCAGCGTGTTTGCAGTATGGGCATGGTCCGATAGCTTAGGGAACGATCCTTGTCGGGAACGTGTTCTAGGTGTCCTGCGTCTGTGGCAGGGAGTTGATGGGTATCATGAAGTAAGTTTCTTACACTAACGCTGAAGTCTATGTCTGACTTTTTACTCTTAGCTCGTCAATTACTTTTTGCTCCTACGCCAGTTCTCTGTACGCTTAAAGTGGATTACATCGGACAATGACGTCCCAAGAAAGTCAGGCTTTTTCGGTGAACAAATGTTAGCCGACCTTGTGAAGGATCCGCAAGCTGTACTTCGTGTTGAGGTCACCCAGGCCATCCTCGCGCTCGAAGTGCCACTTTCATTCATCCCTGAATCCGAATTATTATCGTTGCGGAAGCTGGCATATGTATCAGAAGATGGTTTACCAGCCGCCATTGAAGAAATTTTTTACTCCAGCGACCGCCCTTTGTCACTGCGCCGCCTTCGGACACTCCGAGTATCCTTGGCTATCGTTAGCAAGGAACTAGCGGAAGACGATCGTGGAGAATGGCGTATTTTGCAGATCGTTCGAGACGAGCATGGCAAACCCTTCATCCCACGTCTTACTGGACTCCTCCATGACGTCTCGGCAAATCTTAACGAACACTTCGTTGTCACCTGCTGCCCTCCCAATGCTATTGATCCGGCCATTGTTGACCTTCTCTTACGAACCGCTGATGACTTGCTCCATCTAATTAGTCAACTATCTCTGCACTTTTCATTGACGACGCATCTTTTGCGGAGCTTGACGCTTAGCGTTGCAGATATTTTTGCATGCACCGATGCAGCAGACACTATCTTCTACCAGACCAGTGCCGCATGTATCTCTGCACAAGTGGCGAGGCAGACTTGTCTCGATTTCATGCGACAATTGTCAAGACCTGGGTTTACAGTTGAGCCGGACAATAAACTCGGCGCCGAGGTGATCCTTCGTACCTTGCTCTATCATAGTGTCGGGAGTGCGGGGAGAGACCCAGTTTATCACCTGCAGCAGATCTTTTCCCTCATTGACCATATACTTCCTGAACGCGGCTTTGACGAGGAGCAGCGTGAGCATTGGGTCATCTCGGTGCTGCCAACTATTCAGATGGAGACTTTGGAATTTTTCCGTCTTCTCGATCTGGAGCACAAGGTCCCTTTCATGCACAGATTGATAGGGCTGGACGAGGAAGGAATGGTTGGACTTGCAGAATGGCTCTTCATTGAAGAACTCAAACAGCTATCAACATCATTGAGAGCGTTGGCCAAGTCGAACGACCACACTGCTTCGAATTTGGTTATAAAGCATGGGATACAGTTGCATTTACAGTTCATTCAGCAGTTATTGAGGCCTAAGTCGGAGGCTCTGCAGGCATGGTCGATAAACACCATATGTACCGCAGAGGAGGCATCACCAACTTTCACCACCTGCTTGGTGGAAGTACTCCACGCCCGCATCATATCATCTCATCTTGAAAACCTTATTCCTTCTCTGCTCTCTCATGCCAGTCAGTTCGACTTCTCACTTAAATCCGCTATCCTCCTGGTAACGTTGAGGGTATCACAGCGGGATATAGACTTGGTTCCCTGGCTAGACATCGTCACTCTATTGGAAAGCCTCCCTGTTATACCATTGGAAGGCGGTGTTGAAATGGTCAGGCGAGAGATTGGCCGAACGTTTTCTGCTTTATCGAGGCCAGGGATTCCGTTGACACCCGACTCGTCGAAAGCCGTAATCTCTATCATGAAATGGCTATCGGAGCAGCAGAATAAGAAGTATGTTTGCCTGTGCGGTATCAAGGCTGAGGAGGTAGCTGCTCTCCACGAGAAGCTTTCCGACAATATTTCGTCAGAAGAGGTCGAGAAGGTTGCAAACCTACGCTCGAATTTCTCCGTAGATGAGGACGAGATGCTATCGGGGCCCGATGTTGTATTAACAGACAGTCTGGAGCTCTCGATGCAGAATCTGGAGGGTCTTTTGACGTTCCAAGTAGTAGGCGGCGAGACGCCTTCCACGCCTTCCCAAAAGAGTAACGTTCCAGACGTTCTTGGAATTGTCTTTTCCCCCCCTACTGCTATTCTGCGGTCCCCCGCCGCTACTGGACTTACAAAGACATACCAAAACAATGATTTCCGGGATTTACGTCAAACCCCATCGGCGAGGCAGAACACAAGCAGACTACCTAGTACACATGGTATGTGCC
Organism: Moniliophthora roreri; assembly: GCA_001466705.2. Lineage (NCBI taxonomy): Eukaryota > Fungi > Basidiomycota > Agaricomycetes > Agaricales > Marasmiaceae > Moniliophthora > Moniliophthora roreri. Next base: position 448,490 of record LATX02000100.1, on the reverse strand, counting down.
CCACATTTCTGAGCATGGTGAACTACGTTAATTCGTTATTGTCATTACAGTGGATGTAGGTATTAATGGTCAATCGACCTGATATGGTACTGATGACTCCTAATGGCTGGCATGGATACAGGACTTCGAGGAGCTCAACGCATCTCCCACGTTGGTGCCGATCTCTTATGCCTTTCAGCCACTGCCGCCGGTATTCCATACAGTGAAACAGTAATGAAAAGCATCCAGAAGCAGAAATATCCGAATGATGGCGCTACAGCTTAATTTAAAGATATGAGAACTGCAGATTCGAGAAGAAAAGATTGAATGGCGACAACATCAACACTAACAACCACAGCGTGGAGAAAATCATGTCCGCAGAACTGAAAAAGGGAGCCGACTGGTTGCATGATAAGAACCATGGAGTAACGACCGCAGGGGTGAGGTGTTCAATTCATTCCGGATGGATATACGAGGTCCTCAACCGAAAATGGCGTGGGTGAATCGTTGGCGAACCGGTAAACGGTCCTGGAATGGGGTGTAGCAGATGATTACCATGGGTCTCACGATCGCTTGCAGCACCATCCCTAAAGTAACGGTCCATATCCGATATATCAAAGTCAGATGTGGTGGTGCCAGTAGGTAAGTCAGCTGGCGTAGTGGTGGTTTCGGATTGTGGGGAGGATGCTTCGGGTGGAGGAGTGGTTTTTTTACTACCCCCTATGTGATAGGTCCGTTTCCGTTTGGCTTTCACGGGCTGACGGTCGAGGGAGATACCCGAGGATCCTGATAATCCACCGGTATAACGAGGAGGAACGCTTCTGACGGTGAAATGCTCGAGTGATCGCGTATAGGGAGACAGTGTGTGATTGGAATGGCTGAGCGTGGATAACTTTGAAAGTGTGTTGTTGAGAGGAGAAGGTCGGAGAACGATTTTGGGAGTAGGGTCACCTATGTCATTTGAAAGGAAGTCGGCAAAGTTGGCGGAGGTTGGGGATATTAACATAGAATATCTCGGATCTAGGTTGGACATAGAAGACACGGATGATCTGCGAGAGGACGGACGACGATATGGTATTTGCATCGGAAGGGATTCGTCTTCTGGAGGTGTTAGAAGTGTACGCGTATGGTCGCCACTTGAATACGATTGTTGTGTTTCCAAGCTATCAGGCGTAACAGGACGTCGTGAACCGCTCTGACTGAGGAAAGCAGGTGCAATTTGTGGGCTGGCAAGTGGTGTCCCATGATAACTATGTGCAGTGCGCAATCCAACGCCGCTAGTGATCCCTGTGGCTGATTCAGGGAAATAAGGGTTATAGGAGGAATTGGGTCTTCGCTGGCCAAGATTCGCGTTTGGGCTGAGGACCATCCCAGAATGAAGAGCCGAAGCAATGCTGTCATGAGAGCGCGACAATCGACTATTCCTAGTCAAAGGAGCAGGATTGACGTCAGGCGAAGGCTGGATCATTGACTGTGAGTGGAATACTCGAGGTCTGACGATTGTCCCCCCTCCAACAGCCGGGATAGTTTCGTATTCAACATTGTGATGTTCCTCCACCTGTTCTGTCGGACTGAGCTCGCTAGATGAGCCTCGTGACAAACCAGACAAGCCTCCTTCCCAATCCACTACGTCGTAAGTTGTTGACGAATCATCGTAATCATACATTGCCGTCTCACCATCCTCTTCACTCTCCTCCTCCATTAACTCGGCAAGACCCTTCGTAGGCGTGAATAGTCCACCAAAACCTTTGAATAGACTTTTGGTAGGTAGACCTTCAGGTCGTAGACCATATGTAGGGTCAAAGTTTTCCAGATCAGGAAATGTGCTTTCTGGAATTTCTTGTGGGGCAAGACTGGGAGGAGGTAGCGACCTGGCACCAGCAGCCATGGCTGTTGGTCGTGAGCTCGAAGAGTAAGAAGAACGAGCCACTGATGGTTTTCGCAAGCCGCCTGATTCCATGGAGGACCGATGCCTCAGGCGGTGAAGATCTTCAATAGAGGGAACGCCAGCAACATTCTGGAACGATAGGGGAGCAGGTGCGCTGGGCTGACGGGTTGTCGGCGGCGGTCGTTTGGAAAGATATGGTGCTTCGATCTTGGCTTTCACCCATTGCTGGCTAAGCCGATGAATGATTCCGGGTAGATCTTCTCGGAACATCTGGCGCAGTTGGCCCTCGATTTCTTTCTGGATGAATTTTTGGATGACGGCGATGGAGTCAAAAGTGCTGTTGATATCAACGTTCTGCAAGGGATCAGTTTTGAATACCAGAGTAATTCCCTTTTGTTTCGAAACGACAAGGACCACGATGGATCGCAGCTTGAAATGAGAGAGTCGAAGAAGCATCGGGACAACGAGAGGCTGTCTAGCAGCCAACATTCCTTTGTTTCCCGCCATGAGATGTATGTCCGGCTGCTTGTGGTTAAGAGGATTGGCCTGATGAAATGTAAAATTAGGAAGAGTACTCTTGATTCTGCCGGACGCACTTGAACTTTGGTTTTTAGCACAAGGTGTGCATCCCCAGAATATGACAGTCGAAAGATTCCTCTGAACTGGTCCATCGTAAGTTCACCTATTTCCCTTATTTCCAGTTCAGGAGGCTGAAGCTCTATCAGAAAAGCAAAATTTTAGACCAAGTCAAGCACATACTTCTGTCCCCATCTCCAGCTCCACGACCTCAATCTTGTCTGCTATGACTGGAGGCTTGCTGCCTTTATTGAGGGCGTTGTTGAGCATTTGGATAGCATCGTAGTGAAACTGGTCCGAGAAACGAGGCCAGTTGAAGGTAAAAGACATAGCATGCTGATGCCGACCAATAGTGGCCGTCGCGGTCAGACTCGTAACCTAATCAAGCCTCGTCGGCACTCTGGCTAATTCTCCGTGTTCCGTAGTTGCTTCGTATTCCCGACTTTTTCCAATACAACCAGCGCTCACTGCCCAAGTCTTTGGCAATCAACTCGCATCTGATTGCGCATCTTGCACTGTAGCCGTGCGCGCATTATTGCTCCAGACAACAGAACAACACCGCTTCCCACAGCTCAACGTCTAGACATTTCGACCCGGCGTTACCCAAGTTTTGTCTCTCGCAACGTCTGTCTTTCCATGCAACCGCAAGTAAAGCTTCGGTCTGTATTTGACTGGGAGTTGCTACTTGCTTGCAGGGCAGCTGGAAACAGGCAAAGCTGGGCCCACCTTTTAAGCGACACGGCAATACGCAACGCTCAGTCACCACTTATGGGCGGTGACATTTCGAAACCGACCCTATCACTCTATCATGTCCGAAACCATGGTTCCGAATGACTCGTATTGAGCAACATTGCACTTGGGGGCTACTTAATAGGAGTCCGAATCGTCCAGGAAATGTCGAAAACTCAAAATCATGGGGAAGCCTCCAGAATCTACCGACACCGATACTTGGGATCTATTATCTTACCTTCCGTTCTGTCCTTCCAGGGACGACATTGCTCGAGAAGATTACTACCAGATGGACTCGGCCATGCCAGGAAGCGAGGTGGAACCATTCGTGCTGGATGACGATGATTGGGGAAGGGTAGAAACTCTAGTACGAGTCCGAGACTCAAAGGCTCTATGTAAGTCCTAAGTTGATTTCTTTTCGACGCGGCTACTAATCTCGCTGCAGGTAACGCATGGCTTTCTACCAATTTACCGTTTCAACCTGGCGAGAACCCGGATTCTCCTTTTGAAGTTGGTGCGAGCCGATTGCGGGAGGTCCCTTTCAGGAACTACATGTGTGAAGATGTTAGGAACCGCGTGCACAGAGGATTGGGACGTCGAAAGAGAGTTCGAAATCTCAGCATGCTACTAATCGAAATGCCAGAAGAGATCGTTGCACTGGTACGCGAACATTCAAAAGCCCTCCTCATTCACGCCCATTGAACGAATTCCAGACTTTTGGTTTTACCCACCCGGTGGATCTCTATACGTTATGTCGAGTGAATCAGACCTTTCGGAAGTTCCTCTTATCTTGGGCCTCTGTGTCCGTCTGGCAACAATCCTTTCATTCGTCATCTGACCCAATAATGCCTGCTTGTCCGCCGGACATTCATGGTTTCAACTGGGCTAGATTATTCTTCGGCTCATCGTCCTGTGATGTAGGTATTTTGACGTCTTGCGTCGTTTATTCGAGCTCACTGCTTCCAGTGCTGCACGTTTACATCATCTGCCGAGCCAGATTTTGCCTTGCGACAAAGACTATGTTATAACTGTAAATGGAACAGGTATTCTCGCACCATCCACGCGTATTACCCTTGGACTGACTTTACGTGGGAAGAATCACTTTCCCTGACGAAGATAACATAGAGCAAATCAGCCTTGTTCACGACTATACCGTGAAGACATATGATGACGGTGTGCCTCTTTCCTTCACTTTCGATCTCCAACTTGATTCATGGACGAACACCTACAGGCGTTCCTGATGAATTCGCCGAGCCCACACTTCTGGTGGACCTTGGGGATGTCCTTCGTGAATATATCATTCGGCGGGAGGCTGTGGACAAATCTGTAAATGGCGCAGAAGGTGCATTTATGGAATGGAAGAAATCGAGACGTGCCCTTGTAGAGGCTTACAACAAGGTAGATATTCGTCATGCAATTCGATTGTCAGCTCATCCAGTTTGTTTAAGCAAATTGTGGAGTGCCAACACTGGTACATTCAGACCAAAAAGGAATACACCGAAGCTACTGAGCGGAGAAAGAAAAGGTTTTTTGCAAGGTTGAGGCTTGACGATCCTGTTTCCCTAGCTTTGACTTACGTGTATGTGGTCTATTCCAGGCTTCAAAGTCACCTCGCAAAAGAAGGTTTCGACCGCGTTGACATACTCTCAGTTGAGGACGTTTTGATGTCCTTACGCGAAGACTTCTGGCCCGAGTGGATCAATGCAGGATATTATCGCACACTGAGAATTACTCGAAGAAGTGAGTGCCTCCCTCTATGTTCTATGCAACTTATTGAGATACCCCGGTAAGAATGGAAGGAGATTCGATATGAATATGTACCTATCGTCGAGCGAGAACGGGAACATCGCCTCGAACGGGAACGACGAATCTTGGTTGAAAAAAGGACAACTGTGGCCGAAGATACAATCAGAAATCACAAGAAAACCACTCGACCTAAACTTTGGCCGTACTGGCCTCCCATCTCCCTCATACGCGAATCAATATCGTTTCTACAAGAACTCATTACTTCACCCACCGACAAGTCTATAACCGAACAGGACTGTGCAGAAGCTATTCCCTTCATTATGCCTACCGTTGAAGACCGGATCAACATGCTAAAGGAACAGTGCAGAAATCTGGTTCATCTGGCCCGGACTACCGATACTGCAAGCAATGTGGACGTCTTGTCTCTTGCAACGTCGGTTTTTTCGTGCTGTTACGGTGAAGATGACGGATGCATCTGGGGTGGCTGTCTAATCGGATGGGAATGCGTAGGTACTCACAACCATGGTACAGCTGACGATGGACTTTTCCGATTCAATGTTCTGGGCTCTGAAGCTGCAAGCTCCTTGATACGTACCTTGAACTTGGACCCACACTCTACGCTAGCCGAGGAATTGGACTCAAGAATAGACAGGTTCCTGTGTTTAGCTTGTCCAGAAGGGGTCAGAAGACGGCCAGTGTTCAATTGGCGCGAAGCTGTGAGTTCCTTTCAATTGATTCTTTCTCCTACTCACCATGGGCTTGATTCACAGGTGGCCCATGTTGTTGACGCCGGACACAAGCAGTTGAAGTGGTGCACATTTTCCCCGGAGGTTACGTCGATCATACAAAAACACGAACACGATTCCATCTTTGGACGTGATGTCTGGTGCTGTAATCACTGTCCTGCGCACATGGAATCTCAGGTCGGTCGGTGGGCAGTGATGTGGCATGCAAAACAGGAGTGAGTGGGTCGGTTTTTATCTTTAGAAACTGAAACTTATCCAATCAAAGACATGGGATTGCTCGATCTCGACGTGACATAGATTACTTCTACTTTGCGCCAGCGCTGCATGGCAGGCCATCGCGCAAGCTTTCTTCAATTAATATCACCAACGGTGGTCTGTATTCGTGCAATCATTGCAATCGAGCCTCTACATCCCTCTTGAACGAAAAGGGAATCAAGATGCATATGAGAGACAAGTGAGTTTTGCTTCGCCTTGCATGAAACTACGATTTTGAAATTTGATGAACTGCGTAGGCACAACGTCTCCGATCCGTCGGATCCAAGTGACTACCGATGTATGTGGGCGGGCATTGCCACAGGGAATCTAAACGGCTTAAGCCAGCGTACTTATACTATACAATAGTTTGATCTATATATGGGCAGGAAGTGCCCGATACCATCCTGAATGTTGGGATGGACTGAACATGAGTCAACTATAGTGACCATCATTTAATTTCCTACTTTATGCGGCCGCTATATTTGATATACTTCAGCCATGCACTGCCGCAAGTACCAGGTATCATTTCCTGCAGCTATCTAGAGTTCCGCATTTAACGCAGCAATCCGACAAGAGTAACTTGCGACGACTTGGAGTGGACTTGCCTACCCCTACTCTTCAGGGGAAAGACCTATACACCGAAAATCGACATAATTCCGTTTGACGTTACGGACGTTGACCACCTGCCAAACGCGGTGATATCAATCGGAATCGCTATCCACAGCCGTCCAGCCTTGGACGCGTACTAACGCGTCTACCCTCAGCAGATAATAAGCATAGATGACCTGAATTTGAAACAATGTACTAATTGGGTAGAGACCACCTCTGAAGCGGCCGGAATATAAAAAAGTTTTGTCGCGATCGCTGGGCTCTCACCTTTTCCCTTGCCCCTGTCCCCAAACACATTATTATCCTATTCCATAGACGTTTTCGCGGCGTTAGTCAGAACTCATTTCGGCAGCACTTCTTTCACCTCAACCTCCACCATCGATACCTTCTTTCATCGACATCGATAACAATAATGTCCTCCAACGACAAAGCCGCTCGACGTGCAAAATTCGAGGGTGCATGGAATGTCATCCGTGAAGAGCTCTTGATTCACTTCAAGGGTGAGGGAATGCCCCAGGATGCCGTAGAGTGGTACTCGAGGGTGAGTTATAAATAAATACTGTGGAAAATGGATTTGTCTGATTTCGGGAAAATTTGTTCATCTATAGAGCCTCGACTACAATGTCCCAGGAGGCAAGCTCAACCGTGGAATGTCGGTCGTCGACACCGCCGAAATCTTGAAAGGTCGTCCTCTGAACGATGACGAGTACTTGCAAGCAGCTGTGCTTGGATGGGGTGTTGAGCTCGTAAGTTGGCCCGTTCCTTGTAATCGCCGGTGCCTTTTTGACACATTTTCTAGCTTCAAGCTTTCTTCCTCGTCTCTGACGATCTCATGGACTCGTCGGTGACACGTCGTGGACAGCCATGCTGGTACCGCGTTGAACATCCCCACAAAGTCGGCCTCATCTCCATTAATGACTCTTTCATGCTCGAAAGTGCCATCTACTACCTCTTGAAAAAGCATTTCAAGAAGGAATCCTACTACGTCGATCTCCTCGATCTTTTCCACGAAGTCACCTACCAAACCGAGATGGGTCAACTCATCGATCTCATCACCGCACCCGAGGATTCTGTTGACTTGAACAGGTTCTCCCTGAAGAAGTACGTTACATGCGTGGATTTTGGTTTTATTCCCGCGTTTCTAATCCTCTGAATCAACAGGCACTCCCTTATCGTCATCTACAAAACCGCCTACTACTCCTTCTACCTCCCCGTCGCTCTCGCCATGTACATGTGCGGTGTCCCCGAATCGTACACTGACGCCTCCACCGGCAAAGTCGTCAAACCATACGAAGTTGCCAAGTCCATTCTTCTCCCTCTTGGCGAGTACTTCCAGGTCCAAGATGACTTCCTCGACTTTTCAGGCACCCCCGCACAGATCGGCAAAGTTGGAACAGACATTGTTGATAACAAGTGCTCATGGGTGGTCAACACAGCTTTGGCGTTGGCTACGCCTGAGCAGCGCAAGGTTCTCGATGCGAACTATGGCGTCAAGCCGAACGAGGAGGAGAAGGCCAAGGCACGCGCGTTGGCTGCGAAGAACAATGGTGAGGAGCAGGGATACCTCGGTGAAGCTGAGAAGAGGGTCAAGGCTCTCTTTGAGGAGATCGGTATTCGGGAGAAATACAGAGAGTATGAGGAGGGCGTCTACAAGAGCTTAACAGAAATGATTGATGCCATACCTGAGGGTGCTCCGGGAGAACAGGGTGTGCTGAGGAAGGAGGTGTTCACGAGTTTCTTGGGCAAGATCTACCGCCGCCAAAAGTAAAGAAGAATTGCATACTCTTAGAAGGAAAGCTTTCAAAGTTCAAATTGTAGTACCGATATACCTACGCATAACATGTATCTGTAGCTTGCTCAAAAACTAGGATAGACTTTTCTGAATTTGACAAGTGTGGTCAAGTGAGGTGATACCTGCAATTCGTAGATTAATTTACAGCCAGCGTTAAATAACGTATTGCATCTATCATTAGACATTCCAGTTCTATTGTACGAAATCCAAGAACCCCAAAAATTCCTCCCATGTATGTGCGTTAAAAGATCATGATTAGCGTGAAACGAATAGAAATAAAACGTAAGCGTCAACTGCTTTACGCAGCATGCATCGTCGCAGGTCCATTACCACTCTTCTTCATATTTTTCCATTCTACGCTTAATGCACCGACTAGGGTCAGGCAAGCCATAGCGATGGAGACATAGTACGCAGAAACCAGGGCATCGTTGTACACCTGTATCACTCTTTCCAGGAATTGTTCGGGTACAACGTATTTGAGACTAGTTGCCCCTGCACCGAGAATGACACCAGGATTGAGATCGGGTACATGCTCTGCGATACCGGATGCCAATTTGTTCGAGAACACGTTCTGAGCAATGGAGATGAAGATCGCGCCGCCGACCGTCTGCATGAAGACGATGATAGCGGTGCCACTGGGAACGTCTTGTAATGGCAGGACAGTTTGGGCTGCCATGAGAGGTTGCTGCATTCCACTTCCGATACCGAAGCCTGCGGAGACGAGTTAGCACAGAACCTTGCCGAAGGAGGGAAAATGAACCAACCATAAATGATCTGGTAGCCGATCCACTTCCCTGTACTGGTTGCTGGCTCAAAGGTCGAAATCATGCCTGCTCCCACCGAGGCCAGAACACTGCTGATGATCATCCAAGGCGAGTAGTAACCGGTGGCAGAAATTATTGCTCCCGAAATAAGGGACGAGACGACGACAGAGAGAATCATAGGGAGGTTGTCAATGCCCGATCTCACAGCCGACGTCCCCTTAATAGCTTGGAACCAGATAGGGATCTACATGGAAAATGAATGTCCGATGCTATATGCAGATGAAAGAGGAACTCACAAAGTACACCAAAATGAAGAATGAAGCTCCCAAGCTGAACGCGAACAAGGCTGATGCCAAGATACTACGTTGGAAAAGGATTCGGGGAGGAACAGTGGCATCGTCCTGCTTCCAGATCTGAATTCCGGCGAACGCGATTATCAATACACCAAACACAACAAACAGGGCAATAATCCTTGCTGACGCCCATGGATACTTGGTACCGCCCTTGTTTTCTTTTTTGTTAGACCGTGGTACTATAGCCATTTCTGAAGGCGAAAGCTTACCCATTGAAGCGCAAGCAATAAACTGACGATGGCGGGAATGAAAACCAGCGTGCCCCAGGAATCGAACTTTTTCAGTCCGTCACGCCAGTCCGTAATCTGCTTCGACCTTCGTGGAGAGCGGAAGAACAACGCGATGACACCTATAGATAGATAAATTCAGAGCTCCGTAAACGCACTGGGTAAAGGGTCCCACCTAAAGTAACCCCGCCTATAGGCAAATTGATGTAAAAACACCTAAAGACCCAAGGTTAGACTCATGAAATCAGTCCTGTGACGACGACCTACCATCTCCATGTGACTTTGTCCGTAAAAACGCCTCCTAGTAAAGGCCCAGCGACACTGGCCAATCCGTACATAGCACCGATTACTCCAGAGTAGATGGGGCGCTTGGAAAGGGGCACACTGTGCGCGATGATTATCAGAGCGCCTGAGAACACACCCGCAGAACCGATTCCTGCAACGGCTCGTCCAATAATCAACGCGTTACTCGAGGGTGCGGCGCCACAGACGAGCGACCCTATCTCGAAGATAGAGATCGCAACGATATACGTCCACTTGATTGAGAGGAATGTGTAGAATTTCCCAAAGAGGAGTTGAAAACCCGCCGTTGTAAGTAAGTACGCAGATCCATACCAACCCACATCATCCAAGGATTGAAAGTGGTCAGTAATTTTGGGCTGTAAAGACGCTCAACTGTTGAGAAGACTCGCGTTGGGAGATAGAGCGCACTTACAATGGCCGTTGCAATGATTCTTTAAACCGAATAGTTCAGAAGTACCATCTACGTGCGTTTAGAGATCAACTTACGTATTATCCTGAAGAAAAAAAGAAAAAAGTCAACCCTGGGATGAAGGGATTTGAAGGAAAATCTCGCACCAGGGCCATTAAAAACACACTGAGGCACAGAGCGAGAGTAATGAGAGCGAGTTTTAATCCTTGAGGATACTCGGTCGGCTCCTCCTCAGGTATTTGCTCTTTGGCATCTTCATTGGAATCATGGGGTTGTATAGAAACCGTAGGTGAAGTAGCAGTGCTGCTCTTGTGTTCCTTGGCAGGCTGGGACATGATGGCCAGGGGCAAATGAAGCGAGGAGTCAAAAGTTTGACATGCGCCTTTTATAAATGGACAACGCGCGTAAGTGTGGCCCCTATTGAATCGCCGCCATGACTCGTAAGTAAGACGCCCTAGCTTGCCGTTTAGCCAGGTTTTCCCATCAAGCTGCGTGTCGTGTCAACAACAATCGGCGGTTGCGATTACAGGTCACAAAGGTTCCTTCTAATCTATCAACGAGTCAGCCGGATTGGTCATCGGCATGGAATACGTAGTACCACATACTTGCGCGCGATTGATGTAACGATATACAACAGATTCCAAGAATGAATAGCAAGGAATCGTTTGCTCGGAGCTAGTAGGAAGCTCCACACACACACACACACAGAAGCAGCTCTGCACAGGGTACTGCAAGCACACATAAAATCGAGCTCGAGTCAAGTCTGAGCATATAATTCACCGCAGTCACGCCGCAGCCGCCACTGCCTTCATTGCACCCAGGACCTGTCGATGGGATCTAGTACATACTGCGTCGGTGTCGACGAATCTGGCTTCAGCCTTCAGCCTATGTTTTCCGTATTGGCCTGCTGCTTCCGGGACGCCCTAGAACGCCACTCACATGACGCGAGGAGTCCCAAAAAGAGTGTCATCCTTGAGCTTGACTTATACTAGTAGTGCCACTACTATATATTACTTAGAGCGTCGACGAATAGAGTCTAGACCAAAGTCGCAAAATACGAAGTTACTCAACGTTTTGAGCGGAGGGTGCTACATCGATATCGGGCATCTCTTATGAGGCAAGTAACCGCGTGTCTTCGGGGCGTTTCCGATTCACGGTCCGAACTTTGCAACGGAGACATCTTGAATTCTCCTTGAAGTTCGTCTATAACCCGCTAGTCGAATCCTAAACGCCAGATCACCCTTCGATTGATTTTGCCTCATCCAGCAGCTAAGGAAGATCGGGAACTATTGATTACTGATTAGGACTATCATACAGCAGACATGATTCATCATGAAAGGCTCTACTCGTCGGATGCACCAGCGTCAGGTGTGCATTGTTGACCAGCAGGTGTCGTAGTTGCACTAGTCGACCCAGGGAAGACACTGGTATTACCCTGCACACTGATACAAAGATTCATACCGCGAGGAGAGCGAACCGATATCGACGTGATAGCCGTTCCCTTGGGCAACGTTTTCGTGTTCTTCAGCTTCAAGACTCCTTTGATGGCAGCCTCACACATTCCCTGGACTTCATCTTGGGTATACTTTCCTTTGTCATCATCCCAGGTGGTCTTTACTTTGTTGCCCTGTTAGTAAGCCGATGAGTATCCCACTAAACACACGAAGAGAATGTAGGAAGACGTACATTAGTCGCAAACCTAGACAATCCAGTCGTAGCATCCTCCGTTCGTGCCAAGTTCTTGTTGGCGGGCACCTTGAGCAAAGCACTGGCCAAATGCCTTCCGGAAGTGTTCTTGAGACCCTTCTCTGTCCCGAAGACGTGTGGCTTGATCTTTTTGAATTCGCTCACGGCAGCCTTGGCAAAGTCAGCCTCTGCAGCTTCAGTAGCAGCGGACTGTCCACAAATGGTCAAACAAAACCTCTATACTGTAGAAAAGGAGGCATACCTCAGCATCTAGGGCTTTACATTCAGCAGCGTTCTTCGCCAAAGTGTCTGCGGGTGCGGTGGACAAACCAACACATCCACCACCAGCTTTCTTGAATCCACAAACTGCTTTGCTTCCGGAGCCTTTGACAGCAACTTTGAAGGACGATGAACCTGCCTGCAATCCCGGGAATAAAGTGAAGAGCACATACCACACTTGCTGCAGGTTGTCTGCTTAGCGCAACCTCCCTCTGCAGGGTCTGCTGCGGCAGCTGGACTTCCAGGCCTGCTATTCGCCGGAGGTGTAGCAGGTCTCTGAGGCGGCGGAGTCGGAGGTCGAGCGGGAGTTGCTGGTTTCTTCGCTGGCGGAGCGGCGGGTTTCTTCGCAGAAGCTTTCTGGATGATAACTTGAGTCGAAATCCAACCACGAAGAGAAATGGGTTCCTACCTTAGGCGGAGCAGGCGCGGAGAGAGAGACCTCGGTCAAGCAAAGAACCACGAGGAAGAGGGCAATAAAGTAACGAAAGTAACGCATGTTGGAAGGTGGGTCGTCAGGAGAAACCGGTTCTCAATAAATGAAGGGCGAAAGGAAAAGCTGAAGAAAAGAAAACGAAGGAGACTCAGTCTGGAGAATCAATATGATCGGAAAGGGTTTATATACCTCCGGACTGACGGCCATCTCTGGTAGTCCTTGCGGGCTTGGAGAGTGCTTGGAGTTTCAGGATCAGCAGGGGAATGTTCATCTATCACTGTTGTCATTGGATACCGTGGTGATTTTGAAGGAGATTTGTCTGACGCAGGGAGATCTCGTTTATTCCGTCAGAGTTTACGCCAACGGTCTATGCGATTGTTATCCATTGATACTGCAGAAAAGACCCTGAACACTGCATGGTCTATGGCGCAAGGTCGGTGCTTGAATGGTACAAAAGCTCTAGTTGCATGTTCCTGAACTGAGGGAGAACTCGCATTAAGACCTTGCAAAACACAACCGCTAAGCTCATTTCAGGGATACGCGACTTTTGAATGTTGTACTCACTGTGTACAACCACTTTGACGTGAGACAAGATCCGAATGCAATATGAATCATGCAGTCTGTCTTGATTCCATCGACACCGCCTTCAATGATTAAATCTTCTGGCAAAACATTGCATTTCTGCGCACTGTAACGTAGGGTCCAGTGAAACCGGGGTGCCAAATGAGCATCTGGTTGCTGCGAATCATTGACAGATCACGGCGAGTCGCCGATGGTGCTTTATACATAGGCCATCAACCCTATGCCACCCAAGATTCAAGTTTCAGAATACCGTAGCCCGAAAAATCCGCAAAAATTGATCTTGCGGTACATTCTAGATTTGGGTGAGGAAAGGGTGCACACACGCGATCGAGGTTGGCTGAGATCATGATTTTCTGTGAACTGGTCAGGACAATGGTCGAGATGGTCGAGTATATAAATGATCGAATATATGAAGCCTGAGCTGGATTCCTCACCGTCTCGCGTCACCAATCGTACCACGTACGGGGGAAAGATTAGCAGAAAATCAGCACATGGAGGCTTGAAAGAAGAAGCATGGCCGGCTTACCGTCGCTCCCCGATGCTGACTCGGTGTTGGAAACACATTCTGATTCCTCTGCGTCTGCTACCATCTGATTCATGATTTTCCAAGCACTGCCTGTTACGCAGTACCTATTTTTTGACAATCTAAATGGCTTCTGAGATTGAAGTACTTCTGGAAACCATAACCACGACCTACTAGCGTTTGCCATGAAGCATAGTAAGTGTAATTTGTTTACTCTTTTTCTCGCTCTAGCTGAAAGATCATTACTTCCTAGTAAAGACAGACCTTCGTGCCGAACAAATCCACTTGTCTTACCCATACTTGTTCACTTTCTCTGAAGAAGCCACGAACATCTATGAGATACGGTCGTCTTCACCTCACCATATCGCAACCCTTTCACAAAACATTGAAGGTTACTTCCGGGAAGGTTCAATTATAATTGATCCTTCTCGTGATGCCCTCATCGTCGTATGCAACAGCGTTATGGTCTTCAACCTGCACGATGGCCAACTCCAGAAGAACCTCGGACTCTTTGGAACATTGACCGACACGCCCATTCGATACGACCGGGGTCGTGTGCTGGTTACACTCTCAGATGATGAAGAGCAAGATGGAGAGGAGAAGGAATATTTCTGGATATTATCTTGCAATCCATTCGACTTGGAACTTCCAGGATATTCCTTTTTAACCCAAATTCAACGAGCTTCCGCTGAGAAGAATATGCTGTATAGCCACGTTCTCCCTTCACGAGAAGGCGGAGTCGTCGTCGCTCAGCATACGTCGTACACAGACCAGCCTATGAAATTGCATTATTGGAGCCCCGAAGGTCAGCCATACGACGAATCACTTCCCCCTGCTTATACGGTCGACATTCCTATGACACTGGAAGATGGAAGCAGCATAGAAGCTCGCGATGCAGTTCCCATTGATGAAACCACATTTGCTCTATGCACTGTTGAGATGGTCTTGGACTGTCTAGACAGTCCGGGATCCCATCAGAGCGTCATCCGTGTCGTCTCACTGCCAGCCCTAGATACTCTGTGGTCTTCTGACCCTATCGTGGGCGAGGCAAAGCACATCTATCACGTCCCCGGTGAAGACATCGTACTTATTATTGGTGTCGTTAGTGAACGTGAGGATCCGAAAGGGGATTCCGCCGATTACGCGACGTGGATAGCGGCCTTTGATACACAGAGCGGTGAGCGTCGTCAGTTCACAAAGCTCAATCATCGGAAAATAGGAAAGAGGCTGGTGGGGTGCCGTCTCACCGCTACGGTGACGGAAAAGGGGGATATCGTTCCTTCGGATGAACCTGATATCGTGTTTCTCACCAGCATAGGAGACGTGGCGACATTTTCACTATCAAAGTTCCTAACAGAAGGGTTACCTTCCGACGATTTTGCTCCATTGGAGAAATCAAGCCTTTCCTCCGGTTTGCAGCTGAAGGATATTGGTAGAAGAACTTTGGATCGACGAGTTTGCATTAGTCAGGGATCCACTGCGGTAGTGGATGATGAAAGTTTGATTTCTATCTTCACTTGGTAATCGCGTTTGCACGTTTCACCCAAAGATAACAATGTGCTTCTATTGCACGTTCAATTCTGGATTTGTACTGTACAGTTGATTTATCTCCGCATCGACGATATATTGTGCTCGTGAATAATGCTGGCACAAGGAAAATGGAAAGGAAATAAGCGAGTACCCAAAACCGAAGATCATATAATACATAGGTGGTAAATTGTGAGTCACCGTTCCAATATCAAGCACGATATTAGTGGTCTCTGCCGTTGATGCTAACTTTTCCCGTCGCTTTTTCAAGCGAATCGTCTTCGTCCTCTTCCTGGTCCATATTGCTGTCCTCTTCGTTATCGTCCCGATCAGGTAGAGCTTCAATATCATCATCTTCCTCCGCCATAAGTTTGGCAGCTCGCTATGATAGGAAAGAGTGAACATGTGTGTTGATATTATAGACAACTGGCGAACCTTCATGGCTTCTGCTTCATTGGAATAGTGCCGTCCACGAGCGCGAACGAATGCTGCATGTTTGGCAGCCGCTAGAGGTTGAGACAATTAGCTGGAGCAGCAATAAACATTGTCGGGGGGGACTCGCTCTCTTCATCCATTTCTTCTACCTCTATCTCATCGCCTGGTTCGCTCTTTTCTGCACGGATTCCCTTTCTTGCCTCATCCGGTAAATTGAAACTCGTGCTTCTGCTTGATTGACCACTACTGTTGGAGCGGCCAGAAACAGACGCTGGGGGTCTCCCGGTGCTCGAGATGGATGTTCGACGTGATGAGGGGCCAGAAGTATCGGCGTTGGTAGGAGAAATCGGTGAATGGGGCGGAGATGCAGTCACAAAACGTCCATTAAGATCCAACAAAGGGATATCTGTTGCATATGCCATAAGAAAGCAACCGATCCTACCTATACATTGAACACTTACCACCCTCCACTTCGTCTGTTTCAGCATTATATCGAACGTAGGGTGTCTTTGGTTCGGTGATCTTCATGAGACTGTCCTTCTGGATCTCAGTCAGCGCTAGATTCTCCTCGTCCCATTGAAGGCTACTAGAACGTTGAGCATGGATCAGTGTCGACAGATATCGAAAGGAATCGCATAGGGATCTTACTGTCCACCAGCCGCGGTAGCTGGATGAGAAGGTGTCGGGGCATTCTTTAGGATGCCTTTGGGCTTGGGATTTGATGCAGAACGGGGCAGTGGGGGAGGGTGATGAGGAGGAGAGTCTGTCATTGAGTCTTCTGTTGACATTGTATGGAAGGATGTGGTTGATTTGCAAGGGATATAACAGGATACTCGGAATGTTAAAACAGGGTGGTGGAGTGGAAATTGAGAGTGTTGCGAGTGACTGACCGTGGTCTGGAGCGATTCAGCTTCTTTCCGGATCAAGTCTTTCCAGTCACAGAAGCACGACTCGTCCGATAAATGCTATCCAGGCTACACTACCATCCTCAGGTATGTATCGTACTACACACCGCTCGAGCAGACACTGCAGAATTTTTCCAGCAAACTCATTATCCTGTCTATGACGTCATCATGATATACAAACTCTACATCTACATTCCTAAACCCATCAATGCACTTGTTAATCGTTGTGCCACATTTTCCGGTTCCTGTCTCGCCATCTCGATAACACTCAATAACTTCTTCACTCCAATCTGCAATTTAGCGTTCAAGTCTTCGTGCGTCGACCCGAATCCGGCCTCCTCCAACATCCGGATCGCCTGCTTCCTTTCCTCTCTTGTCTGGAAGAGCTCCACTTCCTTGAGCACGTAATCCAACGACCGGAGATTGGAGATTGGAGGTACACGTAGTTCCGAATCAAATTCTGTCAGTCCAATCTCGGTGAGGACGGGGCGGAGAGAAGAGGTTGCGATCACGAGCAATCGGCGACCTTTGGGCGGTCTTCGAGCAAATAGCACAAGTAACGTTTGTAGTACTGTGTTGGAGAACCGAGGCCCAATCGGTGTCCACTCTGACGATCGAGGACGTCAGCGTTACTATATTGATCATGAGTCAAGTAAATGTTTCGCACCCAATAACCGCTCCAAGTTGTCCACTACAATTACGCTCAGCGGACTCTTGTAGCTGTCAGCAAAGATTTTGTTGATCGCACTGACTTTTTGGGCCTCGGAAAAGCCCACCATACTATCTGGTGAGATTAGTTTGATAAACGGATACTGTGATGCCTGAGCGATAGAAGCCGCAAGCGCCGTTTTACCAGCTCCAGGTGGACCATGGACAAGCACGCTGACAAGTGGCGTCCTTGTCGATGTCTTGACTTGGTCCACCAACAGTTGACCAGAGCGCAGGATTTCCTATCATATTGTCATTGAGTAAATGATTCACGTGAAAACGGGTGGAAGCGTACGTCGACTTTGGTGTCGAAGTGAATGATACCGTTCTGAATGACTTGCTGGAGCTCTTCTTCTGATACACCAAACGCTGGATGCACCTCCTCAAGTGCGCTCATGAAATCCATTCGGTTGACCCTCAAGTTCTCCACATCGTCAGAGATACCAGCTATCGTTCCGACCTGAGCAATATGAGTACTATGGTGAAAATGAAACCCTTCAATCCCCTACCTTGACATGCCGGTTGAACGCGAAACTGGTGGCGCTCTTGATTAATCCTCCGATCTCAGCGCCAGAGAAGTTTTTTGAAAGAGCTGCAAGCTCAAGCAAGTCTACATCCTCGTCCATCACACCATTCATCCGCATCTTGGCTGTATGAATATTGAGGATCTGCCATCGACCTTTTTCATCTGGCAACGAAATCTCCATATGCACCTCGAGACGGCCAGGACGAAGTAGAGCCTCATCGATCATGTCCTTTCGGTTGGTCATACCGATAATGAGGATATTGTTCAGTTGGTCGACACCATCCATCTGCAATGACTTGTTCAGAGGCTAGATAAAAACGAGATGATTAGTGTGCTTACCTTGGAAAGGATCTGGTTGACGACTGTGTCACCGACGCCAGTGCCACTGTTGGTACTACCACGCTGTTTGAAAATGGCATCCAACTCGTCGAAGATAATGATATGTAGACCACTCTCGTCGCCTTTTTCTTTGTACTGGAGTGTTAATATCGTTAGCGGTGCTCCATCGAAGGAATTGGCCACTTACCTCCTTTTCAGCGTCAATGAACAACTTTCGGATATTCTCTTCCGAAGCACCGACATACTTGTTCAGGATCTCAGGACCGTTGACGATCTTGGGTTCGCGTGCGTTGAGCATCTTCCCGATTTGACGTGCAATGAGCGTTTTTCCTGTTCCGGGAGGACCATACAGAAGAAGACCCTTGACGTGTTGTATTCCGAGTTTCTCAACCAAACCGGGAGGAAAGACACGGGAAGCAAACGCTCGACGGAATATTTCGTTAAACTCGTTATCCAGACCACCGATACCCATGTCCTCGAACTTGAAGTTGGGTGCTAAAATAGCATTTGGTGCAGCCCTGTAAATAATGAGAATGTTTAACAAAAAGTGAAAGTGAACGCGACGCACTTCTTTGCGCTAGACTTGAGCTTGATCCCGCTATCTGATGCCTTCATGAAATTTACGTCTGTCTTGTCCATAATGACACCCCCGGTTTTGACGGCACTACCAGACCCTGGTATCCCTCTCTTCTGCTCGTCAGCCAGTTCTAGAACTGACACGCCTTTAATAGACCCCTTCAGATTTACTCCATGGTATTCGAAAGCCAACGTCAAATTGGTTGACATTAGAACACCGCTAAACAACCTGACAAAGTGCCGTGCCATGTCGTCCGCCGAGAATGCCTCTGCAATTTCTTGATTGCGTCGAATGAAGCCGACTTCGATGTCAAGAGATTGGAGGTAAGGAGGTGCCAGGGGATGAGGAGGTGAAGGGAGAACGTCAATTGTGACAGAATCGCCTTGAGAGGAGAGGCCAATCCATTGCCGTTGCATTGCTGATGCGCCCACACTCCCTGGAGCTAACTTGCCCGTATCATCGTGCCTAGACTGATTCAGCCATAAAAATTGTCACAATGTAATAAAACATACCTGGCAGTAAGCGCATGTTCACTGTTCAATAACACATGCTGACCGTCCTGGAAATCGGCCGGATGTACAGCGAGACAATTCGTGAAGACAAAAGCGTCGCTTGGCGATGCAACTACTGCAAATCTAAGAATTGAAGTTAATTGAACTAGTAGTCACGACTAGATATTGATGAATATATACCGTCCTCCTCCTCTCCCACCAACACCACCACCAGCGCCTGCACGAGGCGGTGGTCCGGGACTCCGATCGTATCCTCGCTTTTCGTTTGAGAATAGAGCCGCTGCTGGGTCATTATACCCGCTTGTAGGTGGATTGTACTGCATGGATTGAGGTGGTGGTGGTCGCATGCCGCTTCTAGGACCGGAGGGTAACGAGTTGTCGCCTGGGATACGACTGTATTGTCCTGGTGGTGGTGGTGTATTGGAGTGACCGCCTCTGTTGAAGAAACTCATGGTGATAGTGGTGGATCGGACTCAAGTTTAAAAACAAGACACAAGCACTGATATAGATATCGTGTCCGCGTCGTGTCCGTAGCAGTGTCCAAAGATGTAGTTGGCGTTGGCGGTGCAAGATCAATTCCCCTATCCCAAACTTTGTGTGGGAACAAAATGTCCGCCTTTAGACTTGTGTCGGACAGCTCCTCAAACTCGGTCGTCACTTGGGCCGTCATTTGAACCTTGCTACACCTTCAATACCTCCATGAATGACACAAATATCGACTCTAGCACTGGCCTGGAGGATGCAGATCCTCAATATCCAGGCGTAGACAATCGATCATGTCAACTGCTCGGTCCTACTGCCTTGGTACGTCCCCAATTTTGGCCGTTATCACACTGACCGATATCTGACCTTGCTTTAGGTGGTTCAAGGGCTCATGGGAATACTAGTAATCATTTCTCTAATATACAAGAGGCATAGAGAGCCACATAAACGGCCATGGAAGATATGGTGCGTCTCAGTCTCGTTTCTGCAGCATCTTGTTCTTGACCCACCGTGACGCGAAACTAGGCTTTTCGATGTCTCGAAACAAATCGTTGGGCAAATGTTTGTTCATGGCGTAAATGTTCTTATTTCGGACCTCGTGTCGCACTACGACTCCTCGAACGCCTGCGTTTCGTATTTTCTCAACATCCTCATCGACACTACGCTTGGTACGTGAAGCAATATACACCCAGAGTTCTACATATACTGAACGAAAGCTTTTAGGTGTTATGATACTTTACCTCATTCACCATGGCCTCACACATTTATTCTCTCATAAATTTCAACTCCAGGGCTTTGAATCAGGTGTTTATGGCAAACCACCGTCCTGGAACTTCTGGGTCCGTCAAGCAGTTGTCTATGTGGTAGCGTTGACAACGATGAAGTTCATTGTCATCGCGTTATTAGCGCTTTTCCCGGGACTTTATAAAATCGGAGAGTGGTTATTGAGCTGGACATGGACTGAAAAAGGAGATGCTCTTCAAGTTATTTTGTGAGTTTGGTCTGGATTCCTTTGAACCATTCCCTGATGTTCTCGGACAGTACTATGGGCATCTTCCCAATTATCATGAACGTCGTGCAGTTTTGGATTATTGACTCGATTGTCAAAGCTTCGGACGCACCTGTTTATCTTGACGCTGATTCGCCCCATGACCATGCCGACCGCGAACCTCTGTTTGGTGTTCCCTCAGACGACGAAGATGATGATGCACCACGTCGACCCCATGACATCGAGAATCCTCCACCTACCTCACATTCACGCAATTCCTCGGACAACAGTCGCCCTCATCCTGTCCACAAATCTTCTCCACCCGAAGACATACCAGAGGAATCGAAAGCATCTGGATACAATACACCAGGGGATTCATTGGAGCTTCACTCGTATCCTCCGAGTCTGAGCAACAGTGTCACCTCCGTCTCCTCGACATCGACCGCCGGATCTACGCCAAGTATACGGGAGGCCACGAAACTCAATAAAAAGAGGAGAGGCCCCCCAAGTCCGTTAAACATTCAACCGCAGTTCCAACCTGCTATTAACTCACCTCAGACTACTGGTATAGCTTCCCCCCAAACTACCCCGATTATCCCTAGCAAGCCAGCGCCCGTTCCCGTAAAAGCGGCTGTTGCTCCAAGGCCTGCGGATGACTGGGCTGGCTCTTGGGAGGACTCTGATGATTGGGCAAACCGCGTTGGCGAAGAGGAGTGGACTGGTCGAAGGATTGGTGAAACGAAGGACAGTTTGCATGATGTATGGGACAAAACCGCTGGGCACGCGGTCTCATAATGGTCGTTGCTATGGTTTTCTGGTTTATGCTTGCATAGATCTTGTATAGGTGAGGCTCGCGTATCTTCCACTTTGACTGAACGAGCGCTGACCACCATAACCCGTATAGAGTATTTTGATTGTTGTGTATCATACGCATCTTTAATTCACTTTCCCTCAAAGTTATTTACGACATCATGCTTCGATTATCACCAAGTGCGCTACGACAGTCAGGTCGTAGCCGACAATAATCGGTTGCTGATACTTGGTTTCTGGCTACGAAGCGAATGACTTGAACATTCCTCGGAGCTCCGAGTTCCCTGTCTCCCAACTCAAAAGTTGACCTCTATGTACTTAGACTATGACTGGATTCCAGGGAGGTCGTAAGTACCTCATGTATGTCTACAGTCTCAGAGCGCCACTGGCCATATGCGTATCAAATCTACATCAACGCTGTCAAGCTGTTTTATGTAAACTCAGAATGATAGAAATCCCTGTCCTCCGGTAGGCTTTACCTTTTTTTGATTATCTACATATGTTACAGCTACCACCATGGCAGTGAGTAGTCTGAGGTTGGCTCGATTCTCCAAAGTCCTCCTGGCCATATTCCTCATTTGGCTCATATCTGCCAAAGTCCCGTCCCTTTTCTTCCGTGTCTCTCTTACTGTCGATCAAGAAGACCACGACGGAGGAAGCTACGGCCAAGACAATAATCAACCCAAGGTCATTCCTGAAGCTCCTGAAGCTCCACCACTGCCACCACCACCGCCTCCGCCTCCAGAACATCATTATCGCGACGATGGTTTGGTCGAAGTGAACCCGGAAGCACCTCATCCAATTTTCGAGCTAATCGAACGGGCAGAGGAAGCTTGGACGAAAAAGTTGCAAACTGCCAGCACATCATTGGAGGAAGCGGTTGTAGAGTACAAGAGGAGATACAAGAGGAAACCACCAAAAGGTTTCGATAAATGGCGCGTAAAAACCTTGTCGTGTCGTGCCTTAACCTCTGATATTTAATTTTATCCAGGTGGGAGTATGTCAAGCTGCATGATGTCCAATTACCGGACGAGTACGACCAAATTTATCACGACCTTGAACCTTTCTGGGGTATGAACCCCGAGGACCTTCAAGAGATCCAAAAGGAAAGCGAAGAGAAGAAGGATTCATACACCCTTGGCAAGGTGGCTGAACAGGGAGTTATCACCGTTCTTCGAACTTCGTTCGAGGAAGGACGCGACCATCTCATCACAGGTGGCGAAAACATTATCGCCTTGCTCAAGGACATCAGCAAGGATCTCCCTCCATTCCGTGCGACCTTTTCGCCGCATGATGGCCCGAACAGAATGTCAGACTACGAGGTCAAAGATGCGGCTCTGGCCGCTGCTAGCGTCGGCGAAGGTGAGCATTTACTAACTATGCTTATAACACATAAATCTGACAATCATATAGTTCTAACTCGCAATGGTCTTCCAAAGGCAGCATCTCTTGGCTGGCTCTCGGCCTGTTCCCCAACATCACGCGCTAGAAACCTTCCTGACATGTTTGTGCAGAAACACAACGACCATATACGTCCGGATAGTCCTGCCCCTCCCATCATCGACTCTCCCCGTTTTTCTTATGAATCACACATTGAGCCGGCTCCCAGTACCCCAAGAACGAAGCTTCTCATTTACGACCACGTAAAAACCATGGATCCCTGCATGCATCCTACCCTTTTCTGGAAACACGGCACATTCATTTCGCACCATAGCGGTCCCGCTCCCCAAACTTATATGGTTCCGGAATTCTCCGCTTGCACTACAGCTCTTCATCACAACATCCGCATACCCACACCTTACGGATGGATTGACGATCTACTAGAGTCGGATAATCCAGAATGGGATAAGAGAGAGGACGAGAGGTTGATGTGGAGAGGTAGCGATACGGGTATATGGCATGGGAAGGATGGAAGATGGAAGAACAGCCATCGTGATTGGTTAGTTAGATGGGCCAACGAAATCAGTGGGAGCGTCGATGTTCTCTATATTGGCGATAATGAGACATCGACAGATCCTGTGGGCCCGCCTCATTCCATGCGAAGGGCAAGGCTGAACCCGGCAATGGTCGACATGGGCTTCGCCGGAGCGATGCAGTGTGAGGAGGAGACTTGCGCCTATATGGCGGAGATTTATCCTCCGAAGAAGAGAATGTCACCGAAGGAGTCCGGAAACTACAAGTATGTCATGGACGTGAGTCGTTTCGTCACCAACCAGCATACGCAAGTTTGAAAGTTATTATTTCATAGGTAGATGGAAACGGTTGGTCTGGCCGTTTCAAGCGGCTGATGACGTCCCATGCCCTCATATTTAAAGCGACCATTTATCCCGAGTGGTATTCAGACCGTGTTCAACCATGGCTGCATTATGTTCCTATACAAGTTGATTTGTCCGACTTGTATGACGCGTTGATCTTCTTTAGAGGCGATCCCAACGGGCAGGGTGCACATGAGGATCTAGCAAAGAAGATTGCATCTCAAGGGCGAGAGTGGAGCAGGACCTTCTGGCGGAAGGAAGATCTAGTCGCATATTTCTACAGGTTCGTTACATTCCGACCCTTTCTCTCTACACGTTCACTGACAATATGGCGCAGACTGATACTCGAATACGTGCGGATAATGAGTCCGGACCGAGAGAAAATGAAC
Organism: Moniliophthora roreri; assembly: GCA_001466705.2. Taxonomy (NCBI): domain Eukaryota; kingdom Fungi; phylum Basidiomycota; class Agaricomycetes; order Agaricales; family Marasmiaceae; genus Moniliophthora; species Moniliophthora roreri. The sequence continues at coordinate 424,157 of LATX02000100.1, read as the reverse complement.
TATGATGGCGACGGACATGAGAGCTGGGACTGGCAGGGACGAGACTAATCATCTTTATTTGCATATCAGGGTTATTTAATGTTGTATGCTGTGGATTGCGGACATAATACTACGGATTCGTACTGACAAGCCAATCGGGAAGTTGCTGGAAGCTATCAGACTGCACAGGACACTTGCATCTAGAACGTACTGATGAACAGGCTGATCAGAGACTTCTTGCACTGATGAAGTGTCAGAGAGTTTCAGTCGCTGACATTAGGCACAGGTAGTTATGACTAGTACGTCGATCTGGTAGATTGAAACTCTGGATCCGAGTCCTCACAACGGGAGCTTCTTGCGGATGAGAGGTCTGTGAAAGTACTCTGGGTTTCCATGTCCAAAATGTTTACTTGACACTGACAGGAGCAGTTCGAGGCTAATCAACACCTTTTGCATCTGTTCCTACAAAACTACTAACAATCAAGAGACGAAGAGCGACTTCGCGCACATCCAGGGTTCTTGTTTCACGGTAATCTGGCTCCTGAAGCAATGCCCTCTGCTTCCCGAGAGATTGAATGTAATGGCAATACATTCAAGGTTGCGCCAGGCGATGTTGTCCCCGCGTTCATGTCAACAGCCATCGGCTGCTTTCAAGAGGTACGTGGAGTCTAAGAGATTAGGATAAGTAATGAGTTGTAGCTATGTCGGAAAAATAATCTTTCGGCTTATAAACCCCATTCTTCGGGCTTCCTCGACTGATTGTTCATAGTGACGAGTACTTAAGATATCGATACCTGGAGCCTTTCCGAGTTGCTGGTACATGGCTCCCACGCTACAAAGGGTATATTAGTAAACTCAGAAACTGAGTCTCCTCCATTTTCCTCTCAGCTTCTTGCTTCCTCTTTTATTAAACCTCGAGAACAGGTCTCTCATCTCACGAATCATCTGCACAATGCGTTACTGTCGTTACTTTATTACCCTATTCCTGCTAGTCCTCCCTTTGACCGAGGTCACCTTGTCCGCCTCTGCTTTAGCGAAGGTAGCCGTCGATATCTCTTGGTCAGAACTTCTCTGTGCATATCTTTTCCGATTTAAAGTTACCGAGGAGGGCGACTGCAAAAAGCAAACCACTTGCGAGAAGTCCCATGATGTGTTTGTCATCTCGGTACTTGTGGCTTCTCAAGTCACCGTCCTTCAAGTTAAGGATGCAAACGGAACGGTCCGCAGTTCCAAGAAAGATAGTGGCGACTGCGTTGGTTTGTCTACTGCCATAGGAAAACCTGACACTTCGGCAAAGAACATCGGTGAATGCAAGGAGTTGGCCGCCACGACTAAAGCACATCTAGACATTTGTAGCGTCTGGAGAGAATCAGTAGGCTGAAGATACCTACCTAGGCAAAGGCACCCGAGGTGGATCCTGTGATAGGAGATGCTGCTGTAAAGCACTTCAATAGTATCGCGAAACACGTTTTTGGTACACAGAAAATGAAGAATTCCTTCTCTGGCAAACACAAGGCCGATGTCTTTGAGGGGTTCGTGAATTAGGGCCACACAGATCTTGTACGGACTAGGGACCCTGGCGCTGGTCTGTCGGTATTTAAGACTGTGAATAACTTCGTCGCTCATCACGGCCGCATAGAGCTGCCCACTGACGATACTTCGACGGCCTCGAGACATAAAGACTGCTTGGGATGGGGTTGTCTTCACGTGTGATCAGATTCGGTAGATGTGCGTGCAGGCAATCGTGGCGGCCATAAAGCTGAAAGGAGGCGGAGAAGCGAAACTGCCCCCCAGCACAACGAAGGAATATCAGGCTCAGAAATTTTGTATCACTGTGCAGGGCACCACCACCTCTGTACTGATGACGATTATTTGCTCGTTAGCAGCGGCAAGACCAGAGAACTACATGGAACAACGATAAAGGGAAATACACGCAGCCTCAAGTTGAAAAGATGTGCGTGACCGCTGGTCAAAGCAGTCTTGGAACAGTCAAATGGAGTAACCTTGGAAAAGGGATTGAAAGTTCACCTCGATATTGGTTCGTGCCAAGCACCCCAATCAGCATGATGAGCAACAGGAGTATCTCTCCAGGATCAATCGAACCCACGAGTGCCTGAGGGTTCAATATGTGAAGGTGTTGGTGATGGGTTGATGCAGATCCGGTAATGTCAAGATGAAGACTTAGATGATGGGCTACAGGCTGAGCCTGTAGCCCAGCCATACCATCCGTTCCAGGAGTCGACTATCATGCGTTGGTAAAACTACTCCAGAAGTGCCACAGTAGCCATGTAACACGAGATAACATACAGTATACGTACAATCATGCGGCCACAGCGGCAGGTTGTGCTGCTGCAGGCCCACCCGCCTGTCTGCGAGCGTTGGCTACAACTTCCAAAACATTGTTCAAACCAGACTTCCACGCAAGAAGTCGCTTTTCTAAGGCTTCCCATTGCTCGTGCTCGAACGTTCGTGCGGTCGACCGAGTTACGTGCAAGGTCTGCTTCGTCTGGGACAGTTTCCCGGAGAGGAGACCGACGCGGATGACTACCACGAGGATTCAGTGATGTCAATGAAATCGTAGCGATGAAAATGCATACCATCGATGACCCATTTTTCAACCTCTGCATTATCGACTTGCAGGACCTCCGCAATCCTGGAGTAAGGCAGGTTCTGGCCGACATTTTGGAATCCAAGCGAAGCAAGGGTCAACAACCTAATCTTGTGCTCAAGATGTTCTTTGTCGAGATCTACGGACCAGTGAGAAAGAGAAAACCAGTAACAGCTGCCAAGGCACGTACTATATTTCTCAAAGACACCACCATGAGAATCTTGCCATGATTGAAACTCTGTGAGACCTCCGTTCAGGAAGACTTGCAGTAAAGAGAATAGCTCGTGGTTTTTCAATGCAACGACGGCATCTAGTTTGAATAGTGCATCAAAATCAAAGATGTTGGGAAGACGGAGAGCCGAAGCTATGGCATCTACAGCGGCTTTTTGAGCACCTTCAGATGATGCCGGGAAGGATCGAACGTATGAAAGGGTGTACTCATAAGACTGTGATCTGGGAAACGAGTCAATAAATAGTTTAGAGACAAACTAGTTGAACATACATACAGTTGGTCTGACTTTGCATATGCATCTGAAATGTCCTTCAAGAAGGCGCTCTTTTCTTCGGCAGAGATGTCCCACTCTCCTAACCACTTGTCTACATCTGCCCGGGAGAGATTTAAAAAGTCAATCTCTTCGTTAGATGCTGTAGTATCAAGGAGAGTGCGGTATACTGCCAGTCGTAATGGAGACGTTCTGGGTATAGCGTTGAAGAGATTCGATAATCTAAGGGGAATGATATCAGTCGTGGGGCAAAATGCCTAATGATGTCTCCTACATGCGGTATTGGATGGAAGTTTGTTCGGAGGGTGCAGTAGTGATGGCTTCAAGAAGCGAGTCCACATGGTGCTTGGCCTCTAGTGATGTTGAGGGATAAAGAGTAAGAAGATGCGCGTAGATCAGGTTGAAGAAACCCTCGATCTCTACAAGTGAGGATTAAGTTTTGATATATTTTTCACTAACCGCAGAGATAGCACACCTTTTTCCGTTCCATCACCAAGACCGTGTACTTCAGTGACGACCATTGAAAAGACTTTTCGTCTTTTCTCTTCATCCTCCTCAATCGGTTTTTGGCCCTCTTCGACCTTTAGCGCGTCTTGAAAAGGACGTATGAAACCAGCACGGTCATCTTCTGCTCGATTTCTGACGATATAGTTGACTAGTTCTTGGATCTGTAAAGGTCTCAGTAAATTTCTGTGAATAAAGATTCAATTGCATACTTGTTCTTCAAATGTACCCTCCGCAAACACAGACACTGAATCTGTCGGTGCCATCTTGGACGTTGAGGAAGAAAAGTTTCTCGATCAATCAGATGCTCCAGCTCAACAAGGACAAACTCGGTCGGCTTGTCCTCGGTCTTTAGAAAATTCCATCTTGCATGCACAATCCCATTCCACGAGCTAGGAGGACGCTTGTGGCCGCCATCCTGTTTTCAACCTTCACAATATGGGCCGTTCACTATCAGCAAGAGCAAGAACGAGAGGTAATTGCCCCAACTTCAAATCTTTACTATTATACTTAACACCACCGTTTAGAACATGTATCAAGGTGTTTTACGCGACGACGAGCGACGCCGTGAAAAAATGAGACAGCGTCAAGCGGAGTTCGATGAATCCAAGAGAAAACGGGAGACATACGAACGTGTACAGGCCGTTGAGAAGTCTGACGAGTAACTCGGCGGTAACAAACATGGGTGCGTTCAGAGTTGTCCCTTATTCAAAGTGTTCTTGACTAAATGCATAGCACAGGTCCCGGTAATACTAGTCCTAGTCAATAAACAGACGGAGTTAATCTATCCTCCACTCAGCTACAATCGCCTCGTCAGATGCTAGTCGGCCAGATGTTTCGTACATTGAGCTTTCGTGTCTTACAAGCTACGCAAAATACTCTCCCAAATCAGGGGACGACATGTTCGCAAAAAGGGATAAAAACCTATCATTTTATACCTGGGCGCTACCATTTTCGTTCCATTCCTTGAATAGTTGACTGATACTTTCTCCATTATGTGTCCGTCGGATACTCTCCGCTATCGTGGGGCTAATGTCGATGACAGCGAGTTTTGAACAGGCACTTCCATTTGCTGTCTGCGGTATGGTGTTGGTTACCTGCCAGTTGCTGTTTAAACATGCAGAAAGAGACGAGGAAACAGGAATGGGACGCACGACGAGCTTTTCAATTGGCAACTGGTCTATGAGACCGAAATTTGTCTCTGACAAGAGTCCTAATTATGGAACGATGAGGAAGGTAGAGTGTCAATACACAAATCAACGCACCATGCGAAATGAGAGCGTGTATCGATCGTGCACCCTTTTCATGCAATGTTTTCGCGGCAAGGGCTAATGTCTTGCCGGTGTCAATCATATCGTCGATGAGAATAGCAACCTGAGTATAAAAAGTACATTTAGCGCATCTCGTATGAAAACGGAAACGATAACGCATGCACCTTGTCTTTAACATCGCCGACCAGAATTTCCATTCGTTCGGGTGCGTTCTCAGTTCTACCAGTGCGTTGCCTATGAATGAGAGCGAATTCCACACCAAGTTTATCGGCAATAGCTGTCGTTCTGAAATGGAAGTATGCGTCAATACCCTTTCACTTGATGGAGATACCCTAGCATGCCTTTTTGCCCCACCAGCGTCCGGACTGACAATGATACTATTTCTCCACCCGGAGATTTGTCTTTTGATATAAGTCAACATCAGAGGTTCGGACCACAGGTTGTCGCACGGAATATCGAAAAATCCCTGGATTTGACTTGCATGGAGGTCCATCGTGATAACATGATCGCACCCAGCAACAACCAGCATGTTGGCTACAAGTTTGGCCGTTACGGGTGCTCTTGATTTGTCTTTCTTGTCCATTCGAGCGTATGGAAAACAAGGTATCACAGCAGTTATACGTCGTGCTGATGACCCTTTGCACGCGGAAATGAGGATTAGCAGCTCCATGAGATTGTCATTGGCATCGCAGCAGCCAGATTGAATGATGAAGACATCTTCTTCTCGGACGGATTCGGATATCTTGACGTCGATTTCGCCGTTGGAAAACTTGCGGACTGTGCATGGGAGAAGTGGGACATTCAGCCTGTGGATGCGAGTAGATCGTCGAACTCGGGATAAGACCTCACTGCGACTGGAAAGCAGCAGCTCACCGCTCGGCTACAGCTTGAGCGAGCGTCGGGTGACTATTGCCTGTAGAAGGAAAGTTATAGTCAATAAGAGGAAATGATCGTGACATAACAATCGAGACTGGCCCGTTAAGATCCTGATGGAGTTTTGGTGATACATAGGTCTTGCTGGATGTGATTTTTGGAAGGAAGTGGGGGTATTTTGGTAGAGGTTATGGCATGGAATCGGAGAGTGGATGCAATGCAAGACCACGCTTAATCATTCACGCTCCGCCCGTACTTGGTCCGTACAAAAACTTGGAAAGCGCACGTGGCTGTGCGTTGAAGGCGAGTGAAGTAAGCTCTACTGTAACATGGTCTATTTTGAATGCAGTTCTATGCGAATGAGATGATTCCAGGCATTGTACAACTACAGCTATCACCATTCTCCATCGAACCCGACAAACCCTATTATGCAACAGTCAGCTTATCACAGCTACGATCGGAACTCGGAACGCACCTGTCAGCAAGAAGACTGGGAAATATCTTTTCTTTTCTAAATTCGAACACCAGTTCCACGCACTGGTCAATCTTCCATCGATACAGGAACCAGCATCGAAAAAGTTGTCTGCTCCGGATCCGTCAAACCCGTGACGGAAGAAATCGGCGAGGATTTCTCTAGTGGTCCCCTCAGGAGACCCAAATTCGTCCTCGATATAAGATCGTATAGCAGGTTTCTCAGCTAGAGAAGGTATTTGAGACAGGGTGTTACAGATGGGAAGAAGGATGCGATAGATCTGTGTGTATTTGTCAATAAACAAGAGGGCATTGGGGACATTATGATCCCCCATGTGGATGACACTTGAGCCAATCCAGGTTCCTACACTCTTCTGTGCTCGATGTAGAATGCTATGCATCATCCGCGATGTCTTGGGAGAGGCTTGAACTCGGTTAAGGCCTTGACCCGTGTCCCGGAGGCGATAGGGTATCGACTCTGACAAGAGATCTTCTTCGGCCAACGACCACAGATGGAAGAAATCTGTAGCAAGTTGGGTCGGCTTAAATGCTTTCGCTAAGACCAGAAGGGGACTCACCATGCAGAATCTCTCGCCATAGGGTAAGGCTCTGAAGAACGTATGCATACTGTTTCGAGTGGTCATGGGACAGCCGCGCACCACCTTTACCGCTACGAATCGCAAGACTATTCTTCTGATCCTTCGCTTGGGTTGGGTGGAAGTATTCCTTGAGGTATACTATCATTCTTTCACAAGGGTCTCGATTGGCTCTAAGGAATGCATGATTGTCGCCGATACTGTAAAGGCATTGACGAAGGTTCTCTTGGGACAGGCCATTTCGCTGGTAACGCGAAGATAGAACTTCAATGGCGCGTTCCTTGCTCTTGATGTCCTTCTGAATATCGCGACGAGAACGTCCCTCTGCATATATTTCCTTCGTTGCGATTGTGATCAGATCATCACGGAGCAAGTCGAGAATCTCGTGTTCCTTGAAAAGTGCATAGACTGTTTTGATGGGGCGAACACAATTGAAGCCAAGAAGGTCTTTAACTTCGGGAATCTGGCTATCCTGTATGGAACTAATCAGCTCAGGCCCAGATGATTGTGGACGACAATTACCTGTAACAAATATATAAGCTTGCCATACGTAGTCCGCATTCGCTCTGGGGCTAGAATTTTGTAACGCCTTCCGATCTCGAAAATTGTCTGGTAAAAATCTTCGTTGGATTGAAAATCGCGGTCCTGGAAAAGTTCCTGACCCTGTTTATAATCTGCAGAAAGAAGCAATCCTGACATGATTGCACAGAGCTCTCGAATCTGATGGACAATACGCTTTGGTTTGGACGAAGGGAACCCTATAGTGTCGATTTTGTCGGTGTATTCTGACACCGTGAGCGCTGCCTCAAGGAGCCGAAGATATTTCCGTTCTGTGAGGGTTAGCCGGAGAGGGATATGTTTCGAGCGCTCGACGAACCACTCGCCGACCTTGGCACCGATGGCAGGCTGAAGGTTGAAAGTCTCCGAGGGCGGGGCATCTGCTGGTACAGATTGCCAGTCTTCATCATCCGAGTCACCTCCCTCCTCGACATCCATCTACCCCTTCGTTAATGAGAGAATTCGGGAGATAGAGCACATTACACACCGCGACCTCTTTGGTCTGGGAAGAATCCCCCGATACCTCATGTTTAGCATCCTTAAGGTTACGAAGCTGTTTCGTTTGATGATTTTTCCTCGTCCCTTTCCGATGCTGAGCAGCAAAGCAAACTTCACAGAACGAATCTGCACACTGTTCACAAAGCAGTTGGGCTGGCTGATCTGGGCAAGGTTTAAGTTTGACTATGCCATTAAAAGTTTCAAAAGTCATACGCACCCTCGCACTCTACACAGAAGCCCTCCAACACCGGTCTCTCTGTCTCCTCCTCGTCCCAGCCACTCCCAGCCTGACCGTTGCTGACGCCAGGATGTTCTAACCCTTCATGATCTCCGCTTAGGATAGTTTTGAGAGAAAAGCTTCCATTTGGTTGCGATTCGACACCATTCGTGGTCGTTTTTGAGGAGGATTCAGCCATCCTGGGAAACGTGAAGGTGGCCTGCGGGGGATTCCACCAACAAATACAGGAGACAAGCGGCACAAAAATTTCACCATGTGTTTTCGGCGTTTCCGGCTGGCCGCACGTGGCGGTCAGCGTTCTTGCACATCTCGCCTCATCGCTGCGGGCACTCACTTGTTGGCCTTGCCCCGAAATCTGCTTTAGAACAACACTCGATTATCACTAAAAAGTGGAGAGTGTAAGTATGTGTTGCATCTACTGATCTCCAATGTTCTGATCCATAGGTCAGGATTTCACTGAGATGGTGTTCTTCGCCGTTTTCCATCTTCTAGTATGAACCTTCGGACACACATTAGCTCAATATGAATGCTTGGGTCTATCGCTGCCTCCCTGTGAGACATCACGACTATCTGTCTTGCTCGATTTCAGGGCAATTGCGAAGCGACACATCCCAGACCTCTGTTTCAATTGTGGCCGTTGCGAGGCTCTCGTGTAGTGGCTTGAACATAATATTCTCGGCCTTGGATCATCACGTCAGCGCAATCTGTAGTCTCTGGGGACTCGCGAGTAATATGGTCAGCATTACGCGAAGAGAAAACAATCATTGTCGAGCCCCACGACAGAAAAATTGCTCTCATCGATGTTTTTCGGCATTCGGAAGGAAAACCGCTGTCCACGATTAAGTTATCCGGTTTGTGCCTTTACCAAGGTGCTCCCATACGCACTTTCCGTTATTCTTTTTAAATTCCTTTGTCGTATACGGAAGCACGCGTGCGGACGACCAAGTACAGTATCCCAACTTCATAATCAGGTTGCAATTCCATGCAATCCAACTGTCATTACCAGTGGGTAGTTCAGTCGGTTTGTTGTAGATGGTCCGAATGACTAGGATACCTGAAGTAGGAGCTAATCGTTCGAATTTGCCTTTGGGTTTCTCGTACATACCCCACGCCAACCGAACCAGCAGCAGGGTATCAATGAGCGCTATGCTGACGTATACTTCATTGACGTCTTGTATATTATAATTCAACCTCTCACTCCTCAATAATGCTTACCATTCATTTTGTGCATAAGCTATGGGAATTTTGAGGGCAAAGATTTCTTATTTCTGTGCTCTGCAAAATCAAGTTAAGCTTAACCTTACACAGTTCTAGAGAACTGCGCAGGGCGAATTTCCACCAAGTTCTAGCATCGACTGCACCGGTCCCCATACCCAGGCGGCGCTCGTGGAGCCTTTATCATGTTATTCGCCAGCGTGGTGGCGTTTGAAGTGTGATATGAATATTGAACTCAAAGCTGCCGAACAAATGATGGGAGAAATCGTTCCTCTTCCGACTCGGTGAGTGTCGTACCATAGTCCTGGCACTTTGCATCTGATTATTCTTTTGAAGTCCATACATATCCACAGTAAGTCAAAGCCATCCATCATTGATTCCATGCGCTTCTGACCCGTAAAACCAGCACCAGCGTGACCTGTGTCGAGGTCAAGGACCGCTCATGTCCCTGAAACCGAGGTGCGACCGCGGTATTCTCCTCGGGAGGCTTCAGTAATTATGTATGCTTAACCCCGTTCATACCCGTTTATTCTTTCGCCGAATTCGATCTTCATCTAACCTCCTCGATCATTCTTACCAGGCTGCAGCTGATTGCTACCTAAGGAAACCACCAAAGAACGCATATAGCAGGATTTTTCAAGCGGCATGCCTCCGAACTTCATGAGAGATCTCCGCAATGACGTGTTCTTTAAAGATAAGCGTAGCGCCTCTGATCTAGGCTGGAGCTAGACCATAGGTTACTGTATTCCCATAACCGGTGGCACTTTCGCTCTGGCGCCAGCTTTTCAATGTGGCAAAAGGCTTATTCAACCTGTTCAGTCAGGCCACCGCGACACATACAATGTACTGTGGGCTCAAACCTGTGTATAAGTCCGTGGGTTCAAATCTTCGATGCAAGTGTCTTAATTATTCGCCCCGAGCTAATAATGTTATCGCTTCTTTGCAGGCGTAAGTATCGTGGCGTCAAGCTCACGCCGCCAAAAGTAGCAATAGAGCTACAAAATCTAGCACTTAATAATGCTAACTAGATACCGCTGTATGCTTTCTAGCTTGAGAAAAATTGGTACAATTCGAGTATCATCTAATGACACCGTTTGTCCTTATTCATAGAAATTGAAACATTGGCCAACTCACCTCTTTTTCGCGTCATCTTTCGGAGGAATTCTGTTGTGCGGTGATTTGACGGGCTCCCATGTGCATCCTTCAGATGATGCTCTTCACAACCACATGTGTCAGACATAAATTACCCACTGTCAGGTACAAGCATTGGCAGTATGTATAAAGATACTCCTATCGTTCAGTCAGTCTGGTGGTACTGGATCGCGTTGTATGCAATAGACTCACCTGAGACGTTAATTTAAACAAAATCTGACCCTGCATTAAAATTATTGCCCCACAATCCGAAAAGCCCGGTAGCAACCGAATCTTGCACTCATCATGCGCCATCAAAATAGTACGTGAAGCGACATGGTTCGAATTCGAACTAATCGAAGCACCCGGGTGTTCGCATTGTGATTGCGGTTATAAAAACAACCTTCATTGTTCTAGGGAACGTTGAGGTGACCCATGATGTGGCCGTCTTTGCTTGCTCATACCGCCTTCGCCTTGACAGCTATAGCTTCGGTCTCTCTTGCAGGGCCATCGAAACGTCTTCCACCTGCCATCAAAGAGAGCGTTCATCCCCCTCGAGGATGGGTCAAGGACAGCTTGCCTCCTCCCAATCATATCATTAACCTGAGGATTGGACTTCCTCAGCCCAACTTCGCTGCCCTCGAGGAACACCTCTACCAAGTCTCGGACCCGTTCCACGAGAGGTATGGACAGCACCTTTCCAAGGAAGATGTCGAGGAGTTGGTTGCTCCTCACCCTGAGAGTGTGGACTCGGTGACGGAATGGCTCGCGAGCCACGGTATCGGGGAAGCCGAAATTGGAAGATCACCGGCCAAGGATTGGATTTACTTGAGCGTTCCAGTGTCAGTGGCCGAGGAACTCTTGGATACGGTGATTAATTCTTTTGTCGTTCCGGCGACTGAATAAACACTGACTTGGCATGATTGGCAGACCTACTATGTATGGAAACACAGCGAAAGCGGAGACTACCTCGTCAGAACCACCAGCTACAGTCTCCCCAAGGATCTGCACGCCCATGTCGATGTCATCCAGCCCACGACCATGTTTGCGCGCTTCAAGAACATGAGAACCACCATTCATGACATTGTTGATGAGCCAGTTGAAGCGAGTAACTTGAAGGTGGCAGCGCAGAGTGCTGAAAAGATCAAGCTGCCCAATGGAATCGAGGTCGACGCTAGCTGCAACTCTACCATCACTATCAGTTGCTTGCAGCAGCTTTACAACGCGGTTGGCTATACCCCTTCAGCAGACATTGGCAATTCCATCGGTATAACTGGGTATCTCGAGGAGTTTGCAAACATTCAAGACTTGCAATCCTTCTATGCCGAGCAGCGACCTGATGCTCTAGGCACTAGTTTCGAGTTCATTTCAGTCAAAGGTGAGGGGTTTAAATGACATAATCTTGTCTTGCGCCAAAATGCCGGCGGCAAGCTATGTAGGCGCCGGCAAGCGCCTGTCGTTCTTGTCGATGAAACTTACCCCCCCCAACGACAGGAGGAGAGAATTCACAGAACCTCTCTGAGGCCGGTGCTGAGGCCAACCTTGACGTACAGTTTGCCTTTGGTTTGTCTTTCCCAATCAACGGCACTTTCTGGTCGACTGCAGGCCGTCCACCCTTCAAGCCCGACCTGTATGGCCATCTTTTACTTTTGCTCACAGTCGTCTCACCCTTTTTGAAAGAACTACCCCCCAAAACACGAACGAACCCTATAATGACTGGTTAGACTTCGTACTAGCCAGTGATAACATCCCCTACGTGATTTCCACAAGTTACGGTGAAGCAGAGCAGACAGGTGCGCGTTTTTTCCACGAATTTTCTTTCCCTGGTATTCTGACATATTTTTATTATCTATCCAGTACCTGAGAGCTATGCCCGCCGAGCATGTGCTACTTTCGCTCAGCTCGGTAAGTTTAATGAGTGGTTTGGTACGGTGTGGACTAATGAGAGCAAATAGGCGCTCGAGGCGTTTCTCTGTTCTTCTCCTCTGGTGACGGCGGTGTTGGCGACGGAAACGAGGATCCTGCTACACAGCAATGCATCACCAACGACGGGAGGAACATTACCAAGTTTATGCCGGGCTTCCCAGCTTCTTGCCCTTAGTGAGTCGCAGTTGGTTCCAGTGTCGAGGTTTAGCCGGGTATTGACAAGATATGCAGTGTCACCGCTGTTGGAGGCACTATCTTCGTACCTGAGGTTGCTGTCGACTTCTCTGGAGGAGGATTCAGCGACTACTGGTCTCGACCAGCATATCAAGAAAAAGCCGTCTCAGCGTTCTTAGACAAACTTCCCAAGGGCACATATGAAGGCCTCTTCAATCGGTAAGTTAATTGTCTATATCTATCTCCAAACTCTAAGCTAACTTGTTATACAGTAAAGGTCGTGTAAGTAAAACGTTCGCTTCTTGAAAAACGGTTCTAATGAAGATTCTTTTAGGCTTTCCCAGATGTCGCTGCAGAGGGCCGCTTCTTCAGGATTTGGTTGTCGGGTGTTCCTAGATCCATCGGCGGCACATCCGCATCGTCTCCCGCTTTCGCTGGGATTGTTGCCCTGTTAAATGATGCGAGATTGAAGGTCGGGCTCCCACCTTTGGTAAGCGTATCTCAGACAAGCGGTCGAACAAGCTAACAAGTAGAATTAGGGTTTCCTCAATCCCTTCCTATACTCCAAAGGTATTAGTGGCCTCACGGATATTACATCTGGAAACAACCCTGGATGCGGAACTCCAGGTTTCAACGTGAGTCTCCTTGCTCTCTGCAAGGCAGGACAAGATGCTGAACGGCTTGTTTAGGCAACTGAAGGATGGGACCCTGGTAAGCATATTTCAGACAAGCAGTCAAACAGGCTAACAAGTAAATCCAGTTACGGGATTAGGAACACCAAACTTCTTCAAGCTGAAGGATCTGGTGACGAAGAAGCATTACTGAGTTGTAGTATTAAGATATCCGGATGTACTACAAACCAGAAAAGAGTGAATTGTATCGCTTCTACTTGCGCATCCGCTTTTTAAACCGTTCCATGACCTATTGTAACAATTCAGAAGACGTTGGTCGATGTAAAGCTATCCACTCACCAGTTCATCGGTTGCCATTTGAGGCTTATCCTGATTAGTCCTCCGAGGTTGTTCATCCTGAGGCTGTAATCCCATGGCCTCCAGCTTTGCATCCCGCATGATGTCGGCGTCTGATTTCATCTTGAGGTTCGGACGGTAGACTGTAGAGTGTTAGTTGCTTTCGACAACGAGGTTAACAGCACAACTCACAACGAGCAGCAACAAGGTGTTCTTCCCCCTTCGGTACTGTTCTTTTATCAGACCTGTCTTCCGCAACTACTCGCTTCGCCTTCTCTGTTTCCTCTATATTCTTCAGTCGTGCACTGTAGACCAGATTCGTCAATGTCAACGGTGTGCGATCAAGGGACAAGAGTGAAGTCGTACTCCATCCCCAAATCAACTTCAGGTATTGCAGTAAGCATTGTCATGCTGTTAGTGATGCTGCCGTCGTCGGTCTCCTGCTTCTTTTGCTCGACTTTCCATCGTTCGGGCACTTGATAGAGTGCTTCTTGAGGATCGAGAGGTTTGTTCTTCTTTTCACTGTCATCTTTAGGTCGTGACCGTATTTTGAGGTTCTCTTCAATGTAGACCATCCTGGAGCGTAATGAGCTTTGAAACCAAAAGGAGGGGACGTAAAATGGACTGACATATGTTTGTCAACGTCTAACGCATTGGTTTGCTGGGTAAAGTTGTTCGCTCTGACAGCTCTTCTAGACTTTAGCTGTTGCTCATCTTCCCTACAAAAGAGTCAGTAATTGTCCGAACCGAGAGGAAGTATACTCACTGTTCTTCTTCGTTGTCAACCTCAGCTTTCTTCCTTTTTTTCTTCTTGTCCCCCTGGCTAAGTTTCGTCGAATCAATGCCTTGCCGTGACTTTCTCAACTTTCTGAGCTCTATAAGGTCCGTTATACTGTGCAAGATTTACTGTGAGGTAGACCAAAGTTTGAAAGCAGCGCACATACGGTAGCTTTTCTTCGTCAAGTGCTTCTGGCGTCTCTTCTACTTCTGGAGTCTGCTCACGAACGCGAGGTTGGGGTCTTGAGCGTTTCTTGATAATAGGTGCAGCTTCCGGGGCAGGAGATGGAGAGGCAGACATGGTGGGTAGTAGGTACGTGAGTCGATGGCCTGACCCTATGGGCTAGACTCGAGCCATGTGATGAATCGACCTGGTGACTGGACCTGGTCCGTGCGGCGTGCAGTATGCATCTCGGTCACCTGACGAAGATGTTGCATCATATTACGTGAACGCGCCTCGATCTATTTCTGGCGCAAAATCCAAACCGTGTGAACTTGCCGACGCACTCTTCTTCCCGACACCCTCAATCCCTCTTCGTTTCGCCCAGAGCCTATCCAAGGCTTTCCCTTTTTTACGCAGGCCTTACGCCCTACACGCATACGACGCGCCAACGCTCTTTCAATAACAAACAAAAAATCAAGTCGAAATGATTCCTCTGATTCCAACTCTCGCTCTTGCTTTTTTCTCGTTCATATGTTCTGCATTCGTCATTTTTCGCATTGTTGTACCTATACTTCCCCCTCATCCTTTGAGTCGTCGAGTTTCACCGGTGAGCATCAAAAATTTCCAGGTTTCTTCCTGATCTGACGGTGTTTCTTTAGTCAGAGTTTGGCCTTCCAAATTTTCGTTCTCTTTCTCCTGCTGACAAGAGGTGCGCCACTATTCCTATCCCTATAAACAATAGTCTAAACATCTCCTAGTCACTTGTGGCTCGCGGCTTTGGATCTTTTTGCCTTGGCGATCTTCGTTTGGCAAGCCGTCAGCGAGGCGACTGGTGGTCCATCCGATTATGCTAATGCACAAGACCCCCTTGCATCTGTACGGCTCTGGTTTGCGCTCACCCTGAGGCAAACCTGTCTTTGCATCATCGCCGGTATCACCCTTCTTCACGTTCGCCTTGGACGGTCTGTCTCCTTCGGGGCCAAGCATTGGATGATTTGGGGTCCCACTGTGGTGTTTGTCGTAACCTCAACGACGTTGGCGGGTGTCTTGACTGCTGTCGACATGACTTCTCTTTTCGTTGGTCTCATGTCGTACTCCACGTTCATTGGAGTCTGCAGCAGCGTTGCCTTTGGTTGCCTTATCGGAACCTTACTCAATATCAAGCGGAACTTGACCGCTGTGGATGAGGATTTCGGTACCTGGCCGCCAGCCACTCAGGTGGAGGAGAAGCCCCGGCCTTCATTTACGACCGAAGAGATTGACATGATGCGCGACGGAGCTTCATGGATCACTTCAGATGCTGGCTCCCGTCGCAATTCAGTATCCGCATGGTCTTTCTCCACACACCACACACAGACACAGTCCAACCACGGTCACGGACGCCCTCAGAACGCTTCACATCCATCCATCCTAGGCAAATCTTCATACTGGTTTGGTGCCGCCTCCCAGGAGCAGTTCATTCCTCCCGTTCCTCCTCTGCCTTCACCGTACGGACCATTATCACCAACTTCAGCCAGCCTTGCGGAAGCGGATCCATTCCATCGTGTGCCAACCCCAGTATCTGGACCTGCGCATCCTCGTCAACGTTTTGGATCCCAAACGTCGTGGCTCACTTCGACTGATGGTTCCCATGCTACACTCTCAGCGTGGTCATTCCCCGCCTCAAGGCATGAAGGCTCCATACGCAATGTCAGTTCACCTAACCTACAGACTGAGCTGTTACCTTCAACAGCCATCTCTCGCTCTCGCCCAAGTACACCCGCGATGGCAAACGCTCAGGTTTTGGGAGGTTACGGATACACCCCGAAGGATTCAGAAACGGGACTCTCGGCCTTCGCTGCGCCTACAGGAACAGCTCTTGATATCTCGATCTACAGAGCAATCGGTTGGTTCATTATTATCTGGGTTCCACTTGTGAGTGCATCGCCGTTGCAACAAGGCCAGCCGACTGATCTCCTTGACATCCAGGGACTTTCTTATCCTTACATGATTTCTGTTTCACAGGACAATGCGGCTTCGATGTTACTTTCGATTTTGCTCACTTTATCTGTCACGATGTCTTCACCTATTTTGGCACTTAATATTCTCTGCCGTTCTCCCCTCCCCATTCCTTATGGCTTATTCGATGTCCATGGTGACGTTCCTAGTAACCTCGTCCGTGGCCCATCCCCTGCTGGCACTGAAACTACCCTCAAGTTCTCTCATGAATATAAGCACAGCACCAGTGCGAGTGTGACGGTCATTGAGGGTCGCCGCAGTGGTGATGTCTGGATCTCCCATGGAGATGCGAAAGACGGGCGAGGCAAGATGAGTCGAGCCATGAGCATGATGTCACCCCTTCCAAAGCTTTCTGTTCTTCCTCCAGACTGCGAACCGGAAGAAGGCGAGCTCACGCCTCCTCTTCCTCTTCAGAACGAGACGCCTTCTCCTGTCAGCTGGCACAATCGTTCTCATTCCGAGACTAGTGCACAGTTCGGTCGACTCAGGAAGGATTCACATGCAAGCTCACTTTCCGCTGTCGACGACTCCCTTGCATTTGCATCTCGTATCATGGTTGCACAGAAACATTACTCTACTCTCGCTCAAACCGTTCATGTTCCCGCCTCACCAGAGAAGAGAGCCTCGACTTCAGGTGCCCCAGCTGAGAATGATACTGAGGTTGCAACCACGACCGGTGTCGCCACCTCAACTTCTCGCTCAAGCCAGCACATTCGCACTCGTTCCGTCTCTTCCGTCAGCGGACCCAAGACTCCTACCACCGGCGACTCTTTCAACATCAGCCCGCCACCTTCATTCCCTCTTCCCCCAACGCCTCCTAACGTCCGTGCTGCTCGTCTCGCCAAGCAACACAAACGCAGCTTCTCTTCTGGTTCAGCCAGTGGATTCTCGTTCGGTGCCGTCGATGATATGAACGAGATCGATGCACTTACTGCTGGTGTGCTGCCTCTGCTCGTCCCCGGTCTCAACGTCGGTAAAGATATGAAGATCAGGGACTCACCTCCCGCTACATGGAGTCGTAGAGGTAGAGCTGATGGACGCTCCGAGGCTAGCTCTTCTCGTAGCAGGAGCAGGGATATAGGAAAGGTTGACGGCAAGACTGCCAGGTTGTTGAAGGCCCTCGAGGAGTTTGGCGAAGACTTCTCGTCCCCTGAAGTTCATTCGACTCCTGCTAGGACCAAAGCCAAGGCTGAACAGAGGAAGAGGAAGACCTCGACTCATCGGCGTAACCACATGAGCTTGCCTAGGTAAAGTCGTCATAATATTTCAAAACTGCTTTCACTCACCCGTGTTATACAGCCTTGGACTCGGCAAAGACGGTATTCATTCCTTGGCTCACTGGGCTAACGACGTTGGACGTGCTTTGGAGAACAAGATTGGGCAATACACTGCCCTTCCTTCCAATGTCGACGTTGCCCGAAGGAACACCGTCATTGGCGGCGAGTTACCAGGAACCGCCTTGTCAGCCCTTCGCTCGGTACCGGAAGAGAGACCTGCACCCAAATCTGCCGGTCTTGGACGAGCAATGTCAACACGGTCGTTGGGTCTTCGAGCTGAGGTACCTCATGGCGTCGATACTGCGCGTTCATCCATCGTGTCAGTCAACCGTGACATCCTTCCACCTTCTGCCGCCTCCACTGTCACCCTCTTTGACTTTGAGGCAGGATTGGAAGAAGGCCCACAGGCAGAGAGCACTCCGCATAACAACGTTGCTGCCTACAAACGTTACACCGAAGAAGACGTCCCTCCTTTGCCTACCGCCAACCAGATCAGAAACAACCCACGCAACTCACGCCGTTCAAGCATTGTATATATTAAATCCGATGATAACGCTACCGTAACGCCCCCGAACAACAACGCGGCTCCACAGGCTACTTCTTCGACTTCCTCTCTTGTTCAATGGTCTGCCCGAGCGGTTCGACCACTTATACCCAAAGCCAGCAAACTCCAGCGCAAGATTTCCAAACAAGAATCGTCACCAGCGGTGCAAGCCACCAAACCAGATTCACCGAAAGGTCTGCGCCCATTATCCCTTCTCCAGGATCGCGATCCCAACACTGGATACCACTCCAACGCTGGCACTGTTGATGAGCAAACGGCAGTGAAGGGCACTACGCGACCACTGCTTCTCGGGAAGAAACAGAAGTCGAGAGGAGGCGCCCGACCGGGATCTGGCATTTTCGACGAAAACGTTAATCCAGACCAAGCTCCTCGTCCCAAGAACAAGGCAGCTAATCTGAAGCCGCTGAAGCTTACTCGGTCAGAGACCAGTAAGATGCGTGGTGTCTTGAGGCAGACACAAGAATTACCTGATGTTGTCGTGAGGCCACCCTCAACCACCGACCATCAAATCTATGGGTACACTTTCCGTGACTAAATACCTCGGTTGGTAGTTCGTGGGCATGATCGTTGTCACCGAACATTTCTAGGTTCATATGCTTTCTTCATTTTCATCGTGTTTTCATCATATCTCTTGCTTTCTTTGTTCATCTTGCTCTCATCTTGCTCTCGATCTGTTTCCATTGAACATCCGCTTTGGTTATATATATGCAATTACGATGTATCGCTACGCTCGCTATGATGTTTTGTTCACGCTGTCGTGTTCTCACTCGTAGCACTTGTGCTTTCTTGCTTTCGGATGCTCTCGATGAACTTCCTAGATATCTGCTTTACCTATGCTCTCTACGTACTACACACTGTCATCGTAAGTACAATATATGCATTTTCTCGCCCCGAAACTAGACACTAATGACAATACGGTCATCATCACGGAAAGTTTAAATAGTCGCAAAATTAATACATAGTCCAGTATAAAAAGTAGCTAACACCATGACAGCCATCAGTACGCAATGCTAATGCTTCTCGCCGTGCCCCACCATGACAAGATCGGCGTTGAGCGTCTCTTGCATCACTGTGCCGGATGGTCGTGGAAGGAAGCAAAAGCGAATGCAGACCATGTTTTGGGTGCAAATTGGTTAGAGACGCCTGGTCTTCCAGAAAGAGGTTCTTTGGAGGGTGTATTAATCGTTCGAGGAGCGATGTTCACGGATGGCGAGTGCATGGCAGAGTCCAAAGGGAAAAAAAAAAGGATATCGGGTTACTGACAGTGAACTTCCTGGAGCATGGACAATTTCTCGGAAGGACGTTGCACACTTTATTGTTGATGCTTTATTGAATAAGTGGGATCAATATGGCAGCAAATGGTATGCATAAAGAGGCTTTAAAAGCATAGGGAGAGCTGCGTGCGATGAACGCGTGAGTCCGGTTGAAGTGACCGTAACAACCTTTGGAAGGGGCGAGTCTTTGGGCATGGTACAGAGTGCGTTTAGCATGCACCGCGTAACGAGATCATGAGGTTCGACGATGAATCCTTTACGAAAACTGAAATGTGGCGTTCCACCTAGAATCAATTCAGTAATGATTCAACTTGAAAGCTGGTCTAATGACTTGCCAACTGTGAAGAGTAGGAGGTCAACTTTTCCGTACTTTGCAGCCTCTGCCCATCCTCGTTCAACATCAGACTTTGTGAGCGCGTCGCCCTTCACTAACGTGACTTTTCCCGACGCCACGTACTTGTTGATGACCTCGTCTCCGTCAAACACGGACGGAGTGCGTAGCAGAAATGTGACAGTACAACCAGCATCTAAGAGAATGAGCAAACCATGTAAGTAGATGACCGTGACCAGATGATTCACCGAACCTAATAAGCGGATTGAAGAGTAGTATCCGATATTGCGAGCGGCTCCAATCGAGAAAACATTCATGGCTGGGCAATTTCAATTGGGGGTTCTTCTCATGTAACGCTAGTGCTCTTTTTATCCACGGTACTTAGTCTGTGGTTTTCGGCAGACGCGTCAACACATCGGCAACAGTAAAAGGATTAGCAGTTCTGATCGGTGGCCGGCGTTGAGTCGGGCGCAGCGTCTTTCTGTCACGAACGTTGCTTGCGGTTTGATCTCCGCAGCTGGTTATAAGTATGCGCTGGTTATAAGTATGCCGAAGTGGTTCCTATCAAACGCTCAAAGTCATGTGTGATGGTTAGTACCTGGCCAAAACTGTATGTAGAAAGCACCGACTGCCCGTAAGTCTGCCAGCCCTAACCTCCTTGCAGCCTTGGATCGTAACCAATTACGGTGCAGTATTTTGCTTGGTAAGTAGAATGGCAATATCTTCAGTCCCAGAGTGACCACGGTCTACGGTGAAAGCAGGAACAGTGGTACTATTACCGGACAAACAGCGGTCAGACTTTGCCGTCGACGACACGGCCTTGAAAACGAATCTTCATCGAAATCGAACGGTACAGCCGTTGTAAGAATTGTAAACAACAGTTGACCCAAATTAGGAAGGGAATGCTGTAAGGTCCCGCCAGGGCCGGGGCGGCCAGGCCCCGCCGCGTCACCTGAATTCGGAACAAGGGTACCCACGCGAGCAGGGCGGTCCCCAGGTTCCTGCTCGCCATGTCGGCCACTTGCCTACCATCTCATCATATCCTCCTGCATTCAGAGCACGTTCCTTGAGCTTTGATACCACTGGCTGGCTAGCACCTCTGACAGCTGTGCTTTGACTGGTTCTCAGTGAGAGGGCGAATATCTCGCATTTGAAGGCTGGATGAGTGTTCTAACTGTTGTTTACATCAACAAATGAGATCTACTATTCTACAATTCTTACAACGGCTGTAACTTGCTCCGCCCGTAATACACCATATGAACTCATTCGTTGGGTTCCGGTGAGGTCGGAAAAAGCCTGGAGAGCTGTATCGATTGTAAGCGGTACGTGTCGTCCAATAAGAAGAAAAACCACGTGGAGCGCAGTACAAGAACTGCCTCGACTCGGCCAATACCTCCAAATGCACGACAATCATTCTCATTCACAGCTCGATGTACAGATGCTGAAAGAAATAGCAAACACGATCCAAAGACTGGCCAGAGGCTAGATGGCAAATAAACAAAGTGCAAAGCAAAGGACCAGTAAAAGCACAAGTAGGTAACGAGCAAGTAAACAGAGGTACCACTTGCGTTGTCGAACCGAAGAACAAAAGCTATTTATACTATACAATCCACCGAAGTTTGCATGAGAAGCCAAGTTCCAAAGAAAAATTATTAAGAATGTCCGTTCAAAGTAAATAGAAGAATAAGTCAGAAGGTATAAACACGAGTGGTATGAACTGATTCAGAGATGGCAAGGATGGGGCGTCGAAATTTGAACAAGGGAAAGAGGCAAACGAGTGACAAACGAAGAGTGATCAAAGAAAGAAAGGGGTCACTGGCCAAGGGAGAATGCAACTGCCGTATGTACAATCTTCTGAAAGCAAAAACCAGAATGCCCCATGCTATAGCACAACAACAAAAAAAAAAAAAAAAAAAAAAAACCAGAACGTTCTAGAGAGGGTTTCTATCAAGCCAGATCACCAGTCAAGACTGGGTTACTCGTTTGCGACCTAGAGATGGCTATGAGCTAATGCCCCAAACGAGTACGGGCGTAAACTTACCTTCAGAACCCTCCGCCCAGGTGTCTCTTCCTCACCATCACTTTCATCATCACTTTCTATTTTCTTTGTGAAAGGGTTAGGAAGTCCGTCCCGATGCGAAGTGTCGTAACCACCGTAGGCGTCGTCATCGCCATCCTCTTTGCCCACTTGGGGATTGCTACTAGGTCCAGAACTAGGGGCAGAGCGTTCGTAATGTGATGCATACGATTCACCTCCTGAAGTAGGTGCACTAGAGGCCGCGCCACTGGTAGCTTGCGATTGTGCCCTTCCCAAAGCTGCCGCGCCGCCAACGCCTGCAGCAGCAGCAACTGAGGCCATAGCATTTGCATGAGTTGTCCCGGGGCCTGCACTGTTGTGGCCATTTTCCGAGGATCCAGGTCCATTGTTACCGTGATATGTTTGATTTGCCGCATTGTTGTAAATGTCGTATCCATGACCAGGAGACAAAAACGCAGGGTAAGGTGATCCACCTTCTCCGAGGCCTGCAGCATATCCACCCCCCATTCCTGCACCATGTTCTCCAGCGGATCCGCTTGTGGCAGATCGTTGGGTCTCCGCACCCCTACTTCTTGCTCTAGCAACTCCGATACCCGCTGCACCGGCTGCCAGTCCACCTGCTCCGGCATACGCAGCCGAGTGGTCAAAGATACCTCCCGGTCCAGGACCAGACATCTCGGGATGAACTCCTTCGTGATTCATCGGAGACTGACCATACGTTCCATGAGAGCTAACATCCGAGTAGTTGCCGGCGTTGTTGTATCCACCAGGAGCATACGCAGATGCATTTCCGCCCATACTACCGAGATAACCTGCGGGACTACTGGTGCTGGGTGGATAACCGGTATTATTGTTATTATTATTATTAGCTCCTCCATAACGCTTCTCGTCATCGTCCGGATCATCAAGGAAAACCGGTACACGAGCGTTGGCAGCCTCAGCGGCAGCAGCAGCAACCTCGTCATCCCATTTCTTGGCTCGGCGACGACGGATTGTAACAGTCACTAGTGCAATAATGATAGCCACGCCAACAAGACCAACGACGACGAATGTTCCAGCAACAGCACCTTTGTTGTCGAAGAATCTGTAACAAAAATCAATATGGCGGCGTTAGCAAGCCGAAACGCTTGAATGGTGAGAAAGGAACAGAAAAGGCCATGTATCCATCAGGATCATTACATCCATCTTGTTGAACAAAGTAAAAGATGGTGTGGCAGAGCTTAAATGATGAAGAGGCCGAATAACGAACAAGGTGATAGTTATGAATGGAAAAGTTTTACGCACGAGTCTGAGCCTGAACCTGCATTTCCCGCGGTAGGTGTTGAGCTTGCGACCGTCCGGTTCGTTGTCGGGGTAATAGTGATAGTTACTACTCCCCCACCTGGCTGAGTCGAGAATGATGTGACCACAGGAGGTTCACTTGATGTCGTCGAAGAGGTGGTCGAGGTTGTTGAAGAGGTAGTAGGGGGGGTTGTAGTAGTACCGGTGGTGGTCGACGTGTTTGAGCTGGTATCTGTGGCAGAGGTTGTGGTACTGGTCGTACTTTGCGAAGTAGTGGTCGAGGTGTCCGATGAAGTAGTCGGGGTGCTAGAAGAGGTAGGAGTTGTCGAACTACCAGAGGTAGTAGTAGGTGGTGGTGCGGGCGAGGCCGATCTGGGGAATGATGAGATAGGAAAACTAAGCAAAGACCGAGCGAGAGTAGCCTACGGTGAAACCGGTGGTGTCGAAGTACTAGCGCTGGAACCTGCAGCAGCAAAAAGTCGGGAAACATTTCAAGTAAAATGACAGAAAATTGGACGGACTCATGCTTTTAGACAATGGCACATGGAAGAGCAAAGGAATGTGAGCTTTGGAAGATCCCTCTACGAGGTATTCTTGTGGACGGTGGAGTGTCGCAGTGTGTGAAGATCAACTTCAATTTTTCTTCTCGCTCGTCGCCAATCGGAGTAACCGATCACCTGGTCTGTTACGTGAGATGAATGTTTTCCCAGATCATCATCATCCCTTGCTCACACGAGTATCGATTGCTACTGGAGCTTGAAGAGCCTTTTTGAGAGGGTGCTGTCGAAAAAAGGAGTTTAATCGTGATCGTAGAGGGAAAAAGAGCCAGCTCAACGATCTGCTGGTACTGCACGCTGGCAACCGGAAGCATAATCTTGGCATCGAGTCAAAACAGAGGGCAACACTGGTTTTATTCGATGATGATTGCCCCGTAAAATACACTTCAACTTCAACAGTATCACTAGAGTACTTCCAGCCATTGCCTCGAGATATCTGACGGCGACCAACAGTGTCGCGGAAAACGGTGGTCACACCCCGACGCGGGTAAGTTCCATGCGTCCCTGCAGGAACCTCATGAATCCAAAAGTCCAAACAGACTGACAACGGAGACAGGTCCAGCACCCTCTCGCATCTTTGACGCTCCGCAATAGGCAATGATGTACTTGGACGGATGCCAACTGACTGTTGGTGCTGGACCGAAAGCCGGGACTCGATGCAGGGGAGCACATGTTTCTGTCGCACACTGATTCAAATTTCGATAGAGTTAGAGTTTACATGTGAAATAGACACGGTGTTTACTTACTATATCGATATAGGATCCTTGACTACCAATGGCTAGGTACTCTCCGTCGAACGAGAAACTGAGCGCGCTGACTGAGTGACTGGATTGAAGAACAGTAATGAATTGTTGTCGCTCGAACGGGACAGACTTTGCACTGCTTACTCGCAGGATGTGACAGTTTTTGCCACTATCCATTCGTTAACGTCAAATAGATTCACGATTGAATCGTTTCCGCCTGTAGCAAGATAGCTTTCGGGGAGACGTTAGGTCCGCCGAGCATCTGCAGGAACCGATTTACTCACCGGCCTCGAGGATCCAGCGCAAAAGCCGTACAACCTGAGACGTGAGCAGGTGGGCTTTCTTGTTGTGCCATACTCGGATAGTCTAGAATCCGAATAGTATGTTCTGCAACGTGAGCTAATACAATCCCATCACCTGCGTGATTGAACATTCCAACGCTGGCAATCAACTGGCATGGTCGCAACAAATCAGAAGAGACTACCGAGATTGCGATCAAGTCACATACCGGATCCTTTTCGACTAATCTCCATTTTTCTTTTGCGTCCTCTGATTCTTTGCTATAAGAGAGAAAAGATACATGGTGCGCAGTTGAACAGTACATAATAGTGCGCCCGTCTGGTGAATATACCATATTCGCCGGTGCCGATTTTAGCACAACTGTTTGCGTGGGCTTGGTCTCTGTCAGGAAAGCGTGATGGCGTCAGTATACACGATGCTCAGAGATTCGAAGGCATACGTCGGGCATCCCAAAACACGATTCTTTTCTCTTTTTGCGCAGTACTTGCTGAGGTACACAATAATTCGGGATGTGTAGGGTTCCAGGCGACATAATCGACTCGGTCACTATGATGGCCTCCAGACAGGAGCGAAGATGGACTTGAGAGATTAATCTGAATTCCAAGTATGAGTTTGATATGGCGAGGTGACGGACGAGACTGAAGCGCACCTGATCCGATAAATAAACTCTTGCTTTTGAATCAATCCCAACAGCAGCCAACTTTTTTCCATCGCAGTTCCACGCTACATGAGACATGGTATGATGAGAAGCTTTATACATGTAGTCCCTGGGCTTGAAAGCAGAGAACGTCGGAGGCTGATTTTCGTTGAGATAGAATGAGTCTCAGTAAACGTCTGTTGAAGTCCTCGGAGGTGATTTTAGCTTCGTACATGTATACCTCTGGTGTTGAAGGTCGTATGGGGAGGAGGAGAAGGAGGTTTCTGCGGTGGTTGGATTTCATCGTTGTCGTCTTTGCCGTTGGTGCCACTCGACATGGTGGTTCGTGTTGAAGGGAGACGCGTGAGTCCCACGCGTCATAGACTTCTGCTCATGATACCCTCAGGCAGTCATGATCGGCCCAATTCGCGAGCTTCCCAGCGTCCTGTCTCAAGTCTTTCACAATATCCTAATAGGCCTGGATCAAGCCAAGGCATTGCATCGCTTGCTCGACCTCTCTCCAGCCTCTCCACGTTGAGACCGACTTCTCGCGCGTCGACTCATCGACCGAAATCGAGGCAGCAGAGAATCACGTCGGGAAGGCTTCTTCCACTATGTCAAAGCCTGGTAAACAACGTTTCCGGAATAGAAGTGGAAGGAATACATGATGGAGAAGGAGAGGAAGAGAAGCTCAATAGAGAATCTAGAAAGCGGGAGCTGGTGGAGTTTGCAGTGAAGAATCTCAGCGTTGAAGGTGCTACATTGAGCAAAGCATCGATTACCCTTGACATGGAAAAGATAGATTCTATGATTCGAGGGTGAGTGATCCAATTCTTTAATTCGATTTTCGTGATCCTCACTCTTCGTGTAGACACGCCGAGAAAGCTCGTATACGGTCAAGAGACACCTATGCAGAAGCTCTTGAGACGTGTTTTAAGCAGGTCAAGTATCAAGTAGCACAGGATAAGGATTTGGATGCAGAGATAAAGGTATATCAGACTCTCATTTCATCGTGCTAAACGTTTATTCGTTTGAAAGGAATCGCGACTCTCAGCGCACCTTCAATTTCTTGTGAGAAGCAGTCTTTGCTCAGCTCCCACAATCCCCCTTACCATGATGACAGCTCGCTCTCTCTTCACCTCCGAGTCCCAGTACTCTGTCCTACGCATTCGTGTACCTCGATTCATTAGCCAATCCCCCACCGCCTTCCGATTCCGACGAATTGACGTGGAAAAAGATACTTGAAGAGGAGCCATTCGAAGGAGAGCATTGGATAGGCGTACCAGGTGGTATACCGCTACCTAAAAGACGGAGAGATGACGATGAGGGTTCCAATAGTACATCCTCATTATCTTCTCTGGACTCTGACGACATTGAACTTGACATCGGAGCATTGCCATCTGCATCCATTGACGATGGACAGCTCGCAACGCCATCCAGCCAACTTCTACCGCGCTCACAGTCCGGCCTCTCGGAGAAGCCACTCTACACAACGTACGCGTATAGGAAAGAGGTCGAAAATCTGAAGACCAAGCAGTATTGGAGAGAAGACTGGAAGATCGATGGAGATCTCGAGGATGTTATTCACCGAAGGGGAACATTTGATATTGGGAATGCGTCTACGCTCGGACCAACTTTGCAGCGTATTCTTCCACCAAGTTCATCGCCGAATGCTAAAAGTAGTGATCTACCCATGGAAATTATGGTCTCTATGGAGGTATGTCTACCTTTTTGGTTTGATTTGCTACTTGCTAAGGTTAGTTATAGCGCTATATTTACGAACAGGACGCCGTGCGAGAGGTTTTAATGGCCCTACAAGGCAGAAGAAACATTCTATTTGATTGGATTGACAATCGGTTCGCCGTGAGTGCCCCAAACCTCCTAGCCTCTTTACAACCCCTCAACTTTACCTAGACAACAAAAACCACGCCACGCTTTCTCCATCTTTCGCTCGCTTCTCAGCATTCTATACTAGCGACATTTTGCAACACCTGTACCACTCTGCAACAGCTACGAAGCTTCACCTCTTCGATCATGAATCGCTACCAAGATCTCCAGAACTTCAACACTCGAAAAAGGGCAGGCAGAATCACACGAACCCTAGAAGCTTTTGCAGACGCCGTTGACGCTGAAATCCGTCACCTGGAACGCTGGTGTGCCGACAGAGAGGAGATGATGATTAAAGCACTCGCAGGGGCCTTGCCCGACTCAAATGATGGCCTTGTAGTCAGCATGCTCAACACAGAGAAATCGCTACGCGATACCTTCGAGGAAAGCTTTGACGTGCTTCTTTTTGTTGCCCTCGAATTAGCGAGCGACGAAGCACCGGAGAATTGGGAGCTACCCAATCGTTCACCGTCTACGACTACAGCATTGCTTTTGAATATTTTATTCGATGCTGCACAGCAGAGACTGGAACAGGGCGATAGGGTGACTGCGGATACGTTAATGAGGGTGTTTGTTCGTAGTGCGGAGGTGGTGTGGAATATGGTTGGACGGTGGATGAAGAACGGGTTTGAGCTTGGTGGAGCTGGCATAGGTACTAAGCGGGAGTTGGAAGAAGAGTTCTTTATCGAATCGAATGAGCTCGGATATGAGATGGGAGTCGTTGGTCTGCTTGATCCTGACTTTTGGGCCGACGCATATGGGTTAAGAGATGATGGGTCTGGAACGTCTGATGGTGGTGTGGGCGCTGTCAACAATGGACAGAAAGGTATTCCAACCTTTTTACAACATGTCGCTCTGCCAGTATTGGAAGCGGGAAAGTCTGTCGGCTTGCTGAAAGCATTGGACTTGGACGTTGGTGCTCTCAAGACGCAGTCTGAGGCTGATGTCCTCAATGGCTGGAAATGGTCTTCATTCCGAGGGCTAGTCGCTGCCAACAACACACTCAGTGTCCAGCACACTTTCGGAAACGAGAGGGTAGTGGATGGGCTCAGGCTGTTTTCAGTATCTGTGGATCAGCTTTCTCAACTCATCTATGGATACGTGACACCATACTGCGGGGCTGCGGGTACTCTTATTGCCAGAGCGATTGTCGAAGAATGTGATTTCTGGTACCACCTTCACGCTATTGAAGGACTCTATCTGATGCGTAGAGGTGATGTGATCAGTGACTTTGCGGATGTTCTCTTTGCGAGGGTCAGTTCGTGGTGCGTCTGTTTTGAACATTTCTGACTGCTTTCCCAGATGGATGCTAAACAGAACTGGAATGATTTCCATTTTCTGAATACTGCGTTTGCTGACGTGGTGGAACTAAGTCGTTCCGATTCAAAGGGATCTCGCCTCTGGGTGCAGCTTCCGCTGGTACGGTTCTCATATCGAGGTAGCGGGATAAAAGACAAATCAATTTCTCGGACAATGAAAGCCATTGATGGGCTTATCCTTGAATACGCGATCCCTTTCCCGTTGACTTACGTTTTCACTCCTCGGAATCTACAAGTCTATGGGGACATTTTCGTATTCCTGTTTCAAATTCGAAGGGCGAAGGATGTTTTGGAAAAGATATTGGTGAGAGGAGAGCGAGGAAAGTCAGACGCGAAGGCAGGGTTGAAGGCATTCTATGCTGTCCGGAGTCGCTTAAGTTGGTTCATCAAGTATGTGGTCCTCCCTACTGCGAGTACTGATAACTGATCAGAACCAGTGCTCTGTTGAATTTCTTCACAACAAATGTAAGATTTATGTAGCCCACAAAGGTTAAGCTTACCCCGGTGCAAAAGGTCATTTACACGCAAGTCGAAATGTTTCACGAAGAGCTGAAGCAGCCAAGATCGCTCGATCATATGATTCAGCTGCACGCTGAACAGTAAGTCGCTTTGTTTTCTCTTCTGGCAGCGCCTTACCGGTAAGCCACCTAGCTTAAAAAAGATTCAAGGTCGTTGTCTCCTGCAGCCAAAGGTAAGACTATTTCCAGCAGTTCCTTCCATATATTGAGGTGGTCACAGACAGCAGTACTCTACCAAACGATCATGTCAATCTTGGACATGGCTGTTAGCTTCAGCGACACCTTCATATCATTCTCTGGCGACACTACAATGACACATGATATATCGAGCCGTTCCGTGGTAATAAAGCATCGTAGTCGCAGACAGAGACGGAGGCAGAAGAATGTGATTGGACTTGCTCATTCAATAAGCTGGTCGCCGGATTCAACGGACGAGTCGGAGAATGAGGTTGAATTCGACCTTGAGGAGGGAAACACGAGAGCAAGCTCATTCGCTGTGTCCATGTCGGCACATTCTTCTCCCGAGGGAGAGGATTACTTCAATAGGATACAGAGAATGTCTAACGAACTGGACAGCCATGTACGGTTCGTACGGAGAGGTGTGGAGACACTGGCTGGTGGCACAGGTGATGCTGCTGCTGCTTTTGGAGTGCTGGCATTTGTTCTGGAGGATTGGGACTTGTAAATGGCCGCGATGTATCCTCCTTTCTGATATTGTATATATATCCTGACACCTTGGTGTTTTTTGAGAACGGAGAGAAGCGACGAGGCTAGACAACCAAAAAAAGAGAAAGCAGTAACATGTTCATTCGGTAGATACGTGATCAAGGTCCAGTATTCTTACCACACCTATGCATTCATCAATATCCTGCGAATAGAGCTCTTGTCATCTAATTTTTTGGGTGTTCTTCCAGAAAAAGACCCATAGAATTTAGAGGTGCGTGAGCTTGATGGGCACAGGAGTTGGTAACACCATATAACGCCACTCAAAACGCTAAGCTTTATTGAACTGTACAGTCGCTTGAAATGTGTATTCAGTGTAACAAAGTCCTCATATACCCTCATTGAAGTTCATTGGCACGATATCCTTGTTATACAACGTCTACAGTATTGGACTTGATTCCGCACGCGAAAATGTAACCTGGCACCCGGGACGGGGGGAACCGTCGTGCTCGCTTAATTTCACAGTCCGACGCTTGCCGTGCTCATGCCGCTCTTGCGTCATGCATCAGGTCGCGTCGCGTTGGGCGTTTGTTGATTTTTCGTTCGCCGTATGGCAGATTCTTCGGAAAGAAGGCCGCGAGGGCTTTTTGTTCCGGAATAGCATCGCGCTTGGGCTGAAATAAGTTGAAGGGTGATGATAGGATATGGGCTGAGGAGCTGGTGTGTACGAAGCAGTCGCAGAGGGGCCCGGTTGGTTGGAGGTTATGCTCGTGTCCTTGTCTGAGTGATTGTTGAACATTTCGTTGGTATACGAGTTTGGGATGCACGGAAAAAGAACACAAAAATGCAATTTGTATTGAAGTACGGAGGAAAGCATGCTGATAAGATCAATTACCGTAATCGATAAGAAAAGAGGCTCTCTGGGCGGAGTTTGAAATTAGCCGAGCACGACGTTCCCCCCGTCCCGGGTACCAAGGCACTTTACTATACACAGAACGACTTATCTTCTGTGTGAGTAAAGACGGCTTGCCAGGCTAGCGAAAATGGCCGAATAGATCGAGCTCACGTGACGAAAGGGGACAGACAGACCGGCGCGGGATAACATCTGACCAGAAAGCAATACAATAACATTCGGACCACTGGTCACCCCTCTATACTGTAGTCCTTCACAACGTGCAACACACTCGGAAAGGAAGTTAAATTGACGTTGATGTCGATGTTATTGGACGTGATGCGTGGTATACGTGTTGCGGTTGACATTGGAGTGGAAAAACCAAAGTGTATGTATGAGCAGTAACGAAGATCAGAAGAGCTTTTCCAAGGGATCGATGACAGTTCCCATCTGCGTGTAGGACACTTGATTAACAACATACCAATAGCACAAAAAAGCAAACCGACTGACTTTCTTGACAACCTTCGGCAGAGTACCCCTCTGGAATCCGACCCTCGTATTCCACTCCGGGCCCAAAGGCTGCTCCATACGATGCTCGTACTGTGCCTTACTCGTATATGGATAAGGCAAATCGTTGACAAGATATTTGGACGCCTTCTTATCGCGCTTTTCTGAAATGATGACATGACCCTTCCTATAGTCAGCTCGACTTTTGGGGTCTATACCAGCGACCCTCTTGATGAGATGTGGTTTGGGAGGCGCTTTCTTTGTGCCTGTTCCGCCCCATGATCCCTACCAGAACGGTCAATAAGAAATTAGACCAAATTGAAAGCATCAGAACGCACCCATCCAGGAAGCGTTGTGTCGACTTCCTTAGGTGCATCCATCGCCATCTCACGACGCTTCGCTTCCTCAAAATCCTGGACAGTAATTAGTATCGTTGAACAAGAAGAGATTCATCAGTTCGTCTACCTTGACTACATTATCCCCAGCAAACGCGCGAGCTACCAACTCTCTCTGCTCAAACGCTTTCACACCTTTACCTTTCTTTCCCTTCTGTAAAAGTGCAGCCTCTTGCACGTCCACTTCGCTGTCAGCATCAGAGACATCTGCCCCCACGTAGTCATCCTGCACTTGCTTCTGTTTCCCTTTAGCGGCGCTAGCAGTGAGTACTGCGTCGGTATCGATTTCAACTACTGCGTCCTCCTTCGCTTGGGCTTTGCCACCGTTCGCCTTTCTCGCTAACTTCTTCATCTTGTTCTTGGACTTTGTCATCGTTGAGCTGTCCCTGTCAACGACGACCTCGTTCTTCTTCCGGTGAACTTTAGCGTCCTGGCCAGAGACTTTTAGCCATGGATTTGATGTAGAGGCTTCAGGTGCAGATACTACATCGTGTGTTTGAGAGAGGAGAGATCGAGATTTTGACTTGGAGATAACTGGAGATGGTGGAGATGAAGACGGTTCGGCGAATGATTTGAGCGTTGAGCTACGTTCTGACGGTGCTTCGTCTAGCGTCCGTGAGGTTTGGTTTGACTCAGATCGTGCGTGCTGCACCCACTGTCAGTTAATAATACATCTCATGTAGGAGTGAATTTTACCATTGTATTAGCGCCAGGTTGATAAACCATTCTACCACCTGCTCGGGACACCAATACAGAAGCAAACGTACTGGATTCCTGCTGGGTAGTATCAAGCTCCCCGTCAGAGCCTGCCTCTTGCCCCATTTCTCGCATGAAATCATCGACCATGCCATCAGCTTCTTTTTGTTTTCGAGCCATAGCATCCTTCATGAACTTCATATCGAAGATCGTCCCGCCTTTTTTGTTTTTTATACCATCTAAAGGCTGCTCTTCATTTTCGTCCCGAAGTGCTTGCAGCTCGTCGAACATCCCGGGAACGTCGTCCTCGTTGCTATCGCTCCCGCTTTCATCGTCATCTTCGCTATCTTTACCCGCAATCTTTCTTCGTAACTTCTCTCCCCGAGATAACATCTCTTCAATCTCCTCTCTACCACCTCTGACGCCTTCACCATCGGATTCGTCACCCTCGCCGTAGCCATTACGCCTCATTATGCTCTTTGCCCATTTACCCGTGTTTTTGTGCCTAAGTGTAGCCCGCTCCCTGGCGCGTTCAGTTTCATGTCTTGATCTTGCCTCTTCTTCATCTACGTCCATCTCCAGTTCATTATCTCCCTTCTCTTTCTCCTTGCGTTTGATTCTTCGGTATACTTTACTCTTGATCTTCTTCACCCGCTTGGCCTTCATCTCTGCTCGGAACATCAGTTCACGCATACGCCGAAGCTCTTTCCGTCGCTCAGCCACCTCTTCGATTGACAGAGCGTTCGCCTTGAGCATGTTCTCCTCAGTCTGGAGGACCGACGCATCGGTAGCCAGATTGGCTGTCGCGAGTAGCTTCGATATTGAAGATTCAAGAGCAGTTGTAGGCTAAAGTAGTTTTCTATCAGCACTATTCGCAATTGATTACGGTGGGACACACCTTGAACTTGGCTGCCAATTCGAGGCTGGAAACTCTTCTTTGCGTCTCCTTGGGTTGGAGTGGGAAGCTCAGGTGTTCAGCCTCTTGTATACGCTTCATTGCAGCACTCCATTTTTTAACCTCTTCCTTTGTCTGCTCATAAGCTGCTTCTCGATCAAGTCGTTCCTGTGCACGTTGCGGAAGAGGAGCAGAGAGCGTCTGTGATCTCTTCTTGCTACCCGAACCGGACTGCTGGAGAGCTTTCGCAGACTTTTCAAAAGAGGAGGAGGTATTTCCTGATGCGGAGATAGGCGCGAGAAGATCCGCTAGACTTACACCTGCGATAAACACCGTCAGAGAAAAAGCTGTCCGGTTTGATGAAGAGAGTATATACCTGCAGCCTTAGTCGGGAATTCATTTTCGTCCCCTGCCTCAGTGTGTTCCTGAAGCATGCGACGCTTCTTTGGTTGCTTAGCGGCAAGAGAACCTTCTGCTAGCTGATCGTCATCGGCTCTGCGTTTCTTGGACGAAGACGAAGTGTCTAATGAAGACACAAAATTCTGAAGTTCTTCAAGTGCACCAGCGGCCTCGTCCTCGGCGTTGGAGAGAGAAACAGAGATATCCTCGTCATCTTCATCCACGCCTTCATCCTCTTCTTCATCTTCATCCTCTTCCTCGCCTTCACCTTCACTAAGAACTTCTGTGTCCGGTTGGTCTTTTTCTTCGGCATGATACGATCGAGACTGATCACTCTTGCCATGAGGTTCGTCGTCGTCGAGAGGTTCTCCCCTGCCATCTAGAATATCCAAAACATCAATGAATTCATCATCTTCCCCGGATTCTTCTTCCTCATCTTCACTCGACTCCGAGCCTGCAACTTCTGACTTCTCGTCTCCGTCCTCATTTTCATTCAAATCGACCTCCGCGAAACGAACCTGAGCCTTCTTTTTCTTCTTGGTTTTCGATTTCTTCTGCAGTACTTAACGCATGAGGTTCACTCCGTAAAAATATATATGGAATACTCACTTTGTTGGAAAAGAACCCGGCAAACCGCTCCTCATCGCTCTCCTCAAACGCCTCGTCACTATCAATCTCTTCGTCATCGTCACTAGGCAGTTTCTCATCGTCTCCAACGAGTCGAGCCTTCAGCCTCAAGTCTTCCATGTCGTCGTCATCCCCGAATCCACCAAAACCGGTCTCTTCCTCCCGATCAAGATCTAGTGCAACTTTTGACCGACGTACTCTTTCGGGAGCGTATTCGTAGACATCATCGTCGAGCCGGCTCGCTGTCTTGGCCGCCTTTCGAGATTGGCGTTTAGCGTAGCCATTTGCATTGAACTGTTTCTGTTTTGCCAGAGAACTCGGTTTTCTTGAGCTCTTAGGCACAGAGGCAGATAATCTCCGCGCCATGAGGGTTGGTGGAAGGATTAGCACCGTGGTTCGAGTGTATGCAAAATTTTGAGCATGCTCTGTGCGTATGTAATCTCTAGGCGCTCGCAAGCGCCCTATGCCTTTTCTTCGATTTCCATGCATTGAGTACCCTCAACTGAAAAATCACTCCGTTAGGAAACATTTCAGCTAAGATCTTTGGGGTACTATAATATTGCGGGTGGACTGTCACTTGGTGAGCGTTGAAATGTGTAAGGTATCGCTTCATTAATTCAAGGTGTTGAATAGTACATCGTACTCTCGTTTCGCATGCTGCACGCAATCATGACCATATATCATCCTCTGCATATCTGCGTCTGCCCATTTGTCAGGAACAGGCCCTTTTCCGTTCTTCTCCTTCAACGCAGCAAAAACCTTGTCTCTCTCTTCCCTGGCCTTTCCCTCGCCTAAGTGCAACGCTTTGGCAGATGCCGTTGCCAGATCAACAAGTGTCTGTGCTCTATCCTTGCGTAGCAGCTCGTATACCCGGAGAGTTTTGTTGAGGGTCTCTGGTGAGTTGTCTATCATCTTGGCCAGAACAATGGCGAGAACAGCGGCATCCTCAATAGCCTGTGCTGCTCCTTGTGCCATGTGTGGTAGCGTTGGATGGCAAGCATCTCCGACCAAAGCAATCTGTTTATGTACCCAAGTCGGCAGTGGTGAATGTACACGGAGCTTCCATTCGCATACTTCTCCCTCGGGAACGAGGTTGAGCAGACGTTGTACCATCGGGCAAAAGTCCTGGTACACCTCAAGCATCTGCTTCTTTGATCCCTTAGTGGTATATGTGATAGACGGAGCCTCTGCAAAGTGAATGTCGGGTTGTGCAGTCGAGATGTTATAGATGGTTCTGTTCGAGACCGGGTATGCAATAATGTGCCTCTTTTCTCCAATCCAACGCGTCACCGCCTCGTTCTCAATGAGATCGAGAAGTTCGGGATCATGCTCAAGCTCTTCGCGCTTGAGCATAATGCGATATGCAGCCTGACCTGAGTCCTCCACATCTGCAGTGACCCCCAATGCCCTCATCATTTGGGACCGAATCTTACTCTTGACCCCGTCACATCCAAGGACGAGGTCTACTTCAGACTCGTAGGGCTCCCCGTCTCTCGGAATCAGCTTCATCTTTGGCTTTGGGCCCCAGCTAAGCACCTCATCGACCGCGGTAGCGAAATGAAAGGTTATAGCGGATTGCTGGTTACAAGCCTTGAATAAGGCTCCGGCAAGGGAAGCGCGATGGCCAACCATGTGTGGGTATGCATAGGTTTCGCGAATATAATCAAAGTTGATCTGAGCTAATTCCTCGTTCGTGGAACCTTGTCTGATACTCGTAGTCTTCAATTCCACAGCTTCCGCAGCAATGTCTTCCCAAACTCCGAGGTTGTCCAATACCCGAGCCATGTTAGGGGCAAGCTGAATTCCAGCCCCAACGAACCCGAGGTCGGAAGCTGTTTCATAAACATCGATGTGCTTAAAACCAGCTTTCGCGAGGGCCAGGGCACATGTTAATCCACCCATTCCTGTAGTTGGACATGTTTAGCGTCAGATAATGAGTTGTAGCACCAGTGATATAGATATCAACCTGAACCGATGATAACTACGTGCAGTAAGGGGTGTTCAGCCTGGATTCCGTCCATCATCTATAGGCGTAGAGAAGAAGACAGTAGGACAGTGGGAATCAAAGAGAAACATGACGATATCCTTTGCCAGCCATGTTCGTTTCTAGTTAGTGAGCCGTGGTCACCAGATGCTTCGGCGCCCGTGAATTTGCGCCATGTGGCGACGGTAGTGGAATGGAGACTAAGTAGGAGTACGATTACAATGAATTCACTGGCATATCTGCCGCGTTGACAGTAAACACAACGGGTGTAATCATTTACAGGGCTATTATCGATTATCGAGCCTGCAAGCTTTCATATGATATACTGCGGTCCGCCACCTATTATCTCAACAACATTAGGATTAGATGCAATACATGACATTCCGTTGCAGAAATTACAGCTAAACAGTACTATTAGTGATATAGGTTACCGTGAATGCTAATCCAAAGAAACTTCTAGTAGTGGTATGTCGTGGCCGCACTATCCGCTGTACTACAGGAAAGGTACATTCTTCATCTCTCCAGCAGCCAGCAAATCTTCCGCGAACGCTTCTGCCTCCTCATCTATTATATTCTCCTCGTCCTGCGCTTCCATCTCCTCGTCATACTCCCCTTCTTCACCTTCCTCATCTCCACCGAAATCCATCTCCATATCGTCCAAAGACCCAGGCATACTCGTCATACTCCTTCGTCTTTCTCTCCTCCTTCTATCGCTTCCGTCCCCTTCCTCATCGTCTTCTGACTCCGATTCCCACATCGTCGATGGCGAAGAAGAGCGTTCAGGGCTAGCACTCCTCGATGATGAGAACCCCAGTGTGTCCCTCAGACGTTCAAACGAAGATATCTGACGGAGCTGGCTGTTCCGATAATCTCCCGTGTCCTTGTCTTTGGTATCTGCCCCATTCGCAGCCGTTGCAGGAGGAGGCAAGTTATTCGCCTGTCTACTCCCAACGAGACTAAAGTTCCTTAGTCTCGCTAGCGCGGACGTATCACTCCTGGCACTCAATGCGGGTGAAGGAGGAGATAAGTCTGGTAATGGGAATTCCTGTACGGGCATCTTCCAATAATTGAAATCCGTGAACTCGGGTGCCCATTTCCGGTTAATAGGAGGGAACATTTGGTCGACGAGATCTGTCATGTGAATGTATCTGTAAGTCTAACTCATTAGCTCATAGTTCAGTGTCTTGAACAGTAACTGAGGCGAACGTACGAAGACTTGTACCCAGCCAGTTCCAAGAGTTCACATTTAACCTCTCCCGTCGTATCAATCGTGAAAATACGCGAACTGGGTACGTTGACACTTCTATACGAGAGCGCATCCGTTATCCGATTACCGAAACCGGCATAGAACGTGTTTCTCGACGCCTCGCCGAACAAGCGTTGGATATCTCTGAGACAGGCCATCTTAAATACCTCCGGTTTTCTCATGATTACCTCTCTGCAAAAGAGTAATGGTCAATCGCAGTAGCGCTGGAAGTAACAAGGAAAATTCACCGATGCAAAGAAGCAATCAACCGATCCGGAGACATTATAACCGGCCCTTCAGGAAGCTGATAATCGTTTTGCTTGATACCCTTTAGGTATCCTCTCGTCGCATCTGCTTGACCGATTGCTCTCGAGGTAAGGTACAGAATCTTGTACCCATTACGACAGATGTCCGTATACAACTTGGCAACACCAAGATGTGTCCAGTCTCGGCCTATCATAGCGAAGACGTGTCCGAGGCCGTCAGATCTACATACTCGTCAGTGTGGGTTCAAGAGAGCGTGTAAGGTACACGCACTTGGTAATAGTCCCATCAATATCAGAAATAACAACCAAATCCGTCGAATCCCAGACAAAGATCCTCGCTGTGCACGCTACTACACCCGTGGTTGAAAGTGAGAAAGTAATGGTGTTGGGGCCAGGTTTCAAGTTAAGGGATTTCTGCGTGTGGTGTCAGTACGACTTTGAACGCACAGAAACAGGGCACCCACTAGTTGGTCAGAAGTCAGCCTCAGTGTCTTGACATACTTCTTTGGCAACGCCTTGGAAGTAGGAGCCGTTTCCACCGGTTTGGACAAAGGTTGCTGAATTGGAGTCGAAGGCAGCGCAGGCGCCGACTCTGATGCCTGTGCGGCCACATCGCTAGAAGAGTCATTGATAACGGCCTTGAGACTAATTGACTTTGTCTACCAAAGCCCATCGGTTATACTTGCACTGATGACAGGTGAAAAATCTTTTGCTTACAGGAGCTGGGACCGTCGGCTCTGAGTAAGCCTCCTTCAACTCTGGCCTCTTTGCTTCACTAGGATTCGTCTTCTTCCGACTCCGACTCCACCACTGGACCCAAGATGACGAGGTAGGTGGCTGGGGCTTCTCCTTCTGCTCCATAGTTTCAGGGGGCTCTGACTGAGACCGTTCTATTTTATTCTCCTTCTTATCGTCACCTTCAACGGAAGTGGGCAAAGTTGTGGTTGATGCCGTTGTAGAAGTCGGCGTGAACGGTTCCTCATAATCCGACAACGGTGATGAAGGTCTTGTAATCACTTGACCGGCCTCCCGTGCTTTCAAGTAGGAGTCTCTCCAAAGTACAAGGGCAGACATGAGCGGTGAACTGTCTCGCCGGGAGATGTACCTTTGAGGTTTCATTAGATGTCGAAAGTGGAAATGGAAGAAACAAGAACTTACTGCTCCCCAGTCCATCTAATAACCAACCTCGGATCCTTGACCACACTCTCATCCTCTAAAAATCTCTGTAGATTCACCTTTCCCTGCTCAAACAACGTCGCCATCTCAAATTCGTCTATACCTGTCCATCGTCCATCTGGAGAGAAAACCCGTAGAGTTAGAGCTGGTTTCGTATTTCTCTTCCCAGTACGACCACGTTCCTCTTCCTCCCCCTGTTTGCCTTCAGCTTCGCCTAAGTTTGCATACCGTCTCTCTACCAAACTCAGCTCAAACTCCATCTTCTTCCCCTCAATAAACACGCGGAACTTGGTTGGGTCTGAGCCACTGACCGCTAGGAGACCTCCAGCACCATAGCCAGTAGCAGTTTCCATAGTGTCGGATTCACTTGCTCTTCTTCTGCCTTTTCCTTTTCCCTTCTGTTTACCGTCTTTGGCGGGGGCAGCACACCGTTTTCTCCCGGGGCTCAAACTCCGCCTCCTTGTTCTCGCACTCGTAGGAGAGCCTTCTAATCCGGGAGGCACACTTTGGCTTCTACCTCCCATACCGCCCGTCACAGGGACTTTATCATCATCATCATCATCATCATCATCACCATCAGATTCAGGCTCCTCATCATCAACAACTTCGGCTTCAGATACCGGATCCAAAGTAGTAGTGCCAAAAACGTCTTCTAATCTCCCCTTTCCTTTGCTATTACTAGAGGAAGGAAAATCGCCGCCGATGTCAATTGTACCACCTCTTCCCCACGAAAGAGTGTTGTTATGCTTATGTTGATGCGCCGGTCTACCACCAAAATTGAAAGACGCCTTCATAGGTGACGGTGTAGGAAAGCCACCCCATTCCCATGTGAATTCTTGGGGCGGTAGGGTTAGTTTAGTTCCAGGGAGAAGTTTGTTGCGTGATTTGGGTGTTGCAGAAGGTACTACAGGCGTAGAATCGGCATCGGGGATATTTGTGGGTGTAGATGCGGAAGGTGTAAGTGGGTATGAAGCGGTGTCACTGACTTCAATGTTGGGAGGTGGTTCGGACGTTGCACGATATTGGGCTTGTGATAGGAGTGGAGTCGGGTCAGATTCTTCTTCAAAGGTTGGGAAGGCGTATGTTCCCTGTGCTGAGCCAGAACCTGAACTACCCCGAATGGTACGATCAGAGGCGTCCCTGTCGTGATGGTACTCTTCGTAGTGAGATTCATGGGACCGGGAATGTTTGTGAAAGGATTGAGAGTGATAGCCTTCTGTGTCTATGGCTACGCCTGTTCCAGATATGAGATTAGTATTAGAAATAAACGGGAGAATGGAAGATTTACCGTCGTGGTAATTGACATGAGGGACATGTACACTCTTCCCTGTCTTACGCCTCAATGCAGCATCCGCACGCTCATCCTGCTCCTTCTCAACTTCAGTTTTTTCATTATCGTGTTCGTGCTGTGCGTTTGGGGGTGAAGGTGGTGGAGAAGGCAATGAATTTGAATGCTCCTCTGGCTTCGGGGCCTGTGCATCCAAATCCAGAAAATCCGGTTCTACCTGCGAATCCTCATCCTTCCTCGCCCCGAACCTATCCACTTGGGCATCCGTCCCACCACTCTCTGACTTTGGTGTGAGCAAAGGCGAAGTAATGAGTTCATCTGGAACATCTTCCTCCGTTTCAAAAACAAAGAATGCTTCCCCCGCTTCACCAATCTTCATGTCAAACGGAATGACTCTTCCGTTCACCGACACCGTGACCTTCTTCTCTCCCGGTCGTAAGACTTGCCATTTACCGAAACGAACGTGAAAAGGTGAGCAAGCAAGCTCCGTGGATCCGTTACTAGAGGGTCTCTGGATGACGATGACGTCGATAGCACCAGTGAGGGTTGCAGGATTTATGGGAGGAAGTTCCTTGTAGTATTGGTAGGGAGCACTGATGGCATTAACAGCACCCCGAAGATAGTTCATTCCGTCCCCGTTGTCGTGGTCAGCGTCAAAGAGTAGTGTCGATCTCGGGGATGCACGTGTTGGACGCGCAGGCCCGGAGCATGTGAAATCACCCCAAAAAGTAGGTCAGTCCACATTCGTTCGTTCGTCCGTATCCTACATGCAATATTCTCTAACTATAATAAATCTATATGGGGTGGCCTGGCAGGTACAGTACGCCCGCTGAGTAGATAGCGGTTCTACCCGCTTCATGAACTTGTGTTGCGGGCTCATGCGGGGCCCGGAAAAAGACAACGTAAGGGCTGAAAAGAAGTCTACTTGTAGTATACTCCATCCCAACAGAGGCCGAGGAAATCAAAAGGATCATACGGAAATCGGAGGATACTGTAAGCTGCAGGTTTTGGAGCAAGAAATAGCCCGGTTACAGGCCCAACAGATCAGACTAAAATCTTCGACGATTTCGCTTCGACATTCTTCGAGAAATGTTCATTCGCCGCCTACCCAAGGATCATCTTCCAATACGCAGCCTTCAGGAAGCGCTGCTGTTACTCACGGGCATAGGGAGCCCAGCAACCTCGGGACCTAGGCACGTCGATCCATTGGCGCTCACCCCAAAGCAAAAAAAAAAAGAATTACCACGAAAGTGGCTCGATAATGATTAATGATTCCCCGCTATCAACAAAATGATATCCGTACTCGTTGGGAACAAATACAATTTCATGCAAGGGCTCTCTCTCCACATGTACTAGCCTTCACCATGTGAACTACTTCTCATCGATGATCCATTCCCGGTCAATCTACGCGTCACTGTTGACTACATGGTGTAGAACTAGGATTTATAAAGCGAGAAAGAACTGCGATCGCAGTGTTTGACAAAAGATGGAACTTGATCATGCTTGGGTCCGCCTAACCTCCACTTGTCCTTGCCTTCTCTCTAAATAACACGTTTACGACGTCTTTCCAACGGTGACGTCTTTAAGAATATCCTCCGATCATTCCGAGCAGAGCACCGCAGGATATCGATGAAGATGAATCCATCACTCCTTTTCGAAATGCCAATCGTCTATTCCATGTCACGTCTATCCTCCAGTCATACCCCGATTGCAACGTTCTTTCGGAAGGAGGGAACCATTCAGAACCAGGCATGCACAAAAGAGGAGATGAATCTGCTGCGGGAATATGACGACGGGATCAAGTATCTCAAGGATACTCTGCAGAGGCCGAAGCTCTGAAGGCTGGTCATTGAGTCTTTCACAGCGTCTAGCTTGCCTTTCAACCGTGCGGAGAATTCCGGAGGAGATTTTAGTGGAAGTCATGGATTTAGTACTGGTTTACTTGGTAGAGTCTCGCAACCGCAACCGCCAGCTGACGCCCTCATCATGGTCATATAAACCATATTATTTCCTTAATGGTGATACCTGCACCGATAGGGAACTCCCAAACAGGGCGCCGACCTACGTCCTGTCTCAAGTGCCGGCTGGATGGAGAGAGATTGTCATGAGGTACACAAAGTTATGGTCTTACACTCGCGTCAACACCACTTGATCAGTACGCTGAGATGACACTGTTCGGCGGCTACAGCAAAAACTCAAAGGGACCCTCTCTACAGTTTTTCTAGCACCAAAATTGAAGTATGTCTTCCCTGGCTGAATTTTCGGCTTGAAGACGCGACCTTGCAGGATGATTTCAAGGAATCATTGATTTTTTCGTGACGTCCGCAGAATCAAGAAGTAGGTGTTGCCACTTTACGGCGATGGAATTCGAGCCATTGTTACATGCTTATTTTTATTGATTATGAAAATCTCGTCGGAGCAGGATATAACCTCACCAAGGTGGGTCCTGATTCTCCAACACGTGGTCAACTTGAGAAGCCGGAGGAGGACGGGACAAAGTGTGTCGTGGGCCTCCTCTTGAACCATATTAATTCACTGAATGAGTTCCGGATGAGAGAGAGAGTGCAGGTACAGTGATTGTCATCTGAAGACTGTACCCTGGGGCCTGCCCTCTTTTAATATCAATCTCGTATATTTTAGTTGTATGAACTGTATCATCAACTTGATGTCTCTGTAATCTAACGAATAGTTGTCAGTCTCCCAACTCCACATGTAAGTGGAAAGCCACAAAATGTGACTGACACCTTGCAGGTACTCTTAGCCAGGTGTTACTTCGGTTGAATCCAGCCCTCAAGCTGTATCATCTCACCCTCCGTCGTTCGAGAACTACGGGATTGATGCTGTGATAAAGTCGAGTATACAAAGAGCGGCCTTGGGCTAGTGTGGATGATGAGGGACAGTCGAAATCGGGTGAGGCACCGAAAGTGTTCTGTGTTGTCTATCCTACAATCTAAACACATCCTTTCGCCTGGCATGCACAGGTATAGGTATCAGGGCCAGCATGGGTCCGTTTAGTGGGCAGCGACTTCCGCTTCGTGGTCGTATAGAGGGCCCATGCGGGGCTTTTCCACGGTGTTAGCTTGGAGAGGATACGCGAGACGCGAGGCTACTCACAGG
The DNA here is from genome assembly GCA_001466705.2 of Moniliophthora roreri. Lineage (NCBI taxonomy): Eukaryota > Fungi > Basidiomycota > Agaricomycetes > Agaricales > Marasmiaceae > Moniliophthora > Moniliophthora roreri. The sequence continues at coordinate 380,828 of LATX02000100.1, read as the reverse complement.
AATGTTTCTCTCCCTGCCAATGAATAATATTAGCATACGTAGAAATCTAGAGCAAGAACATGCACCATTTGGTACCATCGGGGAACATGGGCGCTGCGAGGAACGTAAGCCTCGGAGACGCAAAGGTATTGGAACCTACACACCAATAACAGGGTCTGGGTGCTTCATAGCATTGAGTTGAGCTTCTGCTTTCTCAAGGATAGCTGCCAGTTCTCTAGGATCCTGTACATGACTGTAAAAAGGTTAATTAATGGCACCTAGACTCCAAGGAACATAACACTCACCGATTCCTCTCAAATTCTGCCCGAATCAACAACGCCTCCTTCCGCCAGAGATCCCTGTTGACAGTCCAGTCGAGTGCATTTGTAAGATACCTCTTGTAAAGAGATTTGACGTAGAATCTATGAGCGGATGAAAAGGACGACATGGTAAGGGCTTTTGGGGAATCGAGAACAACCGGAGTATGTGGTCTAATAGTTAGGGTTAGGTGTTGTCAGCGGCTGTGCAATTTTTTTGAGTCTGACCTCCACTACCATAGCGGAGCCGCATTCATGCACCATGGACGTGCATTCTCGTTTCTCCCAGTTTGATAACCAGAGCAAGAGGACGAAATCAGGACCTCAGGCGACGAAACCCAGGATCATGGCGGACTCCAGCCCAAAGGCCCAGCTACCCCGCAAAACTTCGAATGCAGCTAGCTCAAGCAGCGCTAATGCATCTTTGTTTATTCGTCGGCCAATTGCCACGAACTCGCGTGTCAAGCAGGATGAAAAAACGCGCAAAGACATGTATTTGTCGTTTGTCAATAATGCATTGCATCAAAAGTCGCTGGTATGTCTTGTCATCTCTCACGCGAGCAGTGGTCTTACATATTTGCAGGGAATAACAGAGCCTTTCGATGAACTTGTAAACCAATTCAATCCCAAGCGATCACCTACGGAGCTACCTTTCCCTCAGCCAGCTCAACTACGTTTATGGATATTGGCATTATCGCATGTGGTATCACGATTAGAGCGTACGCATGTAGCTCTCGTAGAATCCATCGTCAATATGCCTTGGGTCACGATGGACACTGCAACTGTTAAATCATACACTGTTTTTATCGGTGTACTGCTCTCCGCACGACCAGAGTATTTATCTCTCGTCTTGAGCAAGATCGCGCAGGGCTTTACTTATCGTACGTCCGACCTCTCTCAAATTATCAACTCCGCTAATGGTCTTCATAGAATCAGATATCCAGACCGTCACCTACACATCACCCGACTCTCCCTCAACTTCAACGTCCCCACCACTCACCCGCCGAATAATCTACGATCGCCTCCACTACCTCCTGCGGCACCTGCTCTCCTTAATCCCTACTCTTCCTTCCACACTCATGCCTCTCTTGACACGAAACTTCCCTCACAAGCGCCAAAACACCCGTTCCCAATCAACCTACATCAAGAATCTCCTTCGTGTGTCAGCGTACTGTCCTGAACTGGCAGATGGGATATTAGAGCTCGTTATCGATAGGGCTATTCAGATCGACGTACGCGTCTGGGCTTCTCGCTCTCATTTGCTTGTGGCTGACGAGACGTGACAGGTACAAATTCAAGTCGAGATCGACGACATCGAAGATGACATAGATGATTCTGATAATGATAACGCTAACAATCTACCCTCATCCTCCGCCGAAATATTTGATATCGATCTCGATACTGTTGTCGGTCAAGAGTCGTCTGATACCTCAGACTCCGACTCTGACGATGGTGATGATGCCGACTCGGATTTTAGCGATCTCTCATCCGAATTCGATTTCGACGACGATGAGAGAAAAGCCGAGTTACCCATGAACGTCAAGCACATCGCCGAGATGGTTAAAAAGCTCGACGCGATACTGACATTGCTGTTTGGGCACTTGGACAAGGTTGCTGGCTCCTTTAATTCAGCATTGTCTATATCAAAGCAAATGGAGCCACCGTTACCTGCAACGTTACCTGAGCTGCCTCCATTAGACCTTCCCACACCTACAGTCCTTACACCCATCCCGATAGTGGATATCTACGCCCAAACGCGCTCCTTATCGTCACCGGCTTCGTCGAGGGCGTCAACACCCGTTACACCTTCAACATCAGACGCGACATCACTCCCTCCCTCCCTATCCTCCGGAAACACAACCTCAGAAGAAACATCTTCGACACACACCCGCCAAATGCACTTCCACACTCTCCTATCCATCTTTGACCGCCTTATCCTCCGAACTTTTAAATCTCGATACACCCAATTCCTATTATTCTGGTACACCTCCCTCGATGCAGAGTTTGCTGATATCTTCCTCGGCATGCTCGTCGATCGGTCATTATACGCCTCCTCCTTGCCTTCTCACACCCACAACCCCCAAGAAGGACAAGGAGCAGACACCATCACCCGCACCTCTGCAGCGTCATATATTGGCTCCTTTGTCTCCCGAGCCAATTTTGTCGATAAAGAAGGAACAAGACGGGTTGTAGGTATTTTGTGCGAGTGGTTAGAAGCACATCTCATTCTGCCACACACGCACACGCACACACAACAGGAGGTATTCTACGCCGTCGCGCAGGCAGTGTTTTTGATCTTCTGCTTTAGGTGGAGAGATTTACTCGTCGAGTCCGAGGAAGAAGACGCGGATGCACCTTCTCAGACGGAAGATACACCTACTGCTGGACCAGGCCCTGGGCAAAAGTGGCTACCAGAACTCGCAGTTGTACAGCGTGTTGTAATGTCTCCTCTGAACCCACTTAGGGCAATATCGCAAGCTGTGGCGAAGCAGTTTGCAAAGGTTGCGCATGCTACTGGGTTTCTTTATGTTTACTCGATTATGGAATCCAATAAACGGACTACGGAGGATGGTGGTACGGGTACGGGTACAAGACACCCAGGACAAAACGGGGTGCAGGTACAGGATCTGAATACATTTTTCCCGTTTGATCCATATGGCCTCCCGAGGTCAGGAAGGTATATTGAGGAGAAATATAGAGCTTGGAGGGATGTAGCTATTGATGAGGAGTCTGAAGATGAAGATGAGGATGAGGAAGACGAGGAAGACGGTGAAGAAGAGAAGGAGGAGGTCCAAATGAATGTTAGCACGAGTGTACCCCCAGATGATGGTCTAGGTGTCTCGTTTGGTGCGATGAGCATAAGTCCTGCAAGGCAGGGGATGGTTGCTATGGAAGCGCTAGGGACTGGGTCATGATAGGTGTATAGATATCGTTGTTATTGCTTGCTTTCTGTTTGTTGGTTACCTATTCTATCATTTACTGCGTGTTGTACTCATTGGTTCCACTACTCGGTGTCCATGTCATATTATTAGTCCTCGCTACACCACATTGTCAGAGGTCATGTAATGTTTACCGTTTCAAGTCTAGTCCTTATCCGAGCTTGCTACATCAGTTTGAATAGTAGCCTACCTATGCATATACACTATTTTACAACACATTGATATACATGATACAGATATATGCCTCAAGCCCAACTCAAGCCTACAACTTCCCCTTCGCCTCCACCATCAACCCTTCTAGCCACCCCATCACTCTCTCCGTAATCTCATCCTTCGCCTCAACCATTAACCAATGACCTCTTCCTTCCAATGCTACGTCCTGCAAACGCGGAATAAACTCGTGTGCCTTGCATATCATCATTTTAGTAGTGGTTTTGTCAAGGGTGCCCCAGATGAATAGGACAGGGAGGTCTGGTCGGAGGTTTGAGGGTAAGTTGGCGGCGAGTTCCTCCTGGTGGCGGAATCGCGCTGTACGATAGTAGTTGAGGGGCCCGTTCATGCCTTTGCTGAGTTCGTTGCAGATGACATGGAGTTCCTGTTTGACTAGTTAGATGTTGCGTCGTGTGTAGGCGAGGGAAGATATGATAATATACTTTTTCATTTAAGACGAGATCGCCATTCGGAATCTCAAGTTCTCTAAATGGGTTTGGCCCGCTAGTTGACAGATTGGTAAGATTGAGATCCATTCCTGCAGTGGGGGACTGGTATACGAGTCGGGCGAAGGTATCGATCTGTACATGACCAGGTTAGAAAGGAAAAAGTAAGATAAAAGCATACTTGCGTTATCCTCAATCTGCTTTGTGGACCGTCTGTCACTGAAGTACACCATATACCCCAAGTCTGGAGCTCGTTTGGCTACTTCTTCTACAGAGATGTAGATAGGCGACGGAGGTGTATAGGCGACGGAAAGTCTACGATGTGTTCGTGAGTGTTTATAAATGAAAGACGTGGCAAACACACATTACCAATGCCAACAAACGGTCGGGGTGCCAAAGTGCGAAGCGGCCCACTGTGAATGCTCCCCAGTCGTGACCAAGAACGACGGCTTTCCTAATCTCAAGAAGGTCCAAGAGAGCTGCAAGATCATTACAGAGTTTCTTGGTGGTATATTCTGAAGGTTCAACAGGTTTGTCTGTTCCCCCATACCCAAGCATGTCTGGCACGACGACCCGGCAGCCTTTTTGAACCCAAGGTCCGATTTGGTACCGCCAACCATACCTGACACGACGCATTTCAATTCAGTAACTTCAAACGTCGTGAGGAAAGTACTCTACCAAAAATCAGGAAAGCCGTGAATGCATAATAGTGTAGGTGTTCGCTTTGAATTATAATTTTGGGGTTTCTGGTCGATAAAATGATACTTTCGACCTGTTTTGAGGCGTTCCGTTCTGTGGTTAAAGCTGCTGGGATCTTGAGGGTTCATCGAGGACCGGATGTTCGGGCTCTTTTTGAACCCGGAGTCGCGTAGTAAGTAGCTGAGTTTGAAAACAAAGTCCGGCTCCGAAGTGGCCAACAATCGCTGACAACAGAGGCTGCGCACATGTTATTAGTCACGTCTGGCCTTTGACCACCGCCTCCGCCAAAGTCTTGCTCGACATTATCAACCACCACCATCCCCGTATCACCTTTACACCATCCAACAAACCTCGACTTTTTTCTTACCTCTCGTCCTTCTTCGACTTTTCTTTGTTCGACTCTGGTCTCGCGACCCGTATAACGAATCAAGTAAGGTCTGCCAGTTCTTTGTCTTAGCTAAATTTTCTCTAAGACCTAGAAAAAATTCCTTCTAGTTGTAGCCATGTCTGCTCCAATAACCTCATCTGCACCTGCTAGGACAGCCAATAAATCTAGCTCGAAAGCCCAGACACGCGGCGGTGCCACACAGGGCAAGAAGACGAGGGTGGTGAGGCGAAGAGGCAGGGCGAAGGGTATTGTTGATAGCGATGATGAGATTGAGAGGGAGGCTCGCACAGATTCAGAATCAGAGGACGACATATCTTCGATGGAAGACTCAGGATCAGAGAGCGAATCAGAAGATATCATAACCCACTCTCACCCTCGCACGCCCAGTTCTAGCCAGAGTCCACAAGAAGCACCTCCCATACCCGACGCAAAAGAAGCGGCATCGTTCTTTGGCAGTTCGGGCAATTGGTCGGAAATGGTTGCAGATGAGACGACGAATGGACCAGCGGACCTTCCTGTCATTGACTTTTCTGAGCTGGATAGTCACATCGTCCCCGTTCATGTTCATGTTCCCGCACGAAAACAAAAGAAAACCCATAAAAAGCAACGCTCAGCTGCTTCGGTTACTCAGGCGTCGCCTGTAGCAACGGTATCTGTTGATGATCACGGCGACTCATCAGCGGCACCTACACCCAACAGTCGTCCCAACCGGTCGTTCCCCCGGCGACCACACGGCCAATCAGCACGGCAGGCCTATCAGGAAAGGCTCGAAAGCGACCCGTCTTACGTTCCCACCGTAGGAGAGTTCTGGGGCCATGACGATCGTTTATTGGATAAGAACCTGCGTAGTTTGAGTAACTGGTGGCGAGGTCGATGGCAGGGCCGAGGTCGGGGCCGGGGCTTCGTCAGAGGAGGCAGCAAAGGGGGGTTTATGGGAGGGGGTTCGATTGGGAAGGTTGATCAAGCGAACGGAGACGTCGAGGAGAGTGCTGAAGCTCCTGAAGTACCTCCCGTTGAACGCACCTGGACACACGATGGTTTTGAGGAGATGAAGCGAAATGAAGAGCGCCGACGTGCACAACAGCAAACGCAGAGCCAACAGCCTTTCAGAGGGGCTGCTAATACTCGGGGTAGAGGCGGCTTCTCTCTGAGAGGTGGACGTGGTGGAAGAGGCGGATTTAATTCTATCCTCCGTTCACACTCGCCGTCTGGTGGCTCGCGGGTGTGGTATGTCATGAAACCAGAGCGTATGTGGACTAAGCAGTCGGAGCTATTCTTGTATCTCGACCCATCGCTGAAGCCGCGTTCTGGTCAAGCCGCTGGAATTCGAGTCAAGCTACCAGGCGAACGTAGTCAGGCAACCAAACTTCCTTTGAAGGAGCTGGCTGCGATGTCCAGTCCCAAGCCTGCTGTTACATCGACTACCAGCATTAGTGGCTCGGACTATGGTGGTAACAAAATCGTTGTCCGTCTTCCCAAACAGTCCAGCAAGAAGTCAGCGGATGTCCCTGACCACGGTGCTCCTAAAGACGAACCATCTCTTGATGAAGTCTTCACAGTAAGACCCCGACTGGTCTCTCCCAAACCCATACCGCTACCAGACCCGTCTTCGTCCAAAGCGCCTGTAAACTTACCAAATAGTACACACGCTGCCCCCTTGACATCGACGCAGCCTGCATTGGATTTGACAGCCCAACAGAAGCTCGAACAAGTTTCCGTCCAACCCCAGTCATCGGACCCTCAGCGCCGGGCACAAACTGAAGAAGCTGTTCTTCGCAATCCCTCGAGTGAGGTTAACCGTGATGCGCAGAATGCTCCTACCAATGATGCGCGTCCCGAGCTGCCACCCATTCAGACGAGTTTCACACCCCCAGTTCCCCAGGGCTCTCCTGCATATGGCTCGCCATATGCTTACCCTCCTCCACTTCCTCCTGGTGTCGCCGTCAATTCAATGGGCATGCCTTACGAGGTTGCAACTGGGCGTCCCGTATATTTGCCAGTGCCGACCATGTACGACCCTCGTTCCATGATGCCACCGCCCGCTGCGCCATTTGTTCCTGGCCACATGCACCACCGTTCATTATCCGACTTTAATGCGCAACCTTCCCCACCTCCCCAGTCCGTCAACGGCTTCATTGATTACAACACCGGGCAACCTTTCTTCTCGTTCCCTCGTCAGTCTTCGCGTGTACAGATTCGACCTCCAGATGGGTACCCCTTTAGGATGGATGCAGCTGGTAGCAAGAAAGAAGCGGGAAAGCCCTCCGGTTTAAGATCAAGTGCCATTGCGTTTGAGCCCACCCGTACAGAAGATGGCTTCTTTACCGCTCCTCAACCAAGTGAAGAAGGCAATGGAGAGGGCACTCCAGGCGAGGAGCCTACCCAGCCAGATGCTCGACAAATGACGGGTTACGATCCCTACCAACACCAGTACTATTATCCCGATGCATATAACTATAACCCATACATGGACATGCCACAAATGGGGCAATATGGAATGTATCCTCAAGACCATATACCTCAAGGGACTGTTTACTATTGATTATCACCTTCTGTCTTCGAGTGTTACCCTTTGTCTTTCTTGATTCTTTGGTCTGTTTGGTCTATACTACATTTCTTTGGCCTGTCCTGCATTTCCACTCTCACGTCTCACGCATACACCACACATTGTTTCTACTACATGCTCATGATTCATAAATACAGCTCCTCGTACGTACACTGACCATTGGCATATCACATCTCATCTGTCCTCTCAGACTTTTATTCTTCTCATTTATGCTGTCGTTGTCGATTTTGCTCTTTTATGCGTATACGAACTACTTCGATAATCGATAATAGCCTTTGTAATTCTGCGGTTACTGTTGTCTATTGATCGCCGGGCGTGGCGACTTTACACCGTCGATATTAGAAAAAGAGAGACGTTCAAGATTCAAAAATAATTCTCAGAAGCAATTTTCGCAAAGAAGTGCTCCGAGGGAATCTTGCTATCGTGACGCTCGAGAGACGCTCGGAGTCCTTTTTGCGATTTCTGCACTCTACGAATTGTTTTGAATCTTCGATCAGTGTTGGGGAGGCTTAAGCGCCCGTTTCTCGCAGCGACTGGCGGACGCCAGCTCAAATTGTCGCTCATTGCACAAACACGATGATACATAGAAATCATGAAAAGTTGCATGTTCACAATTCTGTAGTCAATCCAATGTCAGTTTTCCTGCTCAGATTGAGGTGGCTACTAATAAACTCCAGACTCCCTGCCACACCGTATACTGTGTCCAGAACCCTTTGCACAACTCTCTCATAAGGAGGGGGCGCGCCGCGCCAAGAGGGCATCAAAGAGCAGAGTCGACACCCGACTTTACCAAGTACTCCTCATCTATAGTACACCGTCAAAAGGTCTCAATGTATGTCGCAACAGACTTAGTATACTTGCTGTGGTACTATTCATATCGTTCAATGATGAAACCAAGGGATATCGCAAACGAGCAATGTAATCGGAAGGAAGGATGAGCGGCATCAACCCAGGCTCTGAGAGCAGTATACTCAAACCAAGGCGAATACACTCCCACAAAGGCCCAGTCAATAAGTCAGACCCGGTTATCCTTGTCGAGGAGGATGTTCCGCAAGTACATCAAAGTGGCAAAGCACTAGCAGTAGTGATGTATCAAATTTGAGGTATTGTAGTATCCTGTCATCTCCACGCATGTGAAATCCAATCTGTGCGCGATGGTGTTGCCGGTCGTGCCAAGCAGCCATACCTGCATAGGTGGGGAAAGGGTCCTGGGTGTCTTCCCTGAAATGACCGCCTTGACAAGGTCAGGGCTGTCCGGCTGGATGTGGTAGAGGTACATCCCGTAGCTGCCGAATATAGGAATGCAGCGTGAAGACGACTGGAGCCGACGCCACCAGCATGATGCATGCCAGATTGTGAGAAAACATTCTCCGTCAACGTATTCCATGGTAAACACTTCGCTGTTGGCATTACCGGTGCCAGTGAAGACGTGTTTTATCGCTACTGCATAAGGCTTGAGGCGATAAACAGGGGTTCATTCCAAAATGTCCAATTCAGGGATCCTACCCATAGCGTCGTTGACCTGGTCAATGCTCTTGATTAAGTCCTGAAGCTCATCGTCGGAAAGTGTGTCGACAGATGAGGACACTTGACGCAGTTTGGATGGGTTGAATATGGTCTGCTCGTTTCTCACGAAAGCTTGGACGCGCACCTTAGGATTGGCATAACCAGCAGAAGATGGTTGAGAATCAAGAATGAAGTTTGTGGGACACGAACGTCGAACGTTCCCACGACCAGGGTTGAAAATACCGCCCTGACTCCGTTACTACTGTAACGATGGGTTGTGCCATCCTCGAATCTTGATGAATTCCGCCGCGTACTTTCACTAACATTTTGATTATTTCTCTGGGAGGTGCGTCAACGTGGGATTCTATGTAGCCCCCGGTCGTTACAAGTATACTTCTGCTTTAGGTATTCGCACACTATAAGTAAACGCTTTATTGACACTGTTTGGCAAAAAAAAGAAAGAAAGAAATATGGCAGGAAACAAGTTTTCAACAAATAACTTGTTCATCGACTAAGGAAACCATAGTATCTGCTGCCTTACTGAAAATGCAGAAAGACGACAGCACAGGCGAGGCATGTGGCGGCCGCTTGGGTTAGCGGTGGCGGAAGAATATGAAATGGGTGGCGCACGCTATGCATCAATATGTCCAACCTTCAATGGGACTCAGATGTAGTCTTCAGCTAGCCAGCACACTCTTCTGGTAAAGCCACTGCATTGTCGACGTATAGTGTCCGACCGAGTAACTTAGACGGCCCAGGGACACTATAAGGTCGGAGAAGGAAATATCGTGTGCACCGAATGGATTAGACGTCCAAGCGACACAGGGCGGAAGGGCTTGGCGTACCGAATGTGTGGAGCAGAGAACGGTACACACAATTCCGAGAAGGTCTCGGGCTCAAGGCAAGTCGAGGGATATCAAAGAGAGGACGGGTCGAGCAAAGGAAGGAACCCAGAGAACCCAGGTTATATCCATCCAGCTTTACACTTTCTCCCTGGTCAAGTTGAAAGTCCCTGACGCGTTTGCCATCCACGAAGTTATGAAAGAGGACCTTGTCATTGTGAAGCTGATATCCGTGACACTTACAGCCCGAGAACCGACTCATTCAAGTCTGTTGCAGACTTAACACTAAGAGAAAGATAGTGGAATCGCAGGCTGCAGAAGGGCTCGTGCATCCAGTTGTTCTGGGGAGAACAGAGATGCAAACCCTCTTGGATTCTGTGGCCTGAGCACTGAGACAGGTGTTTTGGCCACGCCGGCGGACATTTCAAACATGAAACAATTTAGATTGCTCGGATTTTAGCCTGTAAAGGTCTACAATTCCATGACGGAATAAATAATTCTCTGAACTGAGTGTAATCATCATTGCTATCATAGGAGAATCGATGAGCGGCATGGTAAAGATCAGAAAGATTGCGCATACCTCGCGTCGCAGATAGTGAAGTCGAATTTCCGGAACAGATTACCCAAAATCAGGTATAGCTCACACCATGCCAGGCTAAAGCCAACATGAGCGCAAGCGTCACGCGAACAGCAGATAACTCACTTTTGACCCAGGCTATTGTTCCGAAGGAGGTAGTTAGTCGTCTGCTCTGGGTCATGGGAAGGAACTGAGCGCTCACCAAGTTCGCGGACCCCTGGAGAAGGGTACCAAGTACTGGGATTCGATTTCTTTAGAATTGGGTTGGAGCCAGCGCTCCGGTGAGAACTCGAGAGGATTTGGGAATACATCGGAGTTGCAGTGGAGAAAGACACAGCTCATTTCAACAATAGTCTGTGGGACTCGATTAGAACCTCATTTCCAGAAACTATGGGCGCAATATATTTGAACGTACTCCGCGAGGGACATAATACCCTCCAATTGAGGCATCCTCCGGTCCTACTATTCGTGGAAGAGGAGTGACGACACCATGAGAGCACCGGAGGCATTCCTTAACAAAGGCGGTCTGAAAAAGGGAAAATAAGTAATAGATACTGGAATTTTGGCAACTATAAACGTACGAGGTAAGGTAGCTTCTCCAGCACAGTGTAGCTAACGTGCATATCACGGACGGGCCATGCTTCTTGAAGTTCACTGACAAGACGCCTGACGATTGAAGGTTTCCGCAATGCATGAGAAATCCCAACGGTACAGGCGCTTGCCACCGTTTCGCTTCCGGCACTAATCAAATTAAATGCCTCGGACACAAGGGATGCCTTTGAAGGACGTGGAATATGAGTACTCCCTGATCCTTTCTGAGGTGCAAGCAAATGGTGATATATGGTCTCGTGTTCTACGAGTTGCAGCTCAGAATCGTCCTTCATGTAGGTCTCGATTTGAGACTCGAAGACTTTCTTTTGATCCAGCCACACAAGGAACGATGGATTCAGCTTGGCAACGAACCACCGGGGCATGTTGAGGCCAATGTCGATCAGAATAGGAAAATGTTTCTGCACCTGAAGGGTGTCGACAGCTGCTCGTTGAGCAGTCGTCAGCGGATGCTCGAAGTAGGGATCGCTGACGGTATTGAAAGAATTGGCAAAGCAGTACGAGGATATGATGTCCATAGTGACGCTCCTAATCGCTTGGTTCATATCGATCTGATCCTTGCTCGAAAATGATTGAAGCCGTGAGATAAGGCGGTCGACCTTGATCAGTATCAGGACGATGGAGCCAATACATGAAAGGCTACTCATGAACTCACATTCTTCTGAACAACATTCTCCAGTTTCAAAATGGATCGTCGCGAGAAAAGAGGATGGATAATCCCTCTTCGTTCCTTTGCTTTATTCATATCCAAGTAAGTACCTGATGCCTCCGGGAATGGGAAGGCATTGTAAAGCGACCGAGATTTTCCAAAGGTTGATCCACGAGTGTATATGTCATGGTAAGCATCGACAGTGGAGAAATGCAGCTAAACATTGCGCCATAAGTTCCAGATGGGACGAGAGCTATAAAGAGATGGCATTACTGTGTCTGGACCAACTCTCACAACAGGGCCTAGGCATTTCTTCGATGAGTATGTTATATTGTGGATGAAAGTTGTTTTGCATACCATAAACTTTGTGGAGATCCTGCAAATGGTAGACAAACTTGCCGTCCTTGACGACGTCATGATAAGCACGATAAAAAGTAGTCAGTGCAGCCAGTTTTGGTCCCGGGAATTTCCTGAGGGGATGCAAGAAAAGTCTGTAAGCACCAACAGCCAGAACGTATGATGCACAGAGTATGCATGCTAGTATGAGTATGGGGGCCATGGGAATGGACGGATGTTACTCTTGACACTTTACACTTTATAAACATCCACCGTCCGCTTGTCATTGCCAGATAGAGACCATCAGAATAAGCCTGGAAATATATGATATCTCAATTAGAAACGGTACGGAATCTCCGAATTGTCGAGTTTCCGGCGCCATTGCATTCCAATCGAACCGCCAGGCGAAAGCTTCGTTACGAAGATTGTTGTGAATCCGAAATGGCCAGTTTCATGACCGGTTGATCTGAAATCTAAAAGGGTCAGGTATTAGACCTCATCCATGGTGACGGCAACACAAAACAACATACGAAGATTGTCCTAAGTTGGCGTTGTCTTGATAATGCCGCAGATCCACCCGCCATTACCACCGTGCCCGATGAGGTCATTCTTCTAATGGAGCCGCGTGTTGTGTGCCCAGAGCGATACGTAGGAGAGCACTGATAATAAATGCTACCGCCACCACGTCAAGATGGTGACTGGGCGGGCGCGTCGGTATGGGATGACTGCTGGGATGGTGTCACAGTTCACCTTCTCAGGCGTAGTTTCCAGAGAATTCTAGCCATCCAGAGTTATATTTTCTTCGGGTGTAGCCTGATTTCGATGACAGTGGGCGCGCTGTTGGCATCAACCTGTATTCACACCTCGTGAACTTGCGGATAGAGAATGGAGCAACGGAGCTTCAGCATCCGGTCATTTGGAGAAAATCGGATGAATTGAGATATCTGATAATTCTCATGAGGCTGAAGAGGATGGTAGTCAGAAAAGAAGCCGTAAGCCGAGGATCTATCTACGTCGACCACAAACTCCGCCGTTTTTTGCGCTGGAAACTTTTGATGGCACTTTCCTCTCTCCTTGCTGGCAATGGGAAGAAAATTGACACTGAGCTCGATGCGCTCTTCAAAAATCCGGTATGTTCTCAGATACACTAGACTTGTGTCATATTGAACCAGATGTAGACCCCGATTGCAAAACAATTGCGACCTCAAGCCACAACTTCAGAAACTTCTGCAGAAGCATCATCCCCAAGTGTTATCTTTGGTGTCGTACATAGCGGTCAATTGAAGCGAAAACACAACGCAGAGCCCTCAAACTCGCACAAACGACACAAGAATGGGATGGACACGAAGTTGGAAGTACGATCTGATTCCAAGCAGAAGGAAGACAGATTCTCGGGACAACAGCGGGGAGGGAAGAAGAGAAGAGCTTCTGGCTCAGGTTTAAAGAGCGATGATGCAGGGGAAAGTGATGGCAACGAGGACAACTCCGACTTGGAGGACGCCTATCTCCAGAAGTCACTCAAAGGGAAAGTAAAGGTCAAAGACGAAGAAGAAAGAGATCTTGAAGACGATGGCGACAACGACAGAGACGCAGTTGAGGATACCGACTCTAGTTCTGAGACGGACACTCCCCCACAGCATGAGTCTCTTGCCCAGTCACTCAAGCGAAACACCAAATCGAAAAACATGAAAGTCAAGTTCGTGCCTACAGATGAAACAATGGATCAGCGAAATGCTAGAACAATTTTCGTTGGGAATTTAAGCGTAGAAGTCGCCCAGAAGAAGGTACGTTCCGACGGTTCTTTACCCGCTTTTCTGCTAACCGCAAAACTATAGCCTCTCCGGAAGCAGCTTCAACGTCACATAGTATCATTGATGTCTACCACCGGCCCAAAGCCCAAGGTTGAATCAATCCGGTTCCGCTCAGTCTCATTCGCCACACCGACAAGCGAACTACCTGACAATGGAAAAGATAACGCTGGCAGCTCATCAAAATCGAAGGGTGCCAGCTCGCGTAAAGCGCAACCACGACAACACAATATTGAGCGGACATCGTCGTGGAGGGATCAGAATGCCGAGGGCGAAAGCACGAAGGAGTTCCTCACTCCCGCGCAGAAGAAAAAAGTGGCCTTTATTAAACAAGATTTCCATGAGTCTGCCGACAATGTCCACGCCTACATCGTTTTCGGACATCCAGCTCGAGACACTTCCGCATCTACAAAGTCAAATCTTCCTCCTCCCCCTGTAATCATGGACCCGTACGAAGCAGCGAGTCTTGCTAAGGAAGCGTGTGATGGGACAACCTTCATGGGACGTATCATCCGTGTTGATGTTGCAGCGAAGAATGCTTTAGCTGCTACCGCTGACAACGAGAATCAGGTTATCAAGACTGATACAGACCCTAAACGATGCGTGTTCGTGGGTAACCTGGATTTCGAAAACCGGGAAGAAGATGTCAGAGCGTTCTTCGAGGGCCTGATTATCGCCGAAAAGGGACCACGGCTGATACTGCCTAATGACGAAGAGGAACGGGGTGATGAGAAGGGTGCTAGCAAGCTACAGAGATGGGTGAAGCGGGTCAGAATCATTCGGGATAAAGAAACTCAGTTAGGCAAGGGGTTCGCTTACGTCCAGTTTACCGTGAGTTCATTGCGGGTTCCCTTCCATCTGTCTCACCCATTCATCAACCGGTTCACAGGACCGAGAATGTGTCGATGAAGTCTTAGCGCTCGAACCTTCCAAACTCAAGCTTGCCAAAAGAAAACTCCGTGTTGAGCGGTGCAAGACTTTGCCAGGGGTAGCTACCAAAGTGTCATCGTCTGTCAAAGCTTCTAAGTCTTCCATGAAATTCCCATCTCGTCATTCCGCGTCTGTATCCGTTCCTAAAGGAGATCCAAGTCTCGGAGAGAAGCTCGTGCATCTCTCAAAGGAGGAAAGGAAAAAAGCGAAGGCGACTGATTCGACTCGTTTGGCGAGACGACTTGCGAAGAAGAAGGCGAGAATGGCACTGGCAGTACCTGGGAAGGGTTCAGGTTCGGAGTTGAAGATCCAGGGCAAGGACAGGAACAGAGAAAGAAAAAGTGCAGCCGCCAAGAAGGGCAAAGGAAAACACGGCGTCGGTTCGGCTACCAAAGGGAGAGTACGCAGTGATAAGAGCGCAGCGAAGAGGAACCTTAAAAAGTAGCACGCGTGCCTCGTACGCCCAAGGAGAAGGGTTACTTTGTTTGTCCCGCACCGGTACTGTTTTTAAAGTAGCTATGTATAGGGAAAACTCAACGATTGGACGCCGCGTCCGCCATCCAGTATTTTGATTCATCTATGAGTCACCAATGCGCCACTGATTATCCAGACGTATAGTTACATTGTTCATTTCAGGTGCTACATACTCAAGCCACTACAGGATCCCTGAACCATGGGTTTACACGTTTTGGTGATCCCGCAGAGCGACGAGCCACAGAGGGTACTTCGGATCTCTTCACAGTCTTGTATGCTGGCCATTCGGCAAGCCAAATCTTCATCGAAGCAAGGGCCTGTTTCTGGACAGCGGCGATGGTGGGGTCAACAGCAGCACGTGCAACGGAGAGATCAGAACAATGAAAACCATCTCCGACAGCAATTGGCATTCGTTCCGTGCTAGGGACATTCAATCCCTGTGCAGAAACAGTAGCTTCTCGCCATGGATCACCTAACGTATGTCAGTAAGCGTTGTGGAAGATGGTTATCACCCAAGATACTCACGAACGCCGTTCGCAAAGAATAGCCGGTCGACCTTGAGATTCCACCCGCCATACTTCTCATTCGTTGCCTTGACGCCGCCTTCCATGTCAGGTGGTGAATCGAAGACGTCAGAGAACATCCATTGGCATTGGCGCTGATAATACGGTGAATATCACAATAACGAATTCCGATGGAAAGAGAACATACCAAATCATAATCAGGTTGGACAAGACGAGTGACAACAGCGGGTACAGCGGGTGGTGGACCATCCTGCAAGTAGCCAACTTCATTACATCTGAGTGGATATCAGCCTTGCAAGACACCGACGTCCAACGTATGATACGTACACAAACCAGAACCAGGATCTGCCAGCGTTATCAACGCTGGTGTCAGTGTAGTAATCCTGGGTTGGATCATAACTTCCGAGACAGTCCCTGAAAAAAGGAATGAATGAATGACCAAGTTCGGTGTTGGTGCTCTTACTCAACGGAGTTATTGCCGCAGACTGTAAATTACCCGTCAGTCGTTACGAATTTAGGATCGGATTTCGTGTGGACTCACGATTAGAGAGATAGCCATCCCGCCAGAAAGCACCCCAGGCGGCAACAGCGTGTTCGCTACCCCATCCTTCAGCTGGTGCACTCACGCCATTCTTGACTTCAAGAGCGTCACAGAACTGGCGGAACACGGTATTGGGGCCAGAATTGGGTTGGAGTGACTGCCAATCCCACAGATTGTTTCTGACTAGACCGCAAGAATTAGAGCTGATGATATCCGTTGGACTTCAGGGCTACTTACGCGCGCCTGCAACGTCATCCAAATGAGAAAGTTCGTTCAATCCAAAGTTCTCCTTGAGGGCTTGAATCGCAGTTGTATTAGTACCCGAAAAGACTTCATCGACATGGGCAATTGCGGCCTCGACATCGGCGGAGCAGTTCTTTGCCATGTTCTGGCGAATGGGTTCGAAGTATTCCCAATAGTCACTACCAGCAATTCAGTAAATGAACGAGGCAAATGGAATACCTGCTCTCACAAGATAGCCTCAACGACCCCTGAAGATGAGTATCCGGCCCAGAAGAGCCCAGGTTTGCTGTCGATTGAGGTTAGATGGGATCCACATGCGCCACTCAAAACCTCACTTGACCATGGTCCATCCAGTCAGAGCACCTAAATGAAAAATTTCGGATCAGCATTTGAATCAAGATAACCTTCAGTCTATGTCTATGCGTGTACCTGAGTAACTACCTCCGACCATTATCCATGGCGCCTTGTCAGGGCCAAGGTTTTCCCCGTTGGGCATGGGGAGTTTGACGTTCTTAGCGAAGTACTCCAAATCATCAATAGCCTGTTGGATGTTGTGGACCGCGAAGCTCTTCCCGGACAGGTCAGGATAAGGGTTGCTGGTTCCATAGAAACGATGTTCGATAATGATAACCGACCCATTCTGCTGCTGTGCGATAAGACCATTGATTGTGCTATTCGTCAGGTATGCAGTGTATCCTGAATTGGATTATGAACGCCCTCCCATCCGAGTGTCGAGACCGTAACTTACGTTCTGCATTCGCCTCTCCCGGTGTCATAAGGATGATAGGGCCACCTGCCAGAGAGTTTGCGTCATTTCAGATGCTAAATACGGCATGGCAGCACACCTGGTTCGTAGAATTCATATGTGTGCCAGTACCGTTGCTTGAAAGTCCCCAGAGAAGGGTTGTTATGATCAATCTGAAGCGGCGTTAGTCCTCGGTGTTCTCGAAATCGCGTAAACTTAGCTTGCTGACCAGTTGATCGAAGTAGTAGGTTGTGTCTGCAAAGAGCTATAAGTACCAAGTCATTTTGGTTACGAGCGAATACTCACTGTACGGCGGGAGTTCGGAACCATCACGACCAGTCACTGGTCCTTCATTGGCAAACGGGATGATTGGCAAAGCTGGTGGCCTTGGGAGGTTGGCGTGTAGGCGACCGTCCGGAAGGCGTGCTGAGGCGATATGCGCCAATAACAGAGAGAAAGATACCAGTGCCGGGACAATCATGGTCGCAGAGCAGCTCCTGGGAGGGCTGTCGCAAAGGAAGGCTTGGAGGGAGCTAGTCGGCCAAGCCAATTATATATTGCTCCGAGAACGCCCCACACGTAAGACTAGTAACCAGAAGAGCAACAGATCTTAGGCGACCACATGGATAAAACGGTATCAAACACCATTGTTCACATCGCTTCACTTGGTGATCTTGAGAATAGACAGTCCGTCCACTGAAATATTCGGAATTTAGAGTTGGAGAAAGCCTAAAGTCCTTAAGAAAGCATCCTCAAGTCCTATGAGGGACAGCCACTTGAGGAAGCGAAAACTACCCTTCGGAAATCCCGTAAGAAACATCCCGAGAGAATCAGAAAAGATAGTCGAATTTAAATAGCTCGAAGGAGTATCTTGTGATTATGTCGACATGTGGAATATGGTAGCGAAGTGTGATTGCGAGTATCAGTCCGCCTAACAGGTCAGCCTTCAAACCCAGATCTCCATCAGAGCATGCGATTTCAGAGTCTTCTTGACGTAGTTGTTGCCTGACATGTGCCAAATTCAGCGGGGGATGACTGATGGGAACAAAGTAGTGAGAGAGAGCCAGGTGTTGCACACCAGAAATACAAAAGAAATTACCCGGAATGGGAGGCGCCCAAAGGTCATGGAAGGAGTGCTCGGAGTCGCGGACGTCGACAGTCCCGAAATCATGAGACGAGTGCTGTCACTGTCAGTGCAAAGGCTGTGCTGCTGACCTCAGCATCTCTAGCCATTGTTCGTCAGCGACGAAAACCCTTTAACCGCAACCACCATCACCTGGTCGCCGTCAGCTTCGAGCAAGACCCAGTTTTTGACGTAGGAACTGCAGTATTAGTCATTATAAGAGCTGTGGGGATAGACAGACGTTTCGGTAGGTTCTTGCAGACTCACTGATGTTTTCATGAAGACTTCACGTATTTCTCCTAACCCCGAAGGCATAGTTTTTCACCGACCAGAGTCATTGGCCTTCGGCATTTGAGATTCTAAGAACTTAGAAAGACTGCATGGCGTACTCTCAACCTTTTCCACTTGCTCAACCTTCGACTAAGGCCATCCAGCCGACCTTCGCACCCGACCTCGCTGTGCGATTGATTTGTCCTGAATGCAGAGACCCAAACCCGAATATTGTCGAAGAATTCGGCTCCGGAGATCTAGTATGCGGAAACTGTGGTTTAGTTCTGGGTGACCGGATAGTTGACACTCGTAGCGAGTGGCGGGTACGTTTGTTGATGTCACATCCGCTGTACCACTAATTCTAATCCTGCACAGACATTCGCTAATGACGAAGGAGATGACCCTTCTCGTGTTGGAGCTGCTTCTGATCCCCTCATGGAAGGCATTGAACAGCTGGATACAGTCATCAGTTTTCAAGACGGTGGTTCTGGATTAGCACGCGAATTGCAACGGGCGGCCTCACGTTCTCAGAATTCGCGCTCAGAGCGCAACCTCCTCACAGCCTTCCGTGATATCTCCAACTGGTGCGATCAGTTCTCCCTTCCTAAAACAATCAGCGACATTGCCAAACAGCTCTATAAGCGTTCCGATGAAGAAAAACTCCTTCGTGGCAAACCTCTCGAGGCCATTATTGCTGCCTGCATCTTCATTGCATGCCGACAAGCTCATGTTCCACGAACGTTCAGAGAAATCTGCACTCTCACCCACGTAACGAAAAAAGCGCTTGGTCAGTGCTACAAGGCACTTGAGCAGGCATTCAATCTCACACCTGGTGCCTCTGCCCATACATCTGCACCGGCCACATCGGCGGGTCCGGAGACCTTGGTGTCGCGTTATTGCAATCATTTGGACCTACCCCCGAACGTGCAGTCATACTGTGCTGACATTATCGTGGCTGCGAGGGAGCATGGTATCGCTGATGGTCGTAGTCCAGTGTCCATCGCTGGCGGTGCCATCTACTTTACCTCTCATTTGCTTGGAAAGGGTCGGTCTCTCAAAGAGATCGGCGACGTTGCTGGCGTTAGTGAAGGAACGATAAAGCTGGTGTACCGTTTGTACTTCCAGGAGAAGGAGAAGCTGGTGAAGAAGAAATGGGTTGAAGAAGGAAAGGCAGACTTGAAGCGACTTCCTCCAGAGTTTGGACGGTAGAAATTCACGGTGACTTGGGTTTTGATGGCAATCGGATGACAATTCGCTATGCAAGCTAGTATGCTTATGCTTGTTCATTCTCTTGTACTATACAGTCGTTACAGACCTTACTGCATCATAACCTGTCTCTATGGCCGGTACTTTATGTCTACTGTAGCATCATTGACTAGAATAAATTTTTAGTATGTGTGAACGATCATGATCACAGAGTGAAGTAAGGAAGAAAAGCCTCGCTTATTTTCTCTTCCCGACTTTTTTCCCTTTACCACCGCTAACTGCTCTTCCTAGAGCGACACCACCTTGACCTTTGCTCGCATGGCGAACTGCTTTGCGAACGTCGAAGACACTTTCCTCGGGTACAGGCTCTTGCCTCATCATCTTGGAGTCACTTTCCATCCGCGAGAGTAAGGCCAGAGATGCCTTCTTTTCTTGCTCGACAGGCTTTTCGTTGGGCTGAAACTGTAAGAGAAAAAGTTGGCTTAAATGTGCAATAGCATTGGACAAATTTGCCGTACCTTCCGTTTGACTCCCTGAAGCTTCTTTTCGCCCTCCAGTTTCTTGTCAAATTTGCCCATACTAGCTGTACTTACGCGAGAAGTGGCCAATGTACGATCAATCTCGCCTTTTCGTTCTTCTCGTGCACCAGCAACTTGTTGCGCTCGAGCAATGTTAGCCAGTCTTTGCTTCTCATTGTTGGCCACTCTCTCTTTTCGTTCGGCTTTTGCAACCTTTCGTGGGTCATAATCCGGATCTGAATTGAAAGATTAGGAACCATATGGGAACGAGGTGGAGGAAAGATGAACGCACCAGCATTAAGAGGAACCTCTGTAATCCATTGTTCTTCAAGCTGTTTATTTTTTCCATCTTTGCCCCATCTATTGACCCACTCTTGTCGTTCTTCGTCCCACACCTTCTTGTCTCGCCTCTTCCTCTGTATACCCTTCGCCTTTGCAAACAGCTCCCACTTGGTTGGCGGTTTGGGTTTCGGTAATGGTTTCGCACGAGGTAGTTGTGTTATAGGAGGGGGTAATTGAGCAAGCGGACCGTCGGGTGAAGACTCTGTCGGGAGACTGAAAATCTTTGCAAGAAGATTCTGGACGCCGTCACGGGCTAAAGATTGAAGATGTTCTTCCACATTTGCACTATTATAACATACTGTGAGTCAAAACACCAGAACCAAGTCGAATTACGCACCTGTAAGTTTCCTCGTCGATTGGATTGGGGTCAGTCACTGTTAGGAAACCAACGTCTACGTCAAATGGTGTCTCTTTCTCGACCGTTACTGACTGACTGAAGTTAAAGTCAACACAGATTGAAAGACATTTTTGAAGGATATAACATACTACTTCTCTGCATGAGACGCTAGAATATTTGACACATCCATCCTGGAGGTCGGGGTCGAAAAAAAAATCAAATAATTCAGCTTACATACACATACGCGCTCACCTTCAACCTCCACGATGGACAACTCTGGGGCAGCACAGGCCAGCACTCCAAAGCCAGCAACTTCAGCAGGCTCACCGGCAACGCCGAATGGAACAAATATGATCGATGTACTTCAAAATCTCCTCAAAAATCAGACCGGAGAACAGATGTCGAACGAGAAAGTCGCGCAGCTGCTCATTAGCAACATGTCTACATTGATTAAAGCCGGAAAACTCAACGAGACTCAAATACTACAGGTATGGTGTACGGTTGTGCTTGCAAAGCCAATCTTCTGACTTGATTTGCAGTTAAAGGCATTCGCCGACAAGCACAAAGGCGGAGGTTTGACCGGTGCGCAACCTGCTGCCGGTCCGTCGAGGGTATGTATCATCCTTCGTTTTTCCATGAAAGGAACATTCATAATGAGGTATACATATATAGGCACCGGGAACCTCTACACCCGCACCTACACCCGTGAATCCTGCCTTCAAATCCAGTGCTCAAGACAGCGCGCCTACGTTGGCTAGTTTAACATCGTCTCCTTCAGACCAGGCCTATCCAATCAGCGCCACCTTGGGTACGACGAATCCGGGCGCCGTTCAGTGGCCTGCTGCTCGACCGACATTGAGTGGTGGATACACTGCTGGGCGTCTCGTTGGTGCGTGTCCAGTCAGATATCAATCGTCATACGTGTTGACCCCCTGTTTGTAGGTACACCTGCGCAGACTGCTCGACCTGACGATGCGACTATGTTGACATTGGAAGACAACCGTTCACGCAGGAAGAGTACACCTGGGGATCAGAGTATGCGAAGATCGATACAAGAACTAGTTGCTAGCATCGATCCGAACGTGAAAATTGAGCCTGAAGTGGAAGACGTAGGTTCTTTGTGGTGACTGTCGTGAACACACTCACTCAGGCTACGTCCAGCTGTTGTTGTCTATTGCCGATGAATTTATAGATTCGGTCACCAACTTTTCTTGTCGACTTGCCAAACATCGCGGTGGCGACACTCTTGAAGTTAGGGACCTTCAACTTCACCTCGGTCAGTAACTACAGTCCGCCGTAAACCTCTATTGACTTGTATGTCCAGAAAGAAACCACAACATTCGTATCCCTGGTTTTGCATCAGACGACACCAGGATATCGTTATCGCAGTCATCAGTGGCTCCCGTCGCCCAAGCGCCCCCACCGAAGAAAGCTGCTCCTGGTACACACATGACTCTCAGAAGTCAAAGACTCCAACAAGTTCAACTCGCAAAAAGGGAAGGCAAGTTGCTATGATGGACTCTTTCCATCGTTTGTTTTTCGAATGCAATGTACAGTAAGAATTGTGCAAGACATGGACTTCGCCTGATACATCTACTATCTACACATATAATGCAACCCTATTGCTGTGACTCGTGCGAATCCTATACATGTTTTCGGTGCCAAAGGTTTTAGCAATGCAATTTAGGCAAGTACGGTGTACTCCAAATTCCTTCGTAATCCCCTCCAGCCTGTTCTAGCTCCGTCTTTTTGGGACAGTCCCTTAGGAAGCTCGGAGAGAATCTTTGCAATGAATGTAGGGTCCGTGAGTGGTGTTAGGTCGTCGCGCTTTGGCAAGAGCTAAATATCATCAGCAGACGTGAGCAGGAGATAGTTTGGAAGTACTGACATTTTTGACTCTGTCATACGGTGCCTCCCAACCGCATGTCTCACGGACTACTGTCGGTGGGTTGGATGCAAAAGAGTGATATATCCGAGTATCAAATGTCCGGAAGAGGACGTTGTCAACTCGTAGAGTAAACCGGGCGAGAATGAATATACACGTCGGCATCACACGCTGACCAAGGGGATAAGCTTTCTAAGGATTAACCGGGAGAAAGGGTCACTCACGATCCTGACTAGCAGGCCCGAAGAGCCGTTATCATGCAGCTCGTCTTCAAATAGTGGTATCTCAGCGTAAAAGAGAATAGGATCAGGACGCGTTAGCTCGGAAAGTGGTATTTGCTGAGATGGATTTTCCGGATCTGAGGGATGCCATGTTGGAATGAATGGAGTCGCTGTATATGTTGATTTATCGTCGTCCTCGCCTTCCTCCAAACGAGAGTCGGTCTCGGTGTGCCCTGTATAGATCGTCGTGTAGGTCCAATCATATGGTTTAGTAGGTACAGTTTCGGGCATCGGCAACAGAGATGAAGGACTGGTACTACACAGAAATGCGTTAGTACGAGGAGCGACACGAAAATAGAATAGAATAACCTACCGACTTTTCAGCCAAGCATCAGCATAGTTGACCTTGACGCCTCCATCCCCAGGTTCTAGTTCACCACATTTTACTGCTTTCAGTGCATCTTCCACACTGAAAGTATATCTCCATCCCGATCGCCGATGATGGAGGGTTAAAATGTTTCGACCAAATGTCATTTCGGGTAGCGGTATCGAGAGCAATGCATTGAGAACTTCACATTCCTGGTGATTCGAGATTGGATTGGTAGACGCGGTGATGTACCAATCGCCGATACGGATCGAGCGAGAGTTTGGGGACTCGAAAAGTTTATGTTCTGGGAGAGCCACAGCTGCCGCAGCCATGACGTCCGTGTACGACGGAGAAGACAGTAATATAGTCTGTGTGGTCGTCGTCGTAGAGAGTATCCTCGCCGTGTAGGACGATGAGCACAAAGAGAGAAAATCGGAATTTCAATTTTGAAACTGTCCGAGCTTCCTTTCTCGTCACCCTCGCTACAACTTGGGTACTTTTTTAGCTTTAATGGATTCGCGACCTGCTACCCCCGAGGCCCCTCCAGAAAATCTCTGGTCCTCAATTCTCGACAGCGTTTCGTCTACGCGCTCTATACCCTCAAAACAAATCCTCATTTTGGGCAAACCCTTGACCGGCAAGTCCACTTTGGCGTCAGCTCTGCTACAGAAACCGGTTTCAGACGAAGGAAAAGATGATCAAAAGACTGATTTTGCTTTGGGATATGATTATGCAGACGTTAGGGACGAGGGAGATGAAGGTAAATTCGTCCAGGTTCCAAAAGTACTGCTACTGATCCCTTTTTACAGACATGCTTGCACGATTATCCGTGTACACAGTACCTTCTTCAGACCCTACATATACACGGCTTTTGCCTCACTTCTTACCACCGAGAACATCGTTACCCCATACTCTCGTCATGATAGTGTTGGATTGGACACGACCATGGACATTCGTGGAAGAGCTGGAGACTTGGTTGAAATGGGTCGAGGATTGGGCTAAAGGAGATGGATCTAGAGAACTTGATATTGTCAGAGAAGAGAATCGGGAACGGTGTATGTGTCGTTAAGCTACAATCTTTTATTGCTAACCTCCTGTCGCAGGGATGCACTATCTGCTGCATTACACAGAACCTTCAACAGATCCCATACCCGCAACATCTACCGCGTCCAACACAGTGCTACCATTGTCAACGGGCTCATTCACCCATAATTCATCTGGGGTACCGATTGTCATAGCATGCACGAAAGCCGACTTGATAGATGAAGGTCACGACCTAGTCGCGGGTACTTCAGGTATGGGCGGCATGGTGAAAGGGAAAGGAGGTGAATGGGAAGAAAGGACGGATGGTGTTATGCAGATACTGCGAACAATATGCCTAAAGTGTGGGTTCGATAATGCTGTTCCCAACACTCTGACTTCATCTTCCCGTATCAGATGGCGCGTCCATGTTCTATACGACTCAACAGCCCTCGACACTACAGGTTCTCAGACAATATGCTCTCCATGCTCTCTTTGTTCCGCCAGCACCATCTCCTGCTGCCATAGCCGGAACTGAAGCACCAGCACCCGTCCGAAATCCTTTTCCATTCAATGAGAAACCAAACACCTTGGACAGAGACCGGGTGGTCATTCCGGCAGGCTGGGATAGCTGGGGCAAAATTACAGTACTGCGTGACTTTGACCCCAAAGCATGGGGCGAAGCCTGGGAGCAGGACTTGGAGTCTGCAGATGGGGAGGGAGCAAGTGCGAGACGAATGTTCAGCGCACTTGTATCAGACCAAGGTCGCAAGGTCAAATTTGTTGTCCATATTCTTGCTCTTAATTATGCTTACTTCATGTTAACAGCCGCCTCTATTACCACCTTTCAACAACCCCGTACCAGAGCAGCAGTTCCTTGCCAAAAACTACGACGAAAACTCCAAAAAGGCCGATCGCGACCCAAGAGGAGCATTCAGAAATCCTGCAGACATGGAGAATGCAGCTGGCGTCGTCGGACCTCTGGGAAGCAGCAGCTTCAACCTACCTAATGTTGAGCGTGCACTTTCTGAAATGGAGAGTGGGATCGGGGGAGTCAATGGTCCAAGCGTACCAGACTCACGCAAGGCAGGTCGTCCACCTGGCGTCAAAACCAACTCAGGAAGACCGCCTTCATCCCCGTCACCTCTTCCTACGTCGCCGAGCCCGACAGGTCAGACGCAACACGAAGTTTTGCAGAACTTCTTCCAGAGTCTGTTGAGTAACAAAGACCGGCCGTCGTCAAGCGCAGCAGTCCGAGCTCCCAAGCTCAATGGCTCTACGAGTAGCAATCCTGATGATAGTAGTACATAGACCCTCTCTGTTTCTATCTCGCTAGCTTACTGTGCGGATTAATGGATTCCTTTTTGGCATTGCCCCTATTTAACGTCGGTGAGGCTATGCCTATACACGTGATTTGCCACATTCCCTCAATTATGTAATGTTCAACAGCGTCGCCGCGAGGAATCAATTGAGTCTCTTGTCTCAAGACCATCACATCGTCGCCCCCTCCATCTCCCTGAGGATACCCTTTTCCCTATCCGTCATCTCTAATTTCACTCTTTTCACGATAAAAATGGGCAAATGGTGTGGCGCTTGCATGCTACTTTAGGACCACTCTGGATCTCATGTATCGTCTACGCAGGACCCCCGAATATTACGACGAAGTTTTGAAAACTAAATTCAAAAGCTTGGTGTATGTTACGCGATCTTCCATCTCGTGTGATTGGCCGTTTCTCAAATGAATGCACGTGTGGCTCCGGTTTCTTGTTGTGTATATTATTACACCTACACAGCGCCGGTGCGATATCTAGGTCCGGCTTAGAGAAAAGCGATCCGAAGATCAGTTATGACCGTTTCGTGGAGGATCTGGATATTGGAGACTCTTTTACTGCATCGGTAATTGACTGTTTGGTAAAGGTGCGTTGTAGGTCCTCCCATAGTTCTCAGTACCAGCTTACCCTACCCTACCCGCAGGAAGTAGCTGATAGACGTTCCCGACCTGAAGGTGATCGTAGGATCATTGCCGAACGGACTGTGAAGAGCCTTCGAAGCCTGATAGCAGCTTCACGGGTGGCTTCTGCGGAAAGAGGAACCCGAAGAGCACACACGAGGCGATTCGGACTGTCCGACTTTTTATCGTCTCACCACGACGAAACCAGTCAGGATGACGATGAGGACGAGTTCAATGCCATGTTGGAGCCACCCCAGGTTTCTGTTGAAGGTGCACGATTAAGCTCGGCAGAATTATTCGACGCCTATGGCACCGGCTCCAATTCTATTTTACCCTTCCTTCGACAGTCCAGCCCCATTCCAATCTCATCTACGGAGGAGGAATCCGCTCCCAGTTTTGTTACCGGGACGTCACCCGCCCGTATTGTACCCACTTCTTCCTCTTCACGCACTGTGCCTGGTTCGCAGTTGTCCCGGCAAGCATCTATACGCCGAGCATCTCGAGTCAATCGCTCCGAATTCAGCGATTTCACATCACGAAGACGTACGAGCATCCGAGACTCTATAATGAGTCGTTTGGACGAGGCGTCGTCTTCGACTACCAGAGGCATATCTCGTGGGGATGGTGGTAACGCCCCCAGACGCAGATTCTTCCCAGCTGTCACTGCCTACCACCGTGTCGAACAAGGCCTTCCTTGGAACGATCCAGATTCGGAAGGAGACGATGCTCGCCTTTCTGTGCTCCTGCGCTTTCGGGAAGATTATC
Organism: Moniliophthora roreri; assembly: GCA_001466705.2. Taxonomy (NCBI): domain Eukaryota; kingdom Fungi; phylum Basidiomycota; class Agaricomycetes; order Agaricales; family Marasmiaceae; genus Moniliophthora; species Moniliophthora roreri. Next base: position 353,495 of record LATX02000100.1, on the reverse strand, counting down.
CCGAACACATACAGGATGATGCAGCTACGAGTGGCGAACATGTTGTACCTTCTTCACTACCGAATCCCAGACTGCGTCGGGGAGGCATTCGTGCTCCAGAATTCATGTTGTCGCGCCACGCTTCTCCTGTTTATCCTCCAGCCGACGATGATTCCGGCTCGTCCACTCCTGGTCCCGTTGTGGAAATCCGCCGCATTGAGAATAACTTGTCCAATGATACCGCAGCGTATCCTACGCCTGGTCCTGGTGATGATGAAAATCCGTAGAAGGCCAAAGTTGGAAGGTTGTATAATTGTAGGAAGTATGATATGCATTAACGGTACATAGGCATGAAATTGGGATTCATATGGGCTAAATGTATCTTTAAAATCTCAAATAACTGGCATGGACATTTTAATGGTCTCTGTTTCAGAACGACGAGTACGACGCAGGTGTGGGCTGTAGCCTGGCACCCGGGAGGGGGGAACCGTCGTGCTCGCTTAATTTTACAGTCCGACGCTTGCCGTGCTCATGCCGCTCTTGCGTCATGCATCATGAGGTCGCGTTGGGCGTTCGTTCACCGTATGGCAGATTCCTGGTAACAGTCGATTAGTCCACCTCGGAAGGGCCCGAACGCGGACAGCTGTCAAGATAAAGAGAGATAACAGGAGAATGACGTAGCCTGACTGATCAGCTAAGTCCCGCTAAGTCTCGTCGGTTTGCTAACTCCAAGCGCTGGACTTAACCAAGCGCTTATGCGCGCCATCCCGCCTTTCCCCGCCCAAACCCCAATCGAAGAAGATTCTTTGGAGTCACTACCATAAACGGCGCTGTATATACCATAAGTAGATAAATTAAATCAATGTTCTGTGAAAAGGTTGTAGAGCTGAACCGAGGAAGAGACTTTAGCACTGAAAGTTGGAAAATCACACTACTCTTTGCCCAATCGCGTACTTCCATCCCCAAGATCTTTACTCACTCTCATACAGACCTTGTAGATTTCCTTAGAACGAAATCGCCATACTCTCCAGCCAATATGTCGCAAAACACCCATCTAGATCCATCGTCCAATGCCAATCAGACACGGATCTGTATTCAACAACTTCACCATCTTTTACAGTCTGGGCAGACAGTACACGCTAGTCCCGAGGAAGCAGCAATGTTGTCAGGATTGCTATCAGTGAATACCTCAGTTGTTCCCTCCTCTCCGCCCAGGAATCGTGCTTCAATCTCTCAGCTCGCAACACCACCTCCTTCTCGATCAAACACCCTCCCCATATCATCTCCAAGCACCTCAGCATCAGTTGCATCTGTGAGATCGGATTTCGCAGGACTCGGAGATCAGCCGAACAAGTCAGAAGACCGCAAGAAGGTCAATCGACAAGTGGCAGTCGATACTTACCACGAATATGAAGATCCGGAAGCATAGAAGAAGCGCGTTCGCCCCCGACGCGCTCCCCACCTTCTTGCCTCTTTCGATAATTATTTTTCAGAATTGCTGATTTGTGATTTAATTATTTGTTGTTTTAATATCTAATTTTACATGAATGACGTCTCGTCTTTCTTATCTCTCTTTATCTTGACAGCTGTCCGCGTTCGGGCCCTTCCGAGGTGGACTAATCGACTATGGCCTCTGGCAGATTCTTCGGAAAGAAGGCTGCGAGGGCTTTCTGTTCCGGAATAGCATCGCGCTCGGGCTGAAATAAGTTGAAGGGTGATGATAGGATATGGGCTGGGGAGCTGGTGTGTACGAAGCAGTCGCAGAAGGGCCCGATTGGTTGGAGGTTAGGCTCGTGTCCTCGTCTGAGTGATTGTTGAACATTTCGTTGGCGGAAAAAGAACACAAAAATGCAAGTACGGAGGAAAGCATGCTGATAAGATCAATTACAGAAAAGAGGCTCTCTGGGCGGAGTTTGAAATTAGCCGAGCACGACGGTTCCCCCCGTCCCGGGTACCAGGCTTTACTATACACAGAACGACTTATCTTCTGTGCGAGTAAAGACGGCTTGCGAGGAGCTAGTGGGCTGGAAGCTCCGCCCTAATATCACGTGACGTTCAATTATCGCATTGGCACTGGCAGTCTCTCTGTCACTGCATCCGTCACTCGATTGGGCCACCTGGCTACCTTAATAAGGCGTTTTCGACGCGTTATTGTATTCGAATACGCTCCTCGGACACCTAGAAGATGGGTGTCGCGGGTCTTTGGCCGGTGAGTTCCACCGTTTCGAATGCAGAAGGCATACTCATTTCTTAAGTCTACAGCTTCTTGAACCAGCACAATCTATAATTACTCTTACTGCGCTGTCCCTCACCAAATTCAATGGTCCCCATCGTGGTTTTCGCATAGGAATTGACGCTTCAATCTGGTTTTTTCACGCGGAGTACGGCAAAGAGGGCGAGAACCCCCAGCTACGTACGCTGTTCTTCAGGTGCGCTGAGCTCACAAATCATGGGTTCTTACCTCTATTCGTGTTTGATGGTCCTCTACGACCCAAATTCAAGCGCGGAAAGAGGGTCAACACCACTCAGCAAAACGCATTGGTGACCGGTATGCAGGCTATCATCGAAGCATTTGGATTTGAATATAGGCAGGTGCGTGACCGCGTTATCTCAGTTTGAGCTTGTGCTAACGCAAGTATAGGCACCGGGAGAAGCGGAAGCTGAATTAGCTTTTTTGAATCGCATCGGAGTCATTGATGGGATACTATCCGATGATGTCGACACATTTCTTTTTGGCGCGAACACAGTCATTCGAAACCATTCATCTACACACCCCTCTGCGGCAGGTTCTGGGTCGGTGGAAAAGTCCACAGTCGTTGTCTACAATCTCCCGCACCCCGCGTTTCCCGATCTCGAACCCGCCGACCTCATCTTCATTGCCTTGTGCTCTGGAGGTGACTACGACACTACTGGCATCCCATCATGTGGTGTCAAGATTGCATATGGACTCGCTCAAGCCGGGTTCAGTAAGAGCTTGTATCACGCTGCCACCACCATGGGCCACGACCGAGCCCGAATGGAAGAATTCCTCCATGGCTGGAGAGCCGATATAGCAAAGGAGCTACGCACGAATGCTTCTGGCTGTCTTCCCATGAAGAAGCCGTCGGTAGCAAACAACATTCCGAGCACATTTCCCGACATGGATATCCTCCTATCCTATGTCACTCCGATAACTAGTGAGTCGAAGGACCGTCTGGATCGTTATGATAGTCTCATGACGGGCCATGGTCGAAGTGACGGCTGGATCCAGAAGGATCCTTCACTTCCAAAGTTGGCTCGCTTATGTGAGCAGTACTTCGAGTGGGGTATCAAGGACATCATCATAAAACGATTCAGGACTGTTATCTTCCGCGGAGTTGTTCTGCGAATCCTACGTCGTGCCATTCTTCTCCAGGACCACGATGCACGTAACGTGCTACCTGCTGTTAGTCACGATCTCCTTAAGAAATATTTCGCTCCTAATCACATCGTTGACTTGAACACGGACGGTGAACCCCGCCCTATATTGATTAACAAAATTCACTCCACTCGCACACACGACTCTACATCTAACACCCTAGAGTACAGACTCGAAGTCTCTCCCACTGTGCTCGTGAAGCTAACTGCAAGCGGTGTAGTCGGTGATCGAAGGCCACCAGACGAAGATGAATGGGCTTACCTGGAAGGGGACTCTGGTGGATCTGATGTCGAGGCAGGAGCAAAAAAGAAGAGAAATCCGAAACCCCAGGATCCTTACGAGGCCTTGCGACTCTGGATACCCGGAGACCTAGTTGCGCATGCGATACCCAACATACTGGAGGAGTATGAAGAAGTTCTGAGGAAGAAGGCGGAGAAGAAGGCAGGAAAGGGTAAGAAGGCAACCGAGGAGAAGTTGCCTGCGAAAGCGAAGAAGGCAAAGGCAAAGGATGCGAATGTTGCCGAAGTGCCTTGTTCCCCCACAAAGAAGAAAAAGGCGGCGAAGGAGAATGTGCTAGCCACCGCGAAGACTCAGCTGAAGCCCGCGCAACCGAAAGTAGACGCAAGGACTCGAGCCATTGCGATGTTTGAAGGGCGTGTTCTCACTGATTCAGAAACCGAATCAGAGGAGGATATGTGGATGGGCCCCAAGGACTACCTGGCTAAACGGAGGTCAAACATTCCTTGGGAGGACGACACCATAGATCCTGGGTTTCCAACCGCGTCTGCCTTCGACGAAAGGCCTCGGGCAAAGGGCACTGATTCACCTGTTGTCAAGGATCCCACCGAACCCATCGTGAAAGATCTCACCAAAGGTCGGAGTTTTATAGCCGGCCAGAACAAGACAACGACTACGAAGTCCAAGAAGGCGCCCAGTACTAGTATTGGCATGAATCGACTCGAAACCATCTTCAACAGCCGCAAGCCTGGGACTATCTCCGCTGCTGTTAAGAAGAACAAGGCAAAGGCAAAAGCGGCTCCTGTTACCACTTATTCTGGGCTCACCAGAGACTTGTACGACGATGACACTTTCGAGGAGTCTATCTCTCTTCCTTCTACTTCCAGAGTCCTCGATGCGTATGCGGGTAAAGCGCAACCTTCTATTTCAACGTCAACCTCCACCTCAACTATGTTAACGCCAGGGAAACCACGACCATTTCCGATGCCCTCTCCACCCCGAGATGATCCATTCATCGACAACTTTCACGCAGAACCAGGACCGCCAGATACTCCGTCACCAAAGAAGGCCAATAGCAGGAAGAACTCTGATTTGTCTTCCTCCTCTGAAGATGACTTGGGTGGATCACCCGCGAAATCCGGCGAGCGAGACCTCAACAAGTCGCCACGCAAGTCAAAGGAACATTCGTCTCCACGGAAGGTTTCTCCAGTCGAAAATGTGAGGAAGACGATAGCAGATGTACAACACCCTTCACGGATGCCCAGGAGGGCTAGCTCACCTACGCCCACTACCAGAAGCTCCAATCTCGTGAAGACAGGCCCTAAAGCGATACCCAAGTCGAAGACAGTGCTGCCTGTTATCAATATATCGAGTTCAGAGGACGATAACGGCGACTCGGAAATGGAGTGTGATTTCATGGCACGCATAAGGAAGTCTGCAGCTCGTATTGGAACCACTAGTCAATCGAAATCTCAGGTATGAGGTACTAGCTGCTTTCTTGGCTGAGGTCTTATTCAATTCTTTCTAGCCACTGAAAATTATGGATATTATTGACCTCACTTGAATCTCTTTGCGCATTTGTACAGCTATCCAGCATTACTTATCTATCCAACTCCAACTTGTATTTCTATCATATGTGATAAGTCGTTGTCAAGGATATGTTGTAGATACTGTTACAGCTTACACGCGTTTCTTTCATCACTGCTGTTACGTACGAGCACGCATTTAATTGTTGGCTGGCCTCATTTTTTGATACATCTATCCAGTAATCAGGCAAATGTCTGTGCGATTCAATAGTTCTAAGGGAGGCTTTGTCCCAAAGTCTGCAACAAGGAATTGATCTACCCGCAAACTACCAAACACGATCTTATGCGACCGATTCCAGAACACCTTCGTTCCGAAACCCAACCACCACCCTGTTCCTAGCAATACCTTTCGATCTCTCAATGTTCTCGATGATTCCGAAGCGGCACAAACGACACGACATACTCAAACCGGTGAGTTGGAGAGCTCCAGCGCTACGATGCAGAACTTGAAATTGATTCTTTCTAATAGTTGAGTATTTAAGGGAATTCAAGGAAAAATTTGATTGTGTAGTCATTGAATAGAGTAGGAAAGTCCGCTACAATGCCCACGTGGGACACGGCCCGGCCTCATCCTCCCACCTCATCCTCCTCAACAATCCTGCCGGAACTGATCCGCAGGCTTTCCAGCTACATTCTAGTCGCGTTCCAACGCAACTTGACAATGCAATACTTGATCTTTGGCTTGGATGGATCACTGCCATACGCACGTTGAAACCAGTACTTGCCCTCGGTGTTGTAGGTATGGCCATCATCATATGAAGCGGGACCCATCCATTCCTGCTTGAAGGGAGGTTTATCGTCTGGCTTCAACACAAGCCCATCTCGGATTGTGAAATGGCGCTTTCGGAATCGTTCAGCGACAGCGTACATCTAGAAACGATCAGTTCCAAGAGTTTATGGAGGGATCCACACAAACCTGATCCTTATCTCGTTCTATCGTCTCGAGTTCGAGCACCAATTCTTCCAACCTCTTTACGCTCCTCAATGATTCTGTCCAACCATCCTTGAGTTCGAGTGCGTTGTTGTGCTCCCAAAACCACCAATCACTGTGACGGATAGTAATGTGGATGGAACGAGGTGTGAAAGCCAGGTGCCGGCACGTTCGGGAGAATTCTGAGTGCTGATCCTCAAACCAATACAATTGTGCAAAGATATGAATGCGCTCGACGAGTGCACGTTGTTCGTCGTTCAAAGACGAAAAGAATCGGAATGGACTTGCGTCATGAGGACCACGATAACACCAAAAGACGTGATCGTTTCTCGACAAAGGTAAGGACCAGGTCTCCAGATATACCTGGCGACAGGTAAGCAGAAGAGATGTGTCGATACGATCACGATAGAGGAAATCTGGCCGATAATAATAGGTGTCAGTGGAGAAAGGCCTGGATTTGTCGTAGGTGTAAAGAAGGGCCAATGCAAATATCATGTTACGGATTTCTGGTGGAACTGCGCTGTATAGAGGACTCTGATGCTGGGGACAAACATCCTTGTCTCTGATAGAATGGACAAGAAGTTCCGGACCGTTCAGAAGTTCAGAGGATTTGGCCTCGATTTTCTTCAACTTTCGGGACTTCCACATTGTCGGTATGCGGATGGATGGGAGTGGATGTAGAAAGGAACAAAAGGTGATAAAGAACTTTATACGCGTGTTCCTGGTCCCCCTGAGTCATTCGAAGTCGCTATGCAATGGTGATGGCGGGAGCACAGAAGCCTGATAGCTATCTGTGACTCACACCGCCATGTCCAAAAATGTTTGGCTCGACGTTGACCCAGTTGAGGGCAATTCTTATTCAATCAAACATTTAATTACTGACCTTTACTGTTTTGCTAGGGTCATGATGATGCGACTGCGATTATGCTGGCGATCCACTGTAACAACATCAATCTTCTCGGCGTCTCAACGGTATCGTAGATCCAGCAGTTGATTCAAGGATTAGTTTCATATTCGACCCCTTCAGACCCATGGAAACGCTGACAGTCACTGTACAAGTGAGTTGCCGAAAATTGCCGCAAAATCCGTTCTAATTCTCGTATGAAGCAATCAATGCAGCACGATGTCTACTAGCTTTTGGCGCAAAGGAACATATTCGTGTTTACTCCGGTGCTTCAAAACCTCTCATTCGCCCCACCAAGCATGATCCCGAAATTCATGGTCCAGACGGTCTCGGTGGCGTTGAGGGTCTTCCCGGCAGTTCTGACCCCGCAGTCCTTGCTTGGATAGCGAAGGATGTTAACGGCAAGCCTACTCGTGCCATCGAAGGAATGGCCCACCATATCAAGGAAAGTTGGAAGGCAGGATCCGGGAAGAAGGTCACTATTATTTCATGTGGTCCAATGACCAACATTGCCCTCTTTGTATCGGTCTATCCTGATCTGATAGATGCTGTTGAAGAATTCGTGTTTATGGGTGGGGGCGTTGGACTCGGGAATCGTTCTGCTGTCGCTGGTATGTGCCTATATTACAGAGATGGTCTGATGTCTCATGCCTGACATTCAATCTTCAAGAGTTCAACATTTTATGTGATCGTACGCATCCTATCCGTCTTTCTCACACACACTTCTCGTTCTCATCGTTTACAGCCCACGCTGCCCAAATCGTACTCGACACGCCCGTCCCGGCTGTCATGCTACCGATCAACGTGACCCACACTGCGATAGTCACGAAAGAAATTCATCGTCGGCTCCTCTCACCATCTTCTACGGGAGACAGCCTTCCCCCGGCAAGCACAAACTTGCGACATACACTCTCCACCCTTATCAGCTTTTTTGCCGATTCGTGCAAATCCACATTTGGTTTCGATCAAGGGCCTCCGCTTCATGATGCGCTTACAGTGGCATATGTCTCTCAGCCAGAGCTGTTCAAGGCTAAACGATACAGAGTGGACATCGAACTTACGGGAGAGCACACGATCGGAGAGACGGTTGTAGATGTTTGGAATTACCGCAGATGCGATGATTCTTGGGGACGCGATGGGAAGAATTGCATCGTAACTGAAGCGTTGGATGTAAGCAAGCCTTTTTTTCTCGCTGAACCTCTTACTGATTCTCCTGTTTCTATTGAGGTACCAGCGTTCTTTGAATTGTTCCTAGGTTGCATCTCGCAATGCGATGCCGTGTCTCCTCTTAACCAGAGGTAGGACCTTCATGAAACCTCGTAACGTCATTATTATAATTGTATGAAGATGCACGACATGTAATAGATGCGTAGCAAGTGTAATAACTTGTCCCTCCAATGAAAAGTAGGAATAGTATGTGAAACAACAAAACACATTAGAAGCATAACAATTAAGCTTCCGAGGGTGGAAGGATACGGCTTCCAGAGGAAGGCGGCGCAGCATCTGTGGGAGGCATGAAGCGACTTCCACCAGAAGGAGGCGCACCGTCTATGAAGATCCTGCTCAGTGGACGCGCAGCTGCCCGCTGTTGGCGCCTTGCGGTCCTCCTCACACTGTTCATAGCTTGATCCAAATCGCGACCCAGAGCCCTTCCTTGGGATCCTGTGGGCGACAAGAGCCGCGAACCTTGCGATGGTGGTAGTTTGTCTCCCTTCATAGTCTATAATGTGTGTTAGCAGATAGCAGAAAGGTTATGGTTGAAATGACGAAGCGTACTGATTCCAGTGTCTTATCCTCAGAAGTTTCTTCCTCCGCGGGCATGGCTTTGGGCGCTTCCAGCTTGGCTTGAGCATCAAGCACTTCCAATGAAGATTTCTGTATCAATGCATCAATGAGAGCATTTGAAGGATGAAAATAGCCACCACTAACCTGTAGAGATGCGGAGAAAGAGAGAATTAGACCAAAAAACTCTTCCGGTTTAAGAGCGTCCGGTGAATCAGGATTTTCCCCGTAGTAAATTAACAGCTTGCGCAACTTGTCCTCCACTTCGCTAGCCATATTCCGCAAAGATTTCACCACTGTTGAGGCCTCTTTGACGAAGATTTCCATGGTACTGATAAAACGGTCATTGAGTGGACTGCTCTTCCGCTTGTTAGCCTCCGTGATCTCAGTTTGGACTTGCTTTAGACCAGAGACCAGCTGGTTTACGGATTGCATTGTGTTCTGTACAGAGATCCGGGATGCGGCTTCTAGGTGGGGAAGTTCCTCGGAGAATGTTAAGAGTTCGGGACTGGACCGCATTAAGACTTTGGCGACATAATGGAGGAGGGTCGGGCATTCTGTTCCACCCTTGACTGTCTTAGTTTCCTTGAGCTTGAGTAATGCTTCAAGTTGGAATCCGCGAGCACCCCCGCGGAAGGATGTCCCGTTTAAGGCATTACCGATAGCAAGGATGGCCTGTGATCTTGACGTGAGCTACAAGGAATTACGATGCGCGACGACCTAGCTACCTTGAGAACACCCTTGAATCTCTGCGATATCTCCAGCTCACTGCAGACGCTTTTCAGGATATTTAGTTCGGGTCGGACTTCTTCAACGTCAAACTCTAGTTTGCGGCGGAATATCATCGCGTCTAACCTCTCAGTCAATCTGGGGATGGTGATGATCTGCAAAGATGGTGAGTATGAATGAACCATGCACATATTGAGTATGATTTACCTGACTGAGATACTGATCCGCTTTTGCCAATTTGCTGACATCTCCGAAATCTCTGATGCGTATGACCTCTTCAGAAGTGGGCAACTGTTTGCTGATGGCCTTTAGATCGTCCACTGTCAACTTCTCGTCGTTCAGTTCAAGTAGAGCAAGACGGATTTCCGACAGGCCCAAATTCTTGATACGTGACAGCATGATGGCTATATTGTTTGCTCGTGTGATATCCAGCAAGGTTGTGAGATTTTGTTTCTTGGATAGACTGCTGAGCGATGTCTGGGATATGCTAGAAGGAGAGTTATCAATGGCGAACGTGGCCTCTAAATCATTCAAGTCAAACTGGATTTCCGAAGTATCTTCATTCCACACAGTGGACGCAATAGCAGGATTTGCTACCTTGTTCCAGAAGAATGGCTTCAACCGCTTCCCAGGTTTCGTGAATCTTGGTGTCGCAGGTCCCTTGGAAGCCATGGGAGGTGGAGGCGGACCTGGTGGCAGTGGAGGTGACGCCATGCCAGGAGGTGGAGGGGGCGGCGGTGGAGCACTTGCAGGAGGGGGCGGTGGTGGTGGTGGAATTCCTTTTCCGGGTGGAGGGGGAGGCGGTGGAGGCGGCGGTGGTGGTAGTGTTGGTGGTGGTGTAGCAGGGTCGGGAGGCAGGTTTGGTGTTGATGCAGGAGAAGCAGTCATTGATCTTGGGGCTGGCGGAGGCGGCGGAGGTGGCGGCGGGGGGACTGGAGAGCGATTAGGCGGTGGCGGTGGCGGCGGCGTCAGAAGAGACCCTGACTCATACGTTGACAGATGTTTACCAGGAGGGGGCGGAGGAGGAGCCCTTAACTTGGCTTCTTTCTCGCTCTTTGGCCTTGACGCGAGTTGTTTTTTGAGTTCAGCTACCTCAGCGACTAGTGAAGCTATTTGGTCGTCCTTGAGAGCAAGTTTCTCAATGGTGCGGGTCGCCAGCTGCTCAGCATCCATTTCTGCGACGCGATTTCCCTCTCGAGTTTCTTCTCTTGAAAGGAAACGATTGTAAACAGACTCTAGGGAACGCTTGAAATACAAGATCTCCTTGTCTTTGAAGGCTAGTTCGCCTTCTAGTTCGCCAGTCTGGACAACACACTGCTTAGTCATTCAAAATAGAAAACGATTGAGCGCATGAACGGACCTTTATCTTGAGTTTAGCGATCTCTTCCATGAGAGCATTCCACTTCACCCTGTCGCGCTCTCGCTTTGCGCGTTCGTCCTGAACACACGTTCTCAATCGTGCTAATTGAAAGAGAGGACATGCTTACAGCTTCACGTCCCTCTCCAGGATGTTGAGTCTTGAACTTATCAAGTTCTGCTTGCAACGCAAGCACTTGTTTCTCCTTCTGTACTAGGCGCTGCACAAGTCCGTGAAAGTTCTACAGGGGGAGTCAGAATGATCGACATAACCTTGACTCAATGTATACCTCTTGTTTGCCTTGGGCAGGCCCCTTGTTGTTGGACCCTGGGAGGTTCAAAGGCAGCGCCTTGAACGTGTTGAGCTCCGCTATTTGCTGATTTAGTTCATTGCGCAAAGACGTTCTCTAATAAAAGTTCAATAAGATTAGCAAAGCGCTTGTTGAGACCTAAAAATTCCGTACCTCGTCACTCAATTCTTCCACTTTCGTTCGCAATGCTTCCAGCTCCTCTTCTACAACGTTGATAGCGGAAGCCTCAGGAGCCGCCTTCACATCCAGCTCTTGCCCAGTGATGTGTTGTACAGATGCCGCGAATCGCTTCATGAACACGAACCAGCTGTCATCACTGCGAAAGGTTCAGCACTTAGTACGCAAGAGGACAACTTAGACTCACAAGTTGTCTAGCATCGCAGCTTGTTCTACGAAGCGGTCCAATACAGTGAATAGATCGGATTTTAGGTGCCTTCAAGATGTTAGAAAAGATACTAATGAAGTTCCAATCAAAACTTACAATTCCATATCCTTCTGCAGAATCTCTGTGTAGTGATTCAGGATATCCACCATGATAGGGTATAGCTCTCCATGCTGTCTTGCTAGTCGCACAACGTCCTTAAATGCAACCTCAGACTCCGAGCCTTCTCCATCACCATGATCCACAAATAATGCCCGAGCTCTCTCCCTCATGGCCTGCTCGTCTGCTAATTTCTCTTGTGTGTACTCGTTCAGCTCATCGCTCAGGAGGTCGGGAGGTCGAATGTATTGGAGCAGCTGGATATATCCTTGTTAGGATGTAGGAAACGCACTGAGAAAGCCACGTACGACAATGGCTTCATTCAACCCTCTGCGACCAAACTCTTCCCTGAGAATAATACGATCCTCGACTGAATCGGGGGTACCCGTCAATTCATTGATGAGAACCATTGTCGCTGTTCGAGCTTCCCAAATACCCTCTTCTTCGCTTCCAAATCCAGAGACATCGTCTGCTACTTCGTAGGCATGAACATCGGGTATGCGTAATGAAGCGACAAGGGTTTCAAAGCGGAACTTTTCATCATAAGCAACGCTGTAATCCGACAGAGCAGAGAGAACGGCTGAGTGGCCATCCGAATAAAAGTAGATGATAGCCACAAGAAGCTGTGTTATGAGAGTTCTCAACTTGAGAGACGCGCCATACATAGCATAGGTTATATGGGTGATCAGTGGTGGCTGCGGTATATGCTCAATCTGGCAGGGATTTCGGTTCTCACGTACCCAGAAAGCAGGCATGAGACTTACCTGATTTTTGACGAGTTGTTGAATGCATTTGATGATTTCGCTCAAGTTACTCGTCTCGGTCTCGGTCAGAGACCTCCTCTTCCCTCCCTTTCCGACAAGACTTGCTAAAAGATTACCCAGTGTCTCCAGTCCTTTCTCCGGCCCAGCAAACTCTTGTACCCAAGCAGCGTTGGAAGTCGCGAGTTGTATCCTCACCGAAATGAGATGTTTCGTGAGCTTCCTATCCATTGTCTTGTAAGTCAGCAGTCCGTCGACATATGCTTTGGGTGAGCCATCAATATTCTTTCCTCCAGAGGAGGTGAACCAGCTCCCCCAATAACCGCCAGTGGCCTGAGGTTGAATAGGTTGCGGTTCCTCGACAATGTGAGCCTTGTTGTCACCATTGGGCATAGCGCCTTCAAAATTGCCAGAAGTAGGACTACCATCTGACGTAGTGCCCGGCAACCATGACGACAGTCGCTTCATATATCCGTCACCACCAGTTAGCTGTGGTACAATCCGAGTAATGCCACTAGCACTGGCAGGCCCGAATGTCTTGGCATGGCGCCCTGGAGACATCTGCGGCATAGTATTTGATGCAACACCTTTTTGCCGATGCTGTCGTAGAAGGTACTTCTTCTGTTCCAATGGTAAAGCGTGCATGCCTTGTCGTTTCTCTGGTTTGAGTTTCATGCCGTCCTAAATAGAAGATCAGGGCACCTTCCTGTACCTAAGCTTATTATGCTCACCACCATGCTATTAAACGCCTCCTCAAAGTCAGATTCATCGCCTGTATCCGACTCCGTTCCTGAATGACGTAAACTAGAACCAGTGTGCTGCTCGACGAGCCGAGGCTCACTGACACTCTTCCTCTTATCCTCGGCAGATAGCACTACACTATTTCTGCCACCACCACCGCTTAACCACCCATCCAGCTGAAACATACTTGACAGTCGATTTGCCGTGCGCCAGTCTGCACTTGATTTTGGGCTGTGGGTCGGCGTTGCCGTTTTTCCGTCGCTCATCTTCGCAGTGCCCTCTTCCTCTGCACCCTCTTCTTCTTCGTCTTCCATCTCTTGAAGGGCTGCCAGACGTCTGATGGTGTTTTGCGAAGGCTCCATCGAAGCCGATGACACACTGCGCGATTTCCTTTGAAACCACTCTTTGGGTATGGAGAATCTGAAAGTTCGAATAGCAGAGGATTGAAAGGGATTCGCACAAAACGGAGATTGCACGATAGGGTGTATCAGCGCAGAGGCAGGTAGCTTCGAAGGCTCTAGATATTGTTAACGGAGATTCGAACGGGGAAATGGGCCGCGTACTTTCAGTGTCGTCCTCACTCCAGACCTCCTCCAGTACATAGTCCACAGCTCCACCTCCTGCTCCTGGTAATGGTTTGGTAGGAAGGCCGAGTTCTTCGACAACCAAGTCAATGACCTCGCTGACCGTCGTAGTCTTCGATACGAAGCATTTGTGAAGAAAAGCGTCATGAATTTCGGGAACGCGGACAAAGGTTAAGTTCAAAGAAAGTAAAGGGTGGAGTGACACCAGTCTAACAACGGGGGTGTGAAGGTGGTTTGTCAATGGAAAACTGGAGAAATGTCTCTGGCTGGCTTCCTCGGGTCGGGCTGCGTTGAGCACAGGAGCTATCTTGGTTGTCGGCTCAACAGTTCCTGCGCATAAATCCTCAGGACGAATATGTTTCTCAAAAATGAGCCACGTACCGTCCCCAAGAGCATCCAGTTCTTCGTCTTCCCATTTTCTACCATTTCTTTCGGATCTGATCCTCTGTAATGCCCATCCTGCATCCTCCAGGTCTCCCAGAATTTCCGACTTGATCTGCTCTCTTTCGAGGATATTATCAATAACATCCTGAGCAGTAGCATCGTGACCGACTTCCGCAAAGCAGAGAGTATGAGTAACGGTGGTAACTGGAACTATCAAGACATCCGAAGTCATTGTATAGGCGAGTCGATTGTGATCCGATACGTGGTGAGGTTGATGAAATAACCCGATTTCGAATTTCCGGAATATTTACAGGAAAGTATCCATCAAAGCTCAAGAAAGTATGGCGGTAGCGGATGGGTGTATGTCCTTGCGAACAAGGTAGGGAAGACGTTTATACAAGCCAGACGACCAAACTGAGCTAACCTCTCACCACGTGTGACGATCGGTTGCGTTGAAACTAACGTAACAAGACAGAGCTTTTTCCGAAGCAAGTAACACAACACTACCATACAATCTTACGTTACAGAAACATACCAGATAAAACAAGAGAAAGACCCGAAAAATTTAGGCGAAAGAAGATGACTCTTCTGTATCCACGGAGGGATGAACCATATAGTAAACCTTCACATTTTCCCCATCTTGCGCAGAGGACCGGACATTCTCCGAAGACTCGTCCGGTAGAGACTCGTGTACATCACCTCTAACTTCAATCAGATAGTTATCCTGGATACCGACCTTCAGTATCAATCACACAACTGGATTCGGTGAGATTTCCTACCTTGACCAATTTTCTCAAAACCTTGGTAATCAGCTCCTTCTCGTACTCCAGTTCATCTATGTCCTGGATCTCGGATTCCTTCTGCTCCAGATACCAATCAATCAACTCATCCTTATCTATGCCCTGCCCAGCCTCTCTCTCCACTTCTGACAAATGAAGAACGATCAAGCTCTGCAGGGTCATGTATTTGTCGTGGGTGATAATCATGCGTCTCTTCGGTGCTTGAGGTACAGTAACAGGAGCCTGGGGAGCCTGCGAAGAGGAGCGGGCGAGCGTAGCACCGTCAGAAGGAATCTGAGTGGTCGTACTCTCATCCATTTGATCGGTGGTGTCCATGTCAGCACCCGACATTTCGACGTCCTGAGATTCGTCCTCTGTGCTTTGGGCAGTCCGTTCAGGTACAACACTTCCACGTCCTTCTCGGAGTTCTTCCTCGTCAAAGTCAATATCGTCCTGCTCGACATGGATGATGGATTGTCGCAACAGGGAATAGGCCTCTCGGACAAATTCAGGGGTTATCTGCCAATCCATGAGTACAATGACAGGAATGATTCTGCAAATAACCTACTTCGTGTACACAATGTGCTCTCGCGATCGCCTCACTAAGTCGGACCATACTCTCCAGTTGACGGACAGTGATACGATACGAATTTCGACCTGCGCCGACGGCATCGTCTTGTCTCAACATGCGGTACTTCTCGACCAGAACGTCAGCTGCGTCGGGCGTAAGCTGTTGCACCATCAGCTTGAAACTTCTATTTCATCCAAAGACAAATCACCTTGGGGTTGAACGTCCGCGCATATTTAATATATCTCTGCAATGACTCCGTGCTGAAAGTAGGATTGATCGCTTCATCCTGGTACCGATGCACATCCACAATATGCTTGGCGATGTTTTCGTCCGTTTTCTCGTCGCAATCATCAAGGACCACAAAGAAGAGGTCGAAACGACTCATGATGGGAGCCGTCATCTGCACGTTGGCCCTCAAGGTCTTCTTACGATCGTACCTTCCACCGATAGGGTTGGCTGCAGCAAGAATCGAGGTGCGAGCGTTAAGGGTAGCATGAATCCCAGCTTTAGCAATAGAGATAGTCTGCTGTTCCATTGCTTCGTGGATGGCGACTTGATCAGCAATATCCATCTTGTCAAACTCGTCGATGGCGCAGATGCCGTTGTCCGCTAACATTAAGGCCCCAGCTTCGATGGTGAAGTCGCCAGTCTCCTCGTCTTTCACGACGGCCGCCGTGAGTCCAGCGGCAGAGGAAGCCTTGCCGGAAGTGTAGACTGCTCGAGGCAGGAAGGAGCAAATATACCTAGCGAAAACTCAGTAAGGAATATCCGAATATAATATATCAAAGACGGACTTTAAGAACTGAGATTTGGACGTAGAAGGGTCGCCGACGATACAAATGTTGATATCTCCACGAAGGCGCATGCCTTCAGGAGTTTCTTTATGAACACCCCCCAAAAGTTGCAGGAGTAGGCCCTTCTTGACGATCTCGTGACCGTATACAGTAGGCGCGATGCTCTCGACGAGGCGCCCATAGATTCCTTCGGAAGTAATCATGTTTTTCAGTTCCTCATACTCGGGGTCCGTCAGAGTTTGTACAAATGCTTGCTGAGTGGTTTCTGCACCATCTATTTCACCACGAATATTGCGTGCGCCCTGTGCGAGTTGCATGGGTCAACGCACGTGAAAACGAATTTAGCTTCGCTTACCCGTGTATCGGTATCATGGGCCATGCATGCTAGGAAAGCAGTCTTATACTGTAAATCCCTGACTCCAAGGCTCTTTAATCCTGTGACACCTCCGGCTATACCACCGGCAGCACCATTAGCACCTCGATTGGCCTCACGCTGAAGCTGAGATTGGTTTCCCCCTGGAAGTCCAAGCTGGCTAACGTCAGGAACTACGATGAACGTTCCTGTGAACGTAAATTTGTCTCCAGCTTTAGCGCGTTCGACTAGCTCTGACCGAAGAATAACGTCAAGAGAACGGGGCATAGAGCCGGTGGGTATCTCGGATGGGTTCTCCTGTATCCTGACTTTCTGCCAATCCGTGAACTTCGACGTATCTATCTGCAGTTGCCACGCAGTTCGGTTACCACATGTAGGATTGGGGCAGAGCGAAGGCTGAAGTTGAGGGTTAGCTTGGGATAAGTTACCTGATACAACTAAACATGTACTTCGGTGAATTTGAACTGCTGCTCAATATCGTGAACGAGGCCATTGCATACTTCACAAATGAAACTGCCAAAGAGCAATTCAGGACGAACTTCACTCGTACGAGTTACAGTGCCGCTAATGCTCAACAGGGTCCCAATGTGGTCGGTCCGGAGTGCTCTTATGCCGTGAACCAATGGTAGATGGTAGAAAGCAATATAGAATTCGCGAGATTGAAGATTGGCTGAGTCAGTGGTGGCTGCGGTGGGGTTGACTTTGAGGTACTCTGGCTCAACCTCAGTGATTACATTGAGGAGACCTCGGCGGAGGTATGGAAGGAAACGATAGTATTGCTGAGTAATCGCGTTTACGAGGTCTTCGTCTTTTGCCAGGATGTGACCAAAGTCGACGTATAGAGTGGTTAGCTCGTTCTCCCGCATTTGGTGAATTTGTTCGATATAATAAAGGTCCCCTTCAGGCATGTCGAGTATTCCGCCATCAGATCGGGGTGTAGATGCAAGTGCAACGTCTTCCGTGAAGCTAAATCAATGTCAGAGTGGTTGAAGGTGGCAGAAAACGCGAGAACTCACCTTTTCAAAAAATTCTCAAAGGTCTCGGTGACACTCTCTCCAATGGGGTCCCTCACAAGAGGAACATCCCCATTCATCTGACCTTTTGCCCTTCTTCTCCTTCTACTGTTCGCCGTCTGCTGAGAGTCCGCCATGTCTTCATCTCCCAAGGTCAACGCATCGGCTGTTGGCCGACGTGGTGTTCCGCTGCGGTTTGAGGTGGCGTTGCCATTTTCGGATCGAAGATCGAGAGCGTCCGGAGCACTACTTGGTGGAAGGGATGAGTTGAGAGCTGGAGGAGATGAGAAACCCTCTGAGAACATGGTGATGGTGTGGTGAAGTGCAGGGGACGCGACCAGACCAGACGCGACGCGCGTGAAAAGCACTTTAGGGCAGGCTAAATAAGACGCCGGCTTTATTCGGCGACCTTTGACAGCTGTAACTCACTCTCATGGAAGACCTCGAGCCACTAGATCCCGCCTATGTCCAGGATATCCTCTCCAGGCCACCCTTCGTTACTGTTGAAGGGGTCATTAATGTGCGTGATTTGGGAGGCTATCGATCCACGTCCTTTGTGAACAAGACGACGAAGCGACGACTCCTGTACCGTAGCGCAGAACTTGCAAGCGTCACGGAGAAAGGTATAGTTCTTCATCTTTGCTTTCGACTCTTTTCTCAGTGCTTTCTCAGGGAAAAAGCAACTGAAAGAGCTGGGAATATCAAAGGTTTTCGATCTGAGATCGGACACAGAAATAGAAAAGTACAACAGTCCTTTACCTTCCATCGACGGTGTGGAGATCGTGCGGACACCAGTCTTCAAGAAAGAGGATTACAGTCCGGAAATGATGGCCAAGTACGTACGTGACGGTTTCATCCTCATGACTTTGACGAATTGTTGACGGGCATATTTACCGTTAGACGATACCAACTATACGCAAGCGGAAAGACAGAAGCCTTTATGGAACTTTATTCTCAAATACTTGACCACGGTGGACTGCCTTTTGGACAGATACTTAGACACGTTCGTGATAGACCAAATGAAGGATGTCTCTTTCATTGTACAGCTGGGAAAGATCGGACAGGATTGATCGCTGCTATTATATTGAAGGTGAGTGCTCTATCATATATATAAAAAGTACCTCATCCCAAAACATGTACACAGCTTGCTGGTGTCGATAATCAGCAAATTGCTGAAGATTATGCTCTCAGTCGAGTGGGTCGAGAACCAGCTCGCGCGAAAATCATGCAGCGTCTTTCAATAGAACCGCTGTTTGCATCCAACAACGAGGCAGCTCTCAATATGTTTACATGCCGGCGAGTACCTGAACTCTCAGGCAGGACCTAGAATTTACCTTTCTCTCAGGTCGGAAACAATGACTGCATTCCTTTACTTACTGGAAGATAAGTATGGCGGAGTGGAGAACTATTGCAAACAGTATTTGGGCCTCATAGACGATGATATTACCACGATCCGAAATAACATTCTCACACAAACTTCACCCTCTCATATTTGATACAGACGTATATTGGCGATAAAGGGTCATACAGTAGATATATTGGGTGTATATAAATGCATTATCCCTAGGACGACTACATTCATAAAATTAAGTGGATTGGGAAGGTGGGAAGGGCCATAATAGGTCCAAAGGTGACATGCAATCCTAGTCCTTCCTCGTCAAACTAATGATGCGTTTCTGCTTCTGCGCTTGTTGTGTTAATGCTACAGCAGGATTCATTGATGTGGAAGGGGGGTTCGGTGTAGAAGCTGAGACTCCGTTCTGTATCCTCGCTCTTGGATTGAGAGGTGAAAGACTGCGGGAGAACGGTGTAGTGGGGCTCTGCATAGGCGGCGCTACGGCGTTATTGGACGGTATCGAGACCTCCCCTGTTACCTTCCTTCGCAAACCCGGTCGCGTGGGTGCACCACTGGGACGATTACTCTGTCGTTCTCCTTGATCGCTTTGTCTGTCGAACTCATAAAAGCCCGAGAACGTCGAGGTATCAGTTCCAAGTGCTTGTCGACGGGCTTTCTCATGGCGTGACTGAACAGAACGAAAGTGTTGTAGAAGCTCCTGCCATTTAATCTCGTCCCTGACAAGTTTGGACCGGGAAGAAAGAGCTCCCACAGGACTAAAACAAATGAGCATGCTTCAGCAAGTGTAAAATGTTGCTACGAACACTTTGGGGGCTATGTGTAAGAAGCCCGCAGAGTTGACGGCATTAAGACGATTACGAAGCGATACAAAGGCTGAACTTTGTGGGAGGAGCATGAGCAAGCCATACAAACATTTGAAGAGATGTGGATATCTCTCAGGTTCCAGTAGCTGCAGGCGTATATCTGTCCGTAATCAGCAACCAATCCTAACAGAAACATTTAGGCGTACATGTGAAAACGGGCGACTCTATAAGTTGCACTAACTTGTCTATTTGAACGAGCATCTGGACGGTAATCTCTAGATCAGCACTAGTGAAGAATGATGATTAGCGATAAGAATACACTAAATATAGGAATATGATACGCACAAGATGTAGAGCAGGTTAGATGCATGCTCGTAGGCTTGTGCTAAAAGACACAGAGAGAAGACCGCCACAGCATTATGGCACCATGATCGATATAGGGTGATAAACAAGGCTTGGCCGTCTTGCTAAAAAGCACCGCATTCCAATAAGGAGGACATGATAAGAACTAGAGAATACGTACCCGTGTTTCAAGGCTTTTTAACCGCTTCCTGAAATCGGCTAGTTCGGGGGAGGTGATGAGGATCATGTTGAGCTTCTGAACAATGACGCTTGCAAACTCAAGATCCTTAGACAACTATCAGTATAGGGTGGACTGAAGTTACCAAAACACTGACCTCTTCCTTCTCAAGGATCTCCGCGAAGGTGCGATATATTCTCTCTGTGTTCAAATTCAGGCACAGTTGGCGGATGATGAGACTACCTCTCGTCTCTAACAACCGCCGATCGGTACTGAAGAGTTCGAGCAGATTCATCATGAAAGCCTTGAAGTAATTTTCTTCCGAGCTTGACGATATTTGGGCGAGCAGCTGTAGATCGTGTTTGATGACCTGCAAAACGAATAGTATATCAGCTCCAGAAGATAACATGAAGACAAAGCACAAACTTCTTCTGAACTGTCCGAAAGCGTCTTCAGTAGCGCTGGGAAGGTACCGTCGTCCATCGCTAATATCTAGATAGAAAGTAAGATCATGTGGCAATAGAATAGCCGTATTATGCGGACCTTCTTGGGTGCTTTCTGGTGAAGCATTATGAGCCATTTGAGAGCAGCAACTCGTGTTTCCTCAAACTCGCTTAAGAACTGCACTGTCAACTCGTTGACAGTCGCTTGATAGTCGAAAAGATCAGGCTCTTCTAACACAGAAGAGGATTGCAGAGCGTGGGAATGTCCTGATTGGCTGAGTAGCGACACAGGAGAATGGGGTCGACTGGCATCGGTGCTCTGGGATGGAACAGGTACATCAGAGCGTGGTTGTACGCTTATATCCGTTCCACTGCCTCGCGGTCTGACCAAAGACGGTCCTGCCGTAGAACCGGCATCGGCCGTCGGGTCAGATGGTGGTACCTCTTTAGAGTCTTTCGACACAGAAGACTGACGGGGAACACTTGTGGGAGGTGTAGGTGAGGCCTGTGGACGGGACGAAGGAGGCTTGTCTTGAACTCGTGATTTATCGACTGGGGAAGGTAAATTCTGTATTACCCCGAGAAGGAATTTGTTGGTGCGGATCGCTGCAGATTGGATCGAGGGATCATGATGAGCAAGATTAGGGAGGATAGCAGGTATTAGGCGAGGAGTAAATGGTACTAAAACTTCAGCAGTAAAGGTTAAGAATTCCGCCAGCCACCGGAGAGCGGTAGATTGTTGAATTTCGGCGTCTGGAACCATTGTTTGGCAGTCAGATTCAGGAGATATTCGCGATAAGCGAAAAGCTCACGTTCTCCATCAAGTTGCTGGATTAAGATTTCAATAATGGCGGCGTAATCGATCTTGACACCTTGTCCCGGAACCCAAGCTCAGGGAAAAGTCAGCGATGTCTTTGGTGTCGCTTTGACGGAATTCACATACTTACCACCAGTATCCCTGATATCGGTTTCTGACACACGATCCTCCTTTACCGAATCGTCGTAGTTTGAGTGAGAATCCTTTTCGTTCAGAAACACTGCTCGTTCAGAATGTTCTGCATTCAAATCCGATAGCTTTTCGCTATCGACGCGTTGCATAGATTCTCCATCATCGCCCGTGCGCTTCGGCGGCCTTGACTCCTCCATCCGTCTCCGGAGTGAACTTACTTCACGTATTTCACGAAGAAAATCCGCGAGTAAGATTTCGGTGGCAATTTTGACATCGTCTGTGGGATCAGAAAGATATTTACTGGAATGTGAAAGTCAGCTTCCGCCACGAACATGCTTGAGAACCCGTACTGACAGGAGTCCATCCAGGAACTCTGGAAGATAAGAGATTAGTTCGAGCTCAGGGACCGAGTCGAGCACGGTTATCCACGAAACCAGGTAGCTTCTGGTGAATGGACTAACGACGTATATTCTTTCACGGAGAAGTGGGATGAAGTGAGCCAGCGAAAACGCTTTCTTGGCAGTAGGATGGGATTCATCCCCAGGAACAGGATGCGGAACCAGAACCCCATGGTTGTCGTCTCTCAGCTTTTCTGTCTCGGGATATAAGGGTATGTATACAGAAGCAGATTCCGCAACGACGTCCTTCAGTAATCTGTCGAGAAGTTCTGCACCATTCTTGACCGATAGTTCGGAGTCGGCAGCGAGCTATAGCATTAATAGTGTCAGAGGATTTATTTACATATAATGTTTACGCACCTTGCTCAGTGCATCGAATATCTCGTTGAAGTAGACCAAAATCTCTCCCTTTGACACCTTCGCTATGTTGTAGAGGCACTCCGCTGAAAAGTATCGAATTCTGTTTTCTGGGTCCACAAAACAATCCAGCAGGGGGTAAATGAATTTCTCCATGTAAGGCGCTACCTCCACTCCAAGAGCAATCGCTGTTCCCGCGAGACCAATCAAACCGCCATTCCGCACGTGTAGAGGGTTGGAGGCGTTGCTCAGCATATCAACAAGTTGGTCGATAATCTGGGCTATTCTTCTGTCATCTCCTTGCTGGTGGCAGTCCCGAACCTGTCTTATTTTCGCATTAGCAGTCTAGATGAGACACTGCAGTGAATACTTACTTCTCCAGCTCCAGCGCAGCCGCCTTTCGCTTCTCATAGATCTTGTCAACCAGCTGCTTCGATACGGCGGAATCTGTCAAAAAACTGAACAACCCATTGATTATTGCACAATAGGGACGTACCCATATGTCGTCAAACCAGAATGTCAGGTCAGTGAGAGAATATGGTCATGAAAGAGTGAGTGTCACGGTCCGAGTCTGACGCGTTGAGCTAACCATGTCGTCACAGCCACCAACGCTTCTTTTCTTATGACGCCCATAACAGGGCAAAAAAAAAATCAGTCCCAAGCAATGGTTTGACTCTACACTAACAGTGAGTCCAGCGAGTCCACTTCATTCGTACATACAAACTATTTGGCACAGGTTGACAATACAGCGGTATCAAACGGGGTGCCTACTAGGGTCACTAAACTTTCGAAGCTATGAAGCTCGCACTACCCGGCGTATCCCGTCCGTAAGCCCTATCGTTCAAAGTTCAACGAACCACGATATTTAGGATGACAAGAACGACTCTCACAGATGAGGTGCCAATACCAGGTTACCCCCATCGCAAATATTATCACCCTTTCGACAAGTTACTTTTGTCCTATCAGCAGAAACTCCTGCTACAGGCTGTCCGTTGTCTGGGTCACCCTAGAGATAACCCCGAGATCAGTATATTCTCATTGTTTCTGAGTTCAACCTACAAAAATCACAGCGGCGTTAATGCGAGACACCACGTCTGGCGACAAAAGTTCGGCAGAATTGTGAACCAGCTGCCCACCCTGGCTGTAACCTGCTGTCACTATTTTCGCCTGATGATATTTCTCTGTCAGTGGAAATGGAATGGAGAATGAAAAGGACCGACATTCGGGCACGAATTAGCTGCGTTGGTAATCTGGGAGGTGCGTAAGCAAGGTTTAAGCTACGGTTAGTACTCCCTCACGTCATCCGCCATAGTACGAGACCCTTGCTTATCACCTCCTTGGAGGAAGCCTGCAACATTTGCAGAATAGTCTACTCCCTGGAAAGACATGGTCTGTGACCCGAGCTCTCGCTGCAGAGCCGCCTTGAGCGGAGGGCCGACGATAGTGCCGATCGGGGCAGGTTCCGTAGTTCCCCGCGCGAAGAATACCTGTAAATCATTGTTTTTAATGGCTCAAAGACTCGGGCAAGAGGGACGAACCATAACGTCCGCGCACTGCACGGTGGCTCTGCGCTCAACGGGAGCCATCATGATCCCTGGGACCAGCCCAGTGAAGAACAACAATCGAAGCGTAGTGAATAACATGTAAGAGGAGCTACCAGTAGCACAGGAGGCAGAGACAGAGGAGAATGCTGGTACGGTCGCGACATTTGCTTTTTTTATACACAAGCAGAACACAGGAAAACCGTATGTCTGGAATTGCACCCGCCCATGAACAGTTGTCCAGCATAAGACTTAAGCCCCCCCCGGTTGCTGACATGGATTGCACAGAAAGAGCAGGATAACGTATCCAGACCGTCTGCATCAAATTGCACCCGTGCCATGGGTGTAGCATGGTTCAACCTGCTCATCCCTTGTAGGGGATCCAACGTGATAGCCAGAATGATTGTGTTTCCAAGCACATTTAGCCGAAATGTATTTAGAGGGTTTCCATCGAGACTGATTGAATGCTTACTACTCGATTTTGAAGGACTAGGTCAAAGAGATTGTACGGAAGAGCTCTGTGCCCTCCTCACAAAGGATTGGATTGGTAATATGTACTGTTTTGATGATAAGAATACTCGCGCTCTGAAGGTCCATGTCACTACTTAGCAGATCCCAGCGGCATCGCGAATGGAATCGAGTAGTAAAGAGTTGTAGTCGCCACCAGCTTCCCAGAGTGCGAAGCCTGCGAGTCCCATGTCGGCAATGAATTTCCCTTTCGCAGCGAAGGAAGGTACGTCGTCAAAGGAAATCATCAGCTGCCTCTCCGCATCATAGACATACGCCTACGAGATATCAGGACAATGTCAACCGTCAAACGAATGAAACTCACAGTTCGGCTGCACTCGTCGAAACGGTAAGGAACTCCATCCTTCGGTGTACCATCTTCGTTCAAATAACCCGCCTTGATAATACTCCAGAAATTGAAGTTACCTAGGTACCAGGTGTCAGAACATGGTGTTATTCAGGGTAGAATCAGGCATACCGCCATAGGGTTGTTCAACACCGCAGACGTCAGGGCCAGGTTCGTCATCCCAAGCATCGCCTTGTTGGCGTACACTGGCGTTGAAAGCAGGGTAGGAAGCGAGTTCTGTGTCAGACCCATTCTTGAAGGCTGCCGTTTGATTGACTGTGAACGAGTGTCCATATCCAGGAACCCCCAAAATGAGCTGGCTGGCTGGGATACCAGCGGCCGTCCATGCATTAATGGCGAGAACAGCGGATCCTTGCTGGTTTTCGGGTGCCGCACAGGTATCGTTCAAGGGCGCATTAGGACCGACACCGACACTCCAGGAACCCCAGATATCGTAATTCATCACAGCGATGTAGTCCAACACCTCGGCGAAAGCCGATACATCCTCGCTGGGGTTGCCTTCAGCATCGCGGAAGGGGGTGATTGAGGTTGCTGCAGTCAAGAGAAGCTGAGAACCGACGGGATGTTGGCGCAATTCCTGCAGGAAAAGCAGGAAATTGACGGTGTCGTTAACCGCGATGGCGTTGCAACCTTTACAAAATCCGTTAGCCTACATCGAGGGTTGAAAGGATAAGAATAGCTCTACCAATGCCTTGATTGTTAGGATACTCCCAACTAAAGCAAAATATGAATCGGTGAAATCGATGAAGCCAACAAGAACGTACTCAAAATCTATCCCATCAAGCGAATACTCCTGAGCTAGCGAGACCACGGTATTGACGAACGTCGTGCGGTTCTCGGGAGTTGCGACAGCGGTAGAAAAGAAGCGAGAACCTGCCCAGCCGCCAAGGGATACCAGTGCGCCGACGCCCTAGATTTCAGTTGGTGAGCTAGGTAAAGAAATGATTGCAGTAGCAGGGCGTACATGTTCGTGGGCCGCTTTAACGAATTGAGGAAGGACTTCCGGGTTTGACTTATTCAGGGTGAGAAGTCGTGTGTCCTCAGTGGTTTCCCTGTGACCTTCGTGAGCAAATTGAAACAGTGTCACAAAGCGACGCACGCAAAAGAGTAGGTGAGATATGTGTACTTGTCCCATGGCACAGATGACAGTGGGAATCCCTCATCCGAATGCCAGCCAGCGTACCAGGCAGCAGCTACCTTCTCCGAATCTCGAATCTTAGCCTTCAAGCTGAAATCGAGGCCTATACGTATCGCCTGAGAAGGAGCAAGGAGAGAGAATAGTAAAAGCGCTGAGGGCGCTAGAGCGAACATATTGAGGAGAAGGATAGAATGTTTGAGGTTTCATCGCCGTAAGTCTACAAGCTTTATACGTAGCGTAGGGCGTCTCAAAGATGATCAACCTGAAGTGATAAAATGATCAGATGTCGCATCTCCACCACAACCTCGGTCTTTGCGAGCGCCACCTTGGTAACATCTCGGTCAGATTTGCATGTTGTGTACTCCGGACTGAACCTCATCAATCAAGAACTCATGAAAGCTATCTTCGTACTCAGTACTGCACACTGCAAGAAAGTCCAATGCTCGGAATCACAGAAATCGGTGTAGTTACAACATGATTCGACAGTGATTCACACAGCCTTCGTCGATGTCGGTCGAACTCACACTGCCCAGCCTGGTAATTGAAGCGCAGGGTCAGTTGTGATGAAAGCAGGCAACCGAGCCGAACACGCCGCCGATGTGTGTGAGGTGTCAATTGCGATACATTGTATTGCGTGTAGCGCCCACACTACAGTGCCGACGCCACGTCCAACGACTTTCGGTCATGAGAGGCCTTGTAACTGGTGCAGGGCTCTTGCTATGCTATTGTAGCTGAAAGAGCAGGATGTTGTTTGATCGTAGCCGGTCGGAAGAATTCCTAAAAGCTTTTGCGTCTGCCTATGACCCTACATGGCACCTGAGAACAAAAATGTGAAGGAAATTCCATCTCCATCTCCATCTTCTTTATAACCCATGTTCAAGCACCTTCCACTTCTATCATTTCGACATGGTCGGGCTTCTCCACGATAGCTACCTTGTGCTTGGCGAGAGAAGTCTTGACAGGATTTGGACTCTGAAAATCAAGGGAGTAGGAAAGTCAGATGGCGGTGACTGACGTTTCATCCGCTGCTTACCTCGAAGATATCATCGAGCTCCTCCCTAAACGAGCATCAGAGTTGAACCGTGTGAGGAATCAATGATACGTACAGGGTGCGTCCCTTCGTTTCGACTGCAAAAAACCAAATGATGACGCATTCAAACAAGTCCCAAAAGACATATACGAGATAATACTGTGAACGAAGGTTATCGTACGATCCGGCGGCTCTCCGATGACACTTTACCTTCCAAGAGATGTTCTGAAGCGCGATTGGACCAGCATATTGACCCACTAACCCCGCACAGCTGACAGCCAAGGAATACCTGAAATTCTGGTCAGTAACGAGGATATGACAACTTAGAATTATCCCCACATAGCCATTCCCTTAGCCCTAGAAGTAAACGAGGTTGAGCAACTTGACGAGGACCATGAACACAGGTGGTACGAACCGGGTATTATAGGCCAAGCACTCTGAAGGATACAACGCCTGCAGAGGGGTATACGCAAGACTATAAACGAAACCAAACAGAACTGCGCGAAAGCCGGGCCGGTATAAGTTGTAGTATGAGAGGCGATCTCAAAAAAGAGCCATACATATGAACGCGATAGCAGCATTTGCACCAGCAATATTGTGACTCCCTTCTAGTCCAAACTTTGCAGTGCACCCTGTGTAAGGTATTCAGAGTGCAGTCTTTAGCAGCTGCCGCGGAACTAGCTCACCGGTGACAATTGCGAGCATGCACGCGCTTCCAAATGTTCCCCAGAACCACATTTTCCGCCTTCCCACTGGATAATAGCTAGATGAATAGAGTCAAGACCGAGATCGAGAAGCAGACGTACCCGTATCAGACAGACTGGTTCCAATAGAAGCACCAAGTGCCGAAATGATGGTGTTCACGAAATTGAGGACCAACCGTCGGTCTTGAGAGCGCACACCAGCATTACCGAAAAGGACAGTCAAGAAATATCTGTCCTCCTGTCAGAGTTAACTCAGACCAAAAAGATGATGTGCACCTTACCCTAAGCCATTTCCTGACCACTGTCCAAAGAAGCCCATGAGGACCATCATAAATGTACGATATCTGGCATTGGGAGTATTGACCAACTCAGAGTAATCAAACCTGATCGCACTCTCAACATCAAGCGACCGCATATGCTTTGAGTTCGACAAACTCACCAGCGTTTATCGGAAGCGTCGAGTTTAATGGACTCTTCAAACTCCTTCCACTCCAGTTGGACGAGTGGCGCGTTTTCATCTCCATTGCCATGATATTTGGCGAGAATCTTCCGTGCCTCATCTTTCCTGTCTACGGACATAAGCCAGCGAGGTGACTGATAAAGTGAGCCTCTGAGGACGTCAGCGGAAATAGTAATGCATACCTCAGGAAGGAACCAGACAAAGATTGCCAATATCGCAGCGGGACCGATTTGAATACCTAAAGGTGCTCGCCACGAGGCAGTACTACTCAACTTGCCAGTGCCGATTGAGATTCCGGCTGGGCAGTGAAACCTACGTTAGAAAGCGGAATATTGTGGGAGAGAAAGATCGGATCCTTACTGCAAAGGATAGAGCCGGCATAATAGAAAGCTAAACCAACACATTAGATCATAAAGTTAGGAGGGGAAGGGAGACCCACTATTGTAACTATGTGAAATGTGTCCTTGTGAGCATGCGAATCAGCAAAATAATACAAAGGTGCCGCACAGTCCGGTCAGTCGGCCTCTCCACTACATATTGTGAGCTACTAATCAGGTTAAACATCATGAAACGAGCTTACCTGCGGTGGAGCCATCTCGACAACGTATGCAGGGCATGCCGTGGTCGTGATTGATACACCAAAACCGAGCACAAACCTTCCTGCTAGCAGGTAGTCGCGGTTTTGAGCTGCCGTGACCACGATGGCGCCTACAAAGATGTTTAGCTGTGTTTCTCAGCCAAGACAAGGTTCACAGACCAATAACGATGATAAGAGAACCAATGAACTTCGGCCCGTTAGCGTATTTCAGACAAAAGTATTATCCGTAACATACCATTCCACCACGTCTACCAAACTTCCCATCTGCTAAAGGGCCTGCAACCAATACCCCAACGATACTGCCTAAACATGATGAACTTAGTCAGCGATACCCAGAGGTTTAAAAGGGGATGGCCCTTACCAACTGAGTACTAAAAAGACGCGAGTTTGAAATCAATTCTGGTATCAACGGTGAATTAAAAACCCACAATTCCAAAGATAAGCGCTGTCGGTGTCCCAACCCCTCCTCCTTCATCTTGAGGTATCCCGAAAAAGTCCAGATACTGACTAAGGATAGATTGAATCGACAAAATTAACATCTATCTGATGGGACCTACTGCATCCCGTTCACCGCACCCATGACCTGACAACACGGAGTTAGCAATGAAAGAGCATATGCATTTGGGGAATTCTCACCTGCCCATCAAAACCATTCGACATACTACCCATGAATGCGACCAGTAGAATGAGAAAGAGTTGAATTGATCTTGGGCTGGTCGCACTGAGCTTGGGCCCAGATGAGAGAGCAAGAGCGTAGTCGGCATTGGTTACTTCCACTACTCGAGCTCCTGGTAAGGCTGACTCGTGCTTCTCGATGCTACTTGTTTCTGGAGTGTGCGCTGCTGGTGCGGTTTCTTCTTTGGAAGACATTTTGAAGGCGACGATGAAGAAGACGCTTCGTCCAACATAGTTTTCCGGTTGCAGGTTTTATATGGCATCCGGGGAGCCTTCACACCATGATATCACGAGAACCGGGCGAAATGTATGGGTTAAGGTGTCTGCAGAAGATGACGGAGGAAATAGAGAGCCTGTTATTCCAAATTCAATCAGTCGATGGGTTTTTCGTGTAAGAGATCAGGATACAGGGAGTTGAAACCACGAAGAACTCGGACGAAACGTTCTGGAAGATTGTGTTTTGCCGAAAATATGCCATATAAGAAGACTGTAATGAGATAGTTAGACTGTGGGCTAGACCAGATCAGGGCTTATCGGGAGCAGTGATGATGGAAGGAGGAAACCGACGCCAAAGCCAAAGAGCCGCGAACGTGGTAGCTGGGCGCCAAAGTGGACGAGAAGCAAACGAGAGGCCTCGAAAACTTTGGGCTCAGGACTGGACACTTCTAGAGGAAATCACGCAAAAGTGAGTTTTCTGTGAAAATCATGACTGATGTTTGACTGAAGTCCTTCTCTTCTGGAATTCGCCGCACGGATTAACCTAGCTGAGGCTAGTACGTCGTTCCTGTCGCCTGAAAGAAAGACCACACTGCAGTATCAAATACCACCCGTTAACATTCCTCAGACATCCCTTACAAAGTTACATTGCAAGTCGCATCCTTGGACGCATCCACAACAATTCCGACTCTCGACAGTCACGGGCCGGTCAATTACCCATTGATCCTGCACTTGCCTTCATTCCGGTTCTCATGACCTCAGATGTCACCAAGGCTTCAATGACACGGCTTTTACACTTGACACGACTGTAAGAGGCTTCGGAAGAACTTCGCTCTTTGACGCTTGAGTTCCGTCTCTGTCACTCCCACCGAAACCGTTTACGCGATTCCAGACGCTCCAATATGACCAAGTCAAACGTCGATGAGACCCTATCCAAACTGACCATGCCCGATAAGATCAGGCTTCTGTGTGGGCTGGTGCGTATCCGTTGAACACTCTTCATCCGAAACGCAATTCAATCACCATGAAAACAGGGATGGTGGCATACAGAGCCTGTACCGTCACTTTGTATACCCTCTATGCGAATGAGCGATGGTTAGTGTTAATTATTCGATTTCATCCATCGAGATTGGTGACTGATAAACACCATATTAGGTCCGAATGGTGTTCGAGGAACTCAATGTAAGCCTTACGAGAAGTAATGCGTTAAGACTGACGACGAGACGTGTATAGTCTTTAACGGGGTACCATCAAGCTGTTTCCCGTCCTCCACCGGCCTGGGTTCAACATTCGACATAGACCTCGCTCGTCAAGTTGGCGAGGCACTTGCAGATGAATGTCGCGCCAAAGGTACGATCCATTTGTTCCTCTCTTACACAATCCTTACAATTCGTTTTTTTCCCTAGGCTGCCACATCCTTTTGGGTCCTACTACAAATACTCAACGATCTCCACTTGGTGGTCGATCTTTCGAATCATTCTCCGAGGATCCGGTATTGAATGGATCAATCGCCGCGGCGTACATCAACGGTTTACAGTCCAAAGGCGTCGCTGCTACCCTCAAGCACTACGTCGCCAATGATCAGGAATTTGAGAGGTTTTCCGTGAGCAGTACGTGTCAAGTTGCTTTCGTTGGTTCTGGCCCTCACGGTTCTTGATCACAGGCGAAGTCAGCGAGCGCGCACTCAGGGAAATCTACCTCAAGCCCTTCCAAATTGCCATTCGCGAATCAAATCCATGGGCCTTAATGTCTTCATACAATCGTGTCAACGGTCTTCACGTTTCGGAGAATAAATGGTTATTGGATGATATTCTGAGAAAGGTAAGTCACACTTCGATTTTTTTTTTTTTACGTTGTACATTTAAAGACTTTGTTCAATAGGAATGGGGATACAAAGGTACAAGTATTGCCAGTCATTTTGGACGGCATACTGACATTGAATAGGAATGATCATGAGTGACTGGATTGGTGTTTATAGTACAGCCGAGAGTATAAGAGCTGGACTTGATCTGGAGATGCCGTATGTCCCTCAGTTGCCAATCTTTTGCTAATAATTCCTCACTCCGACCGCTAATTCAAAGAGGTCCCACCGTAATGCGTGGAAATGCGGTCATGAGGGCTCTCGCCGCCCAAAAGCTCTTTCCGAGTGATATTGATGACCGTGTGCGAAAGGTGCGTGCTATGTATTTTATACATTCGCTCATTGAGTGACCCGTTGACTCTTTAGATTCTCGAACTTCTCGAGAAAGCATTCGCATCCGGCATCCCTTTTGGAGCACCCGAAAAACCCGTTGACACACCCGAGCTTCGCCAATTGCTCCGCACCACCGCTGCCGATTCCGTCGTTTTACTCAAGAATACCAAGAACTTACTACCACTTACATCCTCCTCGAACATAAAAAAGATTGCTGTCATAGGCCCCAACGCCAAAACTGCATTCACCTCCGGAGGTGGTTCGGCTAGACTGCTTGAATCATGGAAAGTTACACTTTTGCAGGGTATCACTGCTGCCGCCAAGGAGATTGATGCAGACGTGCAGTACACTATTGGAGCTACGTCGCATAAGATGCTGCCCTTGGCGGAGGACGTAGTTTTCCAGCACGGTGGTCAGCCCGGCGGCGTTCTTGAGTTTTGGAACGAGAAACCCTCCGAAGACTTCTTGAGCACGAAGGCTGATATCGGGAATCTGAATGAAGGAGTAGTATGGAGTACAACGACCAAATCTACGAACTGCATATTACTTGATGGAGTTGTGGGTTGTCTGTTTTTCATTCATTTTGCAACCTCTCATTGATTCGAAATATCGTAATAGAATGCAAACAAAGTCGATTACAACTGCTATTTCAGGGTTTGTTTGCCCTTTATTCCTGCATGTTCGACTACTCATTCTCTACAGTACACAACCACGTTCATACCAGACGAATCTGGAGACTGGATATTTGGCGTCTCCGTGTCAGGTCTCGGAAACGTTTTCATCGACGGAAAGCTAGCAATTGACTTATCCAACGACCCTCCAAAGGGCAACCATCTCATTGGTGTGGGTACGGCAGAATTATGTGGTATCGTCAAGGATATGCAGAAGGGCCAGAAGTATAGCTTGGAGATTCGTATCAGCAATCTCGAGTTCATGGCTCAGATTCCTATCATTCCTGCATGGGGTGGTTTCAGGCTCGGTGCAATGAAGGTTATGGAGCCTGAGCAAGCCATCAAGGATGCAGTGAAGCTCGCAAAAGAGTCAGATGGTGCGTTACACACCGTCGTGCAAAACCCTTCAAACCATTACTACTAACTCAAACTTCAAGTCGCAATCTTGGTTGTCGGTTTGAATCATGAGTGAATTGCATATGAATCATTTTATACGACTTGCTCAACGCGATTTTCTAGATGGGAAAGTGAAAACTACGACCGGGAAGATCTTTCGTGCGATTTTTACTAATTACCAGCAATTCCGTTGTTTATCACTACGCAGACTACCTGGTCTCACCAACCGTCTCGTAACCGAAGTACTCGCAGCCAATCCTCAGACAGTCGTGGTCAACCAGTCGGGCTCTGCCGTAGAATTGCCTTGGGCAGATGAAGCAAGCACGGTATTACAGGTTCGCATACCTCTCCTCACATTGAAAGCTAGTATTAATCGATCAACCAGGCGTTCTTTGGCGGCAACGAGCTAGGAAATGGTGTAGCTGACGTGTTGTTTGGAAAAGTGAACCCTTCTGCGAAGCTGTCATTGACGTTTCCGTGCGTGAACTTCTCCTGAAGCGAATGCACTGGTTGATTGGTGGACGGAACAGCAAGCGACTGGCGGATTGCCCCGCATATCCGTCGTATGGAAATAAAACACAAGACCATGGCAAAGTCCTATATAACGAGGTTCGTAGTCGTCGCCTCTCGATCTGCTCAAAGCTGATGTCGTTACAAAGGGCGTTTTCGTCGGCTACCGAGGTTATCAAATTAAATCCATAGCTCCTGCCTTCCCCTTTGGCTTTGGCTTGTCCTACACGCAATTTGAGTACTCTGACCTGCAGAGCACACCCATCTCCTCTGATGGCAGTTTTACTGTCGCGCTCAAGGTTAAGAATGTTGGGCAGATTAACGGTCGGGAAGTTGTTCAAATTTACATCTCTGATCCCGAGTCGTCATTAGCACGTGCAAAGCAAGAGCTGAGAGGCTTTAAAAAGGTCTCTTTGAAAGCTGGAGAGACGAAAGAAGTGAAGGTGGAATTAGACAGAGATGCCCTTGGATTTTATGATGAGAGAAGGGGATCATGGGTGGCAGAACGAGGCAAGTTTGGTGTGTTGGCAGGCGCATCTTCAGAAGATATCAGACTTAGAACAGAGGTTGAACTGAAGGATACGTTAACTTGGACGGGTCTCTAGGTAACGAAAAAGACAAGCAACAATATTGTACTTTTAGTGTTAAAGGAACATAAATCCCACTTCTCCTTCCAAGTCCTTCACTATGTTGACATCCCTTTTGCTAACACGGATTATATGACAAGTTAGGACATATATCCTCAATCGTCGAAGATACATCCCAAATTTGACACCACCCACATCACCCGCCAAGCGTAAGCGTCCTCAAGTCGGGAGAAAGTCTCAGTAACACCGAGAACAGCCTGACGTCGAAACTGTACGAGGAGTAGCGCTTCACCGTCAGCGTGTTCAATTGAGACGATAAACGACGTATCATCTCGGTCGGGAAAGCCGGAGGCCAAGATGTTGCCGGTTGGTCGAATATCGAAAGGGTGCGACCTTTCATTTCGAGATTCCGGATGGCAGGGAGGGAAACGTAGTCGATGAAATTAGAAAGGGGCGGTAAAGACAGGGAATGAACGAATGATGAGATGATTCGCTCAGCGGCACTATCAGATCTGGGCCCTGTAGCGACATTTAGAACCCATACACCACTGGAATACGAAAACCTGGGGTAGGTGAGGTATTCTATTTCTGATAGCGGCTCGACAGGCGCGCCGCGCAACGTGTCACTGTGATACATAGCAAAGGTGCTTCAAACACGCTATTTCGTAGAACGAATCATTTTGACTCCGACAAGATGCCGTCGAAGCTGAAGGAATGGAGAAGCGGAAAGCCCCATAAGCGAAATACAAGCTTTCCAGTATTAAGGATAACCTCGTCTGTACTGATTCCAAGTTCCAGATGCTCTATTTGAGCGGACTGTCCCCATACAAGGTTCGAGAAGGCTTTAAGCCCGTAAGGAGCAAGGTATCTGTCATAATATACGTCCTTCGCGTCCTCGCCTTCGTATTCAGGGTCACTCGGGTATTCCCAGTGGCGCCGCCAGAAGTCATTCATAATGCAATGCTCGACGTGCTGGCTATTTCCGAGAGAGCTGCCTCGAGGAATTCGATGGGGAGTCTTCTAAGTTCTTATGGGAGCCAGCCAGCTACGACTCTGCTCGACTCTGCAGGTGGGGCAGACCTCTCGATTTTGAGTTTGCGCAGTTTCATGTTGTCGTGTGATCTCCGGGTTGTAACGTTCAACTTCTAGTTCCTCGAGTTCAATGAACCAGTTCGTTCAGTGGATGAACTTGAAATCGTTGGGTGCGCGCTGCGAACGAAGAACGTTACTTGGAACAAGATGATTGATAGATTCTGGCACGAAAGTGTTCTGACATCTGTCGCACAGAATAGTGTTTATATTTGAATCCTGCCTGGAACAATGAGGGGTTTATCACACATTTCACTCACATCGACCCTTAGAACTTCTGGTATATGGTAAGATGCAGAGCTATTCGAGTTGTGGTGGGAGCTCGAGTGAAACATGGAGAAACCAATGTAACCGTGTCGTTCTTCCTGGAGGCGCATCATTATCGTTACAGACGCTATATACATACATACAGTATAATACTTGAAAAGTCATAGATACACCCTCCTCAAATCTGTCGGGGCTGTAATTCTCTTACATATCGGACAAAGCTTTGTGCTGCCTAAACACCTCAACCAGCATTCCCTGCAGCACGTATGCCAGCACCCCGTCGACACCGTAGGTTCAACGTAGGGATCTATACAAATCCGACATGAGAGCCTTGTAGACTTGAGTTGACGAATCTTGCTTTCCAACGCGTTGATGAGGCGTTGTGGATCTTGCGAAGTAGATTTGGCTTGGATTATGACTGCATCCAAGTCTATACCAATGTCGCTATGTGCAGGTGGAGGTAAGGGTAGAGGCACGGGACGTTGTGAAGGCGACGACGTAGGTTCGGGATTTAGAGGCAGAACATCGGTCTCGGTGAACTGACTAACACCGTACAAGACCGCATCGTCCCCATCTACATCCACCTCGTCGTCGACATCCTGAGAGTCTGGGTTGCGTGTATGAAAGCCTGTGCCTCTGACATCGCCGATGTACCCTCCGACTGGGTCCCCGTCTATATCAACCATTATCTCCTCTTCCTCGGCCTGGGCTTGAATCTGGGCTATAGTCTGGCGCTCCTGCTCCAACCTCGCCTCATGAGCCAAGCACGCATCGACATGAGCATCAAGAACATCCTGATCACCGTACACAATGTTCAGACACACAGGACACACTACCTCATTCCTTCCGTCTTCTGCCCTTGTCGACGAAATGGGATAATCCTCATCCTCCTTAGTCATATCCCTCAGCCTTGCGTGCCTAGACTTCCTGTTCCTTTTCACAGCCGCGATAGTCTGTAAAACGGGTGTCCTACTCGCTACTATCGGATGCGTTGTCTGCAGAATGCTTCTACGGGCTTTTGTCGCGCTTCTCCTGGTCGTAGTCGAAGGGCCCTCTTCGAATTCATCCTGGAAAGGGTCGAGGTCACCGACCGAATCTATGATATCCTGAACTCGAGATGATTCGAGTTCAGCGTGCTTGGCGAGGAGACGGAGGGGAATGGGTTCATGGCATATGGGGCAATCGCGTGTTTCTGCTTTACTTCTTGCTACTTGGTGTCAGAGAGTAAAATTAGATTTGCAGACTTGAAATGAAGCGTACATCGTTTGATTACAAGTTCTGGCGTAGCACTGGGACTAGGAGAACGTGACCGTCTGGGGGTGATGGATGAGAAAAGGAAAGCTCGACAACAATTTGACGGCTCACTTTACGCTTGCCTTTTCCTTTCCCTTGCTCATTTTCCTCGACATCCTCTCCAAAATTACTTTTTAATTTCTGGGCTGGATTTCAAGAAAACTGGGGTGGTAGAAATTCGTTGGATTCAATGCTGCTCGAATGGATGCAACGAGACAACAGAAAAAGGCATCGGTCCGGCTAACCGTTCAAAGGCGCCCAATTGTTCGCACAAGTGGGCGCAGCTTGAACGAGGCTACGACCAGTAAAACCTATGTTAGGCCGATCCTCCAAGGCGACTTCGTTGAAGGCGCTCATAGTGACCTTCTTAAATTATGGCAACATTCGAGCGATGTTAGAACTTCAGCTTTCAGGCCGGTCGAGGATCGCAGTCGATTCCATTCTTCTTCTTCTTGGGAGCTTGTGTCCAAAATTAAGTTTTTGGGGGGTTCTGGTTGAGGAACTGGCGCAAGTGAAGGTTGATCATAGGGTGAGAAAGCGGTATGCAAGTGTCGAGGATTTGGAAAATTGTGTATTGGTGATAGCGTCTTGGCGTTGAATGCTAGTATCTCTCGACATTGAAATGATGGAGGGTCCACGGGCGCATGCGAGCACACTCTGACCCTGCTGGCCCTCAGATGTACATTCGAGAGACTGTACTTCTGCATCGTAATTCGTCACTGAAGGGCGTCTTCTGATTTGATGGCTACGAAAACTCGAATGAGTGCACGATACTGGAAAGATGCTGCTCTACTGTATGCTATGTATGCTACTATGATTGATGCTTTCTCTGGACATTGCGTGCGTGTAAATGAAGTGCAAAAATGTCAGTGAGTATTATGCTGAAAGTCAAAGTCCATGATATGTAAAAGGGAACAAGAGAGGTAGACATTCAAAATGTGGTGAGAGCGCCTTGATTAGTGTTAGTGGGGGCTTCGACGGCTGACTGTGACTCGTTCGGCGCAGTGACCCCTTTCGTGATGTTCTCCTTCTCCTGTTCGTATCCTGGTAGATTACCCAAGTCCTCTGATCTTATAGCACGGGATGTATCCACGCGCGGCGGACCATTTCTCAGCGAATTTCGTCCTTTGGGCGACGAGTCTTTGGCTGTAAGACCTTTTGCCTGGGCTACAGGTGGCGGCACATACTTTTGGTGGCCATGCCTGATAGCTGATGATCCTGAGACGGTCCGAGGTGTTCTCCAAGACAGCACTTCCTCTGGTTTAATGCGTACAAGCGGTCGCTCGAAAGCGGAACGTGAGGGCCGCCTGGATGAGAACGAGGAACGGGGGGAGTCGGAACGGGTTTCGTTATCCACCGCTGGCGTTATATTCTCAGACGCATCCTCAGTCTGCGAAATCTGGGAAATTTGGGCCCCAGGTGAAGCCTTGCGATGAATAGTCGAACTTTCTTTTGACTGCTCATTGAGCAGGGACGATGACACGTTATCTCGACAAAGTGTAGCATTTGCAGTGTCAGGAATGGCCATGATTTGGGGTGGAGGCGGGTTGTTGTGGAAGCCAGCTTCTGAGCTCGCACTAAAGGGAATACGAAGCCCTGGGTTGTGAGGTAGCGGCAATATGTTGGAGTTGACGATCCTCCCGCCTGTGGATGTGACGAAAGGTGTCGGGCTGGATATCCCGTGCTGAAGATGAGGAAGAACAGATATCGAAGCTGTGCGTCGGACTTCCTTCTGGCCCATAGTCATCCGAGTATCGAACTGCACAGAAGGCTGGCGATGGATGATTTGCGACGGAGTATGCCTGAGAGCCCGGGATCGCGGTCCCGGGACGTACTGAGGCGGAATGAGCCAGCCATCTTGCATATGCATGGTCGGCTGAGGAGGTAGCTCGACTGTGTGAGGCACGGTAGGGTAAGAATGTACAGGAGTTCGGGGTTGAGGGTGCGAAGGATGGGGATTGATTCCTGAGGTGGTTTCATGAAGGTACAGCGGAGGTAAACTTTGCTGGCCTGGAAGTTCACCCCACGTATCATGAATGCGCTGCCAGAAAATCATCAATGGATCTGCGCTCGAGCTCACTATTGTAGGGGCAGAGGTATTAACGCCGTTCAGGTGATCAACATCCATTCCTGGTTTTCTGGATGAATAACCAGCTGAAAAGCTACGAGCATGATGTCCGCTGAAACGCACCGCTTCCGCAGTAGCACGAGAGTGAGCATGCGTAGATTGGACGCTTCCGAATCCTGGAGTATGACTCGAAATGAAAGGAGGCGGGAATTGCTGTTGAGAATTGTAGACTGGTTTCGGTATAGCTCCTTGATTGTATGTGACATTGTCACTAGGTACGACATAATCCAGATTTCTGCGCAGCATCTCCTGAAGCTGTGAAGCAGTAGGCAAAGTATCTCCGGATTCCCGTATAACGGGATCACGACTAGACACACGATGGTATTCGGCGTCCTGCGCTGTAGTTGTCCCCATCAATTTCGCACTGTGAGTGGGTACTTCACTGATGGATTCATTCCGATGAAGACGATCGACAGCAGAAACCGGTGAAGGCGAAACCATGCATTGTTTGGCAGCGACGTGACGTTCGTGAGGAAGGGCGTTGGTGGCATCGTCGAAAGTTTTATGTGGGGTCGGATGAATGGGTAGCGACTCGGTTGCAACATGAGAAGAATCAAGAAGTTCGGTAAAAGTGGGATGCGCTATAGCTGAACGAAGTACATCTTCCTTCAACGAAGACGATGAACGACAATGCAGTTTTCGATCAGCCTGTCCTGTGTTGTCCTTGTCCTCAACAACAGAACAAGGACCACCTTCCGCCACATTACCGGAAGGACGTGCTGCCCACCGACTGCTGCTCAATCCTTGGCTGGGAGCAGGTGTATGCGGCCGCGATGTCGCAGCCGAGGCGCAGCGAGAAGTTTTGCCGTGACGCCTTTTCCCACAACTGGAGCCCTCTGTGCTCATGCCATCATCAGAAGCCTTGCCTTTGCCTGATGCACGCTTTCTACGTCGGCGAGAAGAACGACGGGTAGGTTTATTGCCGGTCCGATCACGACGACCTTCACCGGCATTGGAATAGTTCGATGTTGTGGGAAGTTTTTGGATAGCAACAGGCAATTCTGCGTCAACTGCGAGAATCGGGTTTTCAGGTACCTCGGTGGGCGATTGAGAAACCTTTGTAGATGAAATATTGGTTGCAGAGGTGGTATGGTCAGGCAATGGACGACTGAGAACAGTGGCGGCCAACTCTGGATACCTATGAGCAACCTGTTACAGAGATGAGAGATGGATCGACGGTGAGAAGACGAGAACGTACGTTTCTTGCGTCAGCGTAGGTGACAACGGACAATCCACTCAATTTCTGATCCGAAGAAGTCGAGCTAGTAAATTCGGCGCTCTTTGAATTGCTTCGCGAAGTAGGTCGAGCTTCACCTTCGGCAAGGCTGATTCGAGACAGGGCATCAGAAAGGATCATCTGCAATGTTAATGAGAACGCGTGATCTTTTCAAGAGAATATGCCCGTGCATACCATCGTAGGACTAGACGAAACCTCGTTCTTGGAGTTTGTTAGATTTGTTAGATCATTGTGCGTTAGTTCGTTGGAGCTGTCGAAAGTCTCCGGGATAATGGAATCAGATAGAGGAAGTGATACGTTAATGGAATCTGCAGAGCTATCGGAGTCATCCTTCGCGAGGACGGAGCCATTTCCGGATACAAACTTGAAGGTATTATAAGCTCGGGTGTAGAAGAATAGGTGTAAGAACATACTGAAAACGTTGCGACGTCCTTTTCGACGCTCGTGTGCGCCGATGTGGCCTTCATATCCTAGTCATATCCGTTAACGAAGTGATCCGACCAGAGTTTAGTTTGAACCTACCGACGACAATTCAGTTTCTTTAACACTATCGTGGTCGACAGACGCAAAGTAAGAACGAGTTATCACATCGTCCTCTTCGAATGCGTCGTCAGATCCCTCTTCATCAAGCAAAGCAGGTGAAGAATGGTTTGAGAGATCATTTCGCAACCTCAGGTTACCCATTGCTTAACTATTGGAGCAGCGATACAGTCAGAGGAGTGACACGTGTTACCATCGATAGAGACCTGAGATGGTGGATGGTAGTGGTCAAGAGGAAAGAGATGGCCGTGACGCTCAAGAGGAGTGGCACAAGTCACAAAATGCGAATTCGAAGGTGTCAAAACCTTTTGACGTGCTAAATTTCGACTTTGAGCATCCTCGCTTCCGCATTTGAGACTAAAACTGCCTGAAAGACCACGATTTCGTCCCAGTAGCTCCAGATTCCTGTAAAAACTGAGCACAGGGAAGCGCGGAATTCTCGAAGCCTCTGGGCCGGTCCTAGTTGCCTGCCAGTTTCCCTTTATCAGCACCAAAGCTTCCCTGTAATCCTTGGTGAAAGATAGTGCACTAGGTTATTTCAGGTTGCAATCTCTACAGCTTGCAAGTTCAACGTTCGAGTTGCAGAGCGATTCGGCAATCAATGAATCATCGACGTGTACAGCCGGCTACAGCCATCACCTGATCGAACATATTTGGACAACTCTTTCAAGTTTCATCTAAGCCTCAACTCAACTGTTCTTCACACTCATAAGGCAGAGCCTTGAAAAAATTTGGGTATTTATTCTTCCTCTCTCTCGGAATTCATAATAGGTCTTCC
This sequence comes from Moniliophthora roreri, assembly GCA_001466705.2. Classification (NCBI taxonomy): domain Eukaryota; kingdom Fungi; phylum Basidiomycota; class Agaricomycetes; order Agaricales; family Marasmiaceae; genus Moniliophthora; species Moniliophthora roreri. The sequence continues at coordinate 312,049 of LATX02000100.1, read as the reverse complement.
CAGTCATCATGGAGCAATCCCAGCATAATGCAGACCCTTCCCCCGTCTTTGACTCCCTAGACATTGATCTCGTCATCAAAGTCCTAACTCATACGGCTTTCAGTACGTTCCTTTAACCTTTATTTCTTGGAAAGAAGCTTACACGGTCAAAGGTCCATTCTTCATCTTCTTCATTCCCGTATTCTACGTTTTCCAGGGTGCAAAGATCACCGATCGAATTGTCGTGCTATCTTCAGCATACTACGTGGCTCTTTGCATTTTCTGTACGTGTCATTATTCAAGCGGTCATTCAAAGCCTGACACCCCTAGGGCTCGGGAAATGGTGCTCAAGGCTGTGGAGGAATCAGGGAAACTTGCTATTTGCTCCAAAGCGATTTGACTGGGGAGAGCAAATTGTCATTATTACTGGGGGTGCGTCGCTCCATTCTTATGGTTTCATTATTAGCTGAAATAAAGACTAGGATCCTCGGGCATCGGAGAGTTGCTGGCCAACACACTTGCGGTGCGAAATGTAACTGTTGTGGTACTGGACATTAAGCCAATCGTTTCTGAAAACTGTATGTTGGGTGATTCTTTTTTTGTTACGATATCTGACACGACGCCCACAGACAATATCAACTTTTACAAATGCGATATATCAAAATGGGAGGATGTCGAAGCAGTCTCAAAGAAGGTTATTGAGGAGGTACTCGCTGTTTCAACCAGTATTGCAATACTTGCATCTCACATATTACAGATCGGTCATCCCACGGTTCTTGTCAACAACGCTGGAGTCGTGCAGGGAAAGCTCATTACTGATCTTACTGCCGCGGATGTGCAACAGTGAGTACTACCTATTCACCTAGTTGTGTCGCTTGCTCTAAAGCATGCACAGAACTTTCGGCGTGAATACTCTGTCGCACTACTACACCCTCAAGGCATTCCTCCCCGAGATGATCAAGAAGAACTCTGGACACGTCGTGACGGTTTCATCCACCATGTCTCATACTGGTGTAGCCCACCTGAGTTTGTTATTCACCTTGTCCATTTCGCCAGTAATCAACCTACTTCTTTCTCCAGCCGATTACTGCGCCTCAAAGGCTGCCTTGAACATAATGCACGAAGCTCTCCGCTACGAATTGGACAAAATTCACAAGGCTCCGGGCGTTAGAACTACCCTCATATGCCCTGGTCATATCGCCACACCTTTGTTCTCAAAAATAGATTACCCCAACAGGTGGTATCACAAATTCTTGGTGCCGTCTTTGGCTCCCATCACTGTAGTCAAGGCCCTCATCCAGGCCCTCGATGACCAACACTCGCAAAATATACTTATGCCATTTTATGCGCATTTGACGCCGTATCTGCGGCATCTCCCTACGTATTTGCAGGATTTTGCGCATTGGGTAAGTGTTGTGGTTTACGGTGCTTTGTTTCTCGCTGACTGACTGATGATGGGTAGATGGCGAATGCGGATTATGCAATGGCAAACTTTACGAAGGTGTCCGGTCTTCGACCTGAGGAGAGCCGCAAGGAAAAGTAGCTGAGCTTGTTGAGTTGCAAACCTTTCAATTATCTGTAATTGCCTTCCTATTGAGTGCAAATGCTATGATCCCTTCATTCATTTAAACAAAAACATGGCTTAATTGAAAGCGTAGCAGATATAGAGATAGATACATCATCAAGTAACCCATCCAAATTGTCGAGAGAGAAAACCAACAAACCTAGAAAAGGAAAGCGAGTACTCAAACGAAAAAAATGGTGAGCAGACACGTATTCCGAAGCGAAGAGAAGGGATATAGGAATACAAAACAACATACGTGAGGACGAGACCCAGAACTCGGCTGAATCCTGACTCTTGGACATCAAGTGGGGACACATAGGCTCCAAAGGCCCGTTAATCAGAAATCAGCCGGCTCTGCGGGCTGAGAATGAACGAATACAGGAAGTGGGAGGTCCCGCGGGTAGCGAATGGATGAATGATGCCAACTGTTTGGTTTCACGGTTGAACATTATCCCTGTGCAAGGAACAAAATCAGCAAGATGGATTGACTGCATGATGAATGACACGTACAAAGCTTGACCGACAACATTTCCAGCGGGACTGTAAAGACAAATGACGAGCTTGGCCGTTCCATATTCAGGGTCAAAGATTCCGTCGCATTCTGAAATGGCACATCCGATTTCCTGTGTGGATTTCCAGACGGCCTGTGTCCAGTGGTTATATACGGGGTTCTCTGGGTTGTATTGGTCTGCAAGACGAAGTCAATGAGTAGCCGTAGAATATGCGCAGACCATATAGCGTAACACACCTTTATCCGAGAGGAAAGTCCCGACCGCAGCATTGACGGAAAAGTCACCAGTAGCGGCGACAATGTTTTCGCCGTACCGACTGTCACTCAATGATCCTTCTGACCCTTTGAGCTGGCATTTACTGGCCCATGAATCGGCTTTGGACGCCAGATCGTCTGACCATTGGAAGGGATCTGCGCCGTGCGACATGCGTTCAATGTTATGTGCACCAAGAAATTGGGATCTTTCTACACGGTCGAGAGCCCTAGAAGCCAGGTGGCGGGGCATTGCTAGCGCAAAGTTGAAGGGCAGGAGAGCCAAGAGGAACGAAAAGAGGAAGAACATGGCGGTTTATGAGGTTACTTGTGTCTGAGGGAGAGACAGTGTCGAAGGAGTGGAAGTTGCAAGCAAGCAGACAAGCTGAATGCTATACGCGCACCGCAGACTCGAACGAGAGTGGTGGTGGGAAGAGCAGAGAATGGTTGATGATGGTAAGCACCCTACTTCCCATGAAAATTCCGGTTTCCTGCTTGGTATGTACCGTGCCTGGTCGGCTATGTATCCGATCACCGTGGCGATTTCTTACCGACGGCTCAGGGTGGTTATTATGCAAGTACTTATTCTTGAAGCAACTGCAGCTGAAGGTCATGGTAGAATCAAGAGACAGAGGAATGTGCAGAACGAGGAGCTAGTTTACAAGATGTTAGGCTACAGACGGAGAAACTACCCAGCAGCACCTTGCACCATCTTCATGGACCACATGGAAATTTCACCGGCTTAGCGAGACTGCGAGTCGACTGATCGGAGAATAAGTCGTCAAGGACGTGCTCTTGTACCCATTCACAACAGCAAGTTCAAAAATGTCTTTATACTTTTGAAACAAGTCGTATGTTGTAGTCTTGTTTAAAGGTGTCAAACTCCTTCTCTTTCGTCTTATACTGCTCTGTCAGACTCTCGACTGCCTTTCGAATCTGATGAACAGAATAAGCGTGGAGGCATCGCAACTATAGAGTGTACATACCCCTTCACGGTTGGTCTGCAAAGCCGGAACGACATCCTTGACCGTTCTTTCCACCAGAACGCCACCAATTAGGCGGAAGCATTTGCGATCCGGTTCCTCTGCCAGTGTCTCTTCTAATGTACTAAGAACCAGGCTGATATTCGCGATAGAAATCAGCGAAAGAAAGGTATAAATCGATTCAAAACCCACCCATGTTCTTCAGACTCTGATTCTAGTTCGCCAATCTTTCTAGCTATCGTTTGAAGGTCTCCCTGAAATCGATTATAGTTTTGCTGAATCTCTGGCTAATATTGCATGAAACAGAGTCACAAATCGATAGAGAACGCGTACTCACCCTGATCTGAGAGTGGTTGAACCTTTGACTTTGACTTGGTCGACGACATTTGAGTGAGGTCAAGCGCGAGTAAAGGACGCTCAGTGATTGGCTGGGAAGAAATTTCGGTGTCTCCGGCTGTCTCCGTCAGTACGCCAACGTTCAACCACCATGTCCCTCCCGCGACAGCAGCTCCTAGGGCTCGTTCCTAGGTTTAGAATTCTCTCCTTTTCACCAGCTCGCTCGGCTATACTTGCTCAACGATCCATTTCTTCCTCAAGATGCTCAAATGCTGATCACCAAGACCACCACCACCACGACCATATTTTGCACAGTGACATGAAACTCCTTCACCAAAAACAGGCGGCACCACCTCTGTATGCCAACCGGGACAAGGATGTAGCAATGTACAAGCGGGGAGCGACTGCTATTGACAAGGCCGTGCATCTATTCTTTATGACGGAGATCATGCGCGGTGAGCAAATTGACTGTCTTGTATTGCTATTTTCTTTGCTGACACCGGCACAGGTCTATGGATCGTGGTTGAACAGTTCTTCAGACAGCCGTACACTATCATGTATCCTTTCGAAAAGGGCCCACTGTCACCCCGTTTCCGAGGAGAGCATGCCCTACGCCGGTATCCGAGTGGCGAAGAACGTTGCATTGGTAAATCCGTTTAGCTTTATCATGGCTCACTGGCACTCAATGTAATCATAAATCACAGCCTGCAAGCTTTGTGAAGCCATCTGCCCTGCTCAGGCTATTACTATTGAAAGCGAAGCTCGTATGGACGGTTCCCGGCGGACCACGAAATACGGTTAGACTTTTTGCGCGTCTCTTTCGCTCTGAAACTCATTCGCTTGCAGACATTGACATGACAAAGTGCATCTACTGTGGTTTCTGTCAGGAAGCTTGCCCAGTCGACGCCATTGTCGAGAGTGAGTTCATCCAGCCCGTGGATCTAGGGTGTGGCGGCGGCTGACGGTTTTTCTTGATAGCGCAAAATCAGGAGTTTGCAACAGAGACCCGGGAGGAATTGATGTACAACAAGGAGAAGCTCCTGGCGAATGGTGACAGGGCTGAGGCAGAGATTGCTGCCAACTTGCATGGTAAGTGACTCTTTTCTGGGCGACTGAAAGCATGAGACTTATTTTGACGTGTAGCTGACCATGTCTACCGGTGAAGAGTTGAGCTGTCAGGCGAACTTGCGTTCAACTATATCTTGTAAACACTTAATTCGTATAACGTCGCGTCTTTCAACCTAGAAATCCCGAGATACCCGCACGAACGCGTGAAAAACACTTTGCGAACTGCGAATGACTTCTTGGATCCCAAGAGAAGCGAGCATGAATGCACACATCCTGTTTCACCTTGCGTCCCAGTTTTTCAATCCTCGAAAGCCATACCTGGGAACTCCGGAAACTCACGACCGTCTACTGACGGTACCTTTTGCAGGGCTGGTATACTCTCACCATCGTCATTGACGAATTCCGTCAATATGCCGGTCCCGCCTATGTTGAGCCGTTTCCAGAGCTTTCAAATGAACACTACCATCTGTGTTCGAGGCTTTCTCTAGCCTCCGTCTGATGAATAGGGTTTCCAAGGCTCGCATCGCAGTTGTCACGGAGGTGCCTTCAATCAGTCCAGAACGTTGCCTCGAGGCACCACCACACGTCAAGACTGCCACACAAACCTTCACGCAGTCTATGTACGAACTCTCGCATCAGATCAAGGCTCCACTTGTTCCAGGATTCAACAAACACCCGGCGTATGTGTCTTATCACGTCGTTTTCCCTTCTCCATGCATATGTACTGACTCGAGATGCTGCAAGCGTTGCTTCTCCGGGGTGCTACTTCAGGCCGTCACGCAATCCTAGTATCTCTCTTTTCCGTACTGTGTGCCCGAAATAAACATTCATTTGCAGGATCGGTCTCAGGTCACCTTTGTGGCAGCATCAGCAGTTCGTCCAGGGAGACTCATTCAACAGCTTTCGAGCTTCTAAAGACTTTTAACCTCGGGAGAACCAAGTTATCGAGGTCATTTCACCCGAGGACCGTCGGTCCGCCCGACAAAACATTCGGGCTGTCGTTCGTTCTCATACAATCGTACCGTCGAGGTAGAAAGGCCAATTTCAAGGTAAGCAGCTGAGTCCCCAATTTTTCACCGAGCTACTTGCGCCCGGGAAAAGGCGGGCCGTCGAGCACAGTATTTAGACTACTCGAAGACGATGGCTCATCAAACTTCAAGCCGAAGATCAATTATCTTGGAGGATAATGCGTCCCTTCATTTTGGTTGCTAGCTTGTCTTGCATCGCATCGGTCCTTGGGCATGGTTACGTCCAACAGCTCAAGATTGGAAACGAGTATGTGCAAACGTGGAATCCCTACAAGGTGCGTGGCCCGGCGGTGTCACCCTGACGACGACCGCTAATGCCACGAAAACGTCGCAGGATCCTCAGCAGCATGTAACTCGAATTACTAGGCCCTTCAAAGACAACGGACCGATTCCTGACAAGTACGGCCGCTACGCACTGATGATCAGTCGACCGAGACTAATGTATCCTTTATGTAGTGAATTTACAGTATGACGACGTTGCCCGACATAGGTTTCTCGGCTTACGTCTATTCTTCCAGACTTCCGCAATCACCTGCAACGTGGGCAAGACTCTAGAGACTCAAAATATGCCTGTTAATGCTACGGCGGTCGTCCCCGCTGGGACGACCGTTCAGTTCCTTTGGACCGACTGGCAATCCGACCACCCAGGACCGAGTGCGTTCGTTCTTTCACTGTCGGATTCTTTTGACTGATTCTGATGCCTGCCTAGTCATGACATATCTTGCCAGGTGCCCTGGTTCTTGCTCCACCTTCAAGGCAGACTCTGGTAAAATTTGGGTCAAGGTACTTCACAAGTGGCTTGTTTAACGTAAGGGTACTGAATGTACGCCCTCATTCTAGATTCAAGAGGATGGCTACGATGCAGTAAGGACATTGATGTTTTGTTCATCAGACAAATGTTAATGAGTTCACGGCACAGAACCAAAACCCTCCATGGGCATCGAAGCGACTTCCAACGGTAAACAGGTATGTCGTGTCGTAAAGTGGCGTGTGGATACATCTCATGTTTTACTTTCACGCTTCGCTTGTAAAGTACTTGGTCGGCGACCATTCCCAAGACTCTGCAAAGCGGCGAATACATCCTCCGTCGTAGGTTTATCTTTACGTTCACAAATGACCGACAGCTACATGTCTTATCTAGACGAGATTCTGGGTTTGCAACGTGCCAGTGAAGTCGGTCGAGCTCAATTCTACCCGGCATGTCACCAAATTACTGTCACAAATGTGAATACATTCCCTTAATTTTTCCCAAAAATCGTGCTGTATATTCATAATTCATACTTCGACTTGTAGGGCGGAAGCAAGACTCTCCCGGCAGGAATCGCACTCCCTGGTGACTACACCCTTGACGATCCCGGCGTGAGTTAGGCCTGTCAATTACGTCGATTAATATGGTGGCTTGACCCCATTTTTTTAGATCCTCCTCGAATACCGCGATATCTCTGCGACGAACCCGTATACCCCACCCGGTGCGCACCTTTTCACAGAGATGAAATTCGACTAAAGCACTATTCTGCAGGTGGTCGCCCATGGACCGGCTGATTTTAATTCGACAGATTGTTCATTTCACCCCGGTGAGCTTTCATACTGATGATCGATCGTTGCCTGTCAATGCTCATCGACATCTCCCGAATAGACAGCAGTCATTGTTGATCTTTGTACAAGTGTGATCGAAAGGACTACCGTTAGTCGAGTCTATATCGATGAACCGCTGTAGTATCATTGTTCGTTCTCTAATGTGGCGTTCATGTTCCTGTTCATGCCAGGGATCATGCTTATGGACCCTCATGGTCACTGAGTTCAACGAAGCGAATAGCTTCGTAAGCGCGAACAACTACCTGCGTGGATCTCAAACAAGAACTGATTGTGGCACTACAAGCCATGATAGACCACTTCCACTTCACGTCCCTTGCTAAATCCGAGTTATTCTCGTACGGAGGGCTCAGGGCAATCATCACGTCCCAATCAACATATTCAATAGAGGTTCGTCGAAACCTTATTCAATTTACTCTTCGATATGAATACTGAGATCCAAGTCAGGATATGCTTCGCTTTATTCTTGGTTGCTAGGATTGGTTACAAAGGAGCGGTTATATCCAATCATCTTGGGTATGCCAAGATCAGTTATTCCATGTCCGGAATTTGGCTCGGTATGATTCCGTGGGTACATTTGCATTTGCGTTTGCCGTTTCACCGCTTTTTCCATTTCCAGTCTCTGGAAAGACCTCCGCCGTTGTCTGATGACTTCTGATGCATATGTCTCTGTCGCATTGCACGAGGATTTACGTTCAAAAGCCTCTCTTCACATGGAACGATAAATGAAGACTTCGTCGCAAGAGGCAGTGTCGGGGTCCGCATGATTTGAGATATCTCACCCCGCCATCTTGACTTACTAGAGGCTCCATTCTACAAGTACCACGCGCATTCGCTGATGCAACATCAGAACGGTGAAATGTCGGTATAGCTGTTTCATTCAATTGCTATGACTCGAGCGCTCTGATTTTTTTCCCACCACCCCAGTTATTGTTCCCCTAAAAAGACAAGTCGTATCCTTTACTGCGATCAATAGTAACTGCCGCGGACAAGTGTGATCGATGGCGGGCAGCAACTTCTTAGGAGACTTGTTTCTATATGATAGATCCCCCGAGAAATGGCGAGGTAAGCAATCAACGACATAGAATTGAGAGAGATGTAAATGGGTCGAGAAGTGGAACTGGTGACCTCATGCAGTGAGTAGATGCTCTCATCCTCGAATGTTTATGTCGTGTAAGAGTAATGGTTCCTCCACGGTCCTAGGTATAACTGGTGTCTGTTGATCAGAAGGTACGTCCTTGATCAGGTCGAGGCTGTACTGAATCTGGGGATTCGAGGAGCAAGACAGTGTCTGGAACGTAGAATGATGCAATGTTACAGCCTATCCCCCTGGTTCAGAAGAGCCCCTCCTTATTTTTATCCGATGTCAGTACTCCTAACGTTCCGACGCGCTTTAACAGTCGACTTCCATCTTCATTAAAGACGACTTTTCACATTCTCCCTCATAACAACGAAGGTGTAATCCTTGGACACGGGCGTTACCCGGTGTCACAGACGAAGTAAACGTTTGACACAAGGTGAGATACCACGCTTCCTACTCGCACTGACATCATCCTAATGGAATATGAATTATCAGCTTCTGCCAAACGAGTCCCTCTCTAAACGGCTCTGTCTCCCTTACCCGCCGCAAATTGAAGAACCGATCCCTAGCTGATATGCCTGGCTTACTGTCAGAAGTTGGTGATCTGAAGAACGCGGCGAGCAAGCGTTACGCTGCTCGGAAAAAGTTGGCATCGAGCCCCCTGTCGCTATCACTATCGCCACAGCCGGATATTGCTGTAGGTGGTCACCGCCGCCGTACTATTAAACCAACAACAGGGAGCTCTGACACTTTTTGGGGTTTATTCATGCCAACGAAGAAATCAGCAGCAGCAGCCAAGAACAGTGCATCTTCCAAGCGCCGCTACGCCACGCGCTCTTTGATTTCAAGTCATGATTCACAGTCTCGTCCCAAATCCAAATTACAATCGCCAACACCAATCAATAACGCATTATTCACTATACGTCGAAAGCTCAGCGTGGAATCTGTCCCGCCGAGCCGGATACCGTCTTTCATGGATCACTTCCTTGATTATCAGTCCCCCTCTGTGGATTACGACTCGGAGGAGATTATGCTCGAGATCGCTTATCGAATCAACTTGAACAGGGCTCGCCAGTCGCTCCACTATACTTCTCGACGTTATCCCCGCAGCCTCGGCCTGCGTCGGAGAAGCTGGAATGACGCTAGGGTCGAGGACGGCTCGGGTTATGACGCGAGCATCATTACGGAGTCTGAAGCGGAAGAGTCTGCAGGAATAACTACCCGGCACCCCGACTCCTTCGAGCGCTCTACATCCAAGTGGATGGATTCGGACCTGACGGTGTAGCAGGCTTGAACAATAATCTTGACCACCGGTACCGGTTCCGTTGAAGCGTAAGGCGGTGTCGAATAGGCTCAACTACGATAATACCAAGATACCTCCCATAAACTCTTTACACCTTACTGGATATACAGACAGATCGGGACACTGTTTTACTTTACCACTAGCTACACTAGTCTAATCATAATCTATAATACCTCCTGTTGCGCCTATTTCTTATTTCCGGGGGTAGACATCACGGGCGTCGGTGGCTTTGTTCCTTCCGTGCCCAGAGTCCAAGCTGATAGGGTTATCAATAACATCGACGCCCGATTCTGTGCCCTGACCTTACCTTTTGGGCCTGATTGTATTACCTAGACGCCGGGGAGAACGCTAGGGACTCTCGTTCCAGCACAGATCCACGTTCCACAACCTCCGGACGGCTGCGTCCACAACTAGATTCCGTCTCACACGGGAACTCCACGTAAGGTATGACATGTTTAGCTACGTATTAGTCGAGCCCGACAAGGTATATGCTCCGAGCACCGATACTTACCTTGAAGGAGGTGCACAATCAAATTGACACACCATTTGAAGTTACTGTGGCACAGTCCGACGGACTACGATAACTTACACCCCTTTTCGATTCCTACGGACCCGCCACGCCATGCATGTGCTACCGCAATACCGCTGCGAAATCTCTGTAGAAATCTATACAGCAGCTTTCTATCAGCAAACTACAGTTATTTGTGGTTCCTCTATCTACCGCCGCCTCGGAAGCGTGCCACGTATGTTGAACAGCGCAGGTCAGGTCATGCGCGCTGATGATTGTCTACTAGTACATCGGCATCAAGAATCAAGAACTGTGCCCAGATTGAGATTCAGAGATAGATACAGTTGATAATTTTCTGCTGTTCCGATTCGAAGTCGAGGGTTTCGGTTGAGGTTCGAGGGAGCGGAATCCCGAAGACCCGCGCCACTAGTGACCAAATTAGTAGATGCCGACATGCCCGAATAGGTATGTTTGAACCTAGGTGTCGAAGGAGTTTAGGAATTGGCAGCTGATAGGGAGTCCGGTGCACTAGTCGACACTCCATGCCAACATATATTCTCGGAGGTACTGAGCGAAACAGTGATAGGGATTAGCAGTGAAAGCCACACAGAGGTGTACACGTACTATAATCTTACAGACACACACAAGAAATAGAGGATCCAAAAATAATAAGCGATAGCGACACAGGCAATAAGGAAAGTGATTCAATAAATGGAGAAACAGCGCGAACACCACACAATGCATTCAATGGATCGAGAGAAGAGTGCGGGGTGGGATGTGAAAAGAAGACCAGAGTGGCAGAAGCGTAAAGGAGGCGGCACCAATGACAGGGAATGTGAAGAAGTAAAACGCTTCCTCTCCTCATTCTCCGTTGAGGATGCGCAAATGACATACAATGTGAGCAAGGAAATCAATGTGAACATTATGATCGTCGAGGAAAGGAAAGTCGGCAAAGTCATCCCCCCTCCTTTGGATAGTCACTTGACGGGAACACCATACATTCCTTCCTTTTTCTGTTCGGTTTCCCAGAGTATTCACGGTCCCATACGAACATCTTCTATACTATCAGCTCGATGATATCTCCTCGAACTGGACCCCCTATCCCTATCTCTTTCCTCAGGATCAACCTCGACATTCCTCTTCCGATCCCTGCCGTTGGTAGAGGCTCGGTGGTAGTCCATAGGGTGGATATTCATCCCCGGTGGAGCAGCTCCGTAAACGGGAGGAGATGGCCCATCGCCTCGTGAACCCGAGGAACCGGGAGTATTACTGTCGCGATCTCGGTCAAGTGAGGAAAGACTGTACGCGGCAGCCAATTGGTCTTCGCGTTCGCGTGCAGCTTTTTGAGCAGCTGAGGCGGCACTTGCAGAAGCAGGTCCCTCTAACATTGGAGGTCGACGGCGATGCATCGTGACTGGGGAGTGCTGCTGCTGCCTGGCGAGTTCTCGCTCTCGCTCTCGTTCTCTGTCTCCATAGTCCATGTCTCGTTCCCGCTCTCTTGCTCGTTCCCAATCGTCTCTTTCTCTGTCCCTATCAAGCTCTCGCAGAGTGACATCGTCTCGCGCCCGTTCTCTATCTCTCATAATCTCATCCTCACGATTGATATAAGTCCCTGGACCCAGCCTCTGGTGATTATGCACCGGTGCTGCGGCTGCCAGGTCGTGTAAATCAGCTCTCCTCCTCTCTCCTCCTCGTTCTCTTTCAGCCAATGGAGGGCTGAATGGATGCATAGGTGGTAAATTTGGAGCATGTTCATATCCAGGTCCGTGATAATTTTGTCGTGAGCGAGAACTAGACGAGTGCGACCGCGATCGTTCATGAGAATGTGGAAGTGGTGGACTAGGCGGTCCATGAGCATCTGCAGCCGTTTGCATAGGTGGTAACTGCATCGGAGGAGGCAGGTGACGATCTCGTTCACCGCCGTTACCGGAGTTTTGTCGGATAGCTGGAAGAGGCGGCGGTGGTGCGGGTGCGGGTACACGGTTCCGAATGAAATTGGGGTCATTGAGAGGAGGTTGTGCATGTTCTGGAACGTGAGGGTTCCCAGCCGGGTTGATTGGGGGCAGAGATTGACGTTCATTGAGTTCTGGGGATGGTGGAACGGCTGCGAGACGTTCGTATAGAATACTGTTGATAGAATTGAATCAAAATGCACCCCAAAATGGAGGGAAATTAAATGAGACTTACGCGCGTTCCACCTTCATGCGCTGAATATTTCGTTTTGCTTGGAGAACTTTGAAGTGAAGTTTGTCATTTTCCTGAAAGGAATGATGATAAGAAATTAAGGATTTTTCTACTGGAGAATGGAAGGAGCGTACAGCTTCAATTTCTTTGACCTTTCTCTTCAATTCCTTGTATTTTGCCTGATACTTGACATCCTCTGCGCCAGCAGTAATACCCATAGGTATATTTTTGGCCTTTGATCTTGAACTTTGAGCTGGAGGTAAAGGGACATTTTGAGGAGGAGGAGGGACAGGAGAGGTATTCCTAGACATGATGGTGGTTGAGAAACAACCCAGTCAACTGAGTCAAGACCAAGTGTGGGCAGGGCAGTTGTCAGTGTTTGTTGAACATATCACGCCAACAACTGTGACGCCAGCCTTTCCTCGCCCGTCGCACTTCCGAAGCGACACTCGTTAAATTTCCCACGCTACATTCGCCTGAACGTCAACGTTCACCACCGATTCTATCCGCAAAAAGCCAGAGCACAATTTTTCACCAGCAAGTTAATCAGCAAGTCCACCCTTTTTCCATGTCACATTTCCAGGCTGATATGTATGATTTATTACAGTGTCAGCTCCGTTCAGACAGTGCGTCATTTCGCGTATCCGTATCCAAGTGAAAGAATTTCTGGTTCTGATGTGTCGGGTCTCTCTCCTTCTGCTTTCAGAGATATGCCGCCTCCTGGGGGCTTTGAGGCTATCAAGTACAAGAGGAATTTACCGTTCCGAGGTCCTGGTGGCCTCGTCATTCTCGGCGGAGTAGCGGCAGTCACTGCATTTGGCTTCTATCGATACGGACAAGGAGCTTTGGAAAGAAGGTGTGTACGATTGTTGACACTTCTATTAAATCCACCGAACCATACTCGTTTGCCGACACTCCTACGTTGGTGGTGGTCAGCTGAGAGGTGGACGCAGAACGTGTTCGTCTCATACGCCGCTCGTCAATAAACGTGGGCCGTATTTGGATCCGGCCGCTATTCTAGTGTCAATGGCTTATGGCCTTATCAGTCACTGGGCCTGGCTGACCGGTCCGCAGTGTGAACGAGAGAAGGAGCGTATGTTAACGAAGGATCTGCCTGTTTTGTGCCCAGGGAACTTCAACGCGAGAAAGTATGGTCGCGTATCCACCTTGTCCCGCTATTGATGGCGGAGGGAGACCGAGACGCATACCGACGGCAACAAGCAGCGCTCGCACGGGAAAGAGAAATAATGAAGGATGTCAATGGGTGGGAGGTACGCAAGCTCGTTCTTTTTTTTCCTATTGATGTCCAAGAATGGAACTGATGATGGTAAATTGGTGCTCTTCTTGCTTACTCTCCTCCTCGTCGACTCTTCCTATCCCCTTGGATTATTCTATCGGGACTTTCGGTGACCAGGCGGGGAAGAGTATTTACAATAATCCAAAGTATGCTACACCAGAGATTGTTGTTCTGTAATGGTAACTGAAGGAACTATAAGGTTCCGCTTCCTCGATAACTGGATAAGGCAGAAAGTAGTAGAACCGAATGATAGGAACCGAGATGCCATACTGAGAAAAGCGAAAACTTCGCCGGGGACGACCGACGACATATGGCATATGTGACAGTTAAGCGAGAGTGTGTGACACAGCTCGAGATCACATCAGAGCGCAATCCCAGATTCTCTCGCGGTACCCTTTGAGATTCACATCATCATCATTCTGGGTTGACTCGTCACTGGTCACTCCCTTATAAGAAGGAGCCTATGCTGCCCCGTTTACTCCGAAATAATTTCTCCCTTCTACTCCGTCGCACCTATACCCTCAGAATGCCCTCCGTCGCACAGCACAAGTTGACCTCGGATTTCACCTTTTCTTCTCCAGTCGTCCCCGCCAATAACGACGACATGCTCTTTGGTCCTATCGACGGTATGGACGATGTCCATATATCTTCTACTTGGGATGAGCCAAAGTCTACATGGGATGACCACAACAAGGCTTCATCAGCCTTCACTTTCCCATCTCTTAATACCACCTATGACTACTCGCCTTCATATCAGCTCGAGTCTCTGTCAATGTCTTCGCCATCAGACAGCTACTCTGGCTCTCCGGGTTTCTTCGACGAATCGACATTCCAGGTCCAGGAGAACGCGTTATTCAACAACTGGATAAATATGAATGAAGCGGAGAATCATAATCAGATGCAGATACCCTCTCCAGTCGCAGCAGTACCGATACCCATCGCTTCGACAAGTGCATCATCATCATCGACAACATCGGAAGCGCAATCTCCATTCTTTTTCGGAAGCGATCAATCACATTTTCCTCAGGATCATGGGCTCTCGCCGGGCGAGTTTGCCGCCCTTCATCCTCTCCCAGCATCTTTTGACGAACCACTCTACGAACGACCACGCACAGACTCGATCACATCCATCTCTCCCGCAGACATTTCATCTGTGCATACGCCAGAATGGGTCTCGGGCCTCTTCGACTTGCCTCCAGCATCACCTCCATCGCATCCAGCACCTATTGCAACTAGGTCCACTCTCCGTCGCTCGCCTCTTTCTTTCGATCGCGGTGATCACACGCAGCGCGTGCGCATTCCCGGATCCCGACCATCTCTCACTTCCTCTCATTCACATTTGCTATCATCCTCTGCACCTGCTGGCAACCGTGGCGCTTCCAGCATGGCCAGTCGGCGCGCAGAATCAGTGAGTCTTCATGACGATCGCGATGCGACCGTCCGCCGTCGGCGAAAGCTGTCTTCCCCGCCCGCTGCCGAGGAAGCTCAGAATGACAAGGACAAACTAAATGCTAACGAAGGTATGTCATTTCTTCCCGCACTAAGTCATTTAGTTGATTGATGACGGCTGACATTTTCCCCTGCTCACCGCCACAGTTCCATTAAAGTCAGCCTTGAAACCTCCTAAACTAGCCCCATCAGCGTGGCAGTTATATTTTACCGATTGGATCCAGCGCCAACAGCAATTGAATACACGTAAGCTTAATGTTGCACAGGCTGCGAAGGAAGCCGGACAGGAGTATGCGTCGCTTTCGGCAGAGGAAAAAGAGGTGTGTTTACCGGTTTTCAATAGCCTGACAGACATGTTGACACCTCTCTCTTTCTCACGTAGCCTTATAAACGCCGGTCACTTGCTATGAAGGAGGCACGCGAGAGGGAGCATGCCGCTTATATGCGGACTCTCACTCCCGAGGACATCAAGCGCGAGAATGCTTTTCGTGCTGCGCAACGAAAGGCAGGCAAGTCTCGCAAATCCAATATCAAGGACCCGAACGCGCCCAAGAAGCCTCTGTCGGCATACTTTATGTTCTTGCAGAAGATCAGGAGTGATCCAAGGCTGGTAAAGGAAGTGTTTGGTGATGAGACGGAGACAACGAAGCAGAGTGTGCTTGCAGCAGCGAGGTGGAGATCGATGACTGATGAGGAACGCAAGGTGTGTTGTCCGTTTTCTCTTTTATCTTGATACACAAGTCTAACTTGGTCATTGTAGCCTTTCCTTGCTCAGGCAGAGCATGAGAAGATGGAGTATGAGACTGCTAGAAGACTGTACGAAGAGGGCACGACCCCGTACGGTTCTTCGATTAGTTTCAGCATCCTTCCAGGCTCTCCGATCTTCACCTCCCACATCAAGTTAGAGTCGGAGAGTGAGAGCGACGGAGATTCCAGGCATCGTAACTGATGACGACTAAGACTTTTATTGGGCCTTTGCTGGTAGCTAACGACCTCTTACGACCTTTTTTATTCGCCTTCGCTGTTTTCCGCTGTTCCTTGCAATGACGCATGGGCATTCTATGAATGGTTTTCTTTTCGCTTATTCTCTTTGTTTCTTTCATTTTATCTGTTGTTTCAGTCGAGCTTCTTCCGCTCGCTTACCACCATGCCTGCCTATTGACGCCCCCCGACCACCTCCCCTTTCGTGTCTATATTCGTTCAGAGTTTTTTGAACAATCGTACATACCGGACTCTGTATAACCCCCCTCTCATGCATACCATCTGTATTGCTAGCCACTCATCGTTGTATGACCCTGAGCCACTTCCCGTCGTATATACATTGTATATAGTGCTTCTATTATTGATAACTTACGGTTACTTATAGTCATGGGAGGAACGGACCATCTGCTCTACTTTCTACTTAGGAACCCAATGTACAATTTCTAGAATATTCGTGTAGATGACTCGCAAAAATACATGAGCATCGTCGTCGCCATCGTTCCCGCTCCAGTTACTCTAATGGCAACTGCAAGACCATTTTCTGATGAGGATCGCCGTCTTCGTCAAATTCTGGGCCCTAGAAAAAACCAAAGCAGGAGATTTGTTAACACCGAGATTCACGAATAATGAAGATGAGGAACTAGATAGAGCTCCCGATTTCATAAAGAAGGTTTAGTGATGAAGCACATCATGCATGATGGGAGCCAAAAAATGGGAAGTGGGGTGGCCAACGTCGGCGTCGGGAACAAAATCACGAGCATTTAGGCTTGCGCGCTCACCTTTGGTATATATCCAAACCTGGAATGCGGGGGACACAAAGTTACTTTAGCATTCAGTGTGAATTTGGGGGGGTGGCGTACTTTGCGTAAAACCCCTTCACGGGGATCTGAGAGTGGGCAATGACCTTGACAGTGGACGCGTCTGATCCTACGTGCCTTTTGGCGTCGGTTTTAATGTAATTGTGCAGAGCGTCGACGAGAGCTCGACCGAATTTGTATTGCCGGTACGGCTGAAGAACTGCCAGACGGCTAAGCTTGTAATAACATTCATCCTTGTCAAACCTGTTCCCACGAATAGTACCGATCGGGGTGAGGGAAGGGATAAGGCGAAGGAGGATATGGGTCGCGGTTGGATCGGAGTCGTATCTGAAAGGCAGCATGCAATCGATAGAGGAACATTATTGCAATAAGGACGTATGTCACCAGGTCAGCAGAGGTCGATTTGAAGCGAACAGAGGGAACATACTGATCTATTTCATCATTAAGCGAAAATCTTTGTTCGTTCACGAAAACTTCGATCCGGACATGGAGACATTGTTGGATCTCTTCGGGAATAGTGGCAGTGACTATTTCGTGTGCAGGAGGCGTCACGAATGACATGATGAAAGCAAGAGGCAAGCTGCAGCTTTGAAGCGGCTTCCATACGACCAGGATGCATAAGACTTCGGCAGCGATACCCGAAGCGGGAAAATCTGTTACTTGCGCGTGTGCTCCGTTCAAAACGGTATTCACACCAAGGCCAGATTTCTCCAGGTCCTTCGCAGAATATAGTTCGTGTCCACAGTAAATTCGAATCCATTTGAGAAAATTGTAATTGACCTAGAAAAAAAATAAAGGTCGAGCAGGGTCGAGCAAGTCCAAACGTGACGAGTGTGACTTTATGTCATGCCCAGTCTCGAACTTTTGGCCAACTCGACGTCAACATCGACCTCACCGTTTAGGGATAGAGCAAAATCCTCTTAGTGCTAGGTGTGCATTATTCTCATTTTTCAACTCATTAATTTCTCAGATTTTATTTTATTTTATTTTTATTTTTATTTTGCTAGATTCACGCCTGAAAACTCGCCGATATCCGGACGAGAAGTTCATGCTTGAACCTGTCGCAACGGTGATTGCCAATACCGTGTTATGTGGTCGTTCGCATCTGGAGCGTCCTTTACCATTACAGTCCATCTCAAAGATTGTCACCAATCGCTATCCGAGCCCCCGTCGTTCACTCTCTTCCGACTTCTTCAACCCTCAACCTCGACGCGTCACTCGAACAGAAAAAGGAAAGGCAAAAGCTACTTTGTTCGATGAAACAGTGCAACCAAGTCTGCCAGGGCAAGCTTGGGAATGGTCGTGTACGAATGGAAGAGTGGTTTTTCCATTCAGTGAGTTGCAATTGCCCGTTGGGATAGCTTACTGGAGCTGACACGTAACTTTCAGAACGAATGACAGCCGCATACAAGACCAGACCACCCAAGCGACCATCTTTTCAGCGTTCTGTGTCATATCATGTTCAACGACATACACACACGCGCATTTCACCTCGTCTCCTGAGCTATAGTCGCCCTTCGCATAGCAATCATGGTCAGCAGAAGCGCCAGGCATCACAGGTGGCCGATGCATACAATTCTGTGCTAAATCCAGCTGGAAGCTCCTCCGAACGCTTCAAGCGCTACAATATCATCATGCCTTCAGGTCCCAGATACGACCGGAAGTTGATTGCAGTTCAACATCTTAGGCGGGTGTTGGGAAGTTCTATGGAGACACTCAATGTCGATGAAGCTTTGGCAGTATACGAAACTGTTCACCTAGAGAATGCATTGGATTTCCTGAGCGTCGAGGAGCTTCTGACGTTCTTCGAACGCGTTTTGGATGTGGCCGACAAGCATTATGATAGGAGCACCAGCATTGCATGGCTGCAGGTGTGGGGGACTCAGCTTGGATGCGGAATTCGTGGTCTGGATGATCGGATAAGATTATTTTCGGATTACCAGTGCAGGCAACAGTGTCTACTGGGTCGAGCAACCGCACTCGCAGGACATCTGGAAAAGGCAGCAACCCTTGTCCAGGGAGCCGGTGAACTCTTCGTCGAGTACGAAGAGCGGTGGAGAATGCTACATGCATACGAGAGCGTATTCTCTGCCATGTATCGCTATTCCGATAACACACAAGTTCTAGACTTTGTGGTCAACAACTGGAAGACACTTGGCTCATACCTGTCTCGGTGGTCTAGAGACCACCATTATGACAAGACGCTCATCTATGGCCGCTCCCTTCGCCAGAAAACTCTCGAAATCATATCCGACATACAGCAACCAATTCCATTATTGAAAGCCATGGAACAGCGAGATGACTGGCGACATCAACGAGCAGGGCAGGTTTTAGTGGAGGCTTATTGCGAAGCCAAACTACCATTGATGGCTCTCGACGTTTTGAACGAGCTGAAGAGGCAGAACATCAATGTTCCTCTCAACTTCCATCTACTCCTAGTTCAGCGACTTGTGATGGAAGAAGCAATGGGCCCCGCCAAAGCCCTATTCGCGTCCATCCCTTCCGGAACATTGTTCAAATACTACCTTCAAATTGGGTTGTACCTTTTTGCTCATGACGGAGATATTGAGCGAACCCTATACTTTTGGCAGAAACTCGTCGCACAACAGTGGCAGAACGAAATTGATATCGGTATGCTTATGCAAGCGTATGCAACTAACGGCGACTCGGACCAAGTTGCCACCCTTTTCGACCAGTTCTTCCCCTACGATGAAGAACTCGGTCGTCGTCGAAACCGACCGAAGATCTACCACTACGCCATTGCCATTTACTCCCATGCTCAGAAGGGTGACATCGCTGGCCTTAATCATTGGCTCGGGGAGATTGCACGTATCAATCTCCAACCAGACGTGTATGTCTTCGTCATGATCATGCGAGCTTTTGCGAAGCGCGGTGATCTGAAATCGGTTGCCACTGTCCTTACGCAGATGCGCGAAAATGGAATTCCCCCGAATCAGGCGACTTACAACAACCTGATAACCATCCTTGCGCACCGCCGGGATCCTATGGGTGCAGAGATCATTTATAAACGTGCGCTCAATGAGGGCATTGAACCAAATCAGCGAATGCTGATGGCTGTTATGAATGCACACGTTGAAGCTGGTTCATGGAGAGGTGCTATCCGGATTTTCGACTATGTCCGTACAAATTCGAGGATGAACATACGCCTGACGATCGAGACGTACAATACCATTCTCAAGGCGTATGTTCTGATTGGTGCACCATACCGAATCACCTCAAAGCTATTCGAAAGACTTGAGCAGCTCAATGTTCGGCCGGACTCGTACACCTACGCATTAATCACACAGAGCGCATGTGATTCGGGTCTGATGCGTACCGCGAAGCAGTTGTTCAAGAGGATGAAACAAGAGTCGGAAAACTGGGCAAATAATGTGGAGGTGACGGTATATATCCTCACTATCATCATGGCGGGTCATCTACGGCACGGGCAACCGACGGAGGCACGCGCAGTGTACAATGAAATGCTCGAGCGGAACATACAACCAGACTCCATTGCATATTCTACCATCCTGCATGCATACGGGAACGAGAGGTCGGAGGAGAGCTTGAAGTTGGCAGAGAACTTCATTCGCGGACTTATCACCGCTGAAGATAGGACCTGGATGACTGCAAGTGGTGGCAAAACTACTGCTTTAGAGCATATCTACGGTCCCCTTATGAAGATATATGCACGGATGCAAAGGGTAGACGATGTCGAGCGGTTACACGAATCCTTGATCGAAGAGGCGGGTGGCGAACCTACGCTGGGGACGCTGACAACTCTACTAGATGCCTACCGTAGAGTCGGAAACGTTGGAGAGATTCAGCGGCTGTGGCGCCAAATTTTCGAAATGGGAAAGGAATACGCCAAGGACCCTTCTTTGTATCTAATTTCAGAAACCCCAGAGGATCCCACTCGTATCAGGTTACAATCGAACATCCTCTGCGTTCCGCTCTCAATTTATGTCGATGCCCTCTCTGCCGCAGGTCTACATGAAGAGATCCCTGTTGTTTGGAAAACATTCCAGGAGGAAGGTTTCTTCTTCGACTCGAACAATTGGAATCACTTGATCGTCGCACTCGTACGCGCAGGGGAAGTGGCCCGTGCATTCCATATTGCAGAGAAGATTATCCTGCCCTTCCAACGACAGGCCCTGAACGTCGGAGAACAACGTGAACTCCGTCCTTTCTCTCCACTGACATTCGTTTCCAAGGGAAGCGCAGAGGACAAACAGGAAGACAATGAAGAGGAATACAATCCTCAGACTCGTGTGTCCGGATGGAAGCTCCGCAGGAGAACCGTAAGGCGCAATACCCGCCGACTAGGAAAAGACCTCGCCTTGGATTACGATGCACCGGAGTTTGCAATGGATTTTGCAGCACCCCTACAGTTCTTACAGCAAATTTCACCCGCATGGAACATATGGCAGCTTCATCAATTCTCTGTAAGATCTATGATATGGGCATACGAGTCTTTGAGGAAGGGTCATTTGGTGAAGGCTGTTCCGCCGGCAGGAACGGCTAGGGAGAGCGTAGGTCTAAATCCGGCTAACAAGGACACCGAGAAGGCAGAGGTGTTGTTCCAATATCTCCACGAGCAATATCCGGATACATGTGGGCTATTGGCAGAGTATAGGAAGAAGTTGAAGCAGAAATACGGTAATGAGAGGTATAGGGAAATCTTTGAGATTAGCGACTAGTGCGATACACCTCTTGGGGGTTAGATGTGCATCGCATCCCGTGGCACTATCTACTTTTGCACCACTAGGATAGGATGCAGCTTACATCTTCGGGGAGGTCGCACCGAACTACGTGCTACAGTAGTGCATCGCGATTTGCTAGCCTCCGTTGTTTCAGGTATTCTTCCAGTCCCGGAGTTCGCCAATATACATTGGCTGCGGTACGCCGCGGAGTAGGCGGTGTTTTCTAGATTGCGGACAAAAGTAGGACAGTAGTGATCGAAATAATCGTGCATGTCTATAGATACAACTAGGAGAACAAAACGCGTAATTTCCAAACATCTTAACACCGTACTTCACAAACGATAATAATCGATTATCCATTTACATCCGTGATACTTTACATTCTAAACACACCCCATCCTTTCGCATTACCGTCCCATGTCGTCGAGTGTCTCCCGCCTCCGGCACCGCCTTGCCATGGTCGTCTACGAGCAGCTAGGGCCAATCCTAGTCCTACAACGTCCCTTGTATCTGTTGGCTTGATAATCCCATCATCCCATAATCTTGCCGTCGAGTACAACGCTGTCGACTGGTGTTCAATCTCTGACTTGAGTGAAGCGTGCTGGGCGGGATCCCTATCAAAAGTGCAGGGTTAGAAAGAACTTGATTTGGCAACTCCCGAAGAACTGACTTTGATACGGATGTCATAACTTGTGAAAGCTGACCCGAACCCATGACGGAGACTTTTGCATTCTTTGAGAAACGTTAGTACGATTCAATTTGTGCAACAGAGAGACGGTGCGAACCGGCCACATCCATAGGAACCGAGGTGAATACTACAATTGCCAGTCAACAACGTACGTCCATTCCGGATCTTTCAAACTTACGGCGCGTCCAGCCATTCCTGTTCCAGGTTAATCAACCAGTGTTGGATCCTAGGTGAGGGATCGACATACCATAATTGCCTGCTCCGAAGCTTCCACCAACGATTACCGTAAGTTTTGGAACATCAGCAGTGGCTACAGCTCGGACCATCTTAGCTCCTGAAGACATTGAGTGAGCATAAATCTCGTTAGAGAATGGAAGACCTGCCATCTTTCGCTATACCACCCTTCTCGGCCTTCGATCCCACCATATAGCCTGCGCATGTCAGCACCGATTGCTCAGTTAGGGGGAAAGAACTTCTCACCAGTGACATTGACGAGGAAAAGAAGAGGGATTTGCCGTTGGGAGCATAGCTCCATGAAATGAGTGGCCTTCAAGGCAGACGGCGAAAAGAGAATTCCATTGTTGGCGATTATTCCTACAGGGTATCCATGAACGTTGGCGAATCCCTTTCCAGAGCAATTAATGAATAGTGCGTTGAACACGAGGAGCATCCTCAGACTCACAGTGACGATCGTCGGACCGTACTCCTTCTTGAACTCTCTGAACCTACTCCCGTCTACTACCCTCGCGATCACATCCCTCATATCAAACCCTTGCCTAACATCTGTCCCAACAATGCCATGCAGCTCTTCTGCCGCATACAATGGAGCTTCTGATGGAACCTCTGGCAAGGTTTCCATCCACCCAGCCTTGCCCAAATCACCAACAATACTCCTGACAATTGCAATAGCATGCTCGTCATCCCGCGCCAAATGATCTGTAACACCACTTTCACTTGAATGCATTTGCCCGCCCCCGAGTGTCTCATCATCTACCTCTTCTCCGGTGGCTGCTTTGACCAGGGGTGGACCAGCTAAGAAGATACGACCCTGGTTTCGAACGGTGACGTTCTCATCTGCCATAGCAGGTACGTATGCACCCCCTGTAAACGAACGGCATTCAACATGCCGAGCAATATTAAACTAATGAAGAGACGAACCGGCGACTGAGATTCCGTGAACAGAAGATATTTGAGGTATACCCAGAGCGGACATTTGGGCCTACGGACCGAGTTAGACGTGTCGTACGTCAGGGAGTCTTGAGGTACAAACCATATTATAAAAGATCCTCCCAAAGTGTTCTTTATCCGGGAAGACATTCGCTTGATGTGGGAGTGCGGCGCCTCCAGATTCCACTTTCTCAATTCCCTTCAGTGCATGTCCAAGGCATGAAAACCGATAGAACAAATACCGATATAGACACAAGGCAATCCGTGTTCTCTTGCGATTTCCTGGGCTCGGAGTTGTTTCTTCACCTGAAGAAGTCACAGCGCGTTCAATTGGGCTCATAACAACAAGGAAACGATGTAGCGTACCGTCAGAGGATAATACGACCCTCCTTTAACCGTAGCGTCGTTCACAATAACCATACACTCTCTTCCGTTGATTCGTCCTATACCTGTAATGAGACCCGCTCCGGGTATTGACTCGCCGTATACATCCTCAGCTGCCAACGACGATAGTTCGAGGAAAGGTGTATGTAGGTCTAAAAGTAATGCCAGTCTATCCAAGTACACATATCAATCAGTAAGTAAAGAATAAGAGAAAGTAGGAAAAACACCGGATACTCACCTTTCCCTCGGCAACTTCTTTCCCCTACTCTTCATCCTTTCTGCAGCCTTTGGACCACCACCTAACCGAGCCCTAGCAGTCCTAGCTTCAAATTCCGCAACGAGAGCGTTCATACTCTCTGCTTTAGCCTGGAATTCCGGCGAGGAGGTTGACACAAGTGACGGGAGGACCGAGGCATGATAGGTTCTTCGTCCGACTATTCGACTTTGTCGGAGAAGGGAGCGCTGTAGTATTGGTTTCATTGTTGTGAATGTTCAAGAGTGATATCGAGAGGGAAGAGAAATTATTAAAAACTATGCGAGCAAGTTCCGTCCGCGTTGGACAAGATCCATATGCATCACTGTCATCATCGCCCGTTGGTCTTCCCCAGACCCCCGCACGGACCATCTCCGTCCTTGACAGTCGATTCAACGACTTGCTTTGACTTCCGGAAACCCAAAACCCAAAAACTTGAATAACCCGAGTGTTTATGGACATAATATACACCAAAATCAAGAAAAAAAAGAATAACAATAAAGGATAAACACATATGTTGGTAGGTGAGCAGGTAGGTAAGGTCGGACATCTACTGATATAATATACAAGAAAACCACCCCTTACTTGTTATGCACCATCAGAATCATCAGAGTCGGAATCGTGTCTTCTACGCTTGCCTCCCGAAGTGCCATTCCGATTACGCTGAGCACCAAGGTCAGCTTTGACATGAGCGGATAAATTAAAGCGAGCTTACCAGCGGCAATTTCTGTCCTTGATTACCAAATGCAATAGAAAGTGCTGTAGTATCTATAAAAAGGCGTAAGCCACAAGAATGAATATGACCAGAAAGGTATGCACCTGGAACGCCAGGGAATCTCTTTGCAGAATACACCGTGAACGGCTCAGTAAACGTCTGCGCCAATACTGGCGAAACCTCCGTGTGAATGCGAACAGAACCCGATTCAGGTGCTGGTGAGCTGTCCAGATTATCAATTGACACTTGTCAGTCAAAGGAAGCCAAGGGCTGAACTCACGCTCCGACATTCATCAGCCTCATCCTCAATCGGAACGTTCCCTCAGTTCTCACCGAAAGATCCTGGAACAAAAAGAAGATTCCCGGTTTGCGATGCTCATCCAACAACCTCGTCGCATTGGCTGATAGAGGCCCGACCAAGGTACGTGTGTACGTATGTCTGGGAAGCGCCATTCCCACACTTGCTTGTGCTTGCGACGTATTGCCATTGCCATTTTGCGGTGCATTGTTTGACTGGTAGTATGCCTGATGAGCGGGTTGCTGAGGATATTGCTGAGGATAGCTGTCATAAGGAGTATTGTTCCCTGGGAAGCCGTCTTGGAAATCACGTAGGTTAGGGTCAATGTTAGCATTTGGTATGTCGAAAGCAGAAGAAGAATCGGTGGTATTCCCCCAAGGGCCTGCCGGCGTTTGCCACGAATCTTTACCATTATGAGGAGTATTCGATCGACCGAAAGTGTGAATCGAGGGCAAAATGGGCGGTGGGTACGGCGTATTTCTGTCGACTTGGGAAGATGGGTAACCCCATGTGGGATGCCCGGATTCAGAACCAGCACCAGGGTTAGCGTAGGGGTCTGTTGTTGGTGGCGGTGGACCAAAATAACCGCCTTGGTTTTCGGACGGTGGATGTGTGTAGCCTGGTGTTTGAGGTGGCATTGACTGACAGGACAGCGCATTCAGTTTCAATGCAGGTTCGGATGGTATCATTTGTGGAAACACTCACGCTATTGTCAGAATTCCGGTAATGATTATGGGATGGCGTCGGCGTTGACCGGGATACAGGTGTTTGATAGCCTGAGCTTCGTGGTTGCGGTTGTGAGGCCGAGACACTCATGCCTCTGGACCGACGAGGTTTGTTGGTAGCATGTGGAGGGATGTAACGGTCCGCGGAGGATGGATGTAGGACGAGATTCATTTCTTGAGTACCATCCGCTGACCACAAGTCGACTGTGACGACAAAGAATGAACAGTCTACGTCACTGGTTTGAAATATAAGAAAAAAAAAGGGTTGCTTGGGCAAAGCAGAGTGTATGAACGTACTCGACTTCCACGAGGCTATTATCGTCTCTTCTAACTATCATCTTAGCAACTGCTGCCGGAGCCAAGGGCCTTCGGTCCTAAGCATAAGTAAGCGCTTGCTGCGCACTGTATCATGAAATGCGACCAACTTTATCTCCAAAGCCACACATTCGGGCCCTCAGAGGATGCTGAATGACCTCCAATGAGTAATGCCTGCGAGAGAACCAATTTAGTGAATTAGACTACCCAGAATAAGAGCTGCTGTACGTACTTTCGCCCAGACCATTTGCCCCACTGTTCGGGGCCATCTGTACCGATCTGCCTAATCTCAGAACCAGTTTGACGGGGAGTGTTGATTAGCTGAATCATGATAAAATCTTGAAAGACGACTTCTTAGTGTCCAACTTGTGGGGGAGTCCCAAAGAGCTGGAACGTACAGAGTTCTGGGGTATGGTTTTGACGTCGAGAATGGTATCGAGGGATTTGTGGCAAAGAAACAAGAAGTTTTTAAACAAAGTAAGACGGGGCGCTTGACGGGTGGCGAACGAAGGAAATGAGAGGATGAGGTGGTGGGATTGAGCAAAAAGACCTCTGATCTTATGTTTCGAAACTGGGGAGGCGAACCAGTACAGTGGTACGCCCATCAAGGACAATCAACTGGCTCATGCCGCAAGTTCTAGAGCGAGATATGACACTATTACTGAATTCTCTGGAAAACAAAAGTCAGTGCTGATGCGCACCAATTTTCTGCAATGATTTACTGTACTTGCACGTCCGTTGCTGCAGCAGCAGGGCATCTCGGTCACAACCACACACCAAGTACTATATACCGGGTATAACAAGATTTTCTCCTACCGATTCTCATGCAAACCAATGGACACGCACTGCTACGCCAGAACTTTCCTCAGACCTACATATCGGAACCGTCCAAAAGACTTTTTACAGTCTGGATTTGGGAGCAAGTACCGGGGGAATGGGACGCCAAGCTCACCGGTTTACTCGGCCGACTCCGTTTCTACCTTAGCGGTATAGATGATATTGAATAATATGTACATATTTTATATCCAACCTCTGAGTTCTTCCGTTCAACTACTACTGGACTCGCGGGGACCTCGAGTGTGCGGGGGCAGCCTGGACAATACTCGAGGACCAAGGACACGGCAGTGGGAACCACAGATAAGATGGCCAGATCGTCATGGGAGATCCCACTGATAAGATGAATGGTCCTACAGACCACAATGCGCACACTACAAACACCGATTTTATTTTTTTTTTTCAATTAATCGACTGCCTTCAGGCTGCCCTGCATCTTGGCTGACTGCGGTGCGTGACTTGTACAGCATCAAGCTCTTCAGCTAGACAGAGCACCTCTGTAAATAGTCGACTCCCGCCGACGCTGAGGTCTTGCATGATCAACCAGGTTTTGGTATCCGCACCCTTGACCTGTACCATCACCTCCAAGACCATTTCTGGTTCTTCTCATTATCACCATGGACCACAAAAAAATTCTCATGGAGCTTTCCAAGCGTGAAGATTTGAAGAATAGAGTATGTTGCGATTGCTTAAATCTGAATCCTCAGTGGTATGTGGAAAAAAAAAACACATCTTTGGAACTCGCGCACTGATCTCTTTCTAGGGCATCGTTGAGGTAAATATTAAACCATATTTCGTCAGTTTCTACTGAGTATCAAGTTGCTAGTTTCGCCATTTTTCTTTGCCTCCAATGTGCAGGCACTCATCGAGGTGCGTTTCTCATCAGTATCTGCACCTACAAATCACTGACGCCGCTTTTATGTAGGCTTCGGTGTACACGTTAGGTGTGCAGAATAGCTCTATAGCCTACATATGCTGCTTAAGCCGTCTATCCTAGTTTCGTTCGTTCAATTTCGATGGATACGTGGCAGGACGACCAAGTCAAGCGGATGCAGGTACGTTTTCATTTTTTTAAAATCTGATGTACCACACGAACATTATCCTGACATCAATCATTTTTAGATCGGTGGAAATGGCCCATTCAGAGATTTCATGCGGTCCTACTCGCCAGCTGAACAAGGGGGATACACCGATTCTTTGAGTTCCTATGACACGTATCACT
Source organism: Moniliophthora roreri (assembly GCA_001466705.2). Taxonomy (NCBI): domain Eukaryota; kingdom Fungi; phylum Basidiomycota; class Agaricomycetes; order Agaricales; family Marasmiaceae; genus Moniliophthora; species Moniliophthora roreri. The sequence goes on along the minus strand of LATX02000100.1, from coordinate 283,810 downwards.
GTTGGGCCGCCACGCAGTATCGCGAAAAGGTACATACAACGCTCCATCACCACACGAAACCTAATTCTGAAACCGTAATTCCATCAACTACCAGCTCGACGCAGAACTCGCCGGTAAACCCTGGTCGCCTTCCGCACCACCCCCAGGGCACGGCGGAACATCCGGTTCCAATACCCCCGAACGCCCTTCCTCTGCCCAAGGCTTGCGTAAATCTCGTACCACCGCCCGAGGTAGCGCTCTCCGTAGCGACTCTGCCTCTCCTTCACCTGGATCCTTCAACAACTCACCCAGCGGTACACCCAACCTCGACCAAAAAACCGCTAATGAGAATTACTTTGCCTCTCTCGGCCAACTCAACGCATCACGCCCTGAGAACCTACCTCCTTCCCAAGGTGGAAGGTATCAAGGATTCGGCAGCACCCCATCTCCACAGCCGGGCTCTGACCACGCTTCGTATGGCCTCTCTTCACGCGCTGCCCCTTCTTTAGCCGATTTCCAGGAAAGCCCAATGGCGGCACTGAGTAAAGGCTGGTCGCTATTCTCAACCGCCGTAGCAGGTGCCTCAAAGGCTGTAAACGATAACGTTGTTCGACCTGGTATGGAGCGGGTGAATGATCCCAATTTCCAGGCTAGTGTGAGGGGATACTTTGAGGAGGCACAAAAACGCGCGACGGAAGTGGGGAGCACGGCGAATCAGTGGGGAAAGAAGCAGTTTGGTGTTGATGTGGCGGGGAGAGTGGGTAGTGTCATGCAGGGGAGAGGAGATCCGCGGGCCAACGGATATGGGACTGTGCCAATGGAGCATGAGGAGACATCGGCATTGTATAAGGATGATGATGATGACTTTTTCCAGGATTGGAATGAGAAGAGGGATGAGCTGCAGAAGGCACAGTCGTTGTCAACCGGTTTGGGGGCGTCATCGTCGAGTTCGAGTGCGCCTGCTACTCAAAAAGCACCAGCAGCAGCGAAGAAACCGAGCGACTGGGACGATGAATGGAAAGATTTCTGATTACTGTATAGCGTTGGTCATTACTAGCTAGAGGAATTGTTGTGAAACATGATTATTTATCGCGAAGCTCGTCATGTAAGAGAGGGTTTCGCGATATCATTTTACAGCACCTTAGCACCCAGAGACAAAGTGGAAAGTGTCACCCAGAAGAAATCAACGACGCATCCGACCAAGTCAGGTCAATGAACACGACCTCAGTCTTGACCTTGGGCTCGCGTCCGACTCTCTTCTGTGGTCTCTGTGCCTGTACGCAACTACCAGTGTTTGGGCTAATGAAAGACACGCTCAAGTAGATTCTTAATCTTTGTAGTTCATCCGGTGATATCCCCCGTGTCGGCTTGGGAACTGGAAGGGGCAAGCCTCTTGAGAGGCCGAGTCGGTTTTACCGTGATACCGGCGATAATACATTTAGTGAACAAAATGTCAAAGAGAGACACGAAAACGCACCTACATTAAAGGTCGATATCGACAATAAAAGGTGGCTAGAACATCCTCATAGTCTACACTCCATCGCGCTGCCCTCTGGCATAGAATTCCCTTCTCCAAACCTATACAATTTCCAGATATTGTGAAACTAGGTACATATCCGCACCTCGTCCGATGAGCTCGCTACCATAGTGACTTCCTTTGATTTTTCACCTCTTTGGGGATTTCATATCTACGACTCGAAGAACATCCAGAATATGATTACGAGTGTTATCCTAAAGGCGACCTTCACTTCACCCACTTCTGAGATGATTCATTGACAATATCCTCGTTGTCTACCAAGAGGTCATTGAGCATCGAGATTTTTTTCCCTGTTCCGGCCACCAACATACTTGCGAGCAAACTCGAAGTGTTTATCCTATCGGGTGATATACAAACACCCTTCTTTCGGTGAGGTCCTGGCTGGTCCTTCAGTATTCTTCCCAAGATGAATTTCCCGTCGACAGCGAGCATGACATGTAATCTTCAAAGTTCTGGATGGTGCATAGGAAAGTATTTAGAACGATTAAGTGTGCTCACCACGCACCTTTCTTTCCTCCGACTGTACCCAACATATTACTGTTTTCGTGTCTTCAGAAACTTCCATGCCGTATATTGCCCCGCCAGAGCTCCGTCGATGGTGATCCGAGGCTCAAACCGAGAGTTCGTTGAATTGGAGCATCAAGCTATTGAATTGCACAGATGTGACAGCTATTTCCATATAATTCTAGGCCACATTGAAAAAAAAGTTGGATTACCAATAGCTCCACTATGATATCATTATGTCATAGATACCACCTATATGGACCAATAACGCGAACGAAAGCAAAGGCCCCACTGCTCGAGTGCATCCACACCTGTGTATCTACGGCATCCACACCATCATCCTATTCAGCAGGAACCGAATGGCTGGTCAATACCTCACTGGAATGATGCTTCTTCTGCGTGTAATGCTCACAGTTGAGTATGCAAATGCTGGACTGTTGTAGCCAGGATGATGTGAGATTTCTGATGGACATTGGCCTCGTATAGTGAATAATGTATGTTTTCTTTCTTTCGGGATGGACGTATCGATGTTAGCAAGAGAAACGGGCGTGAAGAAAGCACAACATACAGCATAACTCAAGTGACATGGCGTGAAGGCGTGGAGCTATTAGTAATCCAAACTTTTTTTTCGATGCGGCCTACTAGAATTATGGAAATAGCTGGAATGAGGCCACTTTCGCAAGCTGATGGAGTGGGTAGGTGTACCGGTCACTTCGGCGACTTTACTGATCATGCTACCCTCGTATTGACAACGGCATACAGTACTTACACTATTGATAATGGGTAGTCCTAAGACAACACATAGAGCTATAGAAAGCGACTTGTAAGAGTATACATAGGGCACTATTAAAATAAAAGTCGGTAATAGCATCCACGAAAATCGATTAGGTTAAGTCAATGAACGCTTTGATNTAATGCTCACAGTTGAGTATGCAAATGCTGGACTGTTGTAGCCGGGATGATGGTCATTGGCCTCGTATAGTGAGTAATGTATGTTTTCTTTCTTTCGGGATGGACGTATCGATGTTAGCAAGAGAAACGGGCGTGAAGAAAGCACAACATACAGCATAACTCGGAGGCGGTGGAGCTATCAAGTATGGATATCAAAGGGGCGGCGGGCCACGGATCCCCCACACGATTTTTGTGCCGTAAATTGGAACTTGTGGCATGTGAGGCTTTATTTATTTGGCCGTAGACGATCGTAAACATGACCAGAGTCATTTCTCGAGAAGAGGCAGGAATGTCTTTGAGGAGGGTGGAGTCGTCACCTGCAGAAGGGTTAACTGTGAGACAAAATATGTGAGCGCTATGTCACTTTCACCGTACTTCCACATGGACTGGGTAGGGGAAGCGTACCCTAATTTGTGAACCGTGCGAGGCATCGATAGTTTTAGCTGCACTCGTATGTTGTCTGAACATGTGACACCTTCCTAATATAGTAATATACGAAATAGGTCGGTCGGCATCGTGTATTAAAAAAGTTTTTTGCCGCCTTGCTGTATATCTAACTGACGGAGAAAAGAAGTCAGAAATTCTGGAGAGTTCAATTCAGAGCCTACATTTCCATGGCTTGAGGATATTAAGCAAACTAGGTGGAGATAGAGGAAGAAGAGCGTTGACGTGGGTACAAAAAATTACAATGACAGTGTGACACGTGCCTGCCGGCTAGCTTAAGTGAGCAGACAAGCGCCCCAGATGCTCCTTGGATTCAACTCTCGACCATCCCTTCTCATTTGCTCCGTTTCGTTTGCCGTATACTCAAAAATAGGGGATGGAAATCAATATCTTGGTATGTACGTTGTCTGTACGCTGATTTAGCAGCCACTATGATAGCCTCAATTTCCAGGTATCAGCCATTGGATGTAGTTTGATATGGCTCCGAACGGATCGGATTCAGGTCGGATCGGATCCGTCCGCCCGGTTTGTCGTACAATTCGAGGATATCGTGTACCGATGGCATAACGCAAGTCGTATCGGCGAACAAGGTAGAATGCAGGGTACGTGGGACTCTTATTGTTTGAAGTCGGAAATTCACGCCCTTGTACAGACACGAGTCGATGTGATATCGTGTGATATCGTGTCAGGTCCACGAGGCAGGACAGCTGTGATCATATCGAAGGTGTACTCCCTTTATTATCACCTACCCGTCGCCATCGTTATCCCTCTGTCTGTTCATTGTAGAGCCCCTTTTGGATGCCTCTGATCCGCGCCGTCCATCGATGCTTTCAAGCATATTTCTTTCACTCGTTTCAACTTTTCAGCAGATGAAAGGTTCGGACGATTGCAGTTGCTTGAAAGCCGCCCTTTGACAATTCTCAGTATATAAAAATTGGCCTCACTGGCGGTAAGTCTATCATCTCGAGCCTTCAAAGTGCCTTACTGAGCAGCCTCCTCATCCACGCCACCAACTCAATCCCATCAATATGTCCTTCACCAACCCTCTGCACTCTAGCGTCGGAAATGGTCGAAAGTCTGACTTCTCCGCCCTTGGGCCGGCCCTGAACAACCCTACTAAAACAGGACCCTCTCAATGCCGCAGGGTGCCTCAAACCCCCTACGCCAGCCGAAGCGATCATGTTCAGCCCGTGCATAATGCTATCACTTTCGACTATATTGGATACCCTAATCAGGGCATGCCGCTCCGCGAGCTGCGCGCCCGTGGGCCACATGCTTTGGCACAAATGATGCAAGGCGCAAATGATCAAGTTCTCGGACACACTCAGCTTCGCAAGATAAATTTACATATCAGAGTTGGTTATTCTCCTCCTCTTCGTCCACACTGGTTTAATGTTCATTGGTGCTCGTTGTTCCTTAGTGGCCGGGTTATGAACATATCGAGTGGATTCATACTATCGATGTTGTAACTGAAAGCGGTCCAATCAGTAGAGGACAGCTTGCACATGCCGTCGCTCAGAACTTTGTCAGATACGTTGAGGTAAGGTATCTTGTTCTCATCCACGAAACTCCCGTATCTAACGTTATATCTCAAGAAAACTCAATATGAAGCCACACCTTCCAAAGACTGGAGACTCGGCCCTGCTGGCATTGTCTTCGAGCATATCGTGCTACATTCTCTGCATCACGTCTTCGGGGATGCATGGCAGGCAGAAGTATCGGTCTCCTTCCGCTGATAGCCCTAAACATTGCATCTAGATATACTCATTCATACTCAGGGTTTCCACATCTATGTATTGCAACTGTATCGTTTAGCTCCTCTACCTCATCGTTACATTAATAGGGCTTCTTGTTTGTTGGCTTAATGCCTAGTTATACAAATTTGTTTTTTCCCAGTGGGTTAACCCTTCTATCACCGCAAGTGTTTGACGCGATAGACCCAACGTACAACCGTCTCCTGAATGCTCGGCTTGGGTAGCTACTAGAAAACCACGGCAGACAACATACGAAGGAACCCAAACAGAATATCGATGCCTTACCTTCAACTCTGTTTATGCTCAGTGCATCCTCACCCTTTAAATACGAATTCCTGTGCAGAGGGATACTTAATGACAGTCGAGAAACAAGAAGCGGAGCGCCTAGTAGGCGCCCTTATGGACACTTGAACACTTCCCTGTATGGCACTGAATCACCATTCCCCGTCAATTCATTCAAATGTCTGTACTGAAATCGCTCTCTTTTTTAGAACCAGGGGTGTTGCTCTTTTGTAAGCATTATTATATCCCGAATAACTCGGCATCTCTAAGGTGATTTGTAAAGCCATACTGAGAGGAATGATAGGAACTGGGTTGTTATGGCACTTTGAGAGGACCGACGTTCCTCGAGGATAGTTTGGGAGCTAGGTCTGTGTTTTCTGAATAATAAAACACTTTGAGAATTTCCCGGCCACTCTCGATATAACGTTTTAACGTTGTTATACTTGACCCTGACAGAGCTGCGTTTATATTTGTTTAAACATCTCTCTCATGCTTACTTACCATTTCCCGATTCCCGAAGAATTCGGGATATCCAGAGGGCGAAATAAAAACTCTTGTAGCGTTGGCAAGCAATAGCCAACATTAGAGTATGATTACCCTGTACGACATTGGTCCCGCCTTCATCAACGGCCAGGAAATTGGGACATCGCCTTTTGTACGCAGGGTAATGTTCGTCTCTGGCTCAATCATCACACTTCACGCCTAGAACTAACTGATCACTTACCGACAGATACACCCTAAATTACAAGAAACTCCCATATAAACTCAAACTTCTATCCTACGAAGCCGTCGAACCAACAGCAAAGTCCATTCGCGCCCCTCCTACCGGTGTGAGGGCAGACGGAACAACACCCCGGTACACTGTTCCGTTCATCCATGATCAAGATAGTGACCGTGATGTGGCCGTATCGGACTCGATGCGCATCGCGGAATACCTCGACAACACCTATCCTGACACACCTACCGTCATGACACTCGACACACCCGAGTTCTCTGAAGTCGTCGGTACGAAGTTCAGACCTCTCTACCCAGTCCTCGGACCTAAAATGCGAGAGATCCTTTCTCCTGCATTGTTGGAAGGTCAGCGAAAGCTATACGGAGATCCTGCACCAGCTCTGTCGAAGGAAAAGGAAGCGGAGGCTTGGGAAGCAGCTAAGGAAGGCTTTGCTTCACTGAGTGGGTATCATAAAGAAGGAAACGAGGCAGAGGGAAAGTTGACGTTTGGGCACTTTTCGATCGCTAGTTTTGTTTGGTTCGCGAACGTCCTCTATGGGAAGGATAGTAAGGAGTTGCAAGAAGTGAGAAGCTGGGCAGGTGGATGGGTCGCGCAAGTGTTCGACAAGGCCGAAAGACATCCTAGTATGCAAGTTTGATACCATGATTCAAGAGAACCTTGTATTCTGCAGACTAAATATCTCGCGTTGACAAACATACCTTTGAGAGCACAGCACCACGGGCTCTAGCCCATACCCAGTTACCGCTCGAATCATAACTCCAACTGACTGTCCATTGGATTGATACAGTGCGTCTCGCAGAAACTACCCACCAAATAATCACCGTGTTGTAAATGCCTTTGGTACGTTTGACTCCCCGCAGAGTTAACCTACTCATATAGCGGGTCTTGAGAGGACAGAACAACTAGCGTGAGTTGCAACTTGCCTGATTGATTCTGGGATACAAACCTCTAACAATACCTAGAGTCTCGGCACCAACCAGAAAACGACGGGATCATGGCAGTCGAAGAAGCAAAATGCCCAACGAGCGCCTCGGGATTGTTAGCCGATATCAATGCGACTAATTCGCGTTACGTGGTTCTGAAAGCCATCTGGTCAAGTGGGAGTCTTGAAATTGAGGTTGACCCAAACTCTTTCTGCGATTGAAGAATGCGCTGGTGGAAACTTCCTTTGGGAAGCTATCACCGGAGATAGGTGTTGATCGTATTATTCATGGGTTGATGAGAGTTAGTGATCTAGCACGAATATGGGACGATTTTCGAAGATTTTCGGAAATGGGTAAGGGCATTGTTAGTCTGAAGGAGAAGCATACTCCATGACTATAGGAAACGTCAACGCAGATACTCCCTTATTAAATTGGTCGGGTTTGGTCTCTGAAAGTGAGTTTAATCACTTAAAGTATCAGCAATAGCTAAAAGACAGCTTCTCTTCTGATGGCGTTTAACCCCTTGAATAACGCAGCAAGCTACGTAGCGAGAACGAGTCAGTAAGACTTCAAGCCAGTAAGAGCATGATGAAAGGGTTACTTGAGTCAAGGAGGCTCTGGAGACAAAGAGTGCAGCAAACCGAGAAAAACTAGGTGACATTGTGGTTCGAGAAAAAGGAACGATTATGTGACATGTAACGCTTCCGTCACACCGATATTGGCGCTTGCTGGGCGCTTTCTCTTTTTCTTCTCGACTCCCATGTTTTCTCAGACTCTCAGTTGATTAGGGACATAATGAGGGACGTCTTTTCCCTACCCTTGAATGGGTTTGATATCTCATCTTGTCCTGCTACCCTTCTCAGTCAGATGATTCGCATTATTGTGGCTGGCACCCCCTTTTGGTGGACGATAGGTTTCCCGGAGAAAATTCTTGGGTGTCGTAATGCTGCCACCAGGGTTCAACATATAAAGAGTGAAGAGTCTGCGTTGAATTACTATCTTCCGAAATGTCTCATTTTCCGCCCGAAATTATGGACATCATTATTGGTTTTGCAGCAGATGGCACTTCTTCGCTAGGAGACTCAGTATGTTGATATACCTCATGCTCACCGAGTAAAATTCCTTATTATGTTGACAGTACATTCAATGGCTACAGATGCGCGAGATATCACTACTATCTACCCTCAGCCTTGTTTCCCGAAATTGGCTATCCGCATGCCGGAGGGTACTTTTCAAGCGCCTTGATTTCGTCTTTGATGTCAAGGATTCTCGGCGGATCTCCGATTTCATCGACATCTTACGAGGCAGGGATCATTTACCAAGAATACCACATATTTTATCGCTCCTTTCAACCATCACACTCAAACTTCCTATCGCATGCGTCGGATCAATCGCCAACTACCCAGAACTAATGTTTACCTTCCTCGACGAACTCGCGAAGAGAAAGGAGTTCTTTCGACCAAAGACACTCAACATCCAGGACAATCTCTGGAAGCTGCCACATCACAGTTGTATTTGTCACCCTTCTCTTTTGGTTTGGGCCATCGTTGAAGCATTCTCCACCATCACACACCTCAACTTCGATGCCCCTATTGAACCAGATTGCTGCTCCAATCTCGATCACCTCATGTTCTTCTTTAACGAGCTTCGAGAACTTGATATATGGTATTACTGGCCAGCTCTTTCATTGACCAATGGTGGGGGTCTTCACGGCTACCGTATACCGGAAAGTTTGCGCACATTACAATTCAACACCCCACTATACTTTCCCGGCGACCATCTCGACCGTACCTTGGATTGGCTAAAATTACATCCTCCCTTGCGCCAAATGCGACGCCTATCATTCGTGAACGCAGCACCGTCCAGCCATGCAGTCATCCAGGCACTCGCTGACATCTGCCCCGACCTGGATGCCCTTTTTCTATCTTACGGGGATGGTGATATAATCCGAAAAGCTGCTGGTGAGCTTTTTCCCTTGTTGAGACTCGAATGACGCAACTAACTACCAAGTAGTAGGCTCTTTTCCAGATGTAATCGATCTTAGCCATAATAAACAGCTTGGCCGGCTCTGTTTCCAGATCCCCAAGTTTCCTATCCTCAGTTCCGTTTGTGAGGAGGCTATATTGGAAACCATTCTTCACACTGTGCAGACCGCCACTTCATTGAGTGGCAGCCTCGAAATCTTGATTGACGCCAGCCATCTTAGCTTCAAAAAAGAGCATTGGTGGTCCTTGCTTGGGAAAGCTGTGTCAGCTTTACCACAACATGTTGTTTGTCAGGTACGAATAGTCTATGGGTTTGAGGGAGAGATCGGGGAGGGTATTATTCGGAGTCTACTTCAGAATTTAGCGCCACGTCGCAGAATCCTGTTTCGCTCTGAAGAGAGCGCGACATGGTCTTACGAGCCGCGAGGCTGGCAAGACTTTGAGGTGGCTGACCAGAGCACGTGGAAGAGTATTGCGGTTGAGGACGAGTAGATTATACGACCTCCCATCTGTTAATTCAATCTGTACAATAATGTGATCGAAGTTCTTATAGGAAACCATGTGAACGAGCTGTGACGTTCTAAACATCGAGAACACGCGGTAGAGGAATAGGTGTTTCAGTCTAACTTGATTATCCTGTCGCACTTGAGCCAGTACGTCAGCCTCGCGCGTGCTTCTCAGCCCATCTAGTCATCATACACTCTTGCGAGAGTCCAAAAGTACCCCCGACAAAGCTAGCGGTTATCAGAGCCGCAAACTTATTTTATGCAGCTAAATACGCTTGATAGGTTCCTCGGGAAAGGTGGAGCTTCAGATAACATGGTCACCAACTGTGATGGCAGTAGCGAGTGGAAGGAAGACTGTTGTGAGATTGTATGAGCGACCACTTCGAGTACGAGACTTGACATACTTTGCCCAGAGCGAGCAAGCCAAACGAGAGCAGGTAAGATAACCGGTTAATGTCGATGAGAGTAATGCATGGCTCAAGATGCGATAATGGATAGGCGGATGCTGCAAGATTTGGCACATCGCTAGACCATATCGAGAATAGGGTACTTGCGAAAGAATCAGAAAGGGTTCGGCAGGGGAGTAAGACGCGCGAAACAGCTGATGATAGTCCTAAAGTCATATATCGGCGTCTGTTGGCAGAAGCATGAAGGAAAAAGTCACTTGTCTTCCCTCTTGAAAATTTCTTTGCCCAAAATAATGATCATGGCACACATTTGCACAAATCACTAGCGGCGTACCGAGATAACGGTCGTGGTTGGGAAGCAACCGTATGGAATGGAAGCCTCGTGTCGGCTATGACGGCGATGATGACACGTTGCTCAGCATCGTGGGAACGCCCACGACGCCTGTCCCTCCCGCTATCGCCTCACTTTCTGAATTTGCATATCTTCCTATATCGTTTCTCTGGAATAGTGGGCTCCATGGTCTTCGTTATGAGCTCGGATGGAGGAAATGGATAAATGGATGAACGAATGATTAAGAGTACGTTATCTCTTTCTTATCTTCGTGACTGAAGTTATCTGACCGTGAGGCTTCACCTGCTGCTCCGGTATGCTATAGCTCCTCCATCTACATCCTCGGCTGATACATGGTGTTTTTGCAATACCTGCAAAGTTGGCTTTAACACACCCCAGATGACGCGGCAAGCCCTAGCCGTTCAACATGTTACACTACCTTTATCAGTCTCAACCCCGATAACACATAACATAACACCCTCCCTTTGCTCACATTACCCGTACCTGGTCGCTCGTGCTTGGGCTCCCAAACGTTCATAGTCTCCATGCCACGCCAGGAGTAACATGGTGTTTGGACCGATTATTTCCAATAGAGGTATAAACTTTTCTCGATCCTTCACAGTCTCGAATTCATTCAACGGCTAGGACACCATTTAGGCGCTAATGGCAGTAAACCGTCTGAACACAGAAGGAACGGAAGTACTCGGAGGTTCGATGGTATCATACGACCCAAACTTTGTGGTATGCGGAGAGTGGTCAATATTACGCTGCTGGGTACGTGGTTTCTCATCTTTTTTCCTATATATTCAATAACAGTTTGATAGTTCCCGGCAGAGACATCGTCAGTCACTTCACGCCACTCCTCCCCCAACGAATCGCTTCTCCCTGGTCAAACGTCCATCATCCCTTATACGATATTCTACTCTCAGTTTCACTACCCTCCATTCCCAAGTCCTCATACCGGGTCTCATGGTTAGGAAAAGGTCGCTTCTTAGTGCGAGCATGGTACGTCACTAATCTCAATCGTGACCTGATTGCTCACGGTAGTTGTAGATGTTCTCCAACCCTACCCCACATCTTCCCCCGTATCAAAGAAGGGTGCTACAATTTTGATGGAGCATACAGCTTTCGAGTCACCATGGCGCGCTACCAGTGTGTCCTTTTCCCACTCGCCATCCCCGGCAAGGAGCGGGAGTGGGTAAGAGGCTCATTTTACGTACTGTACTCTGTTGAGCCAAGCTGGTCTCCACTCGCAAATCTTACTTCGTTGGCACGGCTTTCTGGTGCAGCAGACATGGCATCCCAAGGTCAGTACGATCTTGAAATATTCGATGGAAATCTAGTTGGTTACTTGGTAGCGTAGGGCGTAGGATGTACTTACGAGGGACAAGGATCTCGTCTTTTTCGTCTCTATCATCAATGGGAAAAAGGTCGTTGGTGTTCAGTCCTCGTATTTGAAGCAGGGGTTATCTATGTGATCTGAGAAAAGGCTAAAAAAGAAGAAAAACAAGTGTCTCGGCCGGGTGTCGAGCTGAACTACAACGAGATGAATACACCACTAACCGACCAAGACGTTTCTCTTGTGAGCGACGGCAATGAGTTTGCATTGCCGACCTCTTAGATGTTTCAAATTAAGAAAGGTAAGTGTGGCTTACTTGAAATAACGAGCTCTGCCTCTGTTCAGTTGCCCGAGGTAATAGTTGAAGCGCCTACCAAGCGCCCAACAAGCGCCTTTGCGATCGATATCGATATGACGAGTTTACGTCTCTATTCCTCGTACCACCACGTCGGAAATATGTCCACATTGCTCTGACTCGTTCATTCAACATTCGTGGGTTTTTATCTCGGTATGCTATAGGCACTTTCTAATTTGTTATTTCTGCGTTCACGGAAGCATCAGTGGTGGTAGTAGGGTCAACACTGAGTACGTTGATCTAAATTCTAGGGCTAATCATTCAAAAGGCCCTACATCAATTCCGATGGTTTGGGTTTGGGATATGAGAATGCAGGAAACGTGTACGCAGTCACACCTAAATTCGAGGCTTATCAGTTCGTGTTGACTCTGGTGTCAATTCTACCAGAACGTATAATCCAACTGCCACGAACATCAGGTACTTCCTAACTCAACGCGTGTACCAATTAGGCCCAACTTCTCCGCTATCTCTTTTGCACTGCGTTACACCCTGCGAGGGCGTTCCATATCCATCTTTTCGTGTTCAAGAAGAAGCTGTTTGTGGTACGTGGGGTCTCCCGCATACTATTCATTCGCTTCACCTCAACCAATACCCAACACTCTCCCGCATTCTTTGACATCTACATTATCCCTTTGTTTTCCATGGGAAATCGAGTTGAAAGGGTCTCAGCGGAGGTTGGGAGGAACGGGAGAGGAGGATATCAGACGGGGCAAGTACCTCAAGATGTAATTCCCCCCTCCAGATTGAAGCTCTTTCTCAATAATACCACGCACACACACCTTCCTGTTCTCCAAGCCACCCATTCATCCTATATTTGCACTCCTCGCAGGGAGAAGCGAACTAGGGACAATCCCCTGATCAATACGCCGTCCTTCGTTCACGTAACAGCCTTCTCAACGAGACCACTACTTTCGTTTCGCCTCCAGAACCAATTCACTTGGACCTTGGAAATAATGGGGTCCTGCGGTGTGAGGGATACGACTGTGGGGGGGGCGTACATGGATGAAATGACGCCGGATATACCTCTCATTGTACAATGTAAATGGAACTGAGAGGGTAGAGGGAATACTAGTCGCAAGAGGTACATACTCCCGCTCGAATCAACAGTCCTTCTAGTACCTCAAGGTCAAATGGACGCCCATAACTCCATCCACCACTTTCTACCGCTCACACTTCGGCTTTTGGTTGGACAATAGGCTTCTCGGAGAAAATTCTTGGTCGAGTGTCGTAATACTGCCACCAGGACTCAACATATAAAGAGTAGGCGAAGTGTGCGATACAACCATCCAAAATGCCACATCTTCCAGCCGAAATTATTGAGATCATTGTCGGATTTGCAACAGATGTCACTGTTGTACAAGGATATCAACATCGTCACTATATGGAACCGGTATGTTAATATTACTCGATGCTCACCGAATATAATCTCTTATCACGTTGACAGTACTTTCAACGACTCAGAAAGCGCGAAATACTGCATACCCTCAGCCTTGTCTCCCGAAATTGGCTGCCCGCTTGCCGAAGAGGACATTTCAAGCGCAATGACGTCGTCTTTGATGTTCAGGAGTCTCAGAATATCTCTGATTTCCTCGACATCTTGCGAGGCAGGGATCAATTACCAAACTTACCACATATCCTATCATTCTTCGTAACCATCACACTCAATACTCCTATCGCATGCGCCGGATCGATCGCCCGATACCCAGAGGAAGTGTTCAACTTCCTTGACGAACTCGCGCAGAGAAAGGAGTTCTTTCGACCAAGAACACTCTGCATCTATGACAACCTTGTGAAATTGCCAGATCAGGGTGGTATTTGTCATCGATCTGACCTTATTTCCGCCATCGCCAAAACATTCCCCACCATCACGGAGTTCCACTTTGGTACCAATGTTTTTGACGGATTTTACACCAATTTTGACCATCTCGTCTTCTTCTTCAAGGAGATTCAAGAACTGGATGTAAGGTGCTGGTCGATTTCCTCGTCGCCCAATGACGATGGGAACCTTCACACCTACCGTTTTCCGGAAGGTTTGCGCGCATTGCAATACAGCGACCCGTTCTTCATCCCTAGCGATAACCTCGAATCTACCTTGAGTTGGCTACAATCCCATCCTCCTTTGCGCCAAATGCGACGCCTGTCATTTGTAAAAGCAGTACCGTCCAGTCGCGCAGTTATTCAGGCATTCATCAACATTTGCCCCAACCTGGATACGTTCTATCTATCTTGCTGGAATGGAGATAAAACGCATGAGACTACTGGTGAGTACATATTTCTGATGAGATTTGAATGATACACAACTAACTACCAAGTTGTTTCTAGGTGTCATTGATCTTAGCCATAACAAAGATCTTAACCGACTCTGTTTCTACATTCCCGGATTTGGAAACACCAATTCCGATTTCTCCGTTCGCGAGGAGGCTCTATTGAATACCATACTCCTCACTGTGCGGACAGCCACGTCGTTACGTGGCAGCCTCGAATTCCTGGTCGACGCCAGCTATTTCTGTGAACGAGCGATTAGCTGGTGGTATTCGCTTGGGGAAGCTATATCAGCTTTACCGCAAGATGTCCTTGTCAAGATACGAATGGATTATGGATCCGGATTTTTATTTGGGCGAGCGAAAGGAGAGAGTATCATTCGGAGGGGATTTCGGAATCTATTGAAACATCGCAGGTTCCTGTTTTCCACCGAAGGGAGGGATGGATGGTTATACAAGCCGCGAGGGTGGGATGACTTTGAGGAGGTGGTTGACCAGTACACGTGGAAGACTATCGCAATTGAAGACGAGTAGATAATACGATTTCCCCTCTGTAGATTCAATTATGACGAGGTTCAATTTGTACAATGTTGATTTCTTCTTCGCACAACAGTACTCAAGTAGTAATGTATCTAACAGTTGGAAGAATGGCATTGCTGGCAGGTAGGTTGTGCGGGGAGAGAAGCGTAGGCTAAGGGAGGATGAGGGAGTTCAAGTCTACACATTATGTTCCGGGGTAACTGAAAAAGATAGCTAATCACAACAACGCCGACGTATCCAACGTGGGGATCGAACCCAAAGACCTTTGCGTAATATTTCATCGCCAAGAGCCCATATTTAGCACGTCACTCTAACGAACTGAGCGAGTCGGCTACGCTAACCTAATCAAGTTAAGCAGTGATAATGGATTCCTGTTATTGACGCATTCTATCAACATGACTGCACAAAGCCATTGATAACATGAAGAAACTGGTCGAACCAAATCAGAGCGTTCTATCCCGAATACCTTGATACAATTCGTTTGCGCGCGCTGATCATGATATTAACGTGACGAGTTTGCGTTACCTGTCACGCAACACGTCTCTTTTTCATCTAACCACCATGTCGATTTTCGTCGCCTTGCCCCTGCAACGTTGGTGAGCCTGCGTGCTAGGATGACTCTCGGCAGTTTCTGATTTGTTGTTTCTTGCGTCCACAGAGACGGTGCTCACATGGCCAAAGTCGATACTCTCGCTCTCCAATTCCGGTGTTGAGCTTTCGATATGCAAACGCGAAAAATGGTGTGGGGAATGGGTACGTAGTCTGTTTTTTTTTTTTTTTTTTTTTTTTTTTTTTTTTTTTTTCAGTTTGTGTTAAATCTGGAAGCAGTCCCGCTGGAAGGTTCAACGACATCACCACTTCGACAAATGGACACGTAGTATTTTCCCGCTGGCTTCTTTCTCGACATCATCAAGGCTACGACATGGGGGCTTCTCAGCATCCCTCGCACCCGATTCAGACGAGGTTGGAGGGTAAGATCGAAAATTACGGGCGAATGAAGTACGCGAGCGGAGGATATCAAGCAACGCAAGTACCTCGAAACATAATTCCCTCCCTACCGAATTGGCAGTTTCTCGATTCTCTGATGTACACCCCCGACAATCCGATACCATGCCACACCTTCCCTTTCTCCTACTCACTCCCCGTTCATAGTCCCTGCAGGGAGGAACAAACAGCGCACAATCCCAATATCAATACCCACAGCCATTTTGGCATGAAGACCGGAACATTCGACATCCCATATTCACGTATCGGTCTTCCTAAAATCTCCACAGTCCCAGCGTCAGCGTTCCGCCTCCACTTGATGTCTGGTATTAGTCCATTTCGGCTACACGGTATGGCACGCGCGGCATGCAGGATTATGGGACAGCGAGCTCAACATGTGAATGGTCATTTGCATTCGTCAGTGTTGAAAGGGCAGCAGGGGAGGAGGGGCTAGCGGAAGGGAGAACGACATGCTGCATGTACCTCAAGATCGCTCTCCCTCACATACAATCCACCACCTCGGTCTTATAAAGACATATCACACATTCCCGCTTTCCTCCGTACCCACCCATCATACATCTTTCCCACCTCTTACATACCGAACGAAGAAACGCGCAAGCAGGAGAGATATGGCCAACGTCGCCCATCACAGCTCCGATCAATCCTTGACCTGATGTCGACATGTACGTTTATGTACCGATCCCCTAGCTAGAGCTCCAGTTTGTCCTCCTACGTACAAGTACTGGCATCCAGAAGGTCATCCGTTCAATCCGGGCGGGGGTCAATCCCCGAGTGCGGTTCTCAGTTCTTTCTGGTTCGTCAACTTTCTCTCTGTCCCAGATACAATATACCGAAACAATAAGCCAAGTAGTAGTATAACTTGATTTCATCAAGTACATTCGTATCCTGCTATCAGGTACGAAGCATGGGTGGTACGATCATTATACGATCCAAACCTTGTGGTATGCTGAGAATGGACACTTACGCTGCTGGGTACGTGGGTTCTCATCCTTTTTCCTATATATTCAATAACAGTTTGATAGTTCCCGGCATAGACATCGTCAGTCACTTCACGCCGCCCCTCCCACCACGAATCGCTTCTCCCTGGTCAAACGTCCATCATCGCTCGCTTACACGATATTCTACTCATACCGAGCCTCATGGTTAGGAAAAGGTCGCTCCTCAGTGTGGGCGTGGTACGTCATCATTAATCTCAGTCTTGAGCTGATCGCTCATGGTAGTTGTAGATGTTCTCCAACCCCACATCTTCCCCCGTATCAAAGAAGGGCGCTACAACTTTGATGAAGCATACAACTTTTCCCACCCGCTATCCCCGACAAGATTGGGAAGTGCGAGGAGACCGTGACAAACAGCGAGAACAGACTCATCTTGTGCGCTAGGTGTGGAGAAGCTGGGAAGCGGGAGCGGGAGTGGGTAGCGGCTCATTTTACGTACTGTTCTCCGCTGAGCTGGTCTCCACTAGAAGCCACGTAGCACCCCAAGGTCAATACAATCTCAAAATCCTCGATTTTTTTTGCCTTCGATATGGGAATCTAGTTGGTTACTTGGGGGCATAGTCAAATTCCCGTAACGGTGTAAGTAACGCTATTTCCGTTACTTACTGTTACTGACATTTACTTTCCCGTCACTTTCTATTACTTCCCATCACCTCTCCTTCATTTCCTCTTATCTCCTTTGTCTGGTGACGGGTTAATATCGATATGACGAGCGATATGATGAGTTTACGTCTCTTTTCCTCGTACCACCATGTCAGAAATAGGTCCACATTCCTCTCACTCGTTCATTCAACATTCGTGGGTTTTTATCTCGGTATGCTATAGGCACTTTCTAATTTGTTATTTCTGCGTTCACGGAAGCATCAGTGGTGGTAGTAGGATCAACACTGAGTACGTTGATCTAAATTCTAGGGCTAATCATTCAAAAGGCCCTACATCAATTCCGATGGTTTGGGTTTGGGATATGAGAATGCAGGAAACGTGTACGCAGTCATACCTAAATTCGAGGCTTATCAGTTCGTGTTGACTCTGGTGTCAATTCCACCAGAACGTATAATCCAACTGCCACGAACATCAGGTACTTCCTGACTCAACGCGTGTACTAATTAGACCCCACTTCTCCGCTAGCTCTTTTGCACTGCGTTGCGCCCAGCGCGGATTGTGGTAGGTGGGGTCTCCATACTATGACCAACATCCCACACCCTCCCGCTTTCCACAACATCTACATTATCTCTTTCTTGTTTTAATGTGAATTCGAATTGAAAGGGTCTCAGCGGACGCTGGGAGGAACGGGGGAGGATATCAGATGACGCAAGTACCTCAAGATATGAGACTGAAGCTCTTTCTCAATACTGCCACGCACACACACCTTCCTGTTCTCCAAGCCACCTATTCACCCTATATTCGCATTCCTCACACGGAGAAACGAACTGGGACAATCCCCTGATCGATATGCCGTCCTTCATTCACATATCAGCCTTGTCAATGACACCACTACTTTCGTTTCGTCTCAGAACCCCTTCATTTGGATTTGGAAAGAATGGGGTCCTGCGGTGTGAGGGATACAACTGTGGGGGGGCGTACATGGATGAAATGGCGCCGGATATACCTCTCATTGTACAATGTAAATGGAATTGAGAGGGTAGAGGGCATACTAGTCGCAAGAGGTACATACTCCCACTCGAATCAAGTCTTTCTAATATCTCAAGGTCAAATGGACGCCCATAACTCCGTCCACACCCTTCTACCGCTTACACTTCGGCTTTTGGTTGGACAATAGGCTTCTCGGAGAAAATTCTTGGTCGAGTGTCGTAATACTGCCACCAGGACTCAACATATAAAGAGTAGGCGAAGTGTGCGATACAACTATCCAAAATGCCACATCTTCCAGCCGAAATTATTGACATCATTGTCGGATTTGCAACAGATGTCACTGTTGTACAAGGATATCAAGATCCTCGCTATATGGGACTGGTATGTTGATATACTTGATGCCGACGGAATAGAATCTCTTATCACGTTGACAGTACCTTCAACGGCTCAGAAAGATCCTGTGTACCCTCAGCCTTGTTTCCCGAAATTGGCTACCCGCATGCCGAAGAGAACTTTTCAAGTGCCATAATGTCGTCTTCGATGTCCAGGAGTCTCAGAAGATCTCTGATTTCCTCGACGTCTTGCGAGGCAGGGATCAATTACCAAACCTACCACATATCCTATCGTTCATCGTAACCATCACACTCGACATTCCTATCGCATGGGACAGATCGATCCCCCGATACCCAGAAGAAATATTCAACCTCCTCGACGAACTCGCAAAGAGAAAAGAGTTCTTTCGACCAAGAACGCTCGGCATCTATGACAACCTTGTGCAATTGCCAGCTCAGAGTGATATTTGTTATCGATCTGACCTTATTTCCACCATCGCCAAAACATTCCCTACCATCACGCAGTTCCACTGCTTGGGTACCAATGTTTTTGACGGGTGTTACACCAATTTTGACCACCTTGTTTTCTTCTTCAAGGAGCTTCAAGAGCTCGATGTAAGGTGCTGGTCGATTTCCTCGTCGCCCGACGACGACGGAAGTCTTCACACCTACCGTTTTCCGGAAGGTTTGCGTGCATTACAATACAGCGACCTATTCTCACTCCCTAACGATGCTCTCGAACCTACCTTGAATTGGCTACGATCACATCCTCCCTTGCGCCAAATGCGACGCCTGTTATTCACAGACGCAGTACCGGCCGGTCGCACAGTTATTCAGGGATTCATCAACATTTGCCCCAACCTAGATGCGCTCTACCTATGTTACTGGGATGGATGGCGAATGGATGAAAGTACCAGTGAGTAAAGGTTTCTGGTGAGATTTGAAGGACACACAGTTAATTACGAGATTGTTTCTAGGTGCCATTGACCTTAGCCATAATAAAAATCTTGACCGACTCTGTTTCTACATTCCCAGGTTTGGAGACACCAATTCCGCTTCCATTCGTAAGGAGGCTCTATTGAATACCATACTCCTCACTGTGCGGACAGCCACGTCGTTACGTGGCAGTCTCGAATTTCTTGTTGACACCAGACATTTCCGTGAACGAGCGATTAGCTGGTGGTATTCGCTTGGGGAAGCTATATCAGCTTTACCGCACGATGTCGTTATCAAGGTACGAATGGATCATCAAACCGGACATATCTTTAGGCAAGAGAAAGGAGAAGGTATCATTCGGAAGGGATTTCGGAATCTATTGAAGAAACATCGCAGAATCCTGTTTAGCTCTGAAAGGAGGGAGGAATGGTTATACAAGCCGCGAGGGTGGGATGACTTTGAGGAGGTGGCTGAGCAGTGCACGTGGAAGACTATCGTGATTGAAGACGAGTAGATTATACGACTCGGATTTCCGTTGTGTAGATTCAATTATGATGAGGTTCAATCTGTACAATACTGATTCCTTTCTCGCACAACAGTACTCGAGCAATGTATCCAAAAGTTGGAAGAATGGCATGGGCAGGTTGTGCAAGGAAGGGGGGAAGAGGAGCATAGGCTAGGCAAATGAGGAAGTTCGAATCTACACGTTCTGTCGGGTACCTAAAAAAAGACAGCCGTTTACAACATGGCCAACGTGGAGATCGTAACCCAAGACCTTCGCGTAACATTGCACAAGAGCTGACACATATTAGCACGACGCTCTAACCAACTGAGCCAGTCGGCCACGCTAAACGCATTACGCAACAAATGAATACCCATTCTTGCCGTTATTGACGCATTCTATGAACGTTCTAGCATTGTATAAAGCCATTGATAACATAAAATACTGGTTGAACCATATCAGAGTAATCTATCCCGAATATCTTGATACAATTCGTTTGCGTGCGCTGATATCAACGTGACGAGTTTGCGTTACCTGTCACGCAAAACGTCTTTTTCATCGTACCACCATGTCGACCTTTCATTCTCTCGTTTCTGCAGCATCGGTGAGCTTGTGTACTAGGATGACTCAAGGCAGTGTCTGATTTGTTATTTTTTGCGCTCACATGGCTGTACTCGATACTCTCGCTCTCCAATTCCAGTGTTTTTGAGTTTTCGATATGGGAACGCGGGAAATGGTGTGGAGAATGGGTACGTAGTCGGGTTTATCCTCATTCTGTGTTAAAGCTGGAAGCAGAAGGTACAACAACGTCACCGCCACGACAAACAGGCCTCTCACGTATCAGCCCTTTCAACATTCCCGCTGGCTTCTTACCGACGTCGTCAAGGTTACTACATGAGGCTTGTCAGCCTCCCTCGCACGCGAGTCGGACTTTGTTTCTATGCTACGCGAAGATGAGAGGGTAGTGCTGAAGGTCAAGGGCGAAGGAGTAAGAGAACGGAGGATATCAAGTAACGCAAATACCTCAAAACATAATTTCCTCCCTACCGAATCGACTCGGACAGCTTCTCGACTCTCTCACGTACACCCTCGACAATCCAACACCATCCCACACTTTCCCTTTCTCTTACCCGACCTCCGTTCTTACCTGCAGGGAGGAACCAACAACACACAATCCCAATATCAACACCCACAGCCATTTTGGCATGGAGACCAGGAGATTCGACATCCCTTCTTCACGTACCGGTTTTCCTAACAACTTCACTGCCCTCATTCTGTCCCGGCTTCAGCGTTCCGCTTCCCGTTGATGTTTGGGATCAGTCTATTTTGGCTACGCGACATGGAATGTACATACAGGATCACGGGACAGCTAGATGGACATTTGTGCTCGTCTTATGTGTGTACAGCGTTGAGAGGGCAGCAGCCGGGGAGGGGAGGATTAGCGGAAGACGAGCTGCGGGTACCTCAAGATGGCTCTCCTTTCATACAATCCACCGCCTCGGTCTTATAAAGTCATATCACGCATTCCCCTTTTCCTTTCCTCCGTACCGACCCACCATACATCCTTCCCCCTCTTACATACCGAGTGAACGGGCCAGCGATCTGACCAACAAGTTTCTCCACTTTCGTCCTCCATCACAGTTCCGATTAATCCCTGACGTCATGTCGCATGTGTACATTAATAGGAAATCATGTATTGATCCCCTAGCTCAGCGGTAGAGCGTCTGATTCCAGTAAGGTATCTTTCTACCATTGCCGGCATCCAGAAGGTCATCCGTTCGATCCGGGTGGGGGTCAGTTAGAGCGTGCGGTCTTACCTCCTTTTTGATTCGTCGACTTTCTCTCTGTCCCAGATACAACAAGCCACGTAACAGTAATAAAAGTACATTCGTATTCTGCTATCAGGTACGAAGTATCCTACGACCCAAGCCTTGTGGTATGCGGAGAATGGTAAATATTACACTGCTGGGTACGTAGTTTCTCGTCTTTTTTCCTATATATTCAAGACAGTTGGATAGTTCCCGGCAGAGACACCGTCAGTCACTTCACGCCACCCCTACCGCTACGAATCGCTTCTCCCTGGTCAAACGTCCATCCTTATACGATATTCTACTCTTAGTTTCAAACCCTCCATTCCCAAGTCCTCATACTGGGCCTTATGGTTAGGAAAAGGTCGCTTCTTAGCGCGAGTATGGTACGTCATCATTAATCTCAATCTTGAGCTGATTGCTCACGGTAGTTGTAGATGTTCTCCAGCCCTACCCCACATCTTCCCCCGTATTAAAGAAGGGTTCTACAATTTTGATGGAGCATACAGCTTTCGAGTCACCATGGTGCGCTACCGGTGTGTCCTTTCCCCACCCGCTAGCCCCGACAAGATTGGGAAATGCAGGGAGACTATGACACGCAGCGAGAACAGACTCATCTTTTGCGCTAGGTGTGGAGAAGCTGAGAAGAGGGAGCGGGAGTGAGTAAGAGGCTCATTTTACGTACTGTACTCCGTTGAGCCAAGCTGGTCTCCACTCGCAAATCTTACTTCGTTGGCCGGTAGAGTGACATCATGCCTTTCGGCATTTTCGACCTTTCTGCATGTTAAATGCCAAAATGTGAGGGATAGTCAATGTGATTTTTAACTTGGTTGGTTCACAATTCTGTTCTAACTATATGAGCTTGACACGGCTGCCAAGGAGCAGTGACTTTTGTTGGGAATGGGAGGGTAGGCACGAAGTGAGTGGAGGGGCGAAGTAGCCGGCATTCCGGCAAAGGGACCTAGCCTTTTACCTTTGGCATTTCGGTCCAAAATGCCATGTGATGCTATCCTGCCGATGCAAGACGTTTTCTCTTGTGAGTGACGCCCGGGCCAATGAGACTAGTCTTCGCAAGCGAGTTTGTATTGCTGACCTCTCAAATGTTTCAAATTAAGAAAGGTAAGTGTGGCTTGCTTGAAATGACGAGCTCTGCCCTCTGTTCAGTTGCCCGAGGTAATAATTGAAGCGCCCAACAAGCGTCCAACAAGCGCCTTCGCGCCTTCGCGATCGATATCGATTATGACGAGTTTACGTCTCTTTTCCTCGTACCACCACGTCCACATTCCTCTGACCGTTCATACAGCATTGGTGAGCTTTTACTCTGGTACGCTATAGGTCACTTTCTAATTTGTTATTTCTGCGTTCACGGAAGCATCAGTGGTGGTAGTAGCGTCAACAGCGAATAGGTTAGTCCGGTGGTTTGGGTTTGGGATATGCGAATGCAGGAAACGTGTACGCAGTCATACCTACTTTTGAGGCTTATCAGTTCGTGCTGACTCCGATGTCAACTCCACCAGAACGTATAATCCAACTGCCACGAACATCAGGTACTTCCTGACTCAACGCGTGTGCTAATTAGACCCGACTTCTCTGATAGCTCTTTTCCACTGCATTACACTCAGCGCAGCCGTTCCATTTTCATCTTTGCGTGTTCCAGAAGAAACTGTTTGTGGCACGTCCCGTTTTCATCGACATCTATTATCCCTTTCTTTTTTGAATGTGAATTCAAGTTTAAAGGGTCTCAGCGGAGGTTGGGAGGAACGGGAGAGGATATCAGGCGAGGCAAGTACCTCAAGATACGATTCCCTCCTTCCAGACTGAAGCTCTTTCTCAATACTACCACGCACACACACCTTCCAGTCCTCCAAGGCACCCATTCACCCTATATTCGTACTCCTCGCAGGGAGAGACGAACTAGGGACAATCCCCCTGGTCAATACGCCGTCCTTCGTTCAGATAGGAGCCTTGTCTTCGTTTCGTCTCAGAACCGATTCATTTGGATTTGAAAAGAATGCGGCCCTGCGGTGTGAGGGATACGACTGGGAAGGGCGTACACAGATGAAATGACGCCGGATTCACCTTCTTGTACAATGTGAATGGAATTGGAGAGGGTAGAGGGAATACTAGTGGACAATAGGCTTCTCAGAGAGAATTCTTGGTTGAGTGTCGTAATACTGCCAACCAGGACTCAACATATAAAGAGTAGGCGAAGTGTGCGATACAACCATCCAAGGTGCCACATCTTCCAGCCGAAATTATTGACATCATTGTCGGATTTGCAACCGATCTCACTTTTGTACAAGAGTATCAAGATCCTCATGATATGGAACCGGTATGTTAATATTACTCGATGCTCACCGAATAGAATCTCTTATCATGTTGACAGTGCTTTCAACGGCTCAGAAATCGCGAAATACTGTGTGCCTTCGCCCTTGTTTCGCGAAATTGGCTACCCGCATGCCGAAGAGAACTTTTCAAGTGCCATAATGTCGTCTTCGATGTCCAGAATTCTCAGAAGATCTCTGATTTCCTCGACATCTTGCGAGGCAGCGATCAATTACCAAACCTACCACATATCCTATCATTCCTCGTAGCCATCACATTCATCATTCCTGTCACATACGTTGGATCGATCGCCCAATTCCCAGAGGAAACGCTCAAATTCCTCGACGAACTCGCAAAGAGAAAGATGTTCTTTCGACCAAGAACACTCTGCATCGATCACAACCTTGTGAAATTGCCAGATCAGAGTGGTATCTGTCATCGATCTGACCTTATTTCCGCCATCGCCAAAACATTCCCCACCATCACGCAGTTCCACTTGGATACCAATGTTTCTGACGGATGTTATAACAATCTCGACCACCTCGTTTTCTTCTTCAAGGAGCTTCAAGAACTGGATGTAAGGTGCTGGTTGATTTCCTCGTCGCCTCATGACGATGGGAGCCTTTACCCCTACCGTTTTCCGGAAGGATTGCGCGCATTACAATACAGCGACCTATTCTCACTCCCTGATTATGATTCCCCTACCTTGAATTGGCTACAATCACATCCTCCCTTGCGCCAAATGCGACGCCTATTATTCATAGACGCAGTACCGTCCAGTCACGCAGTCATTCAGGCATTCATCAACATTTGCCCCAACCTAGATACGCTCTGTCTATCTTACTGCGCTAGAGATCAAATGGATGAAACTACCGGTGAGTATATGTTTCTGGTGAGATTTGAATGACACACAACTAACTACCAAGTTGTTTTTAGGTGTCATTGATCTCAGCCATAGTAAAGATCTTGACAGACTCTGTTTACACATTCCCGGGTTTGGAATCACCTATTCCGATTCCGTTCGTAAGGACCTTGTATTGAATAGCATACTCTTCACTGTGCGGACAGCCACGTCGTTACGTGGCAGTCTCTAATTTCTGGTCGAGGCCAGCCAATTCTGTGAACGAGCGATTGACTGGTGGTATTCGCTTGGGGAAGCTATATCAGCTTTACCGCAAGATGTCGTTATCAAGGTACGAATGGATCATCAAACCGGAAATATCTTTAGGCAGGAGAAAGGAGAAGGTATCATTCGGATGGCATTTCGGAATCTATTGAAGAAACATCGCAGAATCCTGTTTAGCTCCGAAAGGAGAGAGGAATGGTTATACAAGCCGCGAGGGTGGGATGACTTTGAGGAGGTGGCTGAGCAGTGCACGTGGAAGACTATCGTGATTGAAGACGAGTAGATTATATGATTTCCGTTGTGTAGATTCAATTATGATAAGGTTCAATTTGTACAACAGTGCGATCGAGGTTTTAGACAATAACTACTATTGTTATGTCCCCGTTAGTCTCGATCAGACCTCCGGGTGAGATTTTCATTTAAAAGGTCATTTCTTGTTTATGTTTTGTTTTTTGGGTGAGTAATAGCGTGTCCTGTACCGATAATCAAACTTTGTTACAGAACAGAAATGATCTATAAATGGAAACTACATGAGGTAACTATCTAGGGCACCCTGGATGTTTGATTCGAGACTAATATCCCTGGTAGTATATCGGTTAGTACACGCGCCTGTCATGGAGAGCGCGCCAAAGCTGGGTCTCCCCAGCCAGGGAGTTAGGAAGTTCTGCGATAGGTTTTATTTATTCATGCAATTCTCGTACTTACTAAAAGAAAAATAAAAAAGCTATTAGGTAGGATCATTAGCAACGATGTTGAGGCATTTTAGGCAGATTACATTACACAGATAGAATCAGGAAACTTTTCTTACTTGCAATAATCACTGATGAATGTTGCGAGCCCCAAGTAATCTGACGAAATGAAATTTGCGATACCGACTCCAACTGATTCCTTTCTCGCACAGCAGTACTTGGAAGAATGGCATTGTCGGCAGGAGCGAGGAGGGGGAGAGAAGCATAGGCTAAGAGAGAGGATGAGGAAGTTCGAGTCTAGTGTTCCGGGGTAACTGAAAAAGACAGCTAAACACAACACGGCCCACGTAGCCAACGTCAGGATCGAACCCAAGATCTTCGCGTAATATTTCACCGTCAAGGGCCATATTAGCACGACGCTCTAACCAACTGAGCGAGTCGGCCACACTCATATCAACGTGACGAGTTGCATTACCTGTCACGCAAAACGTGTTTTTTCATCGTACCACCATGTCGCCTTGTCTCTGCAAACATGGGTGAGCTTGCTTATTAAGATGACTCTCGGCAGTTTCTGATTTGTTATTTCTTGCGTTCACATGGCGGTACTCAATGCTCTCGCTCTCTAATTCTGGTGTTTTTGAGATCTTGATATGCGAACGCGGGAAATGGTGTGGGGAATGGGGTACGTAGTCTGGTTCTTTTTTTTTCAGTTTATGTTATATCTGGAAGCGGCCCCGCCAGAAGGTACCATAACATCACCGCTACAACAAATGGGCACCTCATATTTCCCCGCTGGCCTCTTTCTCGACCTCATCAAGGTTACTACATGTGTCCCTCGCACGCGATTCTGACTGCCTTCCTATGCCGGACGAGGATGGAGGGGGTAGTGTTGAAAGTTATGGGCGAAGAAGTACACAAGCAACCAAAACATAGTTCCATCCTCACCGAAAGGCGGAAGCCGGAGCCAAGTCTGGACCAGGATGAATTAGCAGTATGTCCGGCGCAGTCCAGCGCTCATCTATGAGAGCTACAGAGTGTCACAGGAGCACCTAGAACAATGACGGACCTCCAGGATTTTCTCGTGACGGCCATACGCTGGTTTGGGCACAAACCCGGCCTTTCGACCGTCAAAAAGGTTTGGACAAAAGCTGCTCCAAACCGGAAATTCTCAGAAAGGCCTTGCCACCCATTTTGCTGGGTCCTGATGGTCCCCCCGCTGTGGCAACAAAAAAACGGACCTACATTGTCTGTTGCCACTTTTGGTTGGACAATTCCTGGTCGACTGTCGAAATACTACCACTAGGACTCAATATATAAACAGTAGGCGAAGTGGACGATCTGCGTCAAATCACAATCATCCAAAATGCCACATCTTCCGGCCGAAATTATTGACAAACTTGTCGGTACTGCTGTACAAGAATATCAACATACTTGTCATGAGGGAACGGTAGGTTAATATACTCAATGCTCACCGAATAGAATCTCTTATCATGTTGACAGGACTCTCGATGCCTCGAAAGGGGGGAAGAATCATTACTGCCTACCCTCAGCCTTGTCTCCCGAAATTGGCTACCCGCATGCCGAAGAGAACTTTTCAAGCGCAATAATGTCGTCTTTGATGTCGGACGGGGGTCTCGGAAGATCTCTGATTTCCTTGATATCTTGCGGGGCAGTGATCAATTACCAAACCTACCACATATCTTATCGTTCATCGTAGCCATCACACTCGAGGTTCCTGTCGCATGGGGTGCATCATTCACCCGAATCCCAGAAGAAATATTCAACTTCCTCGACGAACTCGCGAAGAGAAAGAAGTTCTTTCGACCAAGAACACTCCGCGTCCATGATCACCCTTTCCGATTCGGTTTGCCAGATCAGAGTGGTATTTGTCATTGGTCTGACGTTATTTCCGCAATCTCCGAAACATTTCCCACCGTCACACAACTCCATATTTATGGCGAACATTACCCCAAGTTCCACCACCTCGTTTTCTTCTTCAAGGAGCTTCAGGAACTCCATGTAAGGGATTGTTGGACTCCATCGTCGCGCAATGGCGATGGGAGCCTTCACACCTACCGTTTTCCGAAAGGTTTGCGCGCAATACAATACGACCTCTCTGGCAATGATCTCGAAACTACCTTGAATTGGCTACGATCACATCCTCCCTTGCGCCAAATGCGGCGTCTATTATTCAAAGACGTAGTACCGTCCAGTCACACAGTCATTCAGGCATTCATCAACATTTGCCCCAACCTAGATACGCTCTGTCTATCTTGCTTTGATGAGGATGAAACGGAAAAAACTACCAGTGAGTATACGTTTCTGGTGAGATTTGAATGACACACAACTAACTACCAAGTTGTTTCTAGGTGTCATTGATCTTAGCCATAATAAAGATCTTGACCGACTCTATTTCTACATTCCCGGGTTTGGATTCACCTATTCCGATTCCGATTCCGTTCGTAAGGAGGCTCTGTTGAAAACCATACTCCTCACTGTGCGGACAGCCACGTCGTTACGTGGCAGTCTCGAATTTCTGGCTGACGCCAGACTTTTCGATGAAGGAACAATTAACTGGTGGTATTCGCTTGGGGAAGCTATATCGGCTTTGCCGCAAGATGTCGTTATCAAGGTACGAATGGATTATGGATCAGGACATATCTTTAGGCAAGAGAAAGGAGAAGGTATCATTCGGAAGGGATTTCGGAATCTATTGAAGAAACATCGCAGAATCCTGTTTAGCTCTGAAAGGAGGGAGGAAAGGTCATACAAGCCGCGAGGGTGGGATGACTTTGAGGAGGTGGCTGAGCAGTGCACGTGGAAGACTCACGATTAAAGACGAGTAGATTATACGATTTTCCATTCTGTAGATTCAATTACGATAAGGTTCAATTTGTACAATATTGATTCCTTTCTTGCACAACAGTACTCGAGGAGTGTATCCAAAAGTTGGAAGAATGGCATTGCCGGCAGGGGCGAGAAGCATAGGCTAAGACTCGGAGAGGAAGAGGAAGTTCGAGTCTACATATTCTGTTCCAGGTAACTGAAATAAACAGCTAACCACAACACGGCCCACGTAGCCAACATGGGGATCGAACCCAAGGCCTTCGCGTAATATTTCACCGTCAGGAGGCATATTAGCCTGAGCACGACGCTCCTCTAAACAACTGAGCTGGTCAGCCACGCTAATCTAATCAAGTTACGCAGTGGTCATGGATTCCTGTTATTGGCATATTCTATGAACATGATTGCACAAAGTCATTGATAACATAAAAAAACTGGTCGAACCATAATAGACCATAATCAGAGTAATCTATCTCGAATACCTTGATACAAGTCGTTTGCGTGCGCTGTATTCAACGTGACGAGTTTTTGCGTTACCTGTCACGCAAAACGTCGTACCACCATGTCGCCTTGTCTCTGCAAACATGGGTGAGCTTGCTTATTAAGATGACTCTCGGCAGTTTCTGATTTGTTATTTCTTGCGTTCACATGGCGGTACTCAATGCTCTCGCTCTCTAATTCTGGTGTTTTTGAGATCTTGATATGCGAACGCGGGAAATGGTGTGGGGAATGGGGTACGTAGTCTGGTTCTTTTTTTTTTTCAGTTTATGTTATATCTGGAAGCGGTCCCGCCAGAAGGTACAATAAGATCACCGCTACGACAAATGGGCACCTCGTATTTCCCCGCTGGCCTCTTTCTCGACCTCATCAAGGTTACTACATGTGTCCCTCGCACGCGATTCTGACTGCCTTCCTATGCCGGACGAGGATGGAGGGGGTAGTGTTGAAAGTTATGGGCGAAGAAGTACACAAGCAACCAAAACATAGTTCCATCCTCACCGAACTAACTTGGACAGTTCCTCGATTCTCTCACGTATGCCCCTGACAGTCCAACGTCATGCCACACTTTCCCTTCCTCCTATCCGACCTCAGTTGTTACTCCCTGCAGGGAGGAACAAACAATACACAATCCCAATATCAATACCCACAGCCATTTTGGCATGAAGACCGGAACATCTCGGAACATTCGACGTCCCCATGTTCACGTATCGCTTTTCCTGGCATCTTCACTGCCCCGACGTCAGCGTTCCGCTTCTACTTGATGTTTGGGACCAGTGAATTTCGGCTACACGTCATGGAAAGTGCGGCATGCAGGATTATGGGACAGCGATATCAACATGGGAACGGTCATTTGCGCTCGTCCTATGTGGGTACGGTGTTGAGAGGGCAGCAGCATGGGAGGAGGGGAGGATTAGCGGAAGGAAGAACGACAAGCCGCGGATACCTCAAGATCACATACAATCCACCACCTCGGTCTTATAAAGACATATCACACATTCCCTCTTTGCTTTCCTCCGTACCCACCCATCATACATTTTTCCCCCTCTTACAGACCGGATGGAGAAACGAGCAAGCAGGAGAGATATGACCAACGTATCACATCTCCGATCAATCTCTAATGTAATATCTAGATATACATTGTTAGCAAATCATGTACAGATCCCCTAGCTCAGCGGTAGAGCGTCTGATTCCAGTAGTCGCAGACTGCCTCTGGATCCAGAAGGTCATCCGTTCAATCCGGGTGGGGGTCATTAGGCGTTTCTTTGTTACGATTTATTTTGTTTCGGCGACTTGTATGTCTGTGACGCGATCAGGTACCAAGTATGGGGAATATATAAAGCGATTCATTAGGTACCAGACCTCACGGCTCGGTGGTGCACTCGTAATGCACTGTGAACCGATTACCCTGCAAAATGACACGGCTTTTTATTTTTCGAGCTCCTCGTTCGAAACTGCCGAGGTGCGATCGATGCGAAGTTCGGTTTTCATTTGCACAAGTTCAGTCCATTCTTCCTTTGTACGTTGCCTTGACGATGTTTTCTTTGACATTCCACCGTTTCTATACGTGATACGCCGTTGAGTCTTTTTTTTTTTTTTTCCTTTTCTTTCTGTAGAGATACACTCGGTCCGGATGGTTTACCATTGTCACTATGGATTTACCCTTGGTGCCGGCAGCAGAGAAGGGTAAAAACATGATCTACTCAACTGAGATGAGACGACCAACTGGCTCCGTGTGGTGGATCTGTCAAGTGCCTCGAGTTTCTTGTTCGATCTTGCGAAGTTTTCTTTTTTTTTTTTGGTTCTGTTAGCCAGCTTGAAAACGCTTACCGAGCCGTCCAGAAATTCATCGTCTATTTTTGAGCGATATGAGATGTGAACTTGATCTGCAGTGCCGAGGAATCATGATGGCAAATACCTTGGAGATGGGCCGTCGGTACTTTTTGGGGGCTCATACACGTGTACTGCCATGACCAGCTTGTTCCTCTCCTTACCCCCGTCGGATTTGCATCGAATACCTCGGAATCTGTTACTCTGACTCGTTCAATCCTGGGGACTTGGCTATCTTGGTTAACGCACGCCGACTTGGATTTTTCATTTCTGATGGTGCGATTCAACCCAACACGACAAAATTGGCTCAGTCTCGGGAACAAAACGCTTATCTCCTGATGAACAAGTCGTCGTTGCCATGTCCTGCCTTTTTCTTCTTGACCTGACGGAAACTGACAGTTAAGCCTGTTTCAGCGTCATGGCGTTTTCTGAC
Organism: Moniliophthora roreri; assembly: GCA_001466705.2. Taxonomy (NCBI): domain Eukaryota; kingdom Fungi; phylum Basidiomycota; class Agaricomycetes; order Agaricales; family Marasmiaceae; genus Moniliophthora; species Moniliophthora roreri. Next base: position 252,060 of record LATX02000100.1, on the reverse strand, counting down.
CGGAAGACTATAAATATCCCGAGTTGAATTCTATTAACGTACTGTTCTCTTTTAGAGTCTCCTCGGGGTAGTGCGGTACTTAGTAAGACCAGTGTGCAAATCAGGTCGCCACGTGATTTGTGCTAGAAAACTTTTTTTCGCCTATGCATCGACAAGTTTTGAGAACTGGAAAAAGAACATTTGATGCTATGTAAATTCCGAAGATGTTTCCTCAGTTTTTGACAAGTGTCTCCGCCATCGAAATGCATAGAGGAATTATTTTTCTCTAGTCACGTGGCGACCTGATTTGCACTGGCCTGTCATGATGGACCGAGAGGCAACCGAGACGCTCAGTAAACTGATGTCGGCAATTTTCCGGACTTCTACGGTGGCGCAACTTCTTACCACGACCTGTCGCCTTGATTTCTTCGAACTCGATGGTAGATGGGCGCTGTCACTTGTTGTCACTCCCAATAATGTAGCGTCCTTACGCGCACGTTCGTTAATGATTTACCTTTTTACCTCCCCACCTTTGCGTCAGTTGACTATGTCCCCAAACTCCGACTTGAATTAATCATGGGATCGAGGTAAACAGCGGCTAGCCTGTCCAACTATCAAAAAAATAAACTCAATTGGACAAGTCGTAGAGGCAGCCTCGTGCACAGTATATATATACGGCTGCTCTCGGGAGAGAGACTCAAGAGATTCGAAGGCTATGGATCCCTCAAAACAGCCTTCGGATGCTCACACAGATAGTGTCACGACGTTCGCGTTCACCCGTTACTTGACCTTCTCGAGCGTAATCGTCGGACCTACGATTATCACTGGGGTGAGTACTACTTACTCCATCTAAGAGACACTCATTCATATCTAATTCGTTTTTACTCCTTTATAGATTCAATTCCTCCTCTACGGTATACCCGCTTCCTTAACGTCAACTTGACCATGATCTTGCTTGCTTATAATTACCATCAGGCCTATACATCCCCTTATTCTGCGGCCTACTCTACCTCCTCAAACACCGCCGACCCCAAAACCGCACAACCAAATTTCATCGCATCTCATTGGTTACGCTATTCGTATTGGCAACGATCGGCCTCTTTGTCAACACGACGAGAATCCTATTGAATTGTGCCCTGAAATTCCACTTTGTAAAAATCAACGCACAGGATGGTAATCTGAACCCTCCCGTATCGATGATAATGGAGTAAGCATGATTATTATGTTCCTAGTTTTCTTCACTCGACGCTGATTGATTCATGGATGGGTGCCAGTGGATGGATGATGGCAATACTATCACTTTCAAAGTGAGAAAGAAAGATTTACCTCGGTACTTGAATCATGTGTAACTCGTATTAATGGGGCATATAGTATCACCGCCGATGTCGTTTTGGTACGTGATTCCACAACGCGCGCCCTCCCCCCCCCCCCCTCCAAGCCTTGATTTATTGACTCCCAAAGATGCGGTTGCTTAGCTTTTTCGATGTTATTGCATTTGGGGATACAGGGGACGCATCGTAATGGCGCCTGCTATTGGCTGCGCACTATCAAATCGTAAGTTCCGTCCTCGCCCGTGATTGATGTGATTCGTCTTATTCGTCATCAAAATTCGCCCATCAGTCCTGGGTATAGCTTCTACGGCCATGTATCTCCGCGTGGGAGGAATCAATGACGAGTGGTACGGTATCTCAAGATTCGTCGTTGGGGGGTTCCTGGTTTTTAATGCGGCAATGAATGTGTTTTTGACGTTGATGGTTGGTGAGTGTAGTACAACCTCGTTGCATGCATTTATGTCTACTAAAAAGAATGTAACTGGAAAGCGGGAAGGATTTGGTATATCGCTCGGTCGTGGCCTTCTATGAATAGAGAGTCTACAAAGAAGCTAAACTTGGTTGCAGCGTTGATGTATGGGCTTTCCCCCCTCCCTTCTTTCTTCCTCCTCATCTCGGAGAACTGATGAAAAAATCAGATTGGAATCGGGAATGTTATATCCCATCGCCTTGGTATTGGACTGCGTGTCAAACACGAATGGATCAATGGTAGGTTGGAATATTCATCCACTATTGGTCCAGGTTGCTGTGAGTTTGTTTCGTTCTTTCATTTTTCGGTGAATAAAGGGTTAGTTTGCTTACAATTAACATTGAACACATAGGGCATTGCGCAGACGTTAATTATGGTTCGGGCATGTTTAGGTATTGCAGTGGAAGGCGGAGGGAATACCTCTGTCACGATCGCGGAAGCTTCGCAGGTAGTTTCGGAGCCAGTATTTACGACTGTTGGTTCAGTTCATAATGTTGAAGAAGGCAGATAATTTATACAACGGGATGTGATTCTTGAGTGAAGTTGTATGGGTCCAACTTGGCCTTCCAGCGAGCAATGCTCGAAAAATCCCGTATTTTCGAATGCGCTCGCCGTAGAATAAAACACATTGGCTCGAGATTTGTGTAGATCCCTGCCATTACCGTTTCCTCGTTGCGAGATGGAGTTGACCCGAGCTTCAGAGAATGAGTTTATGGAACAAAATTTCGCAAAGTTCTCTCCGTTTTACATACCTTTGTCACCCTTTCTCGCGCCAAAAATTGCTAGTGACAACAGACTTGTAAGTGTCTTCATCCAATTTGGAAGTGCTGGTATTTAAAAAAGACGTATTAGAATGAATCAATCAATATATTTGAAGACAACACGATTTCAGTTGCCGCCGGTTCATACATGTCGCCTGTCGCCTTCCTGATTCTGAACAAAGAACAAGATCGCCACCCACGGGAAACATTTGCGCTGTTAAAAAAAAAAAAGAAGCTCCGTTGCCACATGGTTCAGGGCTGATCCTTCTAGCTGATCTACGGGTGTCGTAAATCAGGACCGGCTTATCATGTTAGACAGACTTGGAACAAAGTTCGGCCGATTCTCCACGTACTGGAGTGGGTCCATCCATATGTAAACTATAATTATCAATTCATCAATATAAGCAATCGGTATAACAATAGAGTAGTCAATATATGTAATAGTAACCTAAAATATACGAATAAATGTATAAATCAATAACGGTAACCAACATTCACGAGTTTGCTTAGACCCCCTGTAATCGATCCACGAGGAACGGAAGGGTCTGAGCAAGAGTAAGCCAAATCTGGAGAGCTAGGATAAGCCAAAACATCACAGAATACGAAACCTCTGCCCGCACACACCATGTACAGTCTGAGGGAGACCTTGTCGTCTTCCTCTGTTCTTTGCAGTAAAATATGGAAAGAGAGGTATATTCCAAAGGCCACGAAACACGCCAGTGCTGCCGGACCGAGTTGCCAAAATATAGCCAAGGCCACCGACCATGAGTTCAATAGAAAGAGTGTTAGGTAACGGCTGGCCACAGGAAGAAATGTGGGTAATGTGATTCGGCCTTGCAGACGATCTCCTGCTTCATCGCGGAAGTCCTGTGAAGACAAAGTTACAGATGATATTATGAGATATTGTCAGGGACTAACCTGAACATGTATCGTCGTCCAAATCAAGGCAACGCTTATGAACGGCGTGACTTGATATTGCCCACATAGGCCGTGAGGACCTGTATTTAGAATGTTGTTGGTTATGATTAAAAGCCGAAAGAATAGAGCCGACCTTGACTTGTTATAAGAGCCGCACCTACATTCCACGATACGATGCCTATCGCATTCAGTAGGCTCTTAGAGTACCTGACAAAGGCTTGAATGTACGCCATCCGTTCACAAAAAAAAAATCGCTTACCAGTAGGAATCCAAACCGAGTTCGTTATAGAAGACAAATGCGAGAGTGAGGGATAAGCCCGCATAGAATACTTGATGAACCCATGAGAGATACAAGCAGATTGGAACCAGACCCCAACGGACAACGTATGTGAACTGTACGCTGATCAATCCAGATGGAATTGGGCGGTAAGGCTTATTGGCCAAATCCTCATCGATGCTGTATATCTGATTCGCAGCGCAAAACTGGAGCAGAAACGTCCAGATCCAAACCAGCAGGTTTATCGTGGTAACAAAATCTGGTAGTCTAGAGGAAGCCAACAAGCCGTAGCATGTCTGAGCAATACGATACAGTCAGTTGACAGCGTATCAGGAAGATGAAAAATGAGTCATACAACCGGTACGAGTATCGTTTTGTAGTCTGACTTGCTGAACGCGTGGATTATTTGGGCCATACCCACAATGAACGCGATGCACTCCTGCAAAAAGATCGAAGCGAGGTCCGAGAAGAAAGAGAGAGGCAGCCAAACGCCAGAAATACGGATACTCTCTACGTGGCTGAACATCGTAACAGGGTGGTCGACAAGCAAATAGTTTTTGCCCAGGGTAGGTTCATTTATGAGTGACGAGAGCCTACAGCACAATCACCGAGAGCAAGCCGAGAGTAAAAACGGATTCAGGTAAGTATGCCAATCAGAACTTTGACATCGAAGTCAAGCGATGTCGAACTCCTGAAACAACGGAGATTCGCTAAAGGTAGTGTGTCTCGGCAACGTGGAGTCCAATTTCTCCAAAAGGTGCGAAGTTAGGGGCGAAAGGCGTTCTGACGTACTGTTCCCTTTGAATATGTCTGCATAAACGACAGGGAAAATAAAGATAAGCCAGCGAAGAGAGGGTTAAGCATGCAACTGTTAGCTAGGCAAATTCATTGGCTTCAGGAGCACAATCGGCATACCTGAAGGTGACTCCAATGATCGGAATATCGGATTACAGTCTCCGTCATGTTAATATCGAGCCTCGTGTTTGTGATCCTGTGAAATAAATTAATATCATAAATCAATATGGGTCCACATACTATGTAATGATTCATTCACGCACTCAACCTTGTTCCGTTTGTACGCTGTACCGTTAGAGACATCGAATTTGATCATAATTATGATTCGTCCGGAGCATTACCGGTGATTGAGAGGACAAGGCTGGAACAGCGTTGGCTTAAGCGCACCCGGCAAGATACCCGTACAGCACGTGAAGTTGCTATCGATGATCATTAGGAGAACTTCCATCGGAGTTAGTGCCACATCTCACGATACAATTTATTACATACCAAATGCCATTTTAAAGCCACACTCTCATGTCAAATTTTGAAACGAGTCAATTTTTCAAGGCCGGCGTAGTGAGTATTAGACCTGTTTGTGGAGCTTTTGTGGATGCCTAAAGATGAATGAAAGTTCGCCAAAAACTCGAATTCGGTTGTGGACGTGGGCAGTTGTGGTGCGTGTGTATTGGTGCCATAAGAAGCGTATCTTGTTGATCCAAAGAGGTGTGTTGCATCGGTAGTCCAGCCGTGTATACGTTTATTGCTTACCTCCATTACTTTTCCCTCACCTACCTCCAAATGCCCCCCTAATTAGTACCATCAACCACATCCTGTCTTCCCAAACGGGGATTGCTTCAAGCTGTAAAGATGCATGTACGAGTGTCGTATGATACCTATAACGGGTTTTGCCTTGTCGGCCGATAATCCAGGCTACTCAGATGCGTAATTCCAGGATCATGTTTCAAATTATGAACATTTACTGGTGGGCTGGATCAGCGGGGCGCAATGTGAGTATTCGAAAAGCTTCAACAGCACTCACCAGCGCTTCCGTTTTCAGAATCTCAAATCAGCGCCCAGCTCGAGTGCGCGAACAACGGATTCGACTTACAAAATAAGCCAGGGATACGGCAAGACATCCAGCCCGAGAGTGAAACCAATGCTTGAGGGCGTATTGGGGGAAGTAAGAGGCAGAAAGGCATTGACATCGTGGTTGAAAGGAGGCATTTGCGTGACGCGTAACGTAGACCTGTCACATCGATTCAGTCAGGGTGGTGAGGCCCTTGTTGGGCGCTTCGCTCCTTGCTTCTTGATTATCATGATCCCGTCGTTTCATTCGGAGGGAGGTTTACACTTCAATCTTGACCGACAGCGTGAAGGTAAGGTATGCTGTATGCTTCCAACATTCTAAACGTAACAGAGCCCTTCAGCCTAGACTTTTTGAGCTGGATACCCTCCTACGCTATTCTTCACCGGAAAACTTATGAAATTCTCCTTTTTCGTAAATGAGGCTAATACCGTTTTGGTCTGACAGTAGAGTAGGACGACCCACTGCCTTGGAGACAAAGCGCCATTGTTGGCGACTCCTGGTCTAGGTAGCACCTTGATCCCTTTGTGAACAACATTATGCCATCAATTGATGACACGGTCACCGTTTAGGTCAACAATAGGTTCATTGGACAATTGCCACCAAGACTTGTTATATAAAAACCGGAAATTTCGCAAGATTTTGCATTGTATTGAAAATGCCACACAGATCTCGTTCTGCCAGCATTCTTCCACAGGAAATCATCGACATCATCGTCGGCTTTGCCGCAAACATCGCTTTTGTCGAACTATGCGATACTCAGCATTACAAATACCCGGTACGTTGGGATATTTGATGCTTCCCGCGCCTAGAATTCCTTATCACTTCGGCAGCACACGTATTACATACTGAAGCACAAGGTATCTTTGCTGTCTACCCTAAGCCTCGTTTCCCGGGTGTGGTTATACGCATGCCGTAGAGAACTTTTCCGATGCCGCAATATCGTCTTCGATTTCGAGGAAACTAAACGAATCTCCGACTTCATCAATCTTTTGCGGGGAAGAGATCGCTTGCCAAAGTTACCCCATTTCTTATTCTTCAACCGTCACACTCCAACTTCCCGTAGTATGCCCCGGCTCGAACCTGTATCCACGAGAAACATTCATATTTTTCCGCGAACTCAGGAAGAGGCAGTCCTTCTTTAAACCAAAGACTTTCTGCATCCGGGATAGTTACAGGATGATGCCACATTTGATTTGCCATGAGGGGCCGGTCCGAAAGCAGCCAGATCATCCTTGTCTTATTACCGCCCTTTCGGAAACGTTCTCCACCGTCACGAAACTCGATCTCTACACGCCTCTTATATCAAAGTGTTGCTCTGATATTCACCGTATTATTTTTTCCTTGAAGGAGCTTCAGGAACTGGATATACATTACGAGTTGCTGGACTCGTTGGCCAAAGGCGTCTACTGTATGCCGGAAGGCTTACACGCATTACACTTCAACGCACTCCTTCACCCCGTAGGCGACGGTCTCAATTTTGTTGTGGATTGGCTCCGTTTGCATCCTTCCTTACGTCAAATGCGTTACATATCAGTCAACATTCAGCCAGCCACTCATCCAGGTGGTAATCAACCTTTGTCCCGACCTGGATGGATTACTTATATCGTACTTCCCTCATAATAGAGGCCATGAATCTGACAGTGAGCGTCCTTGTGTCAAGACTCCAATAACATGACTAACAAGCTTCTTCCAGGTGTAATTGATCTTACTCGTCATACACAACTCCACTGGCTCTGTTTCCAGATCCCCAAGATGAAAGATTTAGCTTGGGAACCTGTCTCGGACTCGATTCTTCGCACTTTGCGTACCGCCACTTGGCTACATGGCAGTCTCGAAATTCAGGTTGACGCCAGCAATTTCTGCGACGAAAGGATGAACTGGTGGCACTCGCTTGGGAAAGCTCTGTCACTCCTGCCGCAGGATGCTGTTGTAAAGCTACGGATGGTCTATATGGATGGGACGAAGAAAGGGAACGAGAAGGATATCGTTAAGAAAGTGTTTCAGGATGCGGCAATTCATCGCCAGGTCTCGTTTCGCTCCGAAAGGCATGCAATATGGGTTCTTGGGGAGCAGGACGGGTGCTTCGGTTTTCCTGTGCTGGACATTTGGAAATATATCACAGTTGAAGTAGAGTAGAACATATTGTCTCGCTTCTGCAATTTCAGTTCCTTCAATATTCTTGTAGCATAATCTCCGTTGCCTGAGAAACCATATAAGTTTTGAGTTCTGATTGTTGAGCAAAAGAGCAAGTGCCTTTTCAGCGAGCATGTAAACGACACTCTGGGTGTTTACCGAGGGAAGCTATACACTGGCGTTAGTAAATTCGGTGCAATTACGCCCGCTTCTTACTAATGGGATTATCGAGGCATCGACCTGGGAAATGAATGAATTCAAGAATTTTACGGGAATGTCAAGCAAGGACACTGACCACACGCAGTCCCTTCGTTCCATAGACCCTTAACCGCTCATCGACTACACCTCCATCTTCTCTGGGAAGCATGACGGCCGTACCGGACTGATGCCATACCGTGGTGAGCTGCTCCTTAATGTACGCTTCTTGCTCCTGTTTCCCTGCTCGAATGCCAATTATGAACGGGTTAACGGAAGGCGTATCGTAAATCCCTAGAGTAAACCTCAATCCTGCTTCGAGTATCTGCTTATCATTCGGGTGGCTAAAGTATCTAGGATTGACAGCCGGCGGAATCTTGGGATCCGGTGACATGAGATGAACATAACCGCGAGAGAAAGGGTGGGAATAGACGGGCGAAAGGGTTATGTATCGTTTTCCCGGTAGAGGTTTGGATATCCCTGGGGTTGGGAAGTGAGCGTTCAAATGAAGGATCCTTTGTTTCCGTAAGCAAAGAGAAACTAATCAAAAGCAGGGATAGCATACTGAGCAAACGGTTCTGTTGCATTAGGATCTGTAAGCCATCCACGCAGGATCGAGTACTGCTTCACTATTCCTTTCTTCACATTCGGATGTATATCGTCAGAGCCGACGTCAAGGCTCTCAATCGTGGCACTTTTTTCCCAGTCAAATTTGGAGCCGGAATCGAGCTTGCTAGCAGGGATAAATGCTACGAGGGTCGTTATACCGCCGGCAAGAAAACCTGATCTCTGCTTACTGAAATCGGTTCAGTCAATGCAATAATATTAGAAGACACTCGATAGTTGGCATACTGGAGCTCCTGATGCTTTTCGAGAATTGCAGGATCAGCTAACATCTCGGCGGTTTCGATAGTCGAGTCCACTTCCGCTACTGTGGGTACCAAGCCATGGTCCTCTGAAACCGAGCAATCTCACATGAGGAACTCCAATCACTACCGACAGAGATAAACCTACGGAGATTCTCGCCAACACCAGGAAGATCGACAAGACACTTGATCCCAAATTTAGATAGAATGTTCCTGTTACCGATACCAGAGAGTTCAAGGATATGCGGAGTGTGTATGGCACCTTCAGAAAACCATTGAGATACGCTGCTGCTTAATCCGGGATAAGAACAGGTGTACCAGCAGAGAGAATAATTTCCTTATTTGCTTGTAAAATATGCGTTGTGTCCGTACTCCCAGTGCCGTGAACTTGGACACCTGTTGCTCTCACTAGCCCGTCATCGGTCGGCTCGAGGTTGATCTGGGTGTGACGCAGAAATATGGTGACTGTAAGATGCATACGAGAGCACAAACCCTTGTCACAGTAACGTTCAAGGCTACGAATAGATTACCTAGTTCAGCTCGTTTAGGGTAGTAATACCCACTGGCTGAATATGATCTCTTTGCAGTTTCGGGATCGACAGAGAGTGTGCAAGTTGATACGCCTATTCCACGTTCCTAGCAGCCAGAAAGTCAGTATTGTGCAGGAAATAAAATTGGGGACTGACACTGGTGCGAGGTATGCCTAATGATTCCAGCCCTTCGATGATAGGTTCATGAGTTGCTGGTATATACTGGGGCTGAGATGCTGCTATGAGTGACTGTATACGATTTAGTTCCAGGAAGCGACTAAGCAAAGTAACTGACCTTTTGAAGACACCGATCCAACGATGCTGCATTCCAACCAGGATTGCCTAGTTTCTCAAAGGCATCCAGCTCATTCATCGTAGGTCGGAAAAGGCCCATGAAATTGATCTTTCCAACATTCGGTCCAGTGCCAACAAAGATGAAGAGACGTCATACAGCAGAGGATCCACCCAATCCTTTCCCATGATCAAGGGGCATCACACGATCATTCAGTCTAGTCTGAGGTTCCTTTTCCGTGTCAGCATTGAATTTCGTGCAGAAAGTGCCAATGAAGGGCAACTTACGGACATATGGACCCAATCGTACAAAGGATTTCCGAGTGTACGCGACATTAGCCCTGAGCGAACGTGTCAGGTGATGTAGTGTCAGATTGGAAAGAAAAACCTGGGACATCGACGAGGGGATCGTTTTCATGAGAAATACCAGCCTCGAGAACTAGCACATTGAAATTCCTCTTCGATTCGGCGATTCTACAATCACGGTTCAGTATCGTACACGCAGTGGGGACATTCGAACGTACCTCACAGCAACTAACAATCCAGAAGTTCCGCCTCCAACAATGATTATGTCGAAGTCAGATTCTGCAACTGCATCTTCGATGGAAATGATAGGCATTCCTGAACGGTAGATGCAGGAAAAGACCTTTAGATGCCAACAGCATCTTAAGAGCTTCGATGGAGGCCTTATGACCATATTAGCCGATTGGCCAAAGATACGGAGCGGTATGTATCAGATCATATGGCTTGCTTTCGGTAAGAGGTTCACATCGAAGGAGGACGGAGAAGCTGATGTGGAAGATTTAGGCAGTACATCTCTTGATATCAGATTTGCTATTATTGTCTCGAGCTGATTGATATTGAAGAGGTCGATTGTTTTATAGTTTTCTGCGGTCTTGCTGTGATGGTGGTTCTGGATGAAGAGGCGCGATAAGATACATTCAATCAACGAGGCCTAGACCCACGGACCTTTTACGGTGGCCGATGTGTGACTTTAACTCCAGCTTCCTCCAAAGAAAAACTCCTGCCAGCTTGGATCCTCTCCGACTACGCTATGATTGATATTCCCAGGATATCCTGGTGCAGAAACTAGAACCACTAAATTACCCGCGCTTGACATCCAGGTCCAAAGGCGATGTGACAATTCTGATTGCAGGAGCAAATGAGCGCTCAGGCTGTCATCATTTTTAGAAGCTTGAGTTGCGCTTCTTGAGAAATCAGCCGCAATAGATGGCACCATTACACACTTCCTTGTCGCCAGGTATATTCCTATATTTAGAGAGGCTCAGGTACAATCAACACTTGCCTTGATAATTTCTGCTGCTCCACCGCGGGGTTTTCAAGTATGACGGCATGCGAGAATAACCATGAGCCTGCGTCTCTCCTGAGGCCATTCATAAGAGCTGAATGCGAATTGTAAAATAATAATCATAATCCTGCATCATAGATACACGCGTTATTCAGGTATACAAGGTAAAAAAAAAGCCGCAAACCAAACTATTCATCGAGTTTATGGCGCTACGCTGGCCGCACCACAAAGCCGTATCAAATGAGGCGTATCAATGAAAGAAGACTGTATTGGATCCTACCGCTCTCAGTTCCCGCTACTTGTAACTTGTCATACACCCCCTACTGGCAGAGGGAAATGTGGGTGAGAGTAGATGGAACAAGACCGGTCGTAGGGGCGATACGAAGCAGGAAAAAAACTGTTGATGGCATGTAGATTTGTACCATACCGCTCGGAAAATTGTTCTGCAAAAGTTGATCAACTATCAATTGGGAAGGGATATAAAGTAGGTGACCGTACCAGTACTGTGGATGGTGATATGGTCGGACCCAAACGCTCTACGCTCCGCCCCAATGAGTCGATACTTCCCGTTTCCGCATGGTGGGATTTAGATGAAGAGCTTGAATCGGCGGGGAGAGGTGCGTAGTACTGGGAGTACCTTAATCAAAGTATGAATGATCATCCTGAGGGTGATGGAAAGGAGTGGACGTACCCAGCCTGGACTACAGAACAAATTTTTCCCGGATTACCACGAGCCTTTAAATGAGGACTTGGGAATGTAGCGAGAGGAAGCGAGTCAACCGGACACCATAAAAAGAACAATGGGCGTACGAGCCGGAGTAGTGAGCGTGCTGGGCGATGACGGCTACAGTAGGATGGGTGAGCTATAGAAAACAGATGAGGGAGCCCCTACCACGTCGGGTAATGAACATCAGGTCGCGATTCCGTGGATACCGTGTCCGGGGTTCATTAGATAATGTTGGTTTATTCGCTGGCAAAATCATGAGTTGGAGATCGGACGGGAAGGGATGAAAGAATAACGAGGTACCGATGGTGTCCTAGTTGTAGATCCGTGGAGCGCGTTGATGAAAGGTAGTGATTCAGAGGAAGGGGCTGCCTCTGTTTTGGATATCAACCGTCGGAATGAGAGGCAGCTGAGGAAAACAAAAGCGTATCCTTAGCTTAGGTACTCGGTGATAAATGCGGTCGAGGTCAGTTTCTGCATGGCTAAGGTTATCACCCGGGGTATCGATCGCAGCTACCAGACACGTACCTCTTGCCTGTTCATGGGCTTCAACGACATCCGTCCATGAAGCGAGCTACACAGCTAAAATGAACCAGGAAGCCTTGAGCCGGTAAGAGAATGAAAAGAAGCTGAATTGAGAAGCATTTTTGGGAGGGGACGAGTGCAGTAAACCGGGCGTCATGGTAGTTTGTGAGAAGACACGATTGTGTGACACGTAACACAATTGTTACATTGATATCGGCTCGGAAGTATTGCCTCGATTCTCATCAAAACGTCGTACACAAAGAGAACCATAGAAGGCCTCATTACTTGAAGGCCGCATCCAAGATTCAAGTATATTGCATGTCAGTTCAGCAAGTGATGCGGACAGTCCTATATATTGTTATATCGAGTAAACCTCCTGCCATCCTCAGGCTCTCGCTGTTTTGGAGCCTAGATGACTCATTTTCCCTGTGCAGCTGGCTCCATCGTTGGATGTCATTGGGACGTGAAGCATCGACTGGTGAACCCTACGCAATATCTGGTCATTTTGCCTCTTCTCTCTTTGACTTTTACTTGTGATATTCCCCTTTTATGTCTTTGGAAATGACGCCTCATGTGGTCGAATTACACATGTCTCTTCTCTATCCAGTTGTACAGATCATGAGACATAATGAATGGTGAAGTGTACTAATACCCATTAAGCTGTAGCTTCATGTCGTTCGCAACTTTACAACACTTTTCCTTCACCGCCTCTGCCGCGTCCGCCCCAAGAGGCAGATACAAAGGTTACGGTCTCCCAGCAGCACGTCCTTCCCACTTCACGACGTCCACAATCAACTCTACAGCTTTCTCAGGGCCTCCTCGCTGTTTGCTCTGTAAAGTAAGAATGGATACGTTGCTGTATTCATAAACTCCCGGGCGGAACAATCTTCTACCCACCTATCTCTGAGTGGACTGAGGCGACGGCATGATGGTGGTTTGATGTCAAGAGTCGGATATTGATCTGTATTTGTGCAGTTGATAGTCGGGACTCGGGAACAAGCGCCGACGGCGACAATTGATGGAACGGGAAGTGCGGGATTAAAAGGTCAAATCTTCAGACGTGATCTGGAACTTGGAGTGCCCTCGCCCTCAGAAATCGCGAATTACCAGAAATAACGGTGGGCTTTAACGGCGGGCGCCCTCCCAGCCCAAAAACCCTTCATATTTGATGCCGAGATAGGTGCAGCTTGCCATCAAACCCGTGGTATTTCTCGGGCACCATAGGTGCTTCTACCAGGATCTTCACCGCGTAGCCTGCATTATTCACTAGAACGTCTATCCGGCCGAAAAGCTGGGTAGCAGTGTCGATGGCGTGCTGAACGGTTTCTAGCGGCCACGTAACGTCAAGCTCAAGAGTTTTGAGATTCTCTGAGTTAGAACAGGGGAAGAAATGGGGTGTTGAGATGTGTGAGACTGAACGAGCTGTAGCGACGACGCAGTCGTCTTCTTTGAGGGCCGCGGCGACAAGGCGTTTACCGAAACCCGATGAAGTACCTGCGGATCGTGAGTGTGAGTTCATTGATGAGCAGCTATTATGCACCTGAATAGCACTTGAGAAACTTACCAGCAACTAAACACGGGGCACATATACTACATTCGACACTTCGGCGATAAATCCGGAAAGGGAAAGGGACTCTGAGTGGACTGAGGCGACGGCATGATGGTGGTTTGATGTCAAGAGTCGGATATTGATCTGTATTTGTGCAGTTGATAGTCGGGACTCGGGAACAAGCGCCGACGGCGACAATTGATGGAACGGGAAGTGCGGGATTAAAAGGTCAAATCTTCAGACGTGATCTGGAACTTGGAGTGCCCTCGCCCTCAGAAATCGCGAATTACCAGAAATAACGGTGGGCTTTAACGGCGGGCGCCCTCCCAGCCCAAAAACCCTTCATATTTGATGCCGAGATAGGTGCAGCTTGCCATCAAACCCGTGGTATTTCTCGGGCACCATAGGTGCTTCTACCAGGATCTTCACCGCGTAGCCTGCATTATTCACTAGAACGTCTATCCGGCCGAAAAGCTGGGTAGCAGTGTCGATGGCGTGCTGAACGGTTTCTAGCGGCCACGTAACGTCAAGCTCAAGAGTTTTGAGATTCTCTGAGTTAGAACAGGGGAAGAAATGGGGTGTTGAGATGTGTGAGACTGAACGAGCTGTAGCGACGACGCAGTCGTCTTCTTTGAGGGCCGCGGCGACAAGGCGTTTACCGAAACCCGATGAAGTACCTGCGGATCGTGAGTGTGAGTTCATTGATGAGCAGCTATTATGCACCTGTAATGAGCCAGACAAGAGGAGCCATAGTGAACGTAGTGGGTAAACCGTATCAAGATTATCAAAGTTTGTGAATTTGCTGGGTCGGCTTCTTCCCACAGCTTCACATGACCATGAAGTCGGCGTACGAACGTCATCGTTTCCGTGGAACTTCTTGGATTTGCCGCTCGGACGATAAGTTATGCGAATGAAGAAGCTTCCAGTGGATCCCAAATGGCATGTGTGCGATATACCATTTAGCAAATATGGCTTGACAAGCTCGCAAAATGGGGTTCCAGCGACCCCAGATAGACTACTCCCCTCCTTCCAGCGAAAATAGACGGTGGCTATGGATATTGTAGGCAGGTAACATTGCGAGTCACGTCGAAAGAGATGAAAAGGTTCGCTGTTGGTTGGGGTTGCGACGGTAGTGTTGACTATAATGAATTGGGAAAGTATGGTACTCGAGTACAGAACTAGGCGAAACCGTCTCCTTCCTTTGATGAAGGGACGCATAGGTTCTCGTTGTCATTATCATCGCTGCAATGGCATAAGCGATTATGGTAGACGCGAGGGATGACGACGCATACATGAAACAAGGAGATTGGCATGTAGCGAAGAGGGTAGCATCGTATACATGATTGGTCAACGATGTGATTGGTGACCTCTTGAGGGAGCTCCGTGAGGGCGAAGGGAACGTGTATGTTTCAAGAGCGAAGGAAAGCTGTCGTCAGCAATTGATGATGACTGTCAAGAGCAAAGAGTGTTCTGCGCCGCGTCGGTTCGGGACACCGTGTCACATTTTGTCACACTCCTTCAACTGAACAGTCACCATTGCCTTCAGGAACGTAGTATGTAAGTGTCTGAATCTCGAATTCTACACATCCTGATGGTTCCTGAATGTTCTTTCACGACTTCCTCCTTGCTAAGTTATATACTTAGAACACTGTCAGAAGATAAAAGAAAGTGAGTTTGGATCGTAGCTATGAGAATGGCTCCGAGTCTGATTTAAGAAATATCAAATACAGGTGGGATAGTCCAAATCTACACAGACTGACTAGGTCGATAAGAGGGTGGTGCTTCGGGTTGAAATTGTTGATATAGAACCCTGACCATGTCCTCAATGGCTAGATCACCACGTTGTTGGCTGCTAGTCGTTCCCGGAGTAGACGAACGTGCCGTTTCTTCCGAAGATGCAGGCGTCGATCCGTGACTCTTCATGTGTCCCCGACGGACTACATTGTGCTCCGTTGTCTTCTCTCGACTCTCCTTCCCCAACTCAAATGGTATTGGAGGAGGGATGTCTTTAGACCGCTTCCGTGTGTAAATCCACAACAATGTAATGATTCCTGCAATGAGAGCAATGCCTCCAACGATTCCACCCACAATAGCACCCAAAGGTTTCGATGCAGGTGTTGGGTTCGAAGTGACGGTAACCGTCAGTTGGGGAGGCTTGTCGCCTGATGTCGGAGTTGAGTTTGAATCCTGCATACGCACCGGTAAACCGGCAATTAGAACTTCCGATGCAGCAGTTTCATTGTCAATGCCCGGTGAAAATGGCGCAGGGCCTGACCATTTTCCTGCATACACGGCACGGTTAATTGATGCAAGATCAAGCAGGGCATTGTACTAGAACTTCCTTGAATGAAGGAGACTATCAGAAATTGGGTTGACTCACTTGTACAGATAAATATGATTCTACGTAGTTTCTCAAATCGTTCGACGACCCGAGTCGGTTGTAGGCAGTTTTCAATCCGCGTATGAACCACCCGTTGTATATACAGGGAATGTCATTTCCTGAGCTCACTTAGTCAATTCAAAAGTAACCTGTGAGCAAGAGCTTCTGCTCACCTTGAACACCGTTTTCTTGCTGCCAAAGTCCTGTCTGAGTTGTTGCTGCGACGATACTCTGCTGAATTCTATTGCCCAAAATAAATAATATTAAAGAAGATCAAAAATTAACTCACAGTGCTATCATAGAAGAATTACCAGTGACGGAAGATAAGATGGACAGTCCTTGGATCCAGAGCCCTGTTGGATGTATGGGAGACACACCGATTGCACGTGTGCAGTTCTGGTTGGATATAAATTGAAGAATTAAACCAGGTGGCTGATAAAGGTGCAAACGAATAAACTCGGCTGATTGCCTGGCAGCGTTCAAGTATGTGTAATTTGAAGAAGACTCATAGAGTAACGTAGAGAGTCTATAAACTAGTGTCAGTATGCACTTGAGGGACACCATCGCTTGGATTCACGTCAGAAAAAGTCTGATTGTAATGATAAGTGTAAGCATTTCCCGACGACCCGCTATTAAATGAAGAGTGCCTACCCGGTTTCCATCCCGTGGAATTCATGCTCGAATCCTATCTATTTGGTGTCAGAATACCGTTATGGCGAAATAGAAGCCAAAATTTACATTTGTTGTACCACCCGCCATGCTTTCTGGAAAATGAGGATTAGCACCAGGTGGTGAAGGTGTATCAGCGGCGTCTTACCGCCCTGACAAATTAATTGAGGTTGATCAGGCACAGGAATCCCTCTGCCAGAACTAATATCTTCCTCCAATAACGTGTAGCGTCTCCCAGAGGCCCATGCACCTTCAGCAGCTTTCACAAATCGGCTGTCATTATATGCAGCATATGCCCGGATAGCTGCATATCCAAATATACTTGAAACAAACATTTTCATCAACCAATTCATAGGAGAGTAGAAGAAACGTACAGATCATTGGCAGTCTGTGTAAATATGATTAGAGGGTGAACAGAGTTGATTAACTAGGCTTGTTGACATACTGAGTCACTCAAGCTAGAACATAGTTCAGTTAAAGCACTAGGACATTTATAACCCTGCGCACTTCATCGTCTTAGAAAGTAGAGACATATCTGTATATTGTGAAAAGAATTGTCCCACTGTGTTCCGGTATTTAGTCTGATTGGTCGTATAATCAAATTCAGACATTAATGCCTGAAGGCTGAGCGTTACAACCACATCCCCTGGCAGAAGTATATCAGCCTGTTCTCTGCAATAAACATATGATAATACCTGGACGTGTTAAGTTTCCATCAAGCATACTTATAGCAATATCCAATGCATTGCTAGCAAGGCTGTTTCTCTCATCAACTGGTACTGTTATATTTGGTTCCTTGAATTCATTAGAAGGGTTCCAATTATATGAGAGCAAAAGTAAGACACACTCGCCAGCTGGGAGGCACGTTTAGTGTTGGCATTGTTGCTGAACCTAATGGCACATTTAGCAGGAGTAGGGAAACAGAAGCAGAGATTGCAGGACCAAAAGAATGCATGGTTTCACACAATCATTGCAACATGGTATTGATATAACATACGAGGGCTGTGGGGACAAAAAGCGACCATCTGATGACTTCAATATGTGGTTTCCATAGAAATGCATACCTGGCTGATGTAGCAGGACTGATATTGGGTCTAGACCATGAAGTTCAGAATATCTTGAGTCCCGGTGATGTGAGGAAGTCAAAGACTGATGGGGCCCACGCTATGTGTCCATCCATCATGAGAATGGAAAAAAAATTCTTGGCGGATGCTGGTCTCATAGCCCTTGCCTTCTTGCCTCCTTGCAGCTGAACAGCCTAGCTTGACTGGTTTTTTTTTCTGTGGAAACCTAAGTTGCACACTTTAAGTCATTGCAAGACAGTAAATTGGTAGATCT
The DNA here is from genome assembly GCA_001466705.2 of Moniliophthora roreri. Taxonomy (NCBI): domain Eukaryota; kingdom Fungi; phylum Basidiomycota; class Agaricomycetes; order Agaricales; family Marasmiaceae; genus Moniliophthora; species Moniliophthora roreri. The sequence goes on along the minus strand of LATX02000100.1, from coordinate 233,952 downwards.
AAAGATTACTTTGACCTAAATGCTACTCCCTAACTGCTAGCGTCGGATCACACAAGACACTGCTTTGATTTGCAACTTATACAATGTCGGAGGATCTTATTTCCGGACACGGAGAATGCATAATTTTCTCTGGCAGTGTCCTGTACCCTTATTCAATCCTTGTGCCAATTATATCCATAATACTGAGTGTTCCATACCTTAGATAGTTGGAGGTGTGTTGTCTGACACACAAAATCAATCCACTGTGGTGATGCTCAACTGAGATGATCACGCCCTTACCAAATCACTTCATATATGGTCGGCTCTTTCTCTGTTTTTCTGCACCAAACATATGTACATGTGCTCCACGTGTCCGGCACAACTATCCTTCATATTCTAGTACACTCTTCAGTGCAAGGGTCCAGGCATTGATCTGGATCTGTGTAGAGTGAGATGAATAATGGTTTGAAGACAAACTTGAACTATAGCACACCTTCCCAAATGAAAAATCAAGCTCACAATCCACATTTGAAACTGCTTTCATTCTGTCCATACCCTTCATTCAACATATACTGTAACTCTGCACCATTATCTACCCCATATGCAGTAATCAAATGGGGTTCATTCTGTTTGAGGAAAGAAATGTCCATCATGACGTTTCACCTGTGGATAGATAGCAGATAAGACTACTCAAGTGCTGAACAAGTGCAATGTGAGATGTAGAAAAACCAGATCCTGCAGCCTGCAGGGCATACTTAATTGGCACCAGTGTTTGAAATGATGGAATAATATGCATTGCTGTGGAGTTTGATGGTGGTTATGAATCAACTGTGGCAAAGAGAACAATAAAATAAGATAAAGAATTCTATTTGGTGAAATGGGTGAAAGCCAACTCATATGTGAGCAACAATCTGGTAGCCCAGGGAGAACAAGAGACAACATGACATAGACAAAGCCTGGAAAGTGAACATTGAATGCAGATCCTATGCACATGATCCTCCCAAAACCAATTGCATTCAGAGCTGGTGTGAGGCATCTACAATCTATCTTGCATCAGGAAATCACCATCTTGCTCCCCACTTTCCACAAATTTCCCAGCTTTTTGCTAGATTCAGGTTTTCTGTGCATTAGGACACTAGTAGAACAAGTTTCAGTGACTCACTTTCAGGGGTCTGGAACCCTCCTCCCTACTTTCCACTTTGCTGAACTTTTTCATCAAAAATCACAAATTGTGAGAGTCCACACAGTAGCTGCTAGAAATTAAAATGATATAGTTTTATTGTATGACCAAATGATTCTACTGAACAGGTTAGAATGGCCAGAATTGAGTGTGGAAGTGGATGAAAATGAGTGGAAAGTGCCATGAGAAAATCCTGATGGCTTTATCTCACTACTAAATTAGGTTATCTTGATCTCCAGTCTGTGACCAATATATATATTTTTGCCATGCATGTAGAAAGCAATATCCTTGAATCTTACCACCTTGTCATGCTCACTCTGCCTTAACAGCCTCATATCTTACACCTATTCTACTGGTTACCTTAACAGACCTTTATAGAGAATATGGCATGTCATATTTCTGAGCATTAAAAGCAGTATAGCTTTGAGAGCATGGCTAACATGGCAACAGATCCTGAATGACTCAAAATAGAAACTTCTATCAACAACACCTTGGCCTCAAATGTCTCAGGATGCCAATGACAATAGGTCATCTATTGTCAAACACCAGTCTGCTTGTGCAACATCTCTGGTCATGACAAACATAACTGACTTCCTCATTGATGAAGTAGTCCTGGAAGAATGTCTTGATATGGTCAAGAATGTGAAGAAGAGGTATTAAAGGATAAGGGGAAGGATAGATGAGGAGGAGTTGGGAGATAACAACTTGGGAAAGATATAGAAGTTGCATATACAATTAGTAGACACAACAACAGAGTTGGAAGAGGCTAGGAATGAAAGAGAACAACAAAGAAGGACTGCAAGAAAGAAGCAAAAGATGGAGTATCAAGGTAACATAGAGGTGATAGAAGCTGAATTAGATGATGACAACTCATGGGTAGTAGAGGTGAGGGGTCAGGCAAGGAAGATAGTGGCAGGAGCTAAGACTTGGATGCCTAGGATTGAGGAATGGAGAGTGGGAATGGAAGGAAACTTTCCTTCTGGTAGAGATGAAGGGAAGTTGAAGTTAGAGGAGATACCTGGAGTCCTGGAACACATTCCTATGCAACAAGAGCCAGATAACATTACAACTAATATTAATACACAAGAATCAACCAAATCTATTTTATCTTCCCAATCTAATCTCTTCTTGGCACCCTCACAATTTATAAACAAAAAGACATACAATAAGGAAAGCAAGCATGGTTAACAGAAGATGAACTACCTTCTGGGGAGCACAAGGTTGAAGGAACCATACCATTTGACACTGAAGACCAGGTTTGCACCACCACCTATATTGACTCCCAAATTCAAACCTGCAAGGTTTTCCAAAGCAGCTGAAACACCAGGTGCTTCAATAAGAGGAAATGGTACACCTCAATGAACACTATATACCCCAAGTCACCCAGCACCATTTTCATATCCAGGAGTAAAGCCTCCTGATTCTCCAATTCCTCTCATGACTGAAGGCATGCTGTTGAACTGACCTACACCCTTCACAACTTACACTATGAAGACAGAAGCATTTCTGTCAAACCCACACATAACACAGACAACTGGAACCTCAAACTATAGATATAAGGCTTCAGCTCTTCCCAACCTGTTTGCAATGGGTGGATCAGCTCCACTACCACTGCTGTCACCACCTAAAACAAAAATTAACATGCCTGAAGATGAATGTCCTTGGTCAAATAATAATAACAGTAGTAGGAACCCTGATTGACAAAACACTGGAAACTTCAATCACAAAGGTCAATCAAATTGACCTTCAGGAGAAAGAGGAGGACCAGGTTGTGGAGGGTTGAATCTGTGTGGATTTGGAGGACCACCTGGTAGTGGTCCAGGTGGTGATCCAGGCAGAAATGGCAGTAGGAAAGGCCATAGACCTAGTTGAGGTATTTCACCTTAGCTACTGACTGATTCAGGGAATCTATTAAGTGAATGTTGAATTAAAATCCTATGCATGCAATCCTTCTGAAACCAATTGCATTCAGAGTTGGTAATACACCAATTTTATAAACCTTTCAAATTTCACACATATGAATGTCATTTGGACATATTTAAACAGTTGAAAAAATAAGAAACATGGAAATAGAAGGACTGATATGAGCCTGAGTAGTCAGTCAAAACCTATATATGCTTGATGGCACAAAGCTATAAGTTAATTGTACTTATGGTATGCCCCACATGGGTACCAAGTCACTTATAGACTCTTAATACTGTGCATCAAGCATCCTGAAACCTGTAGGGACCTCTATACAGTGTTGTTCAAAAGGAGACACATCAATAGTTGAACATATATATGGTGTATCAAGGGGATATTTTAACTTTTAAAAAAACTTTCATTTACTCTCAGAGAGCTCATTCAAGCTCAGGATGATACCTATAATATACCAAGAGAATGGATATGACAATATCTAAATCAGATATATAATGAAATATTAGCTCAAGTATATGATCACTCTGCATTCTGAGATGGTGATGCAATGATCTCTCCAAAGATAGAAGGAAAGTGATAAAATGGAAATCAGATAGGACAGATAAATGAGAGAAGAAACATAAGAGATAAGAATCAGTCAGTCAGATAGGACAGATGAAACAAGGAAATACTCAATGACTCCTATGGAAGTTGAGAGTATTTCTGACTATTGAAAAATGGGATGAGGAACTTCTATGCAGTAGCAATGGATTCTGAACCTAGATACCCATATACTGCATGGATAGCTTGAGTCATGCTTCTGATATCCAAGATTGCATTTATTGGTGACCTGCATACCTATATATAGTATGGGATTACTATTGTGACAAAGGACTGAACCCATATATGTTCATTTGGTGATTTTTCCTGTGACCAGTATGATATATACCTATTATTATAATTTTATTGTAAATATTTGTTTCCAGCAGTATATAAGGACAGACATTCTGTAGGTGGAAGCAAGAGGAATCTGCCCTACCACTATGCGATTTGTATGTGGCTATTGTTTGTATAGAGAAATCACATTCGATCAGATCTTCCTCCTCATGTCAGGCCCTAGGGACTCAGAGTAGACCTAGTTGAGATATAAGACTATAAACCAAACTTGACAGTGACAGCAAAGCCAGATATTTGTTCGGTGCTTTAGCAAATAGTTATTTTTGAGTCAAGAGAAGACTTTGTATCAGAAAGTTTTGGTAGCTTTCTGGAGGCAGCTAGTGTTTTGCTAGTATTGACACATCTTAGAGAGGGCTCAGGCTACATTGGAAGTAGAAGTTTTCCTGCTTAAGTGTGTTACAGATCACAACCAAGAGGGTTGTATCCAGTACAAGAGGTACTGTAGTCTTTGATTACTTGAGTTATCACTTCAGAGTAGTCCTACCATTGCCTCAGCACAATTAGCTGTTGTATTTAGGCTTGATATTGAGATACTATAAACCAGAAAACCCACAATAAAAACAAGATTTATAAAACAAAGATACCTTTGTAGTCTCTATATTGATAAACTAATACACACTTATTCATTACACAAACATCAAATAAGAGTCTAAGTGCAGTAACTCTGATCACACTGAACCACACTCTGCACATCACCACATACACATAGACAATAGGAGAGAAGGATCTAATCAACAGATCAGCTCTTTGTGTAGCACATTCAAGTGGTATTATTGGCTCATTTAATAGACATCTCAACTTCAGATCTTCACTTTCAGAAGCTATATGAGTATCACAAGATTGAAGAAAAATGCATTCAGTGCATCAGAACTTGACTCATCCTCATGTGTGAACCAATGGAATGTACTCAGGGCTACAGAAAATCATGGTCCTGTGACATCTCACACAATTGACATGGCAAATTGTTTTGTTGATTTTGTACACTACATGCATTGTTTACACTATGACTGGTATACCTCATGACTCTCCAAAGAAGAATCACTTCATTGGTGCTAAACTGGCAGGTCTGTCCATTGCTTGAGCTGCAGAAATTGCAGAAATTCCATATAGTATGGCAAAGAAGATCTGGTCCAAATATAAGAAGACAGGCTCTACAAAAAACTGACCACACAGCGGCCACCAGCCAAAGGTGACAGAGAGAGTGAGACAGGCACTCATTAGAACTGCCCAAAAGAACTGTTGAATGCCACTCCAGAAGTTGGGAAATTTAATGGAACCAAAAAGATGGTTTGTACTGGTTTTCCAGGTCCAATACCAGAAGGGTGATGACGGGTAATAAGTGGTGTTGAGTGATTAGGTTTCAGAGGGCATGTAGATTGTGTATTAGTTGGTATGATAGTATGATGTGGAAAGTGATGTTTGTCAAGACGAAGCGAATGCATAGCATGTCGCTGAAGTGATCTGAATGGATGTCATGATGCTGAATTGGAACGTAGAACCATGAAATTGCATATTGGAGATGATGATAGTGGTATGAGCATTGTAGTGGGTATCAGAGGTGATAGCATGGTGGCTGGCTCAGCAGATGGCTCAGAGGAAATTGGAGGAATATGGTGGTCAGGTTCAGGTTCATGTTTGTGTTCATGTTTGTGTTTGTGTTTGTGTTTGTGTTTGGGTTCAGGAGTGAGGCCAGTTGTGTCAATGGAAATGGAAGTGGTGGTTCATGCCTCCTGCAGTTCCTTCTCTCTTTCTGCTGCCTGCTTTGTGATTGCCAATCCCAACTGCCTTTCTTCCTCTATACTCTCTGCTCTAGCCTCTCCTCATCCCTTTGATACCCCACATTGCTTGCCAGCTTCAAAAGTGGCATCTCAAATCACCTGAAATATTGCCTCCTGGTCTGTTGCTCGTGAAAACTCCGTAAATGCTTTGGCATATATGTGTTACGTTACTTGTGCAGCAACGTCAACTAACTACTTATAAAAGGTAGAACCCTTTGCAAGCAGTCTTCAAGTTCAAGTTAGAGTTCGTTCAGCGGGTGCTGAAGTTCAGAGATTCTTCAATCAATTGGCTGTGACACAAGTATAGATTAACCAGGTCAAGCTAAGGACTCAAAGTCCTTGCTTGAGCACTTAAATACATTACAATCTTATCATGTAAACTGCATTATGTAAATGTCCGATAGCTACGATGATATGATAATAAATACCTGACACTGTCAGGGCATGAGTCATGATTCTGATAGTAAAAGGGAAACTGGGAAAGTGCACTAAGTCTGATCAAAGGAGAAGCATAGAAGATATAGTAAAAAGGGGCTGGAAAGGTGTATGTGTCTGATCAAAAGGGAAGCATAAGTAACAGGGTAAGAAAAACATAACAATATGCCACGTGGGTCGATAATGCTAGTGCTGATGACAATGGAGAACATGGGATGTGCCTCCAAAGGTTCTGGCTTGGTGACTGGAGGTGGTGGTGGAGCTGCAGTGACTGTGTTGACTGAAACTGGAGAAGACGTGATGTCCCTGCATTTGACCATAGAAGCATCCCCTTTAAGACCGTCGATCCAATATGCTCTAAAGGCCTCCCTGGTCACAGCCCATTCATTGCCTACATCACCAAGCCTGTCCCACCATAACCTGCACTCTCCTTCTACCAGATTCCCGAACTTCTTCAGCTTGTATGAGCTTGTCTTCTTCTTGAATCAATCATCGAAGCACTTCAGCCATGTGGATGTGTCGTCCATTCCATTAAATGGGTCCATGTTGATGTCAATCAGTGGTCAGCTGCCCAATGACAGCAAAGATGTCGAGATGTGAAAAAAAGCAGTGCTGGGCCAGAGAAGCAAGCCGAAAGAAGAGTGTGTTGAATCACACTCTTGTCACTACAATGGAGAGGGCTGGGTGGTGTAGTAGGGGGACTGGGGCATGGAGCAGAGGTTCCAGGCCTGTTTGGCAGTGTTTGGCATGAGCTTCCAGCACATAGTCTACATTTCCGTATACATAGTCAGCCATCATCCAGAACCAGCAGCATCATCTTCAGCATTATGATAGCCAGACCACTTGGCCCTCTCCATTGTGGTGATGAGAGTGTGATTCAACCAATGCAGCACCTTTGAAGCACTTTCCCTCATTTCAGTCCAACTTTGCCCACTCTATTGCCCACATTTACCTGCCAGCTTATCACATCACCTGTCCTCAGTTTTGGAGTTTGACCCTAGTTCTTAGTCCTCAGTTCTCTGTTCTCAGCTCACAGTTACCTCATACCTCACCAGTTCTATTATACACGTCATGGCTAAGGGCAACAAGAAGTTGCAGGAACTATTATTTGAACTTCTCACAAACACTGAGTTCCAGCAGTGCGCTGAAAAGATCACAAGAAAGTCACCTGACACCTCCTTCGTTGATGCAGTCAAGATCTTTCTTTGCAATGGGAGCTCCCCAGAAGCACTATTTGCCCTTTGGCAGCATGCATTGGCCCTCAGTCAGTTGGGTTCAGGTTCCACCAGCACAGAGCACATCTTTCAGCAAGGGGAGGAAGAGTTAGCAGAAGAAAGGAAAGTTGGGTTTCAGGAGAGGAAGAAGGCATTGGCTAAGGGTCAGGATTCAGTCAGGAAAGAAGGTTGGAAGGAGGGGTATAACAAGAGTCACGAAACTGGGAAGAGAGTTGGACTGGAGCAGAGTACAGCAGCTGGATACAAGGAAGGGAAGGCTGAAGGATACAAGAAAGGATAGTCAGCAGGCTTTGCGGAGGGCTCTCGAGCACTTTGTGTGGAGGCTGAGCAAGAGCTCCATTACAAGCGCCACTCATACTACAAGGAAGGATTCAGGGCTGGTACAAAGGCACAGCCTGCAGGCACCAGCATCACTGTGGATACCTCAGATCTCATACCACCCACATTGCACACTTCCTGTTCCACACAGACACCCCCTCATACATGTCATCATCCACCCAGACCACCTCAGAAGCCCTGACACCATTGTTGCCATCTACCTTGTTGCCATCATCATTCAATTGGGCCAAAGAAGCAGACACCATTACCCCAGCAATTCTCATACCACCATCATCTCTGACAGGCAATCTCATGGCTTTACATTCCAATTCATCACGACAACCATTCAGCTCACTTCAGCAACATGCTACATGTTCACTTCATCTCAACAAATATCACTTCCTGCGTCATACAATCATACTGACTAATACATGATCTACACGTCCTCTGAAACTTAATCACTTGACACCACTTATTACCCATCGTCACCCTTCTGGTATTGGACCTGGGAAACCAGTACAAACCATCTCCCAACCTCAACCAACTTACATATCTTCGAGCAGCTCACTTCTGCCATTGGACTGGGATAGAGATCCCTGTTTGGTTCAGCTGAGTAGGATCTTGGGAGATCTTGGTTGGGTCAAACATTAGTTTTTTTTTTTCCTTTTCTTTTTACATAGCTTCATTTTTTGTCACCATGTGACGAGGACACCATGCATTTTTTGGTGGGGGCACATGTAGTAGGGGGACCAGGGCATGGAGCAGAGGTTCCAGGCCTGTTTGGCAGTGTTTGGCATGAGCTTCCGGCACGTAGTCTACATTCCTGTGTATGTAGTCAGCCATCATCCAGAACCAGCAGCATCATCTTCAGCATCACAATAGCCAGACCACTCAGCCCTCTCCAGCAGTCTGGCTAATGCAATGCCAAAGACACAGTGCTGGTTGCTGATAGCTATGCTATGTACACAGTGAAAGGCTATCGGGACTATGGTCATGTGACTACTATAATGCCATCTGGTGCCCCAGATCCCCTACCACAATGTTTTCTTCTTTAGCTCATCAGAAGATTTGCAATTCTTGTAACATTGACAGTGGAGAGGGCCGAGTGGTCTGGCTATCGCAATGCCGAAGACGATGCTGCTGGTTCTGATGATGGCTAACTACGTACACGGAAATGTAGACTACGCGCCGGAAGCTCATGCCAAACACTGCTAAACAGGTCTGGAACCTCCGCTCCGTGCCCCGGTCCCCCTACTACATGTGCCCCCACCAAAAAATGCGCGGCGTCCTCGTCGCGCAGTGACAAAAAATGAAGCTATGTAAAAAAGANGAACCAAACGGGGATCTCTATCCCAGTCCAATGGTGGAAGTGAGCCGCTCGAAGATATGTAAGTTGGTCGAGGTTGGGAGATGGTTTGTACTGGTTTCCCAGGTCCAATACCAGAAGGGTGACGACGGGTGATAAGTGGTGTCGAGCGATTAAGTTTCGGAGGACGTGTAGATCGTGTATTAGTCGGTATGATCGTATGATGCGGAAAGTGATGTTTTTCAAGACGAAGCGAACGCGTAGCACGTCGCTGGAGTGAGCTGAATGGTTGTCGTGATGCTGAATTGGAACGTAGAACTGTGAAATCGCGTGTCGGAGATGATGATGGTGGTATGAGTGTTGCCACGGGTATCGTGTCAGCGTCATCTGCCCAGTTCAGAGGTGATAGCGCGGTGGCTGGCTCAGCAGATGGTTCAGAGGAAATTGGAGGAATACGGTGGTCAGGTTCAGGTTCGTGTTCAGGTTCGGGTTCGGGAGTAAGGTCAGTTGTGTCAACGGAAACGGAAGTGGTGGTTCGTGCCTCCTGCAGTTCCTTCTCTCTTTCTGCTGCCTGCTTCGCGATTGCCAATCCCAACTGCCTTCCTTCCTCTATACTCTCTGCTCTAACCTCTCCTCGTCCCTTCGATACTCCACATTGCTTACCAGCTTCGAAAGCGGCATCCCAAATCACCCGAAACATCGCCTCCTGGTCCGTTGCTCGTGAAAACTCTGCGAATGCTTTGGCGTATATGCCACGTGGGTCGATAATACTAGCGCTGACGAGAACGGAGAACATGGGGTGTGCCTCCGAAGGCTCTGGTTTGGTAACAGGGGGTGGTGGTGGGGCTGCAGTGACTGTATTGACCGAAACTGGGGAAGATGATGTGATGTCCCTGCATTTGACCGTAAGAGGATCTCCTCGAGGACTGTCGATCCAATATGCCTTAAAGGCCTCCCTAGTCGCAGCCCATTCGTTGCCTGCATCACCAAGCCTATCCCACCATAGCCTGCACTCTCCTTCCACCAGATTCCCAAACTTCTTCAGCTTGTACGAACTTGTCTTCTTCTTGAATCGCTCATCGAAGCGCTTGAGCCACGCGGACGCGTCGTCTGTTCCATTAAATGGGTCCATGTTGATGATCAGTGGTCAGCTGCCCAATGACAGCGAAGATGTCGAGACGTGAGAAAAAGCAGTGCTGGGCCAGAGAAGCAAGCCGAAAGAAGAGTGCGTTGAATCACACTCTCGTCACCACAATGGAGAGGGCCGAGTGGTCTGGCTATCGCGATGCCGAAGACGATGCTGCTGGTTCTGATGATGGCTAACTACGTACACGGAAATGTAGACTACGCGCCGGAAGCTCATGCCAAACACTGCTAAACAGGTCTGGAACCTCCGCTCTGTGCCCCGGTCCCCCTACTACAACAGCCTATACTGACCATTCCAACATATCACACTCCCTTTGCAATTAGTGGACAAAGGTAGATTAGAGTAGATATTTATGTACACATTGAAGCACGTAGTAATGCATTGAAGTTACTACCTGCAGCAATATGTCAGGAACATCCAAGAACATGTCTAGTAATTTGGAGGCAGGGATTGAGTCAAGCTAAGGATAATCCAAGGCAAGTTGGAGGCAAGTCAGCACACATATCAGGTATAGTGGAATGAGGATGAGAGCAGAGGCCAATGAATCTTTGGACCTCAAGGATTGGTTCAAGAGTGACATGTGGCAGATTTCCATAATGCAACAGTGGAAGCAGATGGAGGGCTGGGAAGAGGTGTTTTCAGGAACAGAGAACCCATGCACAAGAGACCATCAATACACTTATGAGTGACACACTGACATTTTGTTCCATCAGAGCTCATTAATGATCAGGTCAGTGAGTTCTTGTGGGGAAATCATTGGAAGATTGTTGTCAGAATTGGCAGTACTTAGCCATTAAGATACTATAATTGCATAGTAGAAATGATTCCATAAAATTAAGGAGAATGAGTTATCTGGTTAACTGGTGGGGCTTACCACATGAGAAGAGCAGAGGGTTTATATATGGCAGAATGGAACAGTGTGAACAATAGATGTCCTGCCACTGCTCCAAAATGACAATATCACCAATATGGCAGTGACCTTATATCTTGCCTTGGACCAAAGTCACAGCTTGAATTGGAATCCACCTCAACAAGCAGATGCTTGGGAATCACTGAAACACATAGAATAGCAAACAGGACCTACTTCTATCTGCCATGTGGGGTCTGTATCAGGCCACCTGTTACACCAAGGTGTTCACCTTACTTTCACCCATCTGAAGACATCCAACCACAAAGCAAAAGAGCTGAATATGAGTTATAAAAGCTTTCAGCTGGCAGGACAATGATGGGAGGCTCACTTGAGTCTGATTATAGAACTATTTTGGAGGTGATGGGCACAAAAATCAGGTGACATGGTGTTCTAGGAAAAAAGTATGGTTGTGTGGCATGTAACACTTTCCTCACTGGGCACTTTGTCTCTTCCTGACTCTTGATGTCAAAATGTCAAGCCTTCTCTGATTTCTCAATCAAGCACTTTTTGACATTTATCTGTGCTCGCCAGACCAAGTATACTCAATCCCATGAAATCTCCAACAACAGTCCCGAGTTAATGCCTCAAGCACAAAAATGCTGCATAACAAGTACCTGTCATTCCATTATCAAATACAGCAATCGACTTCACAAATACGTTGGATGGTAAACACAGCGTACTTTTAATAACCCTTCCTTCTTGCAATTGGGAAACATTGACCGAAACTTCTCCGCCAGCTCATCCATAGCACGATGGGCCTCCGATCCTTCACGCACCGCTCCTTCAACCTCATCCCAACCAGATCTCTGCAACAATAACTTGTTGAAAGACCCAAAGACCGGAATCTCTACATCTCGCAGACCGGGGAACCGGACCAACTCTGATAATAGACAATCAAGTTCGGTGTTCACCTGGGAGAAGGGACGAATCGTGTCCGGATTACGGAGCACGAGTATCGTGACGTTTGGTATCATCGCAATATCACCACCGACAAAGGCTTTGGAGTCCGCATCGATAGTCCAGCTCTGTATTTTGTTGAAGTGGATGAGCCTCGACAAGTTATCGATGATTTCAGGTTGAGTGGGAAACTCCGAGTTGAGCACGAGTTTACAGTGCTTCAGGCGCTCATCCCTCACCGCTGCACTTGAATCCAGGAATTGGTTAATGGCAATGCACTCTGATTCAATTATCATGGTTTCAATAGTGATAGTGAGGTGATGCAGGGTCGAACAGGACTTCAAGATTTCCAGAGATGTCAGCGGCGCCGGGACTTCGATATGTGTGAGTGATAAAGGAAACGAAACATCTATGCTCGAACGTTCGAACACGGGAATCAAGCGAAATGCAGTTTGGATGGACAAGTGTTTGAGTGATGTGAAGGAGGATACTACATCGGAAAACGATTGTCGGGAGCGGAAAACTTGATATTCACCGTCGATGGTCAACTGAGTGACCCGCGGAAAGGGTGAAAGAAGGAAGACACTTTCGAGCCATTCTATGCTTTCACCTGACCCAACACAGGAAAGAGTGAGGTGCCTGACGTTCCAGAATAGTCTATGTGCATTCGTCTGTGTCAATCCTCGTTCTCCTCCAGGCATCTCATGCTTCTCACTGAGCCACGATAACAGCGTCATGAATGCTGACACGCGACGTTCAGTGAGGGTGTGAGACCTCTCCGACATGTGGTAAACATCCGCCGTCATTTCAACGTGTGTTGGACCTGCGTTTGGGATAGTAGAATGAGAATGCGAACAGAGGTCGATGAATCTTCGGATGTGGTATTCAATCGTCCAGACTGATTGGGCACCTGGGTAGCGGCGCTTTCCGTACCGTGAAAATGGCAAAAGACGGAGGGTGCGGAAGAGATGATTGCGAGAACGAGGAACCCATGAGCGAGAGACCGATGATACGTTGATCAGTGCCGTTTTATCGCATGAGAGTTCGTCGATGATAAGGTCAATGAGTTCCTGCGGGAGCGCCATTGGAGATTTAAAGCTATTTTTGAATGCCTTTTGAGTTTGCGGTGAGCATCGAGATATATGCAACGTACCTTGTTGTATTTAATGAAGACGCGATGAACTGGGAGAAGAATTGAGTATTTATATAGAGCAGAATAGGATACTATTGTGGACAATGATAATGACCTGCCACAATGAATGGTATCACCGACATTGTTGACCAACGAGCAGTCACCGAGGCACGTGTACCAACGTGATTACCTACTATAAATCGCCAATGACGGTCCTTCCATGGGAATCAAAGGACAGGTGGCCCGACATACATCTCAAAAGTTGACAAACTATCATATTCTTCGTGAGCTAGGCAAAATACTCGAGATCGTTCTTAACCTGAGCCGCACATTGATTGCATCACGAAGCCCCTTCCAACACAGCAAAATCAGTATGTGTACTGGTGTGGAAATACATAGAGTAGAACCCAACTATGACTTAGCTATTTGAGATGGGAGGCTAGGAAAATGATAGAATTCCAAGGTTTTCCCGTCCTTCTTCCTACCATATTACCCGCTTCGAGTGAAATACCGTTCCGTTGCGTGTCATGCTCCCCCGCTAGCACCCGGTGAGATATAGAGTTAGCGTGTGTAGTTGTAGACGTGGGCGGGTGTTGAAGTGGAGGGCGATGGAGAGCCAAAGGTTGTGCGACGTGCATGTAGATCCTTGGCTACACCCTGACAAGGCAGAACCATGAGCGAGCAGGGCCTATGTAGCAAAGCCTCAAACTCACCTTTGAAGCTCTGCGAAAACAGCTTCTTCTGTTTACGGTCTATCATAAGGGAACGTGAGCAGTCATCTCTAGGGCTCGATAGGTAACGAGTTTGATCCACCCTGAATACAATACCGCTACTTTTAACTATTACGAAAGGGAGCAGAAAAGTGAATGAATGGATTCACGGTGGTCTGACAGTGCAATGAGCGATAATGGCCTTGAACGAACATGCAGGAAGCTGAGATTAGTAGGGTACATACCCTGCAGCGTAACCCGTCACTCAGGGTCTAACCTTTCACTTTCCTGCTTTAGGTCCTGCAAGCTCATGGAAAAGGTACAAGGGAGGTGCATGATGGTAGGTGGTAGCCCGCGTGTGCAGGAAGCAACAATGCTTATGGCACGTTTATGAGTGAACGTCTAGGAAGCAAGATCAAGGGCTACGTACCCACCACCGTAACTCATCATGCCACCATTCTCCGCTCTCGCTTTCGGTCTCAAAACGCTACCAAGTTCGAGTTCTATCCGTTTGGTATTCAGAACATATTATTGGCCCGCCATCGCAGGGAAGGATGAGGACGGGATGATGCAAACCGTATTGAAGAGATAGACATTCGGATACGATAGTGATGATTCTGAGGTTCCGGCAACGAGTTGACTCTTTGAGCATTTTTGAGTATCATCAGCTGAAGAAGACACGGGTAAGGGTTAGCAGGAGCGTACCCTTTCCGATGCTCATAGTAACGTCGGAGGGATAGTGTATCCAAGGCTATCAGGCTTTCTGCATTGCCAAGGTGAACACTGCGTATGAGTCATACTACAAGACACACGTACCACTTGCTAGTCAAACATGAAGGCGTGGTTCACCCCGCCCGACGACATCCAACCACGAAGCAATTCAATGCTGAATAAGTTGTGAAGATGAGTTGAAGAGAAGCTTTGAGCCGGCAAGACAATGACAGGAGGCTCATTTGGGTCTCATTCTGGGGAAGACGGGCGCAAGAGTCAGGCGACATGGTGTTTCGAGAAAAAAGTATGGTTGTGTGACAGGTAACGCTTCCGTCACATCGATATCGGCTCTCGAAAGGCGCTCGCTGGGCGCTTTGACTCTTTCTTCTCGACTCTCGATGTCAAAATGTCACACCTTCTCTCGTTTCTCAATCAAGCATCCTTCGGCATTTTTTGGTGCTCGCCAGACCAAGTACACTGCAATCCCACGAACGTCTTGACAACGGTCGCCTCAAGAGCAAAACTATCGATAATGTCCGGAGTCCAACCTGTGCAGTTGGAACAGGCGACTCCAAGTCTCCTGCTCTTTCAACTGAGATAACGTCGGTAATGCACTCCTGACTTCTCAGAGGTGATTGTTTTGATCCACAGGGCCGAGCAAAAGTGCCAACGCCTCGAGAGCAAAAATGGTACATACAAAGTATCTGTCATTCCATTATAAAATACGTCAATCAATTTTACGAATACATTGGATGATAGACAGAGGTCACTTTTAATAACCCCTTCTTGTTGCATTTCGGCAACATTGACCGAGACTTCTCCGCCAGCTCATCCATAGCACGATGGGCCTCCGAACCTTCACGCACCGTTCCCTCAACCTCATCCCAACCAGAACCTTCCAACAATGAGTTGTTGAAGGACTTAAAAATTGGAATCTCCACGACTCGCAGACCGGGAAACCGGACCAACTCTGATAATTGGCCATCGAGTTCGGTGGTCACCCCGGGGAAAGGACGAATCATTTCCGGATTACGGAGCACGAAGGTCGTAGCGTTTGGCATCGTCGCACTATGACCACCCACGAAGGCTTTGCAATCTGCATCGATAGTCCAGCTCTGCACCTTGTTGAAGTGAATGAGTCTCGACAGCCCATCGATGACTCCAGGTTGCACGGGAACCTCCGACGATCTGAGCACGAGTTTACAGTGCTTCAAGCGCTCATCCCTCACTGCTGCACTGGATTCCAGGAATTGGTTAATCGCAATGCATTCTGATTCAACGACCGGGAGTCGAATGATAATGGTGAGTTGATGCAGGGTCGAACAGGACTTCAAGATTTCCAGAGATGTCAGCGGCGCCGGGACCTCGATATCTGTGAGTGATAAAGGAAACGAAACATCTATGCTCGAACGTTCGAACACGGGAATCAAGCGAAATGCAGTTTGGATGGACAATTGTTTAAGTGATGTGAAGGAGGATACTACATCGGAAAACGATTGTCGGGAGCGGAAAACTTGATATTCACCGTCGATGGTCAACCGAGTGACCCGCGGAAAGGGTGAAAGAAGGAAGACACTTTCGAGCCATTCTATGCTTTCACCTGACCCAACACAGGAAAGAGTGAGGTGCCTGACGTTCCAGAATAGTCTATGTGCATTCGTCTGTGTCAATCCTCGTTCTCCTCCAGGCATCTCATGCTTCTCACTGAGCCACGATAACAGCGTTATGAATGCTGACACGCGACGTTCAGCCAAGATACGAGAGCTCAACATGGGGAAAACACCCGCCGTCATTTCAACGTGCGTTGGACCTGCGTTTGGGATAGTAGAATGAGGATGCGAACAGAGGTCGATGAATCTTCGGGCGTGGTATTCAATCGTCCAGACTGGTCGGGCAATTGGGTAGCGGCGATTTCCATACCGTGTAAATGGCAAAAGACGGAGGGTGCGGAAGAGATGATTGCGAGAACGAGGAACCCATGAGCGAGAGACCGATGATACGTTGATTAGTGCCGTTTTATCGCACGAGAGTTCGTCGATGATGAGGTCAATGAGTTCTTGTGAGAGCATCATTGGAGATTCAAACTATTCTTGAAAGCTTTTAGAATTTGCAGTGAGCGTCAAGGTATATGCGACGTACCTGGTTGTAAAGCAAAAATAATTGATGAGCGACGCTGGGAAGAACTGAGTAATTATATATGGCAGAATGGGACACTAATATCGTGGGCAATTATAATGACCTGCCACACAATCAAAGATGTTTTGATCGTGTGTATTAAAAAAAAATTTGCCACCCCCTTGGTTTCGGTCAAAAGCCTAGGTCTATGACGTCGGCTCATTAGTGGCACTAATGAACCGACGCCTTATATGTCACGAGAAGAGATGTTGGTGAGGAATCAACCACATTGACTAGGAAAATGCAAAATCGCAATTGGACGTGTTTCCATAACCCATCCCCCCAAAGAAGAAAAAAAAGAAAAGATCTCGAGCCAATCTGCTACTCAGCGAGTCTTCCCGTCCTTTTTGACTGTCAGTGTCCTGCTATTATAGTACTTTTTACAGCCTCTCTTATTCGGCGCTATCTTCCCCCTATTTTTTCTTTCTCCCGTCCGCACTTTGTTCTCTTGTGAAGATCAAATGTACAGCCGTGCTGATATCATCCGAATGTGACGTAAAAAAAAAGGAGGAAATGAGGAATATAATAATGCATTAAGGGGGAATCGAACCCCCGGCGGGTCGATGGTGTAGCTCATCTAGCTGTGGCAACGACCCAGGTTACCACTACCCCATTAATGCGGCGATGATAGGGTATCCCAATACTTGTGAGTGGGCCCGCTTTCAATGAAGCAAGGCCAGTATCAATAGATGTTGCTGCGGTGCAATTTGAATACAATGAGTATGAAAGGTATCAAGCTTCTCGCTTTCCTGTCGCTCTTTCACGACCCTACCCACTCCTACCTCGACTTCTTTTCTGTCTCATCCTGGCGCCCGCTATACATCTAACGCGATGTTCCACTGCGGGTCGTACTCCTTCCCTGACCCATCTGGCGAGGAGGTAGCGTATGTGGGTGCAGGCATGGGTCTGAAGTGGAGGGCAGCGGAAGGCGACGGAGGGTAGAAATATGTGTGTGTGGGGGAGGGGGGGGAGCGTGTATAACCTGACCAAGTAGGACTATGAGTGAGGGGGGGGTATGCGGTGAAAACTCGGACTCAGTTTAACCTCCCATCTAAGCAACTCCTGCTCACTTTTACGGTATTGGGAATGAAACTGAGTGATTCTCCCTAGGGCCAGTATCCTGATCACGATTCCCCCACAAGGATCAGAATGAGAGCCTAGAGCTTCGCCAGATACTATATGGAAAAAGGTGCAAGGGAGGTGCATGATGGTAGGTGGTAGCCCGCGCATGAAAGAAGCAACTATGACTATGGCGCGGCTATGAGCAAACGTCTAGGAAGCGGGATTAAGAGCTACATACCCAACAGCGTAACTCGTCGTGCCACCATTCTCTGCTCTCCTGCTTTCAGTTTCATAACGCTACTGAATTCTATATCCTCTGAACACCAGACGAATGATATTGTTGGCCAGCCATCACAGGGAAGGATGATGAGGACGATAGTCATACAGAGTATCTCGAAGAGATAGACATTCGGAGGTTTTGACGACAGGTTGACTCTATGAGCATCTTTGAGTGTCGTCAGCCGAATAACACACGGGTAAGGATAGAAGAGCGTACCCTTTTGGGTGTTCGTAGTGACGTCGGAGCTTCGGCACATCCAAGACTATCAAGCTTCCTGCATTGCCAAGATGAACGCCGTGCGTACGAGTCATTATACAAGACATACAAGACACACGTACCACTTGCTAGTCGAACGCCAAGGCGTTCACCTTTCTTTCACCCCCGCCCGACAGCATCCAACCACGATTCACGAAGCAATTCAACGCTGAGCAAGTCGTGAAGATGAATTGGAAAAGTTGTGAGCCAGTAAGACAAGGACAGGGGGCTCACTTGGGTTTCATTCTAGGGAAGACGGGCGCAGAAAATCAGTGATGTTTCGAGAAGGAAAGGATGATTGTGTGACGGGTAACGCTTTCGTCACATCGATATCGATAACGACTCGGGCGCTTAGTCTTTTATCTCAACACCTCTGATGCGCGGGAGCAAAAGTACGATCTCAATTTGGTGCTCGCCAAGTACACTCCAATCTCACGAGCGTCCTGACAACAGTCGCCTCGAGAGCAAAATCATCAATAATGTGGATGTCCAATCCGAACTGCCTGGTTCGAACAAGCCATCTCCACGGTCCCAGGATTCAATTGCAGTCTTGTGCTCTTCCAACTGAGCTAAGGTGGGTAGTGCTGCCACTTTGGCGAACAACAAAATCAACGAAGCTTCGTTTGCCAATAAGATACTACAACATCCCGAGTAAACGCCTCGAGAGCAAAAATGATACAACAATCAACTTTACCGAGGAGTAACGAACATTTTTAATAACCCTTTCTCCTTGCATTTCGGCAAGAATGACCGAAACTTCTCCGCCTCCTCATTCATAGCACGATGGGCCTCCGAACCTTTACGCACCCTTTTTTTAACCTTATCCCAACCAGATCTCTGCAAAATTGACCTCTCGAAAACCATATAAAGCGGAATCTTCACAACTCGCAGACTGGGGAACTGAACCGATAATACACCGTCAAGCTCGGTGGCCATCTGGAGAAAATTCTCATTCCAGTTACCGAAATTATGGAGCACGAGCGTCGTGACGTTTGGCATCATCGCAATATCCCCACCGACGAAGGCATCCCGATCCGTGTCAATCATCCAACTCTGCACCTTGTTGAAGTTAATGAACCTCGATAGCTCATAGATGACTCCAGGGGGCATGGAATACTCCGACGATCTAAGCACGAGTTTACAGTGCTTCAGGCGCCTCTCCCTCACCGCTGCACTGGATTCCAGGAATTGGTTAATCGCAATGCATTCTGATTCAACGTTCGGGCATCGAATAACAGTGGTGAGGTTATGAAGGGTCGAACAGGACCTCAAGACCTCCAGGAATGTCCGTGGCATGGGGACCTCGATATGTGTGAGTGATAGAGGAAACGAAATATCTATGCTGGAATGTTCAAACACGGGAAACAGGCAAAATGCTTCAGCATCAATGGCCAAGTGTTTGAGTGACGCGAAGGACGACATTACGTCGGAAAACGATTGTCTGGAGCGAAAAGATTGATCAATGAGGGTCAATTGAGTGACCCGCGGGAAGGGCGAGAGAAGAAGGACTCTTTCGAGCATTTCTATGCTTTCACCTGACCCAATACACAAAAGAGTGAGGTGCCTGACGTTCCAGAATAGTCTATGTGCATTCGTCTCTGTCAATCCTCGTTCTCCTTCACGCCTCTCGCTAAGCCACGATAACAGCCTTCCGAATGCTGGCACGGTATATCCAGGGAGGGTGTATAAGCTCCGCGTCCTATCGTAAAAACTCAACGTCATTTTAATATGTGTTGGACCTGCGTTGGAGATAGTGGAATGAGGGTGCGAACAGAGGTCGATAAATTCTTGGGTGTGGTATTCCATCGTCCCGGTAGCTAGGTAGCGGGGAGCTTCTCTCCGTGAAACTGGCAGAAGATGGAGGGTGCGGAAGAGATGATTGCGAGAACGAGGAACCCATGAACGAGAAACCGATGATACGTTGATCAGTGCCTTTTTATCGCACGAGAGCTCGTCGATGATGAGATCAATGAGTTCTTGTGAGAGCATCATTGGAAATCTAAAGCTGCTCTTGAAAGCTTTTAGAATTTGCAGTGAGCGTCAAGATATATGGGACGTACCTGATTGTAGAGAAAGAATAATTGATGAGCGACGCGATGAACTGGGAAGAACTAAGTATTTATATATGGCAGGGTGGGACACTATTGTAGACAATGAGCTGTCACAATAAAACATTCCTCGCCATGATCAGTGTCACTCGGCTGCGAGCCCACCTCGACGGTGAGTGCAACTCAAACATACATCCAAATATTGACAAACTATCATATTCCTCATACTCGAGATCATTCTTCGCCAACCTGAGGCACACGTTGATTGCATCACGAAGCCCCTTCTAGCATAGCAAGATTAGTGTGTAGGCTGGTATGGAAACACGTAGATGACGAGCACCCAATTGACCCTGCGTAAAGGATTACGACTCAGCTACCTGACCCAAAACTTTCCCGTCCTTCTTCCTATCATACTACCCACGCATTCCTACTCCCCACTTCGAGTAAAACACTGTTCCGTTGCGTGCCATGTTCCCCCGTCAGCGCCCAGTGAAGAGATTTACAGTGAGCGTATGTAGTTGTGGATGCGGGCGGGTGTTGAAAGGAGGACGAGGTTATGCAACGTCAATGTAGATCCTTGGCTACACCCTGACAAGGTAGAATTATTAGCGAGCAGGGCCTACGTAACAAGGCCTCAGACTCACCCTTGAAGCTCCGCGAAAATAGCTTCTGTTTATTACTGTCTTATCATAATGGAACTGTGAGCGGTTACCTCTAGGGCTCGATAGGTAACGAGTTTGACCTACCTTGAATACGATACCGCTACCTTTGGTTAATACGAAAGGGAGCAGGAAAATGAATGGGTTAAGAATGAAGGGATTCATGGTGATCTGACAGTACAATGAGCGATGATCATGGCTGTGATCGGCCTTGGGCGAACACGCAGGAAGCTGAGATTAGTAGCGTACACACACCTGCAGCGTACTCATCAATCAGGTCTAACCCTTCACTTTCCTGTTTTCGGCCCTGCAAAGTCGTGTCCTACTGTTCGGTGGTGAGGACTGGGTAAAGACATTGGTCAGCCGTCAGAGGGGAGTGATGATAGGGATTACGAATCACCACAACGTTTAGAACGAGAATTTACAGCTTCCTCAGATACTATCTGAGAAGAGGTACAAGGGAGGTGCATGACCGTAGGTGGCCTGAGCGAGCAACAATGGCTAGGGCAAATTTACGAGCGAACGTATAGGAAGCAAGATCAAGAGCTACGTACCGAGCAGCATAACCCATCCCATTACTACTGCCGCCAAACTTGAATCCCATCCGTTCGAAAGAATAAGGGCGATGTCATACAAAGTATCTTGAGAGATAGAAAATCAGAGTAGTACGATGGAGGTGATTTGTGGTTTTGGCGACGGGTTGCTTCCATGAGCAGATTTGAGTAAGGATAGCAAGAGCGTACCCTTTCGGGTGTTAATGGCAACATCGGAACATTAGCGCACTGCTGCATCCATGAGCACCATGCGTATCAGTCATACTACGAGACACACGTACCTCTTTCTAGCTATGAACACCAGGGTTCTTTACCTTCCTTCACCCCGCCCGCCGACGTCCAACTACGAAGCAATGCAGAGGTACATAAGTAGTGAAAATGAGTTAGAAGAGCTCTTAGCCTGCAGAAAATGACGGGAGGCTCACTTGAGTCAGAGTATGGAGTATCTGGAAGGACGACGAGCGCAGAAAACCTAGCAAAATCAGGTGACATGATGTTCCGAGAAAAATGATGGGTTGTGTGACAGGTAACGCTTTCGTCATATCGATATCGGCTCGAAAGGCGCTTGTTGGGCGCTTTGCCTCTTTCTTCACTATCCAACACTCGAACGACATTTCGACGCCTTCTGGCTCCGGACGGTAATGGTGTAACGCCTCTCGTTTTTGCTTCGGGACCCTCAATTCATGCTTAAAGCTGATATGGTATACTTCGATGACTTTTTAGCTCTGGATCTTGCATACACATGACACTGCTCTTCGTTCAGGGCCCGAGTTCGACTACTTTTCACCTTCCTAGATGACTGCACGGTCAAAATGTAACAAGGGGAGACTTTATTTGTCCAGGTAAGAGTAATTCCGCCCTACGCGTCGCCACTCAATGTTCGACATTTGCATGTCTGTGTAAATGACTCCAAGCTCTCCAGTTCAATCCTGGAGTGAACTACTATCAGATGTCGTGATGGAAGCTTTCCCTGTCAATGAGATATCTCTCTCTACAGCTTCAACTGGGCCGATACCCAAATCACGCTGAAGGTTGAGCTGAATTTGAAGTATATCATGATATATGGGCTCATCTGAACACAGTACTGAAATGCTTCAGCACATCAAGCTTCTCCCACCATCACAGCCGTCACCATTTCTCAACCAAATAAACATGGGCCCATACATTTCACTGCAAAGGAGGTCAGTAACGTTACTGACCGCCACCAAATATGGGTCCTGAAAGTAGCATATTCGTTAATCTATAATGACGAACAAAAAGTCAACGAAGCTTCATTTGTCACAAATTAGCTTACCAAGATAGTAATGCCTCGTCGAGCAAAAATGCTCTGTTCCGCGTCACTCCGACCTGCCTGGTTCGAACAGGCGACCCCAAGATTCCTAACACCCCAGATATCCGATTACAGTCTTGTGCTCTTCCAACTGAGCTAAGGTCGGGGATGCGAGATTACTTTCAAAGTACTGCGCAATCAATATCGTTTGGTAGTGCACCAGAACCATCTATGATAACATTTCTTTCCCCCAATCGACGCACGCCAGACTAAATCACCATGTTTCTCTGTCAAATAACGTCGAATTAGTTTCCAACTCGGAGGAAGATACGCTCAATTAAATAGCCGGCATATTCTCATTAACACTTGAGCTACCTGCATCATAGAACAAGTCAGTTGTTTCAGGTTTCTGGAGTAGAGCTCTTTCTCCCAACGGGCTTTTAACCTTAAACATACGCTCCTCCCGCTTGCCGCGACGTATCCGTTGCCATTCCGGGTACGTAGGTGAGGGTGGGTGGAACACAGGCGGGGCAGGAATGTGGGGGCGTTGTATTGAAATTGTATATCCTATGAAACTGCGTTGAAAATGTCGGGAGATGTGGGTACTGGGAGTAATCAATCAGAAAATGAACGTTGAGATAATGAGGATTGACGTACTTGGCAGTGACCACGATCACCTGTACGAGCCTGAGGCTAGCGGACCTGCCCAGACTTCGAGGCAATGACTACGATGCTCGGAATGAGAATTCGAGGATCAAAATGACTGAGAAGTGGGAAAAAGGAAGGCAACAGTATGTTCGTGATAGTGGCGTGTAGGGTTCATCAATCAGCTCTTCCACCGGTTTCGTGTCCTGACGGCATCCAGCAACAGAGCAAGCTACACAATGAAAGCAAGTTAGCAAGGCGCAAGCAAGTGGAAACAATAGCTGTAGTCTCACTTTGGTCAAATTTTGGAGCCTTCTGTGGGGACGAAGAGCGCAGCAAACCGAAGACAGCGGGCAACATGGTCGTTTGAGAAAAAGGAACCATTGTGTGACATGTACCAAACAGTCCTGTCACACTATGTTGGCGACTCAAAAGGCGCTTGTTGAGCGCTTTGTCACTTTCTTCTCGACTTGCATGATCTCTCAAGTCGGAACCTCAGATCCTCAGTCTGTCAGAAAATTTCCAGTCGTGTGTATTCATTTCTTCTCGTAGCTGGTAACCCAGACTCATTTTCATCCCCCAGATTGACGAGTTCTGGCTTTCGCCGATAAGTCCTTGTGTTATGCTTCACCATTGTCATCAAAGGGAGTGAAGAAACTTCCCGCCTACGTATGACAGGTATGGCTCTGATGTGGCGTAATTCAAAAAGAACGAAATCGAAGGTAGGCTTTCTACTAGATGCAAAAGAAATTAGCGTAATTCGACTTTTACATTCAGAATGCTGTAATCTCGAGGTTTTGTACACGCGAAAATCAACTCTACAAGATAGCCACTACATTGATTCTTCTTTCGCCATCTTCAACATCTCCAGAGCCTCAGGAAACCGAGCTTTAGCTGAAACATGATATGCCGGCACCCGACTATGCCCAAACCATGGTTTAGTATTCTTAGTCGACCGCTCGGGTGGAATATCATGTATCTCTCACCTGAGAAAACCAATCGCTTGGTCATTTGAAATGCTAATTGGGACCTCATTTCCGTGCGCGTCTTTTCCAGGTTCGAGTTTTGCAGCCCAAAGTACTATCGCAAAACTCAGTACAATGTTCGACGCGAGGTGTCTACCTGGACAGATCCTAAGTCGTATAGTTAACGGGTCAAAATATAGCCATTTATGCCATAAATAGTAAATACACGCACCTCCGACCAAATCCAAACGAATAATGTCCTTCATCCTTGGTATCAGGAGGCGACTCTTTGTGTGTCCCATCTTCGTTAAGAAACCGTTCAGGTCGAAAAACATCTGGATCTTGGCCATACGTCGCAGGATCATGATTCATGGCGCTTGTATCGTTCATTAGTGGGTCGGAGTTGGAGGATGTGAAAGGCTCACAGTATGTTTGATATAATCCAGCTACCTTTTGGGATGTGGTAGCCTTCATAAATGTCGTCCTGGAACCGCCCAAGTAAATTAAGGCTTTAAAGGTAAAGAAATCCGGCACTCGCTTCGAGTGAAGCATGGAGTACGCCAATTGGGGCTGCAGGGCGCCAACGAAGAACCTGAAATCAATATTAGACATCAGGAATGCATCGGGAGCTACGAAAAGCAAGCATCCGAACCTCTTTCACAACTGCACGCATATAGGGGAGATCTTCCATGTCGGCCAACGTCGGTATCCTAGTTTGACCAATGACAGTGTCAATTTCTGCTTGGGCTTTCCGTTGAACATTGGGGAAGGCGAGCATGGCAACGATAAGCCACTCAATAGTGGTCAGAGACTGCAGAGAATGGTTAGTAAACTTCTATAGGATTGTCTTTCTGAGAAACAGCACTGTATCATGTCCTCCCACGCTGGGAATGAAAGAGATAAGTGGAAGGTGGAAAATAGAACAGGGGAAACACACTAAAGCACCGCAGCCAACCAGGCTGACTCCAAGTCATTAAGCCCATGTCGCTCATGCGTTTCAACAAGCATTTTGCAGAAGCTCGGCTCAGACTCCTGCTTGTGTACCTGTGGATTGTCGAACTCATCAGTTCAGTTTCAGTTCGGGTATACAGACGTACTACCAATTCCTTGATAGGAACAAAGAATCTCAAAATGCTCTCGGTGTACATATTGTGCTTTGCCTTCATTTCCTGTTTCCATGTCGCAAGAAGCTCTGGGACGTGTTCAAGGACGGGAAGGTGGTTCGCGAAATATTTTCCAGGTGTGCTTGCTAGGACCATATCCTTCATCATACTTGACAGTTCTTTTATGATTGCATGGTGACGGGAGGTATCATTATATATGAGAG
This sequence comes from Moniliophthora roreri, assembly GCA_001466705.2. Classification (NCBI taxonomy): domain Eukaryota; kingdom Fungi; phylum Basidiomycota; class Agaricomycetes; order Agaricales; family Marasmiaceae; genus Moniliophthora; species Moniliophthora roreri. The sequence goes on along the minus strand of LATX02000100.1, from coordinate 208,121 downwards.
ACGCGCTTATGAGCGAGGTGAACCTGTACATCGTCTTTTTAGCCCCTCGAACTTATTGTTAATAGACAGGCAACAATACCGATATACGTGATCATGACATTCCTGTGAGCTATTCAAGATATCCAGCGCAAGCTGAATACCTTCACGCATTTGTATTGACATGTAGTCAACACTGGCTTTTATGTTCAAAGCTTCATGTGCAGCACGATGCATGGAGCGCCATCTATCAAATTGTGAAGTATAAAGGTATTGCCCGGTGCTTTTTGAAGACCCACCTCGTTCCATGATCCATCAATGCCATATTCAACTCGCCAGTCAAGCATTCCGTGACAGGCATTCGAGGTCTCTGGGAGTAGTTGGCGGCGCGACGGTCGAGGAGATCCCCAGCTGCTTTGGCCGAGTTCAATACAATAACGTCCTGGTTGAACAGGCGAAAATAAACGATGTCGCCTAGTTGCGATTCATTTAAGAAAAATGTGTGCCCTGAATACAGCTACGACGCACCATAAATCTTCTTCCATTCAAGTAGAGAATGCCACGGTCGGTCCACATCGAGCTGGAAGAGGTTCCCCACGATGGGGTAGCCTTTAGGTCCTGGTGGCAACTTTCCTGGACGTTTGAACTTGAGGTATATGCCCCAAGCACAAACCGATACTAGAACGTATGCAAAAGTGGAAATGATGGTGAATGTCATAGTGGAGAGCCGAGTCGATAAAAGCTGTTCGGAGATAAATACAGAGCCTGCAGGACATGCTGCGCCTAACAAAGTGTTCGTGTGTCTCACGACTGTCAGGTAGTGCATGGCTGCGCTGGGGGGTAATATAATCGTGCATTTACATTAGTGCACGCTAATTGATTCCACTGATCAAATCTTATTTGACGTGTGAGCTACCGCCACTGAGGGTAGCCTATGAGCTCGGTTGAGAGTCAGCTGGACTGAGAGAAGAATGAATGATCCTAAAGGAAGGTAAGGTGAGAATGCCCTTGAGCATGTTAAATACAAAAGAAGGCCAAAAGATGTACGTATACAGCACCATCAGCACCAATATGATCTATCTGTGGTATCTTCTGGAGGCTAGAATATTATTAGAGAAGGTATCGAAGTTGTCATCGTCGTGAACTCGGCCAGCAGAATCGCCGGACGAACGGCGATGACATCAGCAAAAACCGTGTAGTGCTATAATAGGTTCCCTGGGGTTTATAATTGACCTGCAGGGTATTATGACCCTTAAAACCAGTCATAACCCCCACAAACCAGCCCACAACTAGGTTATAATCCCCCTGGAGCTAGGCTATAGCACTTTCCGGTTTTTGCTGATGGATGCACGGCAGGGCTTACCCTCTTGGGCGCTGTGGATTAGGAAGGGTCAGCATCGGACTATAGAACCTTGTTTCCGTTACATGGTATGCTAAGCGGTAAGTGTGATCTGAATATTGAATGTTCTGTGATTGGCGTGCTGCAGCGATCGATATAACTTCTCGTGGACCCAAAAAAATTCTGAATCCATGTTATTGAAGGAGTCCTACCGGTCGGAAATCATGAAGTCCGTAGAAGTGTAGCGTGTAAATCTCACCTGATGCGTACTAGTACCTTTGGCGTCGAATGTTGACGTATCATAATAGCAAAGATTATTCCTTCTCCACTCTTTCATTTCCGTCATTGACCATTCAGTCACCGAGGCGCAGTTGAGCTCGAGACATGGCAAAATGACTATCACCGATTTGAGACCCATGCATCTTCAGCCATGACTACCTGGTCATCAGTGGGACAAATATCCATCCTGAGTGCCTCAGGTCGGAGTGAGTCGAAGACACAGATACTAGTGACTAGAAATTATTAGTAGCCTGAACGCTGAGGAGGGACGGTGCTACATACAGCTAGACTGCCTGAGATACAGGAGAACTAGACGCCTTGATGAGGGATCATGAAAGTCGAGAAGAAAGAGACAAAGCGCCCATTGACGAGCCGATATATTGGCGTGGCGGAAGCGTTACCTGTCACACAATCATTCCTTTTCTCAAACCGATGATGCTTCTTTCCTCGGTTTAATGCACTCATCATCCACCCAGAATGCTCTACACGCAGTTTCAAGTAAGCCTATTGTCGCTATCTTGCTGGCTTGGAGTCTTTTTGATTCATTTACAGCTCTGAATTTCTTCCTTGGTTGAACGTTGTTGGGAAGGTGAAAGAGGAGCGAAGGGTTTATTGTTTAGTAAGTAGTACGTGTCTTGTAGCAGCGCTATGAGCAATACGCACACCGTTAAACTTGGCGATGCAGAAATCTCGATAATTTTGGATGCGTCAATATTCCAACAGCACTGTAAATACCGAAGAGCGTACGCTCTCGCTATCCTTACCCACCTTTTATTCAAAGCATTGTTGAGCAGTCTGTCTCAACACCTCAAAATTATTCACCTCGTGCCATTCCAAATCGCTATCCCTCAAGATGCTTTGCATGACACTATCCTTATAACCGTTCCCCTTCGACAGCTGACCAATATTGCCTTCACCAGTTCTCGTCACAGAACGGCTAGAATTCAAGTGTACTGGCGCTACAAGACCGAAAGCAGGAAAGCGAGGATGGTTGTATGATAGGTTAAGCTACTGAAGTGTCGAGCTTGCTGTGCTGCGAAGAGATAATGAGAAGATGCACGAGAAATTAGCGTAGTTTCAATGCTTACACTCAGAAATGCTGTAATCTCCAGGTTTTGTACACGCGAAAATGAACCCCACAAGATAGCCACTACATTGACTCTTCCTTCGCCATCTTCAACATCTCCAGAGCCTCAGGAAAACGAGCTCTAGTTGAAACATGATATGCCGGCACCCGACTATGCCCGAGGCATGGTTCAAAATTCAGAATTGATCACTCGGATGAGATGTAATGTACCTCTCACCTAAGAATACCAGTCCCTTGGTCATTTGAGATGCTGATTGAAGCCTCATTTCCGTTCGTGTCTTTACCAGGTTCGAGTTTCGCGGCCCAAAGTACAATTGCAAAACTCAGTACAGCGTTCGACGCGAGGTGTCTACCTGGACAGATCCTAAGTCGTATAGTTAACGGGTCAAAATATAGTCATTTATGCCATAAATAGTAAAGACACGCACCTCCGACCAAATCCAAACGAATAGTGTCCTTCATCCTTGGTATCAGGAGGCGGCTCTTTGTGTGTCCCATCTTCGTTCAGAAACCGTTCAGGTCGAAAAACATCTGGATCTTGGCCATACATTGCGGGATCGTGATTCATGGCACTTGTATCATTCATTAGAGAATTAGGGATGGAGGTTTATGAAAAGCTCACAGTATGTTTGGTATAATCCAGCTACCTTTCGGGATGTGATAGCCTTCATAAATGTCGTCCTGGAACCGCCCAAGTCAATTAAGGCATTTAGAGGCAAAGAAATCTAGTACTTACTTCGAGGGACGTATGAGATGCGCCGATTGGAGCCGGAGGACGCCAACGTAGAACCTGATATCAATAATTAGACATCAGGAATGCATCAGCAACCACAAATAACAAACATGCGAACCTCTTTCACAACCGCGCGCATGTAGGGGAGATTTTCCATGTCAACCAACGTCGGTATCCTAGCTTGGCCAATGACCGCGTCAATTTCCGCTTGAATCTTCCGCTGAACATCGGGGAAGGCGAGCATGGCGACAACAAGCCACTCGATAGTGATCGCAGACTGCATAGAATAATCAGTAAACTTTGAAAATGCTGTATTTATGAGACACGAAACTGTATCGTATCCTGCCATGCTAGTAATGAAGGAGATAAGCTGAAGCAAGAAAACAGAATGAGGGAAACACACTAAAGCACCGCAGCCAACCAGGCGGATTCTAAGTCATTAAGCCCATGTTGATCATGCGTTTCAACAAGCGTAGTGCAAAAGCTCGGCTCAGACTCCTGCTTCTGTACCTGTGGATTGTCGAAGCTGTCAGTTCAGTTTCAATTCGAGTATATAGACGTACCACCAATTCCTTGATGGGAAGAAAGAACTTCAAGAAGCTCTCTGTGTACATATTGTACTTTGCCTTCATTTCCTGTTTCCATTTTGCAAGAAATTCTGGGACGTGTTCAAGGATGGGAATGTGATTCACGAGATATCTTCCGGGTGCGCCGGCTATTGCTATATCATTGACGAAACTTGATAGCTCTTTTATGATTGCATGAGGATGAGATGTATCATTATATATGAGAGACGCGATCGCAAACGAGGTGCACCTGAATATCGTCCTTTTTCAGGTTCCCGAAACTATCGTTAATAGACAGGCGACAATACCGATATACGTGATCATGACATTCCTGCGGGCTATCTAAGATATCCAGTGCAAGCTGAATACCTTCACGCATGTGGATTGGGAAGTAGCTGACACTGGCTTTTATACTCAAAGCTTCATGTGCAGCACGACGCATGGAGCGCCACCTACTCAATCGTCAAGCACGGAAATATAAACAGTACTTTGTTGGGAACTCACCTCGTTCCATGATTCATCATCGCTATATCCAACCCGCCAGTCAAGCATTCAATGACAGGCAGTCGAGGCCGATCAGAGTAGTTTGCAGCACGGCGGTCAAGGAGATCCCCAGCTGCTTTGGCCGAGTTCAATACGATAACGTCCTGGTTGAACAGGCGAATATACACGATGTCGCCTAGTTATGCTTCACTTAAGAAATTGTGTACCCCGAATACAGTTACGACCCACCATAAGTCTTCTTCCATTCAACTAGAGAATGCCACGGCCGGTCCACATCGAGCTGGAAGAGGTTCCCTACGATGGGGTAGCCTTTGGGACCTGGCGGTAGGTTTCCCGGATGTTTGAACTTGAGGTAGAATCCCCAAGCACAAACAGAGATCAGCACATATGCAAAAGCTGAAACGACAGTGAAGGTCATAATAGAGACAAGTCGCAAAAAGTCTTTAATTATCCTGTTCGGAAATTACCCTGCTGACTCATGAGGTTTGTGCACGTACCAGAGCTACCGTGTGTCCCACGACTGTCGGGTAGTATTTGGGGCGCTGTGGAGCAACGTATTGGCCTTTATATAGCCGTTAACACATTATGTACTCGATTACGCAATGAACAGGTGATGATCGAAATAAATGAAGAAAATTTGACGTACCCTCCCCGGACTTGTACAAATTCCAATGACTACTGGAGTGAGAACTTGGGAATAGGAAACTTGAAGAACCTTGTCGTTGTAGTAGGGGGACCGGGGCACAGAGCGGAGGTTCCAGGCCTGTTTGGTAGTGTTTGGCATGAGCTTCCAGCGCGTAGTCTACATTTCCGTGTACGTAGCAGCTATCATCCGCAATCAGCAGCATCGTCTTTGGCATCGCGATAGCCAGACCACCCGGCTCTCTCCATCGTAGAGGGTGAGAGTAAGTGAGGAAAGCAGGTAGCGTGAAAGGGATTGGGGATATACGACCAGAGAGCAGTGGTGAGAAATGAGGTGTAAAGGGAAGGCAACATGCAGTCTCCCCGTAATAGATGTAGTTCAACACAATTTCGAGAGTCTCTGACTGTCAGGTTACCTGTCTTTTGAATATCGCCAATCTGGATAAGAATCAGGTATGGAACATAGCGAGAACGTACCGTATCATTACAGGTACCGTCTGCACAGGTAGGCCGTGATGAAAGTTGTAGAGTCTACTTCTGCATGACGAGTATTATCACTTATTGTATAGATGATAGCTGCGAGACACGTACCTTCTTTGCCAATCGAATCCAAAATCGTTTCTTCTGACGACACTAACTATGGTGTGAAATGCACAAACAAAACGAGTGAGCAAAGCTCCAAGCCGATGGTATAGTAGTAGGGAGCCATCTGAGTCGAGTTTGTAGAAACAGTCTGAGTGGATGGCGAGTGCAGTAAACCAAGAAAGCAGGCGTTATGGTGATTCGAGAAAAGGGAACACTTGTGTGACATGTAACGCTTCTGTCACATCGATACCGGCTCATCGATAAACCGCTTGTATCTTGTCGACCATCCATCAGACTCTCTGGGAGTTATGCCAATGATACTAATAATTTGCCCCAGGCTTGGTACGGTGAGTATCCTTTAACCAAATCCGTTCGGTTGTCATTAAATCCTTACCTTCTCATAGCCCAGATCCCTTGCCAAATTCAAATACAACGATGCGCCTATCCTAATAAACACTCAAGGTCCCTCGTAAATGACCCAGAACGATGGCATTCAAAATAGGCGGCTCAGTTCGAACTTCGTACTGCAGATAGAAGTAGGTCCTGTTCATTATTCCACGTGTTTCGGTATTTTCCTAAATTCTCAAGCATCTGCTCGTTGAGGCGGACCCCAACCTCTGGTCCAAAACAAGTCATAAGATTACTGCCACATCGGCGATATCGTCATTTTGGAATCGTGGCAAGATATTCGTTGTCCACGCTATTGTCCCATCCTGCCGTATATAAACACTCTGCTCTTCTCAAATGGTAAGCCCTTATCAGTAACTTGACGAAATTCTTTCTGCTATACAATCAGGTATGTCTCATAGTATCTTAATCGTTAAGTACTGCAAACTCTAACGACGATCTTCCAGTATAGCTCCAATGATTTCCTCGCAAGAACTCATCGACCTAATCATCGACGAGCTCTGGTGGGACAAAACGTCACTCATCAGTGTATCGATGGTCTCTCGTGCGTGGCTTCCCCGTTCCCGAAAACATCTCTTCCGAACCCTCCGTCTGCTTCCGCTGTCGCGTTATGGAAATCAGCGATACCCTACTCTTCAACCAATCCTTGAGGTCCGAAGATTTATTGACCTTTTCTCTTATCCTCATTCCACTATACCTGACGCCGGCCCAACTCACATTATATTCACGGCGGATGTACTTTATGCTAATGTGGAGTACATGCCGGAGCGTACCCGCCACCGCTACGACACTGAATTGGAGCGTCAGCAGAAAATCATTGAACAACGTATGGCTGCATTTATGATGCTGCTATCATGGTTGAGTGCTAAGCCTAAGGGAGAACAAGGAATAACAGTCTCAACATATGCAGAGAAACTCTTCAGGAAGGTGAAGCACCTTACACTCTTCTCTCTTGGGCCAAGGTCGACAATGGAAGGGCTCAAACGACTCCTTTCCTTACCCTTTCCAGGGGTCACTCACTTGACCATCGAGGGCAAACTTCTTCACCTTCCCAGATTCTTTCTCGCCATCGTATCTTCATTCAAATCCCTCGAACGATTGTCCGTCACTCACACAGCACACCACCATACTCCCGTGACTGGAGCACCAATCAAGCAGATGTGGTTTCCTTCATCCCTCACACATATCGAGATCATGGCGCTGCACATATCTTTCCTAAACCTGGGATCCTGTTCGACATTAGAATACCTTACCGTCTATATCAAATACCCGACCGTGGAAGCGCAGTTCACTGCAATTAACCAGTTTCTGGAGTCGAGTATAGCGGTGAAGAATCAACGCCTCAAGCACTGTAAACTCGTGCTCGCGTCGCAGATTCCCACCCGACCCGTCGTCATTGACAGTTTGTCGAAGCTCCTCCATTTCAACAGGATTAAGAGTTGGACTGTTGATGCAGATTGCAATGCCTTTTTGCGTGGAGGCGTCGAAACGATACCAAATGTCACAACGATTGTACTCCAGGGTCTCCAAACAATTCCAGACCAGATAACCACTGTATTTGACAACACTTTGTCGCAGTCGTCTCTGTTTCCCGGTCTGCGAAGTATAGAGATCCCGATCATTCACCGTTGCGATAGGAATATGTTGCAGAGGTCTGGGTGGGATGAAGTTGAAGGGACGGTACCTGAAGGGTCGGAGGCTCACCGGTATGTCAATAAGATGGAGAAGCGGATTAGGTCGCAATTTTCCGAGTGCGACAGCAAAGGATTATTAACAATACACTCTATCTATCGTCCAGTAGGTTTGTAAACTTGCGACAATACTCTAAATGCCTTCTTGATGACTACGTACACTGTAACGTTGATACAATAAGGAATGATCTTGAGTGACGTTGCTGTATAGGAGGTATGTAAGATTGCAAACGACATGAAGCTGCAGCTTACTGGGTATTAGTACACTTCACGAGTTATTGTGTCTCATGACCTGTACAACTAGATAGAGAAGAGACATGTGTAATTCGACACATGGAACGTAATTTCCAAAGGCATAAAAGGTAAAAGGGAAATATCACAAGTATCATTAGTCAAAGAGAGAAGAGGCAGGACAGCCGGATGTTGGTGAGAGTATTGCGTAGGGCTCACGAATCGGCGCTTCACATGTTGATGGCATCCGAAGATGAAGCCAGCCGCCAATCAAAATGACTCACCTAGACTCCCAAGCAGCGAGAGGATGGCAGGAGGCTTACTCGATGCAACATGTGGGATTGTCCGCATCACTTGCTGAGCTGCCCTCTCCCTTTTATTTGCTCCTTCCTAGCTCCACTTCAAATGCGACATACCTGGATGCGGCCTTCAAGCCTTCGGCATTTATTCAACGAAACTTGTATGTTACAGTAAGCATAGTTCAGGATCTTCATATACAAAGAAATTGTCTAGGCCAACTATCCGACTTGAGCCTCCAATTCTGTATGACCGGCAATGGTATTTATCGCTCTTTCAGGGTTATCAACTGTTTCTTTAATGTTAGAATGGGAAACGCCATGACGTCGGTGACTTGTGAACGTAAAAATCAATCAATCTGATCAATTGTTGCATCGAGCTATAAGCACTCTTCCTTCGCCATCTTCAACATTTCCACAGCTTCAGGAAAGCGAGGTTTGGAAGAAACATGGTATGTCGATGCCCGACTGTTCCACGTTCAGAATTGATCCGCTTAGGTGTAATTTATCTCTCACCTAAGAATGCCATCCGCCTGGTCATTTATACTAATCGAGGCCGTGTTCCCTTGAGTGTCTTTTCCGGGTTCGAGATGCACAGCCCAAAGAACAGTCGCAAAGCTCAGCAAAGCGTTCGATGCGACGTGTCTGCCTGGACAGATTCTGCATCGCGAGGTTAACAAGTTGTCAATTCGAGTGGCAGGATGGAACGCCCACCTCCGGCCAAAACCAAACGAATAATGTCCTTCATCCTTGGTATCAGCCGGCGACACTTTATGTGTACCGTCTTCGTTCAGGAACCGTTCGGGTCGAAAGACATCCGGATCTTGTCCGTACGTCTCAGAATCATGATTCATGGCTCTTGTGTCGAATTGTTGGCAAAACGGTAACGAAGAGGTATAAAAAACTCACAGTATGTTTGGAATAATCCAGCTACCTTTCGGGATGTGATAGCCTTCATACACGTCGTCCTATGACAGACTCAGTTAGCTAGGGGCCAAAGTTAGGTGTATTCGGTGGATACCTCGAGTGTCGCATGGAATATGCCAATTGGAGCTGGAGGACGCCAGCGTAGAACCTGAAATCAGGCATCAGGAATATGAGGATAGCAAGGATCACACGTTCGTACCTCCTTTACAACTGCTCGCACGTAGGGAAGATTTTCCATGTCGGCCAGCGTTGGGACTCTAGTTTGCCCAATGACTGTATCAATTTCCTCGTGGACCTTTCGTTGAACGTCAGGAAAGGCAAGCATGGCAACTATCAGCCACTCGAGAGCGGTTCCCGACTGCAGAGTCGTTAGTCATTTCGGAAACCCTCTTTTTTTGGAGCTCAACTGTATCGTGTCCTGCCACGCTGGGAATGAAAAAGATAAGTGGAAAGCGGAAAGTAGAACAGGGAGAACACACTAAAGCACCGCAGCCAACCAAGCAGATTCCAAGTCGTTAAGCCCATGTCGCTCCTGCGCCTCAACAAGCATAGTGCAGAAACTTGGTCTAGGCTCCTGCTTCTGTACCTGTGGATTGTCAAAGCTATCAGTTCGGTTTTCAATTCAGGATATACTGACGTACCATCAATTCCTTAATAGGGAGAAAGAACTTCAAAAAGCTCTCCGTATACATACGGTACTTTGCCTTCATTTCTCGTTTCCATTTCGCCAGGAACTCTGGGACGTGTTCGAGAACGGGAATGTGGTTCGCCAAGTATCTTCCAGGTACGCTGGCTAAGGAGACATCGTGAACGAAACTAGAGAGTTCTTTTATGATTGCATGGTGACGAGTTGTATCGTTATATATGAGAGACACGGCTCCGGATGAGGTGTATCTGTACAGCCAGGTCGTTCTGTTTCAGCTTTGCGAAGATGTTGTTAATGAATACAAGACGATACCGATATACGTGATCACGGCACATCTGCGGGCTATCCAAGATTTCCAGCGCAAGCTGAATACCTCCACGCATGTGGATTGGGTGATAGTTAACACTAGCTCTTATGTTCAAAGCTTCGTGTGCAGCACGACGCATGGAACGCCACCTACTCAATCATTGAGCACGAAATATCGACAGTACCATCCAGGAACTCACTTTGCTCCATGATCTATCGCTACTATATCCAACCCGCCGGTCAAGCATTCAATGACAGACATCCGAGGCCGATCAGAGTAGTTGGCGGCACGACGGTCAAGAAGATCTCCAGCCACCTTGGCCGAGTTCACAACGATAACATCTTGGTTGAATAAACGAATATACACGATGTCGCCTAGTTGAGGTTCATTTGAGAAGTTGTATACCCCGAATACAGTTACGACGCACCATAAGTCTTCTTCCATTCAAGTAGAGAATGCCACGGTCGGTCCGCATCGAGCTGGAAAAGGTTCCCTACGATGGGGTAGCCTTTGGGACCTGGCGGTAGCTTTCCCGGACGCCTGAACTTGAGGTAGAATCTCCAAGCACAAACAGAGATCAGCACGTATGCAAGAGCTGGAACAACCGTGAAGGCCATGATAGGGAGACAAGTCGCGTGAAGCCTTTAGTTGTTCTATGCGGAAATGAGTACAGAACCCACTGAAAATTGAAGGTTGTGCACTTACCAAAGCTATCGTGTGTCCCACGACTGTCGGGTAGTATTTGGGGCGCTGTGGAGCAACGTACTTGCCTTTATATAGCTGGGGTGAAGGTTGCTAGCCGTTAATACATTATGTACTCGATTACGCGCTGAACGGGTGATGATCGAGATAGTAGTCAGCATTCCACGCTGTCTTCATGGGGCTTGAGAAGCGGCACATAAGTACCGACTGTAGTTTTTTCTGTTTTGTCATTAAGCTCTAGAGGTGAATATGTCTCCTATGAATAATCCAACAGAGGAATGCATTTGTTGGGACCCAAACCGATAAATGCCATAATTCTGTCGGTGAATATCGGCGTTCAAACCGGTCAAACCTTATTTGGGATTTGAGGTAACGCCACTGACAGCTACCCATGAGCTTAGGTCGGCTAGAGCGGAGAAAACGGGAAGGATCCCAAAGAAAGCAAGATGAAAATTCGTATATATCCTTGGACCGAGTGCCCCAGTGGCTCTTGCGAAACACACGGGTACGATTCCCCGACTGTCTTGGCGATGACTGTACTACCCTTACTCAAGCTTGATGAAAACGCTGAAACCCAGGTTTCCTTTTATCCAAGAATTCAGAATACCTACCTTTCCCGACGATAGCCGAGGTATTGTCAAATCCTATCCCATTCATCATTGGAACAGTACTCGAGTATGAGTTTGCTCCGGAGGAATTACACTTAACATTCAGGGGCCGACGAGTTCCGCACAAATCAAGAAGAATTTGTAAAATTGCAGCTACAGGCTCGTAGATGCAGGTTTTCTGGACTTGAAATGATAGGTATGTGCTACTAGAACCGAAGTTGAAATGGGGATCATGGTGGTTCACTTTCAGATGAGTCTCTCACGTGCCAACGTGGGTATCGGCTGAATAAGTGACAGCGTGATCAGCCCGACTCGCTTCTTGACCACAACAACGACAACGACAACTACAAGTTCTCTGTTTACCCGTGCGATCAAGGCTCTCGGAAGTCTAGAAGAAGACGTATAGAAAGTTTCAATCGTACTGTTATGAACCGCTGGTGCGTATTTTCGCTCTGTGATGTCCGAAACCGGCTCATCTGTTTCTTGCGTTTCTGTCTAGGTGTTTTAGACGGTATTGATCGTTTGAGGAAGGTATAAAAGGGTAATGAAAGTTGCGAGATATATCATGTGGAAGATGGCTGAAGGTGCGTATCATTTTACCTGGAAAGCGCGCTCTGTCGCTGACTGAAGAGCGACTCGGAAGACTGAAGGCGCAACGCTAAAAGCATCGATATTCTTCAAGTCCCGTATGTCCCATTCCTCAGAGCACGATACAATGCTCCTATAACACTTCCTTTGCAGCAGCTTCCATGTTCGCGATTTCGGCGCTTTTTATATCACACAATCCATCCTCCACCCTTCACTTTCTCTCGACGGCACTGCCTCTTTTCAGGCTCCTTCATGTTCTGCGGATCCTCGTTAGCGGAGACGCTGTCCATCATCATTCTTCTCTATTTCCTTGCTTCCGACATATTCATTTCATCACAACTATACCCGTACTGGCAAGAGAAACCGCTCTTCCTTTCAACTCCGCCTTCGTCCACTCATTCTACGACTACTCTTATTTCGACCCATTACTTGAAGGTCAGAGGGCCGCTGTAACCAGATCTGGCGCCTTTCTCTGTATCTGGCTTATTTTCCCCTCGACCTCGACCGCTGGGATAGAGATGAGAAGGCGAACGTTCGGATAGGGAATTATGGCTGGGAGCGTGTGGGACAATGAGGGCATTCAGCAATTGAGAGAGAGAAGTGGGTCAACGACATGGTTTGATAAAAAGGCGAGATGAAGGTTCTAGGATATGTGAGGGTATCCTCACCAGAAGCTGGATTATGGAAGGAGAAACTTGTCGGACCAGCACGTTTGCAAGATACCATATCACCATTCCCACACATATTATCTACCCCCTTACCCTAAAGGTTATGATACCCTCCTCATCGCCATACAACGAAATCTCTTCATGGTACTTTCTTCGGCAAGGTGTAGCACTAGCGAGGTTGATAGGAGCAAGGCAGATAGATACACTTGAATGGGCACATACCTCACATCACGGCAAGAATTATCCGAACAGAATGAGCAGCGAAGTCTTTGCGCATGGAGAGTTGCAGATCGGAATATACCTACTTTACTCAGCGCACTCGTATTGAGGGAGACTGTCCCTCCCTTTTCACACATTACGTCCGTCATTCGTCGTGTGCCAAGCCTTTTAACATCAACATTCGGGAATACGCCTCTTCCATGAGGATAACTCGGCTTTCGTGTCAAATCACGATCCCACACCTATCAATCAGACTCAGATACATCCCTCCCACTGGCGGCGTCGTCATACTGACCAGTTTTTGGTGCCCCGTTTCGGCGCTGGTGTGATATCGCGGCGTTCACCTATGGAGTAACCAAAACTACGGACACTCCCGCGTTCCTCTCCAGTACACTGTCAAAGTACTAGTAGGAGAACAATCTTGGAGCTGCTTCCCTGAATCGGTCGGTCTCATGCCCGTAATTTCGTCCCTTGGACATCATTGAGCCCTCGAACGCTCAAATCATCGTTTCGACCATGGTTTTGGGTTTCAGTGCTCTCCTCCTCTGGACTCTCGGTTTTGGCACGATTTTGTCTATTCCAGCAGTAGCCCTTCTCGTTTGGGTGTAACATGTGGATTAAGGTGCTTCCGAAGGGGGCGATAGTTTTCTTAGCGCAGCCATAATACATCCGGGGATTTTGGGAAGGCTCATCACAAAGTGTGGAGCAATGTGTCGGCGAATTCACGTCATACCCAATTTCTCTGTATCAGATCCAAAACTTTGCGTTGACTTGACAATATACGGGGTTCGCACTGTCAACTTTCATTATCGCTAGCCAAGAAGCCTCTCCCTTCCCCGTTATCCTTCGAGGCTTTCATGGTGTAGTAGGGGGACCGGGGCATGGAGCGGAGGTTCCAGGCCTGTTTGGCAGTGTTTGGCATGAGCTTCCAGCGCGTAGTCTACATTTCCGTGTACGTAGTCAGCCATCATCCAGAACCAGCAGCATCGTCTTCGGCATCGCGATAGCCAGACCACTCGGCCCTCTCCAATGGTCATTACGGATGGTTGTAGAAGCTGTGCAAAAAGGTTTTCCAAAGAATTCGGGCTACTGGCACTGTCGTTGTATCATCATACTTGATAAGGGAACGGCATTTTCTTATGAGAATTGGAGTGAAATGAAACCTGAACCCCGGAAAAAGCTTGCCGCGATACTATTTCCCGCCGAGAAATGTTCTCCAGTGACTACGGTATCATGAATGTCTTTTTCCTGACACCCATGTTCCTCCCCTGCCTGAAAAGCGTCACGCCAAGCTGGATATATTCTCCCTCTGCATACGGATGCATCAAATCCCGGGTTCGGTATACATAGTAACGCAGGTTAGTGAATAGACGCCCCGCTTTCACGCCCAGTTCTCTAATTTGAAAGTCAAGCGAGACTTACCTGATTCAAGTTTGTAGTGCATTTTGTGTGGATGCGAATGCGGTAAACCGAGAAAAAGTAGGTGACATGGTGGTTCAAGAAAAGGAACAAATGTAACATTTCCAAAACATTCCCGTTACATCGGCTCCAAGGGCGCTCGTTGGGCGCCTTGTCTCTTTCATCCCGATCTCCCAACGCCAACTCAGAATGACGCTACGAAGATAATGTGCAATCGAAGGCTTCCACTTGGATTTCTCATTTCTGCCCCTGCATTACATATCTATTTTTTTTATCTTCACTGAACAATAAACGTCCTCCTTCAAAGTTTCAACGGATCTTCACATCGTCATCCCACGAACTTGCATTATCGTACAAAGTTGAACGTATATAACTAAAGCTGAGACGTACTCACACGTGTAAAAGAGTACACGGCCGAGTCCGATAAACGAAGTTGTTGCACCTATCTGTTTTCAAAGTATGCAGAGCAAACCAAAGGAAAGACAGTGCGTTTCTTTCGGACATCGCATCGCTCGGTCTCCCTGGCTGAAGATGCAGCAAGGAATCATTTCCCGGCCGATCTCTATCGCGGTGATGCGGTGATTGGAAAGCATATACGACGAAGTGTTGACCTTGCCGTGCTGGGGAGAGATAATGGGAAGATGCAAAAGAAATTAGCGTAATTCGACTTTTACATTCAGAATGCTGTAATCTTGAGGTTCTATGCACGCGAAAATCAACTCTACAAGATAGCCACTACATTGATTCTTCCTTCGCCATCTTCAACATCTCCAGAGCCTCAGGAAAACGAGCTTTAGCTGAAACATGATATGCAGGCACCCGACTATGCACAAGTCATGTTCAGAATTCAGAATTGATTGCTCGAGCGGGATATAATGTATCTCTCACCTGAGAATACCAGTCGCTTGGTCATTTGAAATGCTAATTGGGGCTTCATTTCCGTGCGCATCCTTTCCAGGTTCGAGTTTCGCGGCCCAAAGTACAATTGCAAAACTCAGTATAGAGTTCGATGCGAGGTGTCTACCTGGACAGATTCTGGGTATGGTTAACAGGTTAAAATATAACCATTTATTGCCATATTAATAAAAACACGTACCTCCGACCAAATCCAAATGAATAATGTCCTTCATTCTTGGTATCAGAAGGCGACTCTTTATGTGTCCCATCTTCATTAAGAAACCGTTCAGGTCGAAAAACATCTGGATCTTGGCCGTACGTCGCAGGATCATGATTCATGGCGCTTGTGTTGCTCGTTAGTGAGTCAGAGTTGGAACTTGTGAAAAACTCACAGTATGTTTGGTATAATCCAGCTACCTTTCGGGATTTGATAGCCTTCATAAATGTCGTCCTGGAACCGCCCAAGTTAATTAAGTCATTAAAGGCAAAATAATCCAGCACTTGCTTCGAGTGAACCATGAAATACGCCAATTGGAAGCACAGGACGCCAACGTAGAACCTGAGATCAATAATTAGACATCAGGAATGCATTGGGAGCTACGAAAAACAAACATGCGAACCTCTTTCACAACTGCACGCATATAGGGGAGATTTTCCATGTCTGCCAATGTCGGTATTCTAGTTTGACCAATGACGGCGTCAATTTCTGCTTGGACTTTCCATTGAACATCGGGGAAGGCGAGCATGGCAATGATGAGCCACTCAATAGTGGTCAGAGACTACAGAGAATGGTCAGTAAATTTTGAAAAGGTTGTCTTTCTGAGACGTAACTGTATCGTATCCTGCTATGCTGGGAATGAAAGAGATAAGCAGAGGGCGGAAAATAGAACGAGGAGAATGCACTAAAGCGCCGCAGCTAACCAGGCAGATTCTGAATCATTAAGCCTATGTTGATCTTGCATTTCAGCAAGCATAGTGCAGAAGCTCGGTTCAGACTCCTGCTTCTGTACCTGTGGATTGTCGAAGCTGTCAGTTGAATTTTAATTTGGGCATATATCCATACCACCAATTCCTTAATGGGAAGAAAGAATTTCACAATGCTCTCATTGTACATATTGTACTTTGCCTTCATTTCTTGTTTCCACCTTGCAAAAAATTCTGGGATGTGCTCCAGGATGGGAATGTGGTTGGCGAGATATCTTCCAGGTGCGGTGGCTAGGGATATATCACTGATGAGATTTGACAGCTCTTCTGTGATTGCATGGCGACGAGACGTATCATTATATATGAGAGATGCGATTGTGAACGAGGTGAACCTATACATCATTCTCTTTCAGCTTCCCAAACCTATTGTTAATAGACAGACAAGAATACCGATATATGTGGTCATGACATTCCTGCGGGCTATCCAATATATTTAGTGCAAGCTGAATACCTTCACGCATGTGTATTGGGAAGTAGCTGACACTGGCTCTTATGTTTAATGTTTCGTGTGTAGCACGACGCATGGAGCGCCATCTATTGAATTGTGAAGTATGAAGTCAAATTACCCAGTGCTTTTTGGAGACTCACCTTGTTCCATGATCTATCAATGCTATAATCAACCCGCCAGTCAAGCATTCAGCGACAGGGATTCGAGGTCTCTGGGAGTAGTTGGCGGCGCGGCGGTCAAGGAGATCCCCAGCTGCTTTGGCCGAGTTCAATACGATAACGTCCTGGTTGAATAGGCGAATATACATGATGTCGCCTGGTTGCAATTCATTTAGGGAAATGTGTACCCTGAATACAGTTGCGACGTACCATAAGTCTTCTTCCATTCAATTAGAGAATGCCACGGTCGGTCCGCATCAAGCTGGAAGAGGTTCCCTACGATGGGGTAACCTTTAGGTCCTGGTGGCAAGTTTCCTGGACGTTTGAACTTGAGGTATATGCTCCAAGCACAAACCCATACTATAACGTATACAAAAGTAGAAATGACGGTGTATGACATAGTGGAGAGTCAAGTCGATAAGGGCTTTTCGGTGTAGTAGGGGGACCGGGGCACGGAGCGGAGGTTCCAGGCCTGTTTGGCAGTGCTTGGCATGAGCTTCCGGCGCGTAGTCTACATTTCCGTGTACGTAGTTAGCCATCATCCAGAACCAGCAGCATCGTCTTCGGCATCGCGATAGCCAGACCACTCGGCCCTCTCCATCGGGGATGGGTACAGAGCCTGCAGGCTGGTTGAAATGGTGTGCCTAACAAAGCATGCATGTGTCTCATGACTTTATATCAAGATAGGTTAGTTACATTAGTCAATAATTGATTCTAATAGTTGACGTGTGAGCTAGCGCCACTGAGGACAGCCATCGAACGTGGCCAAGAGTCAGCTGGAATGAAGGGTCCGAACAAAGTAAGGCGAGAATGCATAGGTCTGAGGGCTCTTGCAAGAGGTATGAAATCGAAAGTCAAAAGACTTACGCATAAAGAATACCATCTATACGGGCTATATTCTGGAGCTTAGAATATCACCATAAAAAACAAGAGGTGTATCTGAGATATAAGGCCCAGTGAAAAACACATCTGTTTTTTATGGTTCTGATCCGATTTTGATGACATCCCTCTGTTCGCTTCCGATTAATTCCAGTTCCTTCTGTGTCTACCCGATTGCTACCCGACGGCTTGCTCCTCCTCACCCTCTTCCCCTACTTCCTTTGAACCGAAGACTCGCATTTGACCTCTACCTTACGACAGGCAAACAAATGACACCTTTCTTTGCCTTCCTTAGCTTTCTTTGCACTTTTTCATGAAATTCAGCTTGATATGTGGGCAGCGGGCCTGAGAGCGATTGTGGAAGCTAAGATTGACGTCACGTACCAATATGGTATGTTTTGAAGTGATTCTTAAGGATTTCTCAGAGATTATACCCAGTTTATTGGAAAGAAATGTGTCATGAATTGGTGATTTGGGGAGATTATGAGAAGTAGAGCTGCGACGGTGGATAAAGACCCGATCATCACAGCTGCGTCTGGCGTGCTAGCCGCTGTCGGGTCCACGGACGACTCAGGAGGAGCCAGGTCGAGTCTCGGATGAATGGCCCAAAGGGGAACGAGGCTCCGATGACGACGAGAGCTCATGGGCCCACGGAGGGATCGAGAGGACAGTCACGGGGCCATGACAATTTCAAGGCATTTCACCTGAGGACATATCCTTGACAGTCCTTGACAGATTTCAAGGCAGGTTCAAGGCAGGTTCAAGGCAGGGTCGAGGACATGCCAAGACAATATCCAGTACATTCCTATAGTTCAGTGGTTATTCAATGACATGTTAATACAAGTTGATTCAACCTACGTACCTATTGAGGACTCTCCGTACTCCTTTTCATCGATGGTGGTGGTGAAGAACGTTTGATGGTGCCGTGCCTGATGGTGATGTCAGCATCATCACTTTCTCACATTCAAGCGCCGATGACGCGTAACGTTCAAGCGTCAATTTTGACCACTATCAATCACCATCAACATCCATCTGCTCGCTTGCCTCTGCGTCTAATGGAATCGTTCTTCTTGAAATTACATGGTGTGAATCTTGACCCAAATCACTCATGTGATGCCAACACTGCTAGTGCCTGTCTACATCCAATCCAATCAAGTTCTCTTCACTGTCCTTCATTGCCACTGGTTCCAATTGTGCCAAAAGGCAAGGCTAAATCATCAAAGTAGTATAGCATAAGGATGCATGTACAATTATTTACACAGGCTGCTGTGTGGTTCAAGTCAACTCAGAGAGACATTAAGGAAAGCCATTCAACCAGTCATTGTTAATCAAGGAACATTCAAGTACATGTGTAATGACTTCAAGGATGAATCAAGGAAGTTCAAGGAATGAACAATGAAGCTCGAGAAATGGTCAAGAAGGTTCAAGGACAGGTTGAGGACATGGTTAACAGGTTTGAGGAAGGGTCAAGGACATGTGCAACAGGTTTGAGGAAGGGTTGAGGACATGTGTAACAGGTTCAAGGAAGAGTCATGACAGTTAAAAAACATGTATAGGCATTACAGAAAATGGATTGGGGCAAAGGAAGTGTCAAAGAATCAATAGCTATCAAGTTTGAGTAGTGATAGGGATGTTTAATGATGAATAAATATGGGTAATGTCTTCTCAGAGGAATTGGCCCTTGAGACCATGCAAGATCATGGACTAGGATGTAAGTAATAGTTGAAAATTTTTCTGCTGATTGATAATGAGAATTTGAGTATATGGAGTTTTAAATGTAGTTGTCATATGTGTGATGATGGTGGTACAGCCAATATTCCCATGGACAGATAAGCCTGAGTGGTGAGTCTGAATGTCAAACTGGCAAGGTATAAATAAATTTCTGTATTCAAATGATGCCAAAACATAATAATTAACCAGTGGGCAAAAGGAAAAAGGGACCCATAAGGTAGTAGAGTGGCAGTGAAGTAGAGAAGTCTAACTTCCCACAGCTTGGTTGAGGCTTGACATTACTGGAAAGAAGCAATTGACATTCTGTGACTCATTACCCTCAGTAAGCATAGGGATCTAATATGAGTTGTAGGTAAGTTAAAATTACATTTGAGGACATTGAGGACATGTTCTTGACCATGTCCTCAAAAATGTATATGCCCATTGATGTGATTCGTCTTATTCATCATCAAAATTCGCCCATCAGTCCTGGGTATAGCTTCTATGGCCATGTATCTCCATGTTGGAAGGGGCCATGACAATTTCAAGGCATTTCACCTGAGGACATGTCCTTGACTGATTTCAAGGCAGGTTCAAAGCAGGGTTGAGGACATGTCAAGACAATATCCAGTACACTCCTATAGTTCAGTGGTTATTCAATGACATGTTAATACAAGTTGATTCAACCTATGTATCTATTGAGGACTCTCTGTACTCCTTTTCATCGGTGGTGGTGAAGAACGTTTGATGGTGCTGTGCCTGATGGTGATGTCAGCATCATCACTTTCTCACATTCAAGCACCGATGATGCACAACGTTCAAGTGCCAATTTTGACCACCATTAATCACCATCAACATCCATCTGCTCACTTGCCTCTGCATCTAATGGAATCGTTCTTCTTGAAATTACATGGTGTGAATCTCAACTCAAATCACTTGTGTGATGCCAATACTGCTAGTGCCTGTCTACATCCAATCAAGTTCTCTTCACTGTCCTTCATTGCCACTGTTATGTATGAGCTATCCAGTGTCTTCCTCAAACCACAACATCAGAAGGTCTTGAATTTAGTGCAAGCAGATACTAGGTGTCAATGTAGTTCAGTCTACACAAGTGACAAATGTTGGGATTTTCCTAGCTCATCCTTGCATTGCTCTGGTTACAGCAAATTACAAGTATTTTTGGCTGGGCAGGAGCAAGTCTTGACTACCAATGACTGGTTAAATTGCTTTCCTCAATGTGTCTCTGAGTCAACCTGAGCTGCACAATGGCTTGTATGAATAATGTCCAACTTGTACATGCATTATGCTACACTACTTCAATAACACAGCCTCACTTTTTGATGCAATGATCTGAATCAGTTGAGATTTGAAGCTATAGCTTTCAAACACTTATTTTCAGCCTTTCTGTCTTCACACTTCTTTATATACCTATCAATGGTGTAATTTGGACCATTTTGCAAGAGCACTTAGCTTCAATTGATCTGTGCATTGAAACTGTACTCACTGAGAGCTTGTCATCATCTAGGGCTGTTCACTGTATCCATATATGGATATGACCATACAAAAATGGATATGGTATGTCTGTCACTGTACTGTATAGATTGCTTACAGGATGCCTGTCAGAGACAGAGACAGATGTGTCTACTGGTTTACAGCATACATACAGTCATCAACCTTCACCTCTTCTTCAATATGCAAATTTTCAGCACCAGTGAGTAGGAACACACTATATACAATGCCTTGGCAGCCAGTGGTAATTGTGAGAATCCCTTTTGCCCTGTTGTGAGCAAATGAGTTGCTAATAATGTGCTTCTGAGTCAAAAAGGGTGATTAAGGTTCATTTGGTGACCTCAGAAGTGCCTGACAAGGTGCAAGCAGGTTCTGGAAACTCCAATCAGCTGACTCTCAAAGCTTCAAAGTGGTCTACACACTTCATTTGGTCCAGCTTGTCTCTCCACTTTCTTTGCTTTCCACCAATCAGAGCTCTTCTGTATATGTGGCTGTATTGGCTGTGGGATATGATAGCCATAGAGCCATAACCATCACCATCATATATATGGGCATGTCATCCAGCCCTATCATCATTACTACTGTATTCATCTGGCCATTTTCAATAAAAAATGTGTTAGAATGCCAGAGTAAAATCCCCTGAAATTGTTGTGGCCCCTCAAACTCCATCAGATACCAATGGATATCATCAGTAAGTCACTGCCTTTTCTGACACTAACCAATGGTATCCGATGATATCTGATGTTTTTATGTAGGGTAGGTTTGAGCAGGTCTGATACTGACTTCTCATCAGATACTATTGAATAGATGTAAGGAAGTCCAATGTATTCCAATGACATACCCTGAATACATGAACTTGTAACCTATGTAAAGTCCTCCTGTCACCATAAACTAACCCTTTGCCCTATCTGCCCCAAAACCCTCTGCTCTGACTGTCCCAATGCCTCTGCCCCAATTCTGCCACAGCTCTGCCCTGTCCATGTCTGTAGTTCAGTGTCTGTTAAGAATGGTGGTCAGTGTTTTATTCAGGTCAAGAGAGGTTCAAAACTTGCCTGAAATGAAGTAGGGTTTCTATGTAGCCATGTTGGTGTTCACTATGGTAATACACCAATTTTATAAACCTTTCAAATTCTATACATATAAGTGTTGTTTGGACATATTTAAACAGTTGAAATGATAAGAAACATGGAAATAGAAGGACTGATATGAGCTCAAGTAGTCAGTCAAAACCTATATATGCTTGATGGCATGAAGCTATAAGTTAATGGAACTTACAGTACACCCCACATGGGTACCAAGTCACTTATAGACTCTCAAAACTATGCCTTGAGCCTCCCAAAACCTGTAGGGACCTCTATACAGTGTGTTCAAAAGAGACACATTGGTAGTTGAACATATATATGGTGTATTAAGGGGATATTTTATGTTTAAACAACCTTCATTTACTCTCAGAGAGCTTCTTCAAGCTCAGGATAATACCAAGAGAAAAGATACAATGATATCCAAATCAGATATACAATGGAGTATTAGCTCAAGTATATGATCACTCTGCATTCTGAGATGGTGATGCAATGATCCTCCAAAGATAGGAGGAAAGTGATAAGATGGAAATCAGATAGGAAGGATAGATGAAGCAAGAAACATGAGAGATAAGAATGAGTCAGTCAGATAGGACAGATGGAACAAGGAAATACTCAATGACTCCTATGGAAGTTGAGAGTATTTCCAACCATTGAAAAACAGGATAAGGAACTCCTATGCAGTAGCAATGGATTCTGAACCCAGATACCCATATACTGCATGGATGGCCTAGCTCAAGTTGTGCTTCCAATACTCAAGATTGTATTTATTGGTGACCCACATACCTATATATGGTATGGGATTACTATTGTGACAAGGGACTGAACCCATATATGTTCATTTTGTGATTTTTCCTGTGACCAGTACACTGTACATCTTATAGCACATTTTTCTTGTAGCAACATCTTGGTCACTGTCCTCATGGGCTACACATGTTCTCCACTTATGCTTCTCCCATTAGTATATAAACCGCTGTATTCTACTAGTACACCCCAAGTGGAAAATTAACGTTGTTCTACGCTCTTCTCTCCTCTCCTCTACTTTGCTCTCCATCTTGCTCGTGCAGAGACCCTTCATCTCAGCTGAGCTCCATAATTCAGTAGTGCTGTTGCTGATAGCCTCAGCGAACCCACCTCCTTCATATGGTGATCCTTGTATGGTACTCTCCTAGCTGTTCAGCTGTACTCATCCTTGCCTTCTTTGCATAGTCCTAACACTGATCTCTAAAGGACTGATTCCTGAATGAACTGATAATACACCAATTTTATAAACCTTTCAAATTCTACACATATGAGTGTCATTTGGATGTATTTAACAGTTGAAATGATAAGAAAAATGGAAACAGAAGGACTAATATGAGCCCAAGTAGTCAGTCAAAACCTATATACGCTTGATAGCATGAAGCTATAAGTTAATAGAACTTATGGTGTGCCCCACATGGGTACCAAGTCACTTATAGACTCTCCAAATTGTGCCTTGAGCCTTCTGAAACCTGTAGGGTCCTCTATACAGTGTGTTCAAGAGAGACACATTGGTAGTTGAACATATATATGGTATATCAAGAGAATATTTTACTTTTAAACAACTTTCATTTACTCTCAAAAAGCTCCTTCAAGCTCAGGATGATACCTACGATATACCAAGAGAAAGATATGACAATATCCAAAATCAGATCTACGATGGAGTATTAGCTCCAGTATATGATCACTCTGCATTCCAAGATGGTGATGCAATGATCCTCCAAAGATAGGAGAAAGCAATAAGAGGGAAATCAGATAGGATCAATAGACAAGAAAAGACATATGAGAGATAAGCATGAGTCAGTCAGATAGAACAGACGGAACAAGGAAATACTTGATGACTCCTATGGAAGTTGAGAGTATTTCCGACTATTGAAAAATAGGATAAAGAACTCCTATGCAGGAGCAACAGATTCCAAACCTAGATACCCATATACTGCACAGAGGGCCTAGCTCGAGTTGTGCTTCTGATACCCAAGATTGTAATTATTGGTGACCTGCATACCTATATATGGTATGGGATTACTATTGTGACAAGGGACTGAACCCATATACATTCATTTTGTGATTTTTCCTGTGACCAGTACAATATATACCTATTATTATAATTTTATTGTAAATATTTGTTTCCAGCAGTATATAAGGACAGCCATTTTGTAGGTGGGAGCAAGAGGAATCTGCCCCACCACTATGTGATATTTGTATGTGGCTATTGTTTGTGTAGAGAAATCACATTCGATTAGATTTTCCTCCTCATGTCAGGCTCTAGGGACTCAGAGTAGACCTAGTTGAGATATAAGACTATATACCAAACTTGATAGTGACAGCAAAGCCAGATATTTGTTCTGCGCTTTAGCAGATAGTCATTTTCAAGTCAAGAGAAGACTTTGTATCAGAAAGTTTTGGTAGCTTTCTGGAGGCAGCTAGTGTTTTGCTAGTGTCGACACAGCTTAGAGAGGGCTCAGGCTATGAGAGTAGAAGTTTTCCTGCTTAAGTGTGTTCTAAATTGAGTAGACACAACTTAGAGAGGGCTCAGGCTACCAGAGTAGAATTTTTCCAGCTTAAGTGCATTACAGATCACAACCAAGAGGGTTGTATCCAGTACAAGGGGTACTGTAGTCTTTGATTACTTGGGTTATCACTTCAGGGTAGTCTTACCATCATCTCAGTGCAATTAGCTGTTGTATTTAGGCTTGATTGAGAGAGTAGAAACCAGAAAACACACAATAAAAACTATTTATTAAACAAATATATCCTTGTAGTCTCTATGGTGATAAACAAATACATGCTTATTCAGATCACAAAACATCAAATAGAGTCTAAGTGCAGTAACTCTGATCACACTAAACCACACTCTGCACATTACCACACACACACACATAGACAATAGTAGAGCAGGATCTGATCAACAGATCAGCTCTTTGTGTAGCACATTCAAGTGGTATTACTGAACCTGAAAATGCCTGATGACCAGAAACCCTTCATTATTGAAGCTGATGCTTTGAAGTGGGCCACAGGAGTGGTATTATGACAAAAGGGCAATGATGAAGAGTACCATCCTTGCAGATACCTATCACACACTTTCAACTTGATGGAATGCAATTACGAAATTTACAATTGCAAACTATTAGCAATTGTAAAGGCTTTGGAAGCTTGGCAACACTCTGACTGGAGGACCTTACCAAGTGACAGTCCTCTCTGGTCACAAGAACCTGACTTACTTCTGAATAGCCCAGAAATCAAATCAATGACAGGCACAATAGAGTCTGTTCCTTTCCCAATTTGAACTCGAATTAGTTCATACACCAGGTTCAAAGATGGTTCAATCAGATGCCTTATCCAGGAGACCTGATCTAGTGGACAAAGAAGACAACAACAACAAAAATGTTGTGTTTTTACACTATGGACAAAGGGTTCTTTTGAGATAGTTTCTCAAAGAATTTAGTCAACTGAAAATGTTTATATAGTACAGATAGATTTGATATGAAAAAGACAGTCTTAAAATTATATGCTTTGCTTTTATACTTTTTTTGTTCAAATTTTATAAAAATTAGATTANTGTGACCAGTATGATATATACCTATTATTATTATTTTATTGTAGATATTTGTTTCCAGCAGTATATAAGGACAGCCATTTTGTAGGTGGGAGCAAGAGGAATCTGTCCCACCACTATGCAATATTTGTATATGGCTATTGTTTGTGTAGAGAAATCACATTCAATCAGATTTTCCTCCTCACATCAGGCTCTAGGGACTCAGAGTAGACCTAGTTGAGATATAAGACTATATACCAAACTTGATAGTGATGGCAAAGCCAGATATTTGTTCTGCACTTTAGCAGATAGTCATTTTCAAGTCAAGAGAAGACTTTGTATCAGAAAGTTTTAGTGGCTTTCTGAAGGCAGCTAGTTTTTTGCTAGTGTCAATGCAGCTTAGAAAGGGCACAGGCTACAAGAGTAGAAGTTTTCCTGCTTAAGTGTGTTCTAAATTGAGTAGACGCAACTTAGAGAGGGCTCAGGCTACCAGAGTAGAAGTTTTCTGGCTTAAGTGCATTACAGATCACAACCAAGAGGGTTGTATCCAGTACAAGGGGTACTGTAGTCTTTGATTACTTGGGTTATCACTTCAAGGTAGTCTTACCATCATCTCAGTGCAATTAGCTGTTATATTTAGGCTTGATTGAGAGAGTAGAAACTAGAAAACACACAACAAAAATGATTTATTACACAAATATATCCTCATAGTCTCTATGTTGATAAACAAATACATGCTTATTCAGATCACAAAACATCAAATAGAGTCTAAGTGCGGTAACTCTGATCATGCCAAACCACACTCTGCATATTACCACACACACATAGACAATAGTAGAGCAGGATCTGATCAACAGATCAGCTCTTTGTGTAGCACATTCAAGTGGTATTACTGAACCTGAAAATGCCTGATGACCAGAAACCCTTCATTATTGAAGCTGATGCTTTGAAGTGGGCCACAGGAGTGGTATTATGACAAAAGGGCAATGATGAAGAGTACCATCCTTGCAGATACCTATCACACACTTTCAACTTGATGGAATGCAATTACGAAATTTACAATTGCAAACTATTAGCAATTGTAAAGGCTTTGGAAGCTTGGCAACACTCNATACCAAACTTGATAGTGACAGCAAAGCCAGATATTTGTTCTGTGCTTTAGCAGATAGTCATTTTCAAGTCAAGAGAAGACTTTGTATCAGAAAGTTTTGGTAGCTTTCTGGAGGCAGCTAGTGTTTTGCTAGTGTCGACACAGCTTAGAGAGGGCTCAGGCTATGAGAGTAGAAGTTTTCCTGCTTAAGTGTGTTCTAAATTGAGTAGATGCAACTTAGAGAGGGCTCAGGCTACCAGAGTAGAAGTTTTCCAGCTTAAGTGTGTTACAGATCACAACCAAGAGGGTTGTATCCAGTACAAGGGGTGCTGTAGTCTTTGATTACTTGGGTTATCACTTCAAGGTAGTCTTACCATCACCTCAGTGCAATTAGCTGTTGTATTTAGGCTTGATTGAGAGAGTAGAAACCAGAAAACACACAAATAAAAACAATTTATTAAACAAATATATCCTCATAGTCTCTACATTGATAAACGAACACACGCTTATTCAGATCACAAACATCAAATAGAGTCTAAGTGCAGTAACTCTGATCACACTGAACCACACTCTGCACATCACCACACACACATATAGACAATAGTAGAGCAGGATCTGATCAACAGATCAGCTCTTTGCATAGCACATTCAAGTGGTATTAATGGTGTGAGGTGATAGGATACCGTGAGGCTGATGATTATCACATCAATAAAGCAATCAACAATATGACTATGCTGCTCACCACAATGAATCACCCAGATACACTCAAAACCATTCTTATTCCACCTGCTGCTTCACGTTCTTCCAACTGACTTGAGGTACATTCAAGAGTGACCTTGACCTAGAATACATCGGTAAGCTGAAGCTGGAAAACATGGGGAAAGGCACACCTAGGGATACAGTGGTGGCCGGGTGGGACATAGGGCATAGGGTTGAGGGGATGGTGGTGGTCGGGAAGAAAGAAGAGCTCGGCGTCATGGGAAACAATGGGAAGGAAGTTCAAATATGAACAAAGTTTTGGGCTTGGGCCTTCTTTGACGATTGCAACCACGATGACGACATAGGAACGAAGTTGGACACTGGCACGTCGTCTCTTTTCATTCCTCAAGGGTGAACAAACGATATGCAACAGTTCCATCGATAGAACACTGGATAGCATCAGAAATTTGGCAGCGAACTACAAATCTGTCGGATATAATCGGACTACATCAGAGCATTTCCCACTGGGAATCACCGCCCGAACCTGAAGCGCTCTGGCTGCTAGAACAACCTTCTACAATTACACATTGGTCTATTTGTTGGGCATTCCTCAGACATTAGTTGTCATTGTAACTAGAAGCTGCCCGTGCTCCCCATGGTTTCTGATTGAATAGCTTTGTATACAATACGACATAAACATGTTTTCATCGGAATTAGCCCGATCATGATTCGTGTATGGGGTATGTCCGAGCCTGTTGGATCTGATCCAACTGTCTTTGACGCACTTTTCGTGTGTCAGCCCAAAAACCTGAAGCTATGGAAGGCATTCGGAAGGCATTACGAGATGTTTCGAAACCGAAAAGATGTCGACTCACCCATGGTGTTCGACCCTTCTGAGCGTTCGTCGAGTAATCATCCCGACTTCATCGCCACCTCTCCTTGCCTTTTCTCGGTGGCATTATGTACATAGATGCGATCACTTCTCAATCATCACGACTCCATTCCCATCTTGATTGTCACTCTCCGGACACAGCGACTGGTTCAGGAATGGAATTATAAAAACTGGGATGTGCTGTGAAGGCTGTTATATCAGTAAGAATCGGAACACTCCACTGTGGCTACCAATTTCTTTTCAATTAATGTGGTTGCAACTAAGAGGTGATATCGGCGAAACAACAGAAATCTCATCCCCGATACCAGATGTCGTTTCATTGTATAAATAATGTGAGCCAGAGCCAGTCCCTGCGACGACTAGTCTCCCATCTAAGCTCCGCACTACCTCCCGGCCGAAGATATGCCTAGGGAAGTAGAAGAATGTGAACGCTTCCCTACCTTCACAATAGGCTGTCAAAATGGTCTGTAGGCTTAATTATGATATTTGACCTCGGTATATCATTGCAGTAACACTAAACCCCCACTTAGATCCCATTTCAATGGCTTCAGATCCTTTATCCACTCCCCCACCCGCAAGAGCAGATAGCAGGTGAGTGTAGCTTTAATCCACCCTTAGTGCCTCTTTGACGGATGTCACCGCAGCCGGCGGTTACACCCCGGAGCCATTGCAGGCATCATCATTGGCTCTATGATATTATTCGGCGTGTGCCTGTGGGCATTGAGGTATTGGTGTTTGCGACATCAACGCTGGAAACCATCTACAGACAATTCTCAAGTGGACCCCTACCTAACTACAGATTCCCCTACTCCTCGGCAGCCAAAAAGAGCACGGGTTCAAAGAGAAAGAGAGCAGGCTTCACGAGATATTGAACGGGAAGTAGATGCAGGTCCAGCGTCGATGGGAAGATTTCCGAACCATTTGCCAAGAAGATTACCTCCTATGTATGATAGTGTGTTTCAGGTTCAAAGTCACTAGCCTTTGTAATGTATTCATATGAACCATTGATTCGACAGCTTCCAAAATAACGCATTACCAACCCAACGTATTCATAACCTTGGAGCCGTGATATGAGATGATAGTTGATTGTTGTGTGATGAGTATGACCCTACTCATCTGTTTAGGAATAGACCCTTCACAAACGTGGCAACAGCTCCAGTCTTGAGCGCAAACCAGATTTCTTGTAAACTTTTGTATGTTTCATAAAAGAAGCTCGTCTCGAGGGAATGCGGAAGATGAATGAGCAGTGACAATAATCGGAATCTGTTTGTTGCAAGGCATGTAGATACGAGCAATTGAGTAATACTACAAGTGGAGTTTCTGTGGGTATAGCAAGCGGGTATCATCCGGCGTCTCGTTACCCCGTGAATCATTTCGTGTCCTCCTTCGGTCACCGGTTCTATCTCGTGTATTCATTATGTCCCACTCTTGACCGTTTCGGCACCTGTAGCAAATAAGCGGCAAAGATGTTCTTATTCTTCATGCGGGATTCGGTAGAGCCGTCAGAATTGAGATTCCCCTGATGAATATGGCGCGTACTGTAATCGACGAGAATCATATATTAACTGGAGTAGTGTGTCGAGGATCAAATGAAGGAGATAGGCGTGGTCGAGAAGGAGATCATGATGGTGTAGAAGTCATGAGACAAGATTTATCTGCCGACTTGGATCAGTAGACGAGCGCCCGTCGCTTCTTGCTCTTAGCCATCACCACACCTCGACGCTCGTTGCGCCCCGAGCTTCTATGTCTGGTGAGATCTCGAGTTTTGTCTACTCATGATCCTGTACAGCAAAAAAATAGGACTGGGCAATTATAGACCGCAAGTCGTAATTTTCCACACTTGATACCTCCGAACTGACTTTATCTGATTCCTGGAGGATAGTAGCACGACGAACATTACTCTGCCAGGTAATCTTCCCTTCTATTGCTTACTCATGCTTTTATATATCCACCCTAGCCGTCGTCGCTCCTCGAAGCCTACACACTATTCCTCGTCACGACAAATCCCTGCTCCTTGGTCATATGTCCCCCGTTCCTTTGCCGCATTCTGGTTGCTTCGCCCTCTCTCACCTATATTACAAGGCTCTTCAAAATGTTTCTCATTCACAAGTTTTCACTCCAAGCCTCTCGTAGCCGACAAGTCCGGGGAGGATACGTCGTATTTTCTTCATCTCACCCTCGAGATGATTGTTTATAGTTTGATCAAGGTACTTCCAACACCCAACCTCTTCACCCACCGTTTCCCTCTTTTCATCCGTATGAAACCACCAGGGGGTATAAACACAGCTCGAGAGCATGACGAACTTACATTCCCCCCCGTCCTCTACTGCAGGTTCCATTCAGGTCGGTAGCTCAGGCAGGGTTCCGGTTTGACAGGGTTAACAAGTTCCGCCTCACCCACTCTCAAATCACATTCTTTCTATGAGACTCGGCAATACAGAACCAGAGGGCGCTAGAGAACGGAGATAGCGTATGTGGGTGCGGTTGTGAATATGGGTGGGTGGAGAAGTGGGGGGACGATAGAGGAGTAGAGAGGCATGTCGATCCGCATATACACCCTTTTGAGGTAGAATTATAAGCGTGCAGGAGGTATGTAGGGAAGACTTGGACTCACGTCGAACCCCAACCAAGATAGTTCCTTCCGTTTACTGTGATAGATGTGCGTTCCACAACTATCATAATGGGACTATGCGCAGGCATGTCTAGGGCTAGATAGGTAACGAGTTTGACGGAGCCTGAATACGAATCGTCACAAGGGCCAGATACCGTTATTATTGGTTGTAACGAAAGAAGGAAGAGGGATGAGTGTCAGGGAGAAGTGATTCACAGCGGTCCGATGGTGGAGAAAGCGACGATAGATTTGATCGGTTCATGAGCGAACATGTAAGAAGCTGGATTAGTAGCCTACGTATCCAGTAGCGTAGACCGTCGCTCAGGTCCAGCCGGCATCACCCTAACATTCTTCGCTCTCCTGCTTTCAGCCTTGTAATGAGGACTTGGTAAAGGTAATTTTGTTTAGCCGTCGGAGAGGAATGAGTATGAGGGCGATGTCGTGCAAGTCAAAATGGCACGAGGTGAATGGCTTTGAGGTTTTGCATCGAGCTGCCCCTATTGACACTTCGAGTATTGCCAGTCCGAATAAGAGGTGGGTAAGAATAGCGAGAGCGTACCTTCCTGAAAGTTGATAATAACCTTGCAACGCTGACGCATCCAAGTTCATTGAAGTATCTACATCACCAGGATGAAGACGGATGAAAGGTATGCGTATAAGTCATAATAAAAGACACACATACCTCTTGCTAGCCGCGAACACCAAGGTTTTCACCTTCCTTCCACTCCTGTCCGACGACATTCAACCACAAAGCAATCCGGAACTACACGAGTAGCGAGAATGAATGAGAGAAGTTCCTAGCCAGCAAGATAATGGCGGGAGTCTGGTTGTGGAGCATCCCGGAGGGGGACAACTGCAGCAAACCAAGATAAAATAGGCGACATGGTGTTTCGAGAAAAAGGAACAATTGCGTGACATGTAACGCTCTTGTCACGTCGATATCGGCTCGGAAGCGGTTATTGGGCGCTTTTTGTATCTTTCCTCTCGACTTTCACGATCTCTCATCAAGATACCTACTTTTCCTCTACCTGGGGCAACTTTGCATGATGTAGCACTGTCTCTCCTTTGCCGATCTAACAACTAATGTCTTATAGTCCGCATCTGTGTCTTCAGGTCAAGAGTTTCGCTATTGTCAACAAATCTGCCAGCTTACTCGGTATGATGGCCCGCTGGATATGACATCAGGTGTTTTTGCCGTGAGAGCCTTTGGAACTATTAGCGTAATGAAATGCCTTGAATGACGCATTCTCATCTTACTTTCTTTAGGATCCTTCCTTCTTCCCCAGTCCAGCTGACGACTCTCAACCGAGCTCCTAGGCTATGTGGCGCTAGCTCACATGTCAAATGTCATTTGACTGCTGAGATCAATCATCAAGCACTAACCGATCTTCGTATAAATACATAATCAGCCCTACAGTGCGTCATATATACCCAATAGTCGTGGGACACAAATAATTTGTTAGCCGCACACCTCCTCAACCAGCCTGCAGGCTCTGTACTCGTCTCCGAAAAGCTTTTCTTGATCTGGCTCTCCACTATGACATTCACTGCCAACTCTACTCTTATATACGTTCTAGTATCGGTTTGTGCTTGGGCCGTATACCTCAAGTTCAAACGTCCAGGAAACTTGCCGCCAGGACCTAAAGGTTACCCGGTTGTGGGCAACCTCTTTCAGCTCGATGCGAACCGACCATGGCACATCCTACTTGAATGGAAGAAGACTTATGGTGCGTCATGATAGTGCATTCTAGGTACCCGATCTCTTAGATGAGCCACAACCAGGTGATATCATGTACATTCGCCTGTTCAACCAGGACGTTATCGTTTTGAATTCGGCCAAAGCAGCTGGGGATCTCCTTGACCGCCGCGCCGCCAACTACTCCCAGAGACCGAGAATGCCTGTCACGGAATGCTTGACTGGCGGGTTGAATGTAGCATTGATAGACCATGGAACGAGGTGGGTCTCCAAAAAGCACTGGGCAATATCTTTATACTTCACAATTCAACAGATGGCGCTCCATGCGTCGTGCTGCACATGAAGCTTTGAACATGAGAGCCAGTGATGGCTACTTTCCAATACACATGCGCGAAGGCATTCAGCTTGCGCTAGATATCTTGGATAGCCCGCAGGAATGCCATGATCACGTATATCGGTATTGTTGTCTCTCTTCAACAATACGCTTGGGAAGCTGAAAGAGAATGATGTATCCAGGTTCACGTCATTCACAATCACATCTCTCATATATAATGATACGTCTCGTCGCCATACAATCATGGAAGAACTGTCGAGTCTTATCATTGAAATATCCTTAGCCAGCGCACCTGGAAGATATCTCGCGAACCATATTCCCGTTCTTGAACACGTCCCAGAATTTCTTGCAAAGTGGAAACAAGAAATGAAGGCAAAGTACAATATGTACACCAAGAGCCCATTGAAATTCTATCTTTCTATCAAGGAACTGGTGGTGCGTCTGTATGCCCAAATTGATATTGAACTAATGCTGTGACGATCCACAGGTACAGAAGCAGGAGTCTGAGTCGAGCTTCTGCAAAATGCTGATTGAAACGCACGATCAACATGGGCTTGATGACTTGGAATCTGCCTGGTTGGCTGCGATTCTCTAGTAAGTTCTCCCCGTTCTACCTTCCGCTTTCCACTTATCTCTTTCATTCCCAGCGTAGGAGGATACGAGACAGTTTCGTCCCCAGAAAGACAACCTTTTCATAGTTTACTGACCATTCTCTGTAGACTCTGGTCACTATTGAGTGGCTTATCGTTGCCATGCTCGCCTTCCCCGATGTACAACAGAAAGTCCAAGCAGAAATCGACGCAGTCATTGGTCAAGCTAGGATACCAACGTTGGCTGACATGGAAAATCTCCCCTATATGCGCGCGGTTGTGAAAGAGGTTCGCACGTTTGTTCTTTTTGGCTCCTGATGCATCATTGATGTCTGATGATTTATTTCAGGTCCTACGTTGGCGTCCTGCGCTTCCAATGGGCGGATTTCATGCTTCGCTTGAGGCAGGTGTTCGATTACTTTGCCTTTAATGACTTAGTTGACTTGGGCGGTTCCAGGACGACATTTACGAAGGCTATCACATCCCAAAAGGTAGCTGGATTATACCAAGCGTACTGTGAGCTTTTCATAAACCTCCATCTCCAATTCTCTAATGAGTGATGCAAGTGCCATGAATCACGATCCCGCAACGTATGGCCAGGATCCAGATGTTTTTCGACCTGAACGGTTTCTTAATGAAGATGGGACGCATAAAGAGTCGCCTTCTGATACCAAGGATGAAGGACATTATTCATTTGGATTTGGTCGGAGGTATGTGTCTTTACTATTATGGCATAAATGGTTATACTTTAACCTGTTAACCATACCCAGAATCTGTCCAGGTAGACACCTCGCATCGAACTCTATACTGAGTTTTGCAATTGTACTTTGGGCTGCGAAACTCGAACCTGGAAAGGATGCGCACGGAAATGAAGCCCCAATTAGCATTTCAAATGACCAAGCGACTGGTATTCTCAGGTGAGAGATACATTATATCCCGCTCGAGCAATCAATTCTGAATTCTGAACTATGTCTTGTGCATAGTCGCGTGCCTGCATATCATGTTTCAACTAAAGCTCGTTTTCCTGAGGCTCTGGAGATGTTGAAGATGGCGAACCAAGAATCAATGTAGTGGCTATCTTGTCAAGTTGATTTTCGCGTGCATAGAACCTCAAGATTACAGCATTCTGAATGTAAAAGTCGAAATTACGGTAATTTCTTTTGCATCTTTCCATTATCTCTCCCCAGCACGGCAAGGTCAACACTTCGTCGTATATGCTTTCTATTCATTTGTCAATCACCGCATCACCGCGANCGCTCCATGCGTCGTGCTGCACATGAAGCTTTGAACATGAGAGCCAGTGATGGCTACTTTCCAATACACATGCGCGAAGGCATTCAGCTTGCGCTAGATATCTTGGATAGCCCGCAGGAATGCCATGATCACGTATATCGGTATTGTTGTCTCTCTTCAACAATACGCTTGGGAAGCTGAAAGAGAATGATGTATCCAGGTTCACGTCATTCACAATCACATCTCTCATATATAATGATACGTCTCGTCGCCATACAATCATGGAAGAACTGTCGAGTCTTATCATTGAAATATCCTTAGCCAGCGCACCTGGAAGATATCTCGCGAACCATATTCCCGTTCTTGAACACGTCCCAGAATTTCTTGCAAAGTGGAAACAAGAAATGAAGGCAAAGTACAATATGTACACCAAGAGCCCATTGAAATTCTATCTTTCTATCAAGGAACTGGTGGTGCGTCTGTATGCCCAAATTGATATTGAACTAATGCTGTGACGATCCACAGGTACAGAAGCAGGAGTCTGAGTCGAGCTTCTGCAAAATGCTGATTGAAACGCACGATCAACATGGGCTTGATGACTTGGAATCTGCCTGGTTGGCTGCGATTCTCTAGTAAGTTCTCCCCGTTCTACCTTCCGCTTTCCACTTATCTCTTTCATTCCCAGCGTAGGAGGATACGAGACAGTTTCGTCCCCAGAAAGACAACCTTTTCATAGTTTACTGACCATTCTCTGTAGACTCTGGTCACTATTGAGTGGCTTATCGTTGCCATGCTCGCCTTCCCCGATGTACAACAGAAAGTCCAAGCAGAAATCGACGCAGTCATTGGTCAAGCTAGGATACCAACGTTGGCTGACATGGAAAATCTCCCCTATATGCGCGCGGTTGTGAAAGAGGTTCGCACGTTTGTTCTTTTTGGCTCCTGATGCATCATTGATGTCTGATGATTTATTTCAGGTCCTACGTTGGCGTCCTGCGCTTCCAATGGGCGGATTTCATGCTTCGCTTGAGGCAGGTGTTCGATTACTTTGCCTTTAATGACTTAGTTGACTTGGGCGGTTCCAGGACGACATTTACGAAGGCTATCACATCCCAAAAGGTAGCTGGATTATACCAAGCGTACTGTGAGCTTTTCATAAACCTCCATCTCCAATTCTCTAATGAGTGATGCAAGTGCCATGAATCACGATCCCGCAACGTATGGCCAGGATCCAGATGTTTTTCGACCTGAACGGTTTCTTAATGAAGATGGGACGCATAAAGAGTCGCCTTCTGATACCAAGGATGAAGGACATTATTCATTTGGATTTGGTCGGAGGTATGTGTCTTTACTATTATGGCATAAATGGTTATACTTTAACCTGTTAACCATACCCAGAATCTGTCCAGGTAGACACCTCGCATCGAACTCTATACTGAGTTTTGCAATTGTACTTTGGGCTGCGAAACTCGAACCTGGAAAGGATGCGCACGGAAATGAAGCCCCAATTAGCATTTCAAATGACCAAGCGACTGGTATTCTCAGGTGAGAGATACATTATATCCCGCTCGAGCAATCAATTCTGAATTCTGAACTATGTCTTGTGCATAGTCGCGTGCCTGCATATCATGTTTCAACTAAAGCTCGTTTTCCTGAGGCTCTGGAGATGTTGAAGATGGCGAACCAAGAATCAATGTAGTGGCTATCTTGTCAAGTTGATTTTCGCGTGCATAGAACCTCAAGATTACAGCATTCTGAATGTAAAAGTCGAAATTACGGTAATTTCTTTTGCATCTTTCCATTATCTCTCCCCAGCACGGCAAGGTCAACACTTCGTCGTATATGCTTTCTATTCATTTGTCAATCACCGCATCACCGCGATAGAGATCGGCCGGGAAATGATTCCTTGGTGCATCTTCAGCCAAAGAGACTGAGCGATGCGATGTCCGAAAGAAACGCACTGTCTTTCCTTTGGTTTGCTCTGCATACTTTGAAAACAGATAGGTGCAACAACTTCGTTTATCGGACTCGGCCGTGTACTCTTTTACACGTGTGAGTACGTCTCAGCTTTAGTTATATGCATTCACCTTTGTGCGATAATGCAAGTTCGTGGGATGACGATGTGAAGATCCGTTGAAACTTTGAAGGGGGCGTTTATTGTTCAGCGAAGATAAAAAAATAGATACGTAATGCAGGGGCAGTTGGATATTGCAGAAATGAGAAATCCAAGTGGAAGCCTTCGATTGCACATTATCGTCGTAGCGTCATTCTGAGTTGGCGTTGGGAGATCGGGAAGAAAGAGACAAGACGCCCAAGGAGCGCCCT
Source organism: Moniliophthora roreri (assembly GCA_001466705.2). Taxonomy (NCBI): domain Eukaryota; kingdom Fungi; phylum Basidiomycota; class Agaricomycetes; order Agaricales; family Marasmiaceae; genus Moniliophthora; species Moniliophthora roreri. The sequence goes on along the minus strand of LATX02000100.1, from coordinate 171,010 downwards.
TGGAGCCGATGTAACGGAAATGTTTTGGAAATGTTACATTTGTTCATTTGAACCACCATGTCACCTACTTTTTCTCGGTTTACCGCACTCGCATCTACAAAAAATGCTCCACAAACTTGAATCAGGTAAGTTTCGCTTGACTTTCAAATTAGAGAACTGGGCATGAAAGCGGGGCGTCTATTAACTAACCTGCGTTACTATGTACCCCGAACCCGGGATTCGATGCATCCCGTATGCAGAGATGTATTATGGCTGCGCTAACCAAACTATCACTCCCTTCGGAGGCATCTTAATCCATACATTACGCCCAAACGAGACGCGCTGCTGCTGGAATAGACAAAACCGAGGGTCCAGAGGAGGAGAGCACTGAAACCCAAAACCATGGTCGAAACGATGATTTGAGCGTTCGAGGGCTCAATGATGTCCAAGGGACGAAATTACGGGCATGAGACCGACCGATTCAGGGAAGCAGCTCCAAGATTGTTCTCCTACTAGTACTTTGACAGTGTACTGGAGAGGAACGCGGGAGTGTCCGTAATTTTGGTTACTCCATAGGTGAACGCCGCGATATCACACCAGCGCCTAAACGGGGCACCAAAAACTGGTCAGTATGACGACGCCGTCAGTGGGAGGGATGTATCTGAGTCTGATTGATAGGTGTGGGATCGTGATTTGACACGAAAGCCGAGTTATCCCCATGGAAGAGGCGTATTCCCGAATGTTGATGTTAAAAGGCTTGGCACACGACGAATGACGGACGTAATGTGTGAAAAGGGAGGGACAGTCTCCCTCAATACGAGTGCGCTGAGTAAAGTAGGTATATTCCGATCTGCAACTCTCCATGCGCAAAGACTTCGCTGCTCATTCTGTTCGGATGATTCTTGCCGTGATGTGAGGTATGTGCTCATTCAAGTGTATCTATCTGCCTTGCTCCTATCAACCTCGCTAGTGCTACACCTTGCCGAAGAAAGTACCATGAAGAGATTTCGTTGTATGGTGATGAGGAGGGTATCATAACCTTTAGGGTAAGGGGGTAGATACTATGTGTAGGAATGGTGATATGGTATCTTGCAAACATGCTGGTCCGACAAGTTTCTCCTTCCATAATCCAGCTTCTGGTGAGGATACCCTCACATATCCTAGAACCTTTATCTCACCTTTTTATCAACCCATGTTGTTGACCCACTTCTCTCTCTCAATTGCTGAATGCCCTCATTGTCCCACATGCTCCCAGCCATAATTCCCTATCTGGATGTTCACCTTCTCATCTCTATCCCAGCAGTTGAGGTCAAGGGGAAAATAAGCCAGATACAGAGAAAGATGCCAGTAATTTTTCTAAGATAAGACTAGTGGAAAACTACCCAAAGGATAACCTCCAAAAGCTCTATCTCCAGTTGTTGTGCAAGTGTGGATTGACGTGATTAGAGTTGCCACACTTAGAATGCCAACAAAACTCTTAGCTATGTTAATTCTCTCTTATTGAAGTGTTCTGCTTCAAAGTGTTCACCTCCAAAGGAGTATAGATGGGTTTTAAAATGGGTTTATTTCACAACACACACAAACCACAAAGAACACAGTGTGCTAAGCACAAACACAAGATCTACAGTCCTGTACAAAGACTTGGTAGCTGATATAGTCTGACCCTATGGAGTTCAAGACTTCTTTAAGACAACTACAGCACTCAGCATACTGGAAAAGGTCCTAGATCAATTTCTACAAAGATCTCAGCACAGGCACACCCCTTGCTAAGACTCTAAGTGTGTTACAACCTGATACCCAACACAGGCCACACTCCAAGTGCCCAAGGCTCCTTCTTGGTGTAAAGTGTCTCTGAGCAAAGTGCTATCATGCACTCAAGATGTTACTCTTATCTCTTATGATGCAAGTTCTTTATCAGATGTCTATCTCTCTGGAGTCACTCAGGACCAATCTCCAGGGCCTAAAGTGAGGAAGCAAAACTGGAATGGCACACAAATTTATACACCAAACAAACTTGTCATGTATTCACAATCAGAGAGAGCAGAGTTACTTGAGTATATATGAATATCTAGCTGTCCTTATATATGGTCCATGGAATATATCTACAGAAAAATATAAATAATGTCTGATAATTCAGGAAATAATAATTGAGTGACTGAGATGCTAAAAGAGGGAATATGCAGATGTCATGGAGTCTGGCCACTAGAGTATCCAACCATATCCACATGGGTATCTATGTTTCCAGGTGTTCTGGACTCTATAATTTGTATTTTCTCTTTTCTAAGTTGGGTATCTGGGAGCGGATGGTTGTATCTGTCCCGTTTCTTACAGCATTTCCCTTTCTAGCATCCACACATTGGCAGAGACCTAGATGCCAAAGTTTCTGAGGCTGGAACATGCTGTTACTGTTTCTATCTCCTTTGACAATGCACTTCCAGTCCTAGTTAGGACTTTGTAGACATTAGATATTCTTATGTCTCGTTGGGTCTGTCCATTTAGTAACTTCAGTTCTAAGAAAGCAGTCCTCTAGCTTCTGAGGTTACTTCACACTTGGTTATGTTATTTCATGTGTTTCCACCACTGTTGAACTCTTTATTAAGAGATCATCTGCTTTGACTTTGATCCATATATTGACTTTGGAGGATGATCTTTCTTTGATTGTTCCTGTTCTAAGTCATCTTTCCATTTTGATGTCTCATTTAAGTACCTCTGTACTGTTTGACTGCAGGTTGCACTTTGCAGATGTTATAGAAAGTTAAAATAAAAATAAAATCCTATTGATAGCACTTTGAGAGCTTGGTTAACTAGCCAATGCGTTCATTGGGCCATAGTTAGGTTCTCTACAGGTTTTGGGAGTGATCTGCTTTGGATCTGATACATAGATAAGTCAGAAAGTACAGCTTAGGCACCTCTGTATAGCATATCATATAGCTCTTTGTACTTTCCAATGTACTATAGCTTCTCTAAGGCAATAACTAGCAGACTGGGCTCACTCTAGTCCTTATTACCCATTATCTTGTGTCATATTAAAGTGTTCTGATTCAAAGTTAATGAGATTGAATATGATGGATGTCTAGACTATGACATCCACCAATCTGATGGTAGAAGGCAGCTACATGGAAGGATCACTTGACCCAGCAATGCTCTGCACAGAGTCCAAAACACAATAAATCAACTGTTTGGTCACCAAATATACCCAACATAGTTAATTGCTATGTAGAATTGGACTTTTAGGCACAAACACATACAATTTATACTGTAAACTAGATCACACTTGTTTATCTCTTATTTTGTTATTTCCAATTATCGTTTTGTATATAAAGAGCTGTACTTGTAGATGCAGGCTCAAGCACCAACTGGTACTTGCACATTATAGCCCCACACAGGGTCGATTTAGACCTCCACACAGCTTTTTAGACCAAGTCTCCACACACTTGCCAGTCAGTTGCTTCTAGTAGAGCTGAGATTGCTATATATCTTGCCTCACTGTATACATTCCTTTATAACCAACCAATAAACCACTCATTTTAAAAACCTACACTTTGTGACTCTTGAGTGTAACACTTAAGTCATCCTAACTAAGGTCCTGAGACTCTACACTCTTATACCAACTTAAGCTGGTCAATTAGCCTAGACATTTCACAAGAACATCTTGACAACAATTTTAATTTTGATCAAAACTCCAAACCTAACCAAAACAACATAAACTATTAAAACAATAAGATGGCTGATTCTGGAAATAGTGGTGTTGCTGGGAATACCTTGGCTCAAGTAAAGGCCATGTTAAACAACAGTAGCCTACCAAAGAAAACTAAGACCACTAATATGTTGAATCTAGAAAAGACCCACTGTTATTCATTTTAAATTCCTTTTGATTTGGAACACTTTAATATGACACAAGATAATGGGTAATAAGGACTAGAGTGAGCTCAGTCTGCTAGTCATTGCCTTAGAGAAGCTATAGTACCCTGGAAAGTATAAAGAGCTATATGATATGCTATACAGAGGTGTCTAAGCTGTACTTTCTGACTTATCTATGTATCAGATCCAAAGCAGATCACTCCTGAAACCTGTAGGGAACCTAACTATGGCCTAATGAATGCATTGGCTAGTTAACCAAGCTCTTGAAGTGCCATCAACAGGATTTTTAATTTCTATTTTGCCTTTCTATGACATCTGCAAGGTGCAACATGCAGTCAAACAGTACAGAGGTACTTAGAGGAGACATTAAAACAGAAAGACAACTTAGAACAGGAATGATCACAGAATGATCCTCCTCTGAAGTTAATATATAGATCAAAGTCAAAGCAGGCAATCTCTTAATAAAGAGCTCACTGGTGGATAAACAATACGAGATAAACTAACTGGGTACAAAGTCCTCTCAGGAAGAAGAAAATCACTTCTGAAGGACATCCACTACCTACAGACAGATACAACAAGACATAAGAAGAATATCTAACACATAAGAAGTCCTAAATAAGACTGAGCATGCATTGTCGAAGGAGATAGGAACAGTAACAGCATGTTCTGATCTTGGAAGCTTTGGCATCTAGCCCTCTGCTGATGTGCGGATACTAGAAAGGGGAATGCTGTAAAGAAACAGGACAGATACAGCCATCCACTCATAGATACCCAACTTAGAAAAGAGAAAATACAAATTATAGAGTCCAGAACACCTGGAAACATAGATACCTGCATGGATATGGTTGGATACTCTAGTGGCCAGACTCCATGACATCTGAGTATTCCCTCTTTTAGTATCTCAGTCACTCATTTATCAGTGTATAAGTTTGTGTGCCATTCCAGTTTTGCTTCCTCACTTTAGGCCCTGAAGATTGGTTCTGAGTGACTCCAGAGAGATAGACATCTGATAACAAACTTGTGTTGTAAGAGACAAAGAATAACATCTTTAGTGCACTTGGCATTTTTCTAAGAGATAACTTTACACCAAAAGTTCTGGTAGCTTTTGGAGTGTGGCCTGTGTTGGGTATCAGGTTGTGACACACTTAGAGTCTTAACAAAGGAATTGGGCCTGTGATTAAGCTCTTTGTAGAAACTGGTCTAGGACCTTTTCCAGTATGCTGTGTACTGTAGTTGTCTTAAAGAAGTCTTGAACTCTGTAGGGTCAGACTATATCAGCTACCAAGCCTTTTGGTGGGACTGTAGCTCTTGTGTTTTGTGCTTTGTGCACCATGTTCTTGTGTGTGTGTTTGTGTGTTTGGATATAAACTCTTTTAAAACCCATATATACTCTTCTGGAGGTGAACACTTTGAAGTAGATTGCTTCAATAAGAGAGAATCAACCTAGCTAAAAGNGTTGTTTTGGTTAGGTTTGGAGTTTTGATCAAAATTAAAATTGTTGTCAAGATGTTCTTGTGAAATGTCTAGGCTAATTGACCAGCTTAAGTTGGTATAAGAGTGTAGAGTCTCAGGACCTTAGTTAGGATGACTTAAGTGTTACACTCAAGAGTCACAAAGTGTAGGTTTTTAAAATGAGTGGTTTATTGGTTGGTTATAAAGGAATGTATACAGTGAGGCAAGATATATAGCAATCTCAGCTCTACTAGAAGCAACTGACTGGCAAGTGTGTGGAGACTTGGTCTAAAAAGCTGTGTGGAGGTCTAAATCGACCCTGTGTGGGGCTATAATGTGCAAGTACCAGTTGGTGCTTGAGCCTGCATCTACAAGTACAGCTCTTTATATACAAAACGATAATTGGAAATAACAAAATAAGAGATAAACAAGTGTGATCTAGTTTACAGTATAAATTGTATGTGTTTGTGCCTAAAAGTCCAATTCTACATAGCAATTAACTATGTTGGGTATATTTGGTGACCAAACAGTTGATTTATTGTGTTTTGGACTCTGTGCAGAGCATTGCTGGGTCAAGTGATCCTTCCATGTAGCTGCCTTCTACCATCAGATTGGTGGATGTCATAGTCTAGACATCCATCATATTCAATCTCATTAACTTTGAATCAGAACACTTTAATATGACACAAGATAATGGGTAATAAGGACTAGAGTGAGCTCAGTCTGCTAGTCATTGCCTTAGAGAAGCTATAGTACCCTGGAAAGTATAAAGAGCTATATGATATGCTATACAGAGGTGTCTAAGCTGTACTTTCTGACTTATCTATGTATCAGATCCAAAGCAGATCACTCCTGAAACCTGTAGGGAACCTAACTATGGCCTAATGAATGCATTGGCTAGTTAACCAAGCTCTTGAAGTGCCATCAACAGGATTTTTAATTTCTATTTTGCCTTTCTATGACATCTGCAAGGTGCAACATGCAGTCAAACAGTACAGAGGTACTTAGAGGAGACATTAAAACAGAAAGACAACTTAGAACAGGAATGATCACAGAATGATCCTCCTCTGAAGTTAATATATAGATCAAAGTCAAAGCAGGCAATCTCTTAATAAAGAGCTCACTGGTGGATAAACAATACGAGATAAACTAACTGGGTACAAAGTCCTCTCAGGAAGAAGAAAATCACTTCTGAAGGACATCCACTACCTACAGACAGATACAACAAGACATAAGAAGAATATCTAACACATAAGAAGTCCTAAATAAGACTGAGCATGCATTGTCGAAGGAGATAGGAACAGTAACAGCATGTTCTGATCTTGGAAGCTTTGGCATCTAGCCCTCTGCTGATGTGCGGATACTAGAAAGGGGAATGCTGTAAAGAAACAGGACAGATACAGCCATCCACTCATAGATACCCAACTTAGAAAAGAGAAAATACAAATTATAGAGTCCAGAACACCTGGAAACATAGATACCTGCATGGATATGGTTGGATACTCTAGTGGCCAGACTCCATGACATCTGAGTATTCCCTCTTTTAGTATCTCAGTCACTCATTTATCATTTCCTGAATTATCAGACCTTATTTATAATTTTCTGTAGATATATTCTATAGACCATATATAAGGACAGCTAGATATTCATACATACTCAAGTAACTCTGCCCCCTCTGATTGTGAATACATGATGAGTTTGTTTGGTGTATAAGTTTGTGTGCCATTCCAGTTTTGCTTCCTCACTTTAGGCCCTGAAGATTGGTTCTGAGTGACTCCAGAGAGATAGAAATCTGATAACAAACTTGTGTTGTAAGAGACAAAGAATAACATCTTTAGTGCACTTGGCATTTTTCTAAGAGATAACTTTACACCAAAAGTTCTGGTAGCTTTTGGAGTGTGGCCTGTGTTGGGTATCAGGTTGTGACACACTTAGAGTCTTAACAAAGGAATTGGGCCTGTGATTAAACTCTTTGTAGAAACTGGTCTAGGACCTTTTCCAGTACACTGTGTACTGTAGTTGTCTTAAAGAAGTCTTGAACTCTGTAGGGTCAGACTATATCAGCTACCAAGCCTTTTGGTGGGACTGTAGCTCTTGTGTTTTGTGCTTTGTGCACCATGTTCTTGTGTGTGTGTTTGTGTGTTTGGATATAAACTCTTTTAAAACCCATATATACTCTTCTGGAGGTGAACACTTTGAAGTAGATTGCTTCAATAAGAGAGAATCAACCTAGCTAAAAGTTTTGTTGGCATTCTAAGTGCAGCAACTCTGATCACATTGATCCACACTTGCACAACAACCTGAGTTAGACTTTTGGAGGCTATCTTTTGGGTAGTTTTCCACTAGTCTTATCTTAGACAAATTACCACTCCCTCATGGAAGCATGAAGAACCAGAACAGTTAGTTCCATGGCTAGATGATTTAGATGCAGTTTTTGAGACAGCCAATATTACCAATGATTGGGTGAAAATTCAGAAAGCACTAGAATGGATGGAATATGCCACTAAAAATGAAATGTCCAGACTAGAGTTGGCAAAGAAGTCTCACTTAGAAGCCAATTGGAAAGAGTTTAAAAAGGAACTAACTGCTTGTTTCCCTGAAGCAGTGGCAGACTATGAAGGTTCCAGAGACAAATTGGAAAGAATTGTCTTGAAGTATAAACACATTCCTATGGATGGGTTGAATAAAGCTCTTGTGTTCAACAGAGCTTTTAAGATCAAGGTGCAGAAGTTGTTAACTGTGAAACTGAACCCTTTAACCTCCAACATGGAAGCAGTCAAGTTGTACACTTCAGCCTTTGAAAAGAGGTTAATGTGTAAAGCCTTGAGCAAGGCAAGAAGAGTGTGTGCACCAGATCTACATGGACAAAGAAGAGATGATGTGTTCAAGCTAGATGAATTAATGTGAGCCATCAAGACCATGATGTATGTGGGAGCAGTCCTTTATATGTCTGAAGAGGAGGAGTTTGAGACAGCTCCACAGAGCAATAAATGCAGACGTCAAGTCTTCAACCCTAAGAGTGTGATAAACACAGCTCCCATGGTAGGACCAACTCTACTACAGCATATAGTCAAACAAGAAGATGGATCAGAGGCTTGATTTGTTTCAATGCTTGATAAGATGTAATCCTGAATTAAAAGCACAGACAGTCAAGCAGAGAAAAGGGAGAAAGAGCTGTTAGCAGAAATCAGCCAAGTCTATAGTCAGAATAAGTCCAATGCCTCTAATGTCCATCAGGCAAAGGGCTCTGATTCAAGGCCAGCACAAGCAGATAATACTGTAATATATCATTGCTGCAAGAAACCAGGCCACTATGCGAACGTCTGTCAGTTCCAGCAGAACCTAGTGAAAAGAGGTATCTTAGTCACTAGACCAGGAATGTGGGGCTTTGTGTTCAAGAATGGCTCTTATGTTCCAAAGGGTGATGAGAAAGAAACCTGGAAGAAGGTGTTGAGGGTTATCAATGAGTGAGGCTGGGAGTTCCCAATGGCATCAGTTCATATGCAGTTTGCTACTAAAGAAGAAGATAAGTTTGTGGACAAGTATGAAGACATGAAGCAAGGGGCAGGTGACTCAAGCAAAGACTATCCAGTGCTGAGACAGCAAGGAGAAACACAAGGAGAACACATCAAGAAACTGGAAGAGTCAGTACAATACTTGATCTCCAAGATTGAAAGTATGGAAACTACAGCATAGTCAGGAAACTAGAGAGTCTGAGGAATGGGTGTGGGTCAGAACAGCCAGTAGCAGTGGCAAACACTCAAGAGGAACAAGAACAACCCACTGCACATACCAATATCCAAAATAAAAAGAACCAAAGTGTACATATGAATATGGAGAATAATAAACAAAAGAAAAATGCTAAAGAAGATATTGCAAACACTTCAAATACCAAAACTCACACAGTGAAAATGGTATCAGTAGTAGAGATACCTAGCCTCTCTGTGGCCAAGAAGGAGAAATACATTGCTCCTCACAGATGAGAAAAGAAAGTGAAGAGCAGTGAATGCAGCAGTGAACAAAGTCCAAAGAAAGCTGATGAAAAGGAAGGGTTGAAGCAAGATGTACACAGGACACAAGAAGATAGTGAAGTGAGGAAAGCTTTGAGTGGTGTGAAACCAATAGACACTGCTATGTTTAAGCCATTTCTGCCAGCTAGCAAGTTCCTGGAAGAGTGTGTGTCGAATAAGCCCAAACCTGTTCAGCAAAAAGGGGATAATTTGAATAAGCAGCCTCTAGAAGGCAGTCTCTATTTGAACCTGGAAGATGTAATAGCTGCCCAAATTGCTAAAGAGACTCTTAACATGCTATTGGGAGATCTATGTACTTTACAACCCAAACTAATTAAAGCCTTGGATAGACAGACTAAGAACAGAGTATTAGTGATGTCTAAATTAAAAAGCAGTGTGAAAGCCAATAAGACAAAGCATCTGTCAGAAGAAGCAGTGTTATTGACTGTTGAAGAAATAAAAGAGGTGTTCGTCAATATAGATGAAATACATACTTTGGAAATGTTCAAGGTATTGACCAAACCTGTAGGAGATATTCCCACAGGAGCAGTGGTTCAGTTGGATCCAGTTGACCAATTTAATGCAGATATAGTGGATTGTCCTGATGGAGTGAAAAAGGTACTAATGATAGTAGCTGCCACTACTGAAAGACTTAGAGTAATCTTTCCAAAAGTCAATAGAAGTAGTGTTGTGGTGGAAGTAGTTCTAGATGGTGGATTACAAATAATCTCTATGGATACACAAATGGCTAAAAGCCTAGACTTGATCTGGGATCCTAATATAGTTATACACATGCAATCATCAAACAGGGGACTAAACTCTACATAGGGCTTAGCTAGAAANATGGCTCTTATGTTCCAAAGGGTGATGAGAAAGAAACCTGGAAGAAGGTGTTGAGGGTTATCAATGAGTGAGGCTGGGAGTTCCCAATGGCATCAGTTCATATGCAGTTTGCTACTAAAGAAGAAGATAAGTTTGTGGACAAGTATGAAGACATGAAGCAAGGGGCAGGTGACTCAAGCAAAGACTATCCAGTGCTGAGACAGCAAGGAGAAACACAAGGAGAACACATCAAGAAACTGGAAGAGTCAGTACAATACTTGATCTCCAAGATTGAAAGTATGGAAACTACAGCATAGTCAGGAAACTAGAGAGTCTGAGGAATGGGTGTGGGTCAGAACAGCCAGTAGCAGTGGCAAACACTCAAGAGGAACAAGAACAACCCACTGCACATACCAATATCCAAAATAAAAAGAACCAAAGTGTACATATGAATATGGAGAATAATAAACAAAAGAAAAATGCTAAAGAAGATATTGCAAACACTTCAAATACCAAAACTCACACAGTGAAAATGGTATCAGTAGTAGAGATACCTAGCCTCTCTGTGGCCAAGAAGGAGAAATACATTGCTCCTCACAGATGAGAAAAGAAAGTGAAGAGCAGTGAATGCAGCAGTGAACAAAGTCCAAAGAAAGCTGATGAAAAGGAAGGGTTGAAGCAAGATGTACACAGGACACAAGAAGATAGTGAAGTGAGGAAAGCTTTGAGTGGTGTGAAACCAATAGACACTGCTATGTTTAAGCCATTTCTGCCAGCTAGCAAGTTCCTGGAAGAGTGTGTGTCGAATAAGCCCAAACCTGTTCAGCAAAAAGGGGATAATTTGAATAAGCAGCCTCTAGAAGGCAGTCTCTATTTGAACCTGGAAGATGTAATAGCTGCCCAAATTGCTAAAGAGACTCTTAACATGCTATTGGGAGATCTATGTACTTTACAACCCAAACTAATTAAAGCCTTGGATAGACAGACTAAGAACAGAGTATTAGTGATGTCTAAATTAAAAAGCAGTGTGAAAGCCAATAAGACAAAGCATCTGTCAGAAGAAGCAGTGTTATTGACTGTTGAAGAAATAAAAGAGGTGTTCGTCAATATAGATGAAATACATACTTTGGAAATGTTCAAGGTATTGACCAAACCTGTAGGAGATATTCCCACAGGAGCAGTGGTTCAGTTGGATCCAGTTGACCAATTTAATGCAGATATAGTGGATTGTCCTGATGGAGTGAAAAAGGTACTAATGATAGTAGCTGCCACTACTGAAAGACTTAGAGTAATCTTTCCAAAAGTCAATAGAAGTAGTGTTGTGGTGGAAGTAGTTCTAGATGGTGGATTACAAATAATCTCTATGGATACACAAATGGCTAAAAGCCTAGACTTGATCTGGGATCCTAATATAGTTATACACATGCAATCATCAAACAGGGGACTAAACTCTACATAGGGCTTAGCTAGAAATGTGCCCTTCAAGTTTGGAGAGATAGTCCTGTACTTACAAGTGCATATAGTCAATGGTGCACCATATCAAGTGTTACTAGGAAGACCGTTCAATACTCTAGCAAATACAAAAGTATTGAACAATAGAAAGGATACAGAACTCAAGATAACATGTCTGAATACTAAACAAAGGGTTACTATCCCAACATTTAGATGAGAATTGTATTAGCCTCCATGGCATGAGCAAGTTAAACCTCCAGTAGAAGAATCAGCATCTCCACAAATGGAGAGAGATGTAAATTTTCAGACCTCAAGAATCTGATTAGCCAACAGGGAGAGGTAGCCTTACAGTTCAAGCTCACGGAAACAAACGATATAGTGATGATGGGCTATAAGTTACCTAGTACTGGCAAGCAATCCCAACCAGAAGAGCTGGCTGAAGCATATGTAATGGCAGCATATACAGATGTTGAAGAAGAGGATAGTGAGTTGAACAGGCTAATTCAGCAATTCTTAATGGGAACAAAAGACAAGGAAAACAATAAAACAAAATAAAATCAATATGAGAGTCAGTGTAGAGTACATGATAGAAGAAACAAGAAAGAAAGTGATAGAGAAAATCGAACAGAGGAAAGTGGTGGCAGAGACTGCTATAGAGCTAGCTAAACAAGCAAATGAGCTAAGAGAACAAATGTGGGCAGAACATGTAGACCAGCAATCAAAGAAATGGAGTAACATGTTGGACAAAGACATGGATACTCTGTCTCCATGAGAACACTTGCAAAAGTGTCCTACTCAATATGCTGTATGCAAGATGCAGTTCCAGGGCTCTGGTATTGTAGTACCATATGGAAAGAAGAAGTACAAACCATGGCTAAGAAAGTTAAACTGATCAAGGCCACTTTACTGTCTGAATTTAGAATTGAACAAAATATTATGGGGGATCCTCTAGAAGGAATGCCCAAGTTGCCAATCAATCCAATACACTCTGAGCAAGCAATATACTGAAGAACAAAAGAAGATCATAGACAAGAATCATCCAGAAGGGTTTCTTCTGCCAGAAGAACGAAAACTGTTACATTGTTTATTGAAACTACAAGAAATGACCTTTGCATGGGATGAACCTGAGGCTAGAATCTTTAGGGAGGATTTCTTTCCTCAGGTAGAATTTCCAGTAGTACCACACATGCTGTGGGTGTTCAAAAATGCACCAATTCTGCCCAGAATATTTGATGAAGTGTAAAGGAAAGATTATGAACAGGACTTATGAACCATCAAATAGTTCATACTGATTCTGGTGGTTTTGTGTTGCTAAGAAAGATGGAAGACTGCATATAGTTTACAGTTTAGAACTGTTGAATGCTGTAACAATACAACACTCAGGGATTCCTCCAGCAACATACGAGCTAGCAAATTATTTTGCAGGAAGAGCTTGTGGGGGAACACTGGATTTGTTCATTGGGTATGATGAAAGGAAAATACATCCTTCATCATAAGATGGAGGCCATTACAACTTGGCTTTTGCCACTAAAAACCAAGACAGATGTAAGAAGCTTTCTGGGAACCTGTGGTCAAGTAAGGCAGTTTATTAAAAACTTTGCTAAGATAGCTGCCCTGATACAACATCTTATGTGGGACAATGTAGCAGTTGATTGGGGACCTAAAGAGGAAGAGTCTATGGACTTAATAAAAGAGGCTTTGCACAATATGGTGATATGCATAACTTTTACCTTTTATTTTGCACATGAATAGAGAATATTTTGCACTTTTATAGTTGGAAATGACATAAACAAGGGAATTGAGGACTAGTGTGAGCCCTGAGCAGCCAGTCAAAGTGAGTAGTAGAGAAGAATATAAAATGTTAGCAGAGTAATGGTTGATGGTAGGCCATACAAGGGTACCCAACCACTGCTAGTATGAAAATAAACAGTGAATCTGAACACAGAGGAGTATCCCCAAACCTGTAGGGAACCACACCATATAATACTTCTCTATCAAAAGCATACTAAAGGGAATATTTTCACTTTTAATGATATTTTCAATCTATACCCAACTTGAAGGAAGAATAAAAGCCTTCAATGATATATATACAAGAATGTTATCAAGAAATGGATGTGAAACAGAGGATGACAGATTATCGGCAAGAGATACTCGAGATACCAAATGTCAAAAATTGAAGAATGAAATAGATGATTGGCTACCAGAAGGGTGCCTGTATCATGGAAAAATGGAAGACAAAGCTATATGATGAGAAACCAGCATGGCTGAGCTTACACATACACTTTAAACATAGAGATAGAAGCATATTACGTGTCTATAGGGCAGATGATAGTAGACAGAGAAGGAAGGAACCATGCGGAGCAGCATGGAAGTATAATATTTTCAAATGGAGTCAGAAGGAGGGCTGTTTGATAGAGAAAATTGCAAATGGTTAGTGTCAGAAGGCTGCACAATCGTTAAAGAAAAAGAATAAAAGAGTTTATGGCTACAAAGCCTGACTACAATTGGACACTGTGACAGAGAAATTACCAAAAACAGCTCAGTTTATATAATATTTATCACCTGACTCAGTTTTATTTGTATGTGTGACAGATATATTAGATTATTTATGTTGTAGGGTATATAAGGGGACGTGTTTTATAGGTGGAAGGCAGGAGAGATACTGCCCACCAATTACCAGAGTGTATGACATTGTTGTTCAGGTAGAAGAGCTACCGGCAATCAGTATTTTTCAACCACTTTGGGCTCTAGCTTATTTAGTTGTGCAAGAGGCACAGGCTAGTTGAGACCTGAAATTGTAACCCAAACCAGAGATATAAATAAAAGCTAGGAAGAGCTTAGTTTTTAACACAAGAGGCATGTTTTCTAATAAGAGAAACATTGTATCAGTCTACTAAAAGGGTGGCTGACATGCATCAGTATAGTCTGGTGTTTCAACATGAATCAGAGAGAGTTTCAGGCTAGCAGTGTCTAGAAGATTTGTCCTCTTGAGAATCATTGCAGAACATAGCTAAGAAGGCTATATTCAGGTACAAGAGGTACCTTCATTCTCACTTAGAAGAAGTTTATTCTTTGGGCAGTTTCTGGTCAAAATCTATACTAGTATTTGCTTTCAAAGTGATTGATAAAACCACAAAACTGATAAATATTATACAAACGAACTCCCATTTTCGATCTGAGAAGTTGCTTTGAAGGCAATCATCTCCTGAACTACCAAGTGAGACATTGAGAATTATTCTNGAGCAGCATGGAAGTATAATATTTTCAAATGGAGTCAGAAGGAGGGCTGTTTGATAGAGAAAATTGCAAATGGTTAGTGTCAGAAGGCTGCACAATCGTTAAAGAAAAAGAATAAAAGAGTTTATGGCTACAAAGCCTGACTACAATTGGACACTGTGACAGAGAAATTACCAAAAACAGCTCAGTTTATATAATATTTATCACCTGACTCAGTTTTATTTGTATGTGTGACAGATATATTAGATTATTTATGTTGTAGGGTATATAAGGGGACGTGTTTTATAGGTGGAAGGCAGGAGAGATACTGCCCACCAATTACCAGAGTGTATGACATTGTTGTTCAGGTAGAAGAGCTACCGGCAATCAGTATTTTTCAACCACTTTGGGCTCTAGCTTATTTAGTTGTGCAAGAGGCACAGGCTAGTTGAGACCTGAAATTGTAACCCAAACCAGAGATATAAATAAAAGCTAGGAAGAGCTTAGTTTTTAACACAAGAGGCATGTTTTCTAATAAGAGAAACATTGTATCAGTCTACTAAAAGGGTGGCTGACATGCATCAGTATAGTCTGGTGTTTCAACATGAATCAGAGAGAGTTTCAGGCTAGCAGTGTCTAGAAGATTTGTCCTCTTGAGAATCATTGCAGAACATAGCTAAGAAGGCTATATTCAGGTACAAGAGGTACCTTCATTCTCACTTAGAAGAAGTTTATTCTTTGGGCAGTTTCTGGTCAAAATCTATACTAGTATTTGCTTTCAAAGTGATTGATAAAACCACAAAACTGATAAATATTATACAAACGAACTCCCATTTTCGATCTGAGAAGTTGCTTTGAAGGCAATCATCTCCTGAACTACCAAGTGAGACATTGAGAATTATTCTTGACATTGCGGTAACAGTGAAGCATGCTGAACCAACTTGCAAAACAAAACTGAGAATTAAGAACTACATATATACCTTTTTCGGGGGTATTTTGGCACCACAGGCCTTGTGTTTTCATAGTAGAGGCATAGGTTTTTGAGCATCTTCAACAGAGCCTTTGAAACCAATAGACTATGAAAGTGAAGGAGAAGTTGTATTGGCAGTAGATACCTCTTACCTTGCAGTTGGATATTATCTCTATCAACGCAATGTAAAAGATATGAAAAAGAGGAATTATTGCTTGTTCAGTTCAATAACTCTGAATGAGCAAGAAGCTGGATTCTCTCAGCCCAAGAGAGAACTCTACAGGTTGAAGTTGGCTCTATTAGCAACACATTATTGGACAGTTGGATGTAGGAAGCTAGCAGTAGAAACAGATGCAAAATACATCAAAGAAATGCTAGACAATTCAAGTATCACTCCTAATGCAATGATCAATAGGTGGATAGAAGAGATACAGAAGTACTACTTCACCTTAATTCATATTCCAGCAACCAGCCATGGTTTGGCAGATGGTTTATTGCAGAGACCTCCAGGAGGACAGAAACCAGCTGTTCCTAAACTGGATCCTAAGGACAGAGATGGAGATAATGGGGAACCAATAAAGTTTGAAATGGGTGAAGGGGTAGTAGAAGAACTGTTAGAGTTGTGTGACTTCTATAATGAAATAGATACACATAGCAGATTCCTGCATGAATTAGTGGAATCAGAAGAAGACTAGGAGCAAGACCTTCAGTATGCAATTGATGAAGAGTACAATCTATGACATATGGTAGACATGCTTAATTTTCAGTTTGAGAGAGAGCCTTTCAAAACAGAGCCATTTTATAGTGCATATATGCAGATGCCTTACATGGAAGAAGTGGATAGATCCTGGGCAGAAGATAATCTGTATAATAAGGAGCATTGATCCCTAAATGTGAAAGAATTAGATCAGAAGATACAGAACATCTATGACTACTGGACTAATCTGGATAGCAAAGTACTTAAAGGCAAATCTCCTAAAGAAATAAAACAATTTAAAGAACAAGCTGGATGGTACTTTGTTGGTCAGAATATGAAACTGTATCAATGGAATAAAGAGGAAGAAGGACAGCACCAGTTAGTTGTCCTAGATAAGAGAAAGCAAATGAGAATGTTACTTGGAGCTCATGACTACCTAGAACATAAAGGCATACAACCCACTCTTGACATACTGGAATGTCAGTTCTGGTGGCCCAAGATGGAGAATGATGTGTCGTAGTATGTGAAGAGCTGTAAACTGTGTCAAGAGCACATATATAGACATGTGAAAATTCCACCTATGCTTACACATACTCCCATGTTGTTTCAAAAGATTCATATAGATACTTTTCAAGTGTCTCTGGTGAGTAATAGTTGTAAATATGTGGTACACAGTCACTGTGCATTGACATCCTGGTCAGAAGCAAGGGCCTTAAGGTCAGATAAGGCTTGTGCTATTGGCCAATGGTTTTTCAAGGACTTCATTTGTAGGTGGGGAATTCTGAAGAAAGTAGTAACAGATAATGCTGGTCAGATGAAGAAAGTGCTTAATCAGTTAGAACACAAGTATAACATAAGGGGCGTACAGATTAGCTTTTATAATTCTCAGGCTAATGGAAAGATCAAGAGGGCACACTTTGATATCCAAATGGTGCTAGCTAAGGCAACTAATAATAACCTCACTAGATGGTATTGGTATCTGAAGCACATCCTTTGGGCCAATCATGTTACTCCATGGAGAGGTTTTGGATGCTCTCTGTATTTCTTGGTAGTAGGGGCTGATCCAGTGCTGCCATTTGATTTAGAGGAGTCCACATGGTTGGTAGACATACCAGATAGGGTGTTAACTTGTGAAGAGCTTATAGGCTTATGTGCTAGAGCTCTTGGCAAACATAAAATGTTAGTAGAGTCAATAATGCATAAAGTGAGTATGGAAAAGTTGGCTGAACTAAAGAGATATGAAAAAAAGTATAAGAATGTAATCAAGAACTATGTCTTTGAACCAGAGACCTTAGTCCAGGTTTGAAACACTACCATTGAGAAAAGTCTTGATTGGAAAATGAAACCTAGATACTGCAGACCTTATGTGGTAGTCAGAAGAACAAAAGGTGGCTCTTACATTGTAGCTGAGATAGATGGTACAGTGTTGAAGAAGAAGGTAGCTGCATTCCGAGTGGTACTACATAAGCTGCAGTATGGTCCTGTTATCTTGCCCACAGACCTGCAGAAGGTCTTAGATGCAGATGCTGACCAACTAGATGAGTTGGAAGCAAGTGTGAATAGTAGCATTGCTGACAATAATCCATATTCAGGTCCTGATTATGCATTCTATGGGATGGGTGGTAGGAACAAAGATGAGGAGTCAGATGTCGAGGACTGAAGAATTTAAAAATTTGAAAAGAACCCAGCAGAGATTGTGAGGGCCCCAAAACTCAGTATTTGGAGGTGCACCAGTCAAGAAAGATGTGACAGGATTGAGGTAATAATCGAGTACCTAAAGGTTTAGAAAGGAGTTGTCAATCCTCTTTGCAATTGATGGCTGGTGGCGTCCAAGGTAACCAGATGCATTTGTCCTTAGCTCATACTGAACATCTTCTTGCCATTTGATGAGATGCTGAGATCACTCTTCTCCAGTGTATTGCTAGTAAATAGCTGCAAGGGAACTGCCATATCCAGCACAAGCTAATGCAATACCAGTTTGGATCCCAGCATGTTCAATGCCTTTGTGGTAGTCTCTGCCTGAAACTGAGGCAATGAGAATAAGGCCTTTATGGTTGAGACCTAGTCTATCATTGTTTTCAATTGCTACTGCCAAGTAGATGATGATGTCATCCTTGTGGGTGTCTGGTCTGTTTAGAGTATATGAGTTGATAGTCTGTCCTATTGTCAATAATTTGGCTTACTTTGTCAAGCATGCAACATGTTGAGCTCCAAAAATGAGTGTGTCAATGTTGTTGCTGAGGACACAGTCTAAAATTCCTCTGGCATTGCATTCTGCAAGTTCTGCTTCTGCCTTGCCTGGTGCCTGTACATTTAGTGAGTTCTACTAATCAATTTTCTTGCTAGTAGTCACCTCTCACAGTGTGAACCTCCTATCCAAAGCTGATAATCATACATTTTGCATCATTATAGTATTGAATAGTGTCTGTTTTAATCTTGATGTTGTGTTTGAATGGTGGGCTGAGCAGTCCATCAAAAAAGAATACTGGCATAATGGAGAGTTTAAGGTACTTGCAGCAGCAGTAAAAGAGGAGGTGCAGTCATGTGAGAGATGAGTGCAATGTGGACCGATTCATGAATATTGCAGTAAATGCATCTAGAAGCACACTACAGTACACAAGTTAGCTGTAGCCATATCTTATAATGTAGAATGACTTATGGTGCATCTATACCCACAAACAAGGTTTTCAGATCATGGTGTTGGTGACCATTGAGTGTTGCAAGGTGCAAAAATGAACAAATCTCACTGCTAGAGAGCAGCTCAGGCTAATTCAAAGTCAGTACCTATCCATCAAGAATAATGATACCTCATACCCAAAGACCAGAAATACCCATTGTGACAGAAGAGGTAAAAGTGAAAGGTATCTCAAACTTGTCTCCTTTAAAACTGCTCACAACCCATCTCCTGATTCAGATTGTATTATAGGACATTTGCAGTATGCCAAACTGCTGCTGAGATTTGTTGAAGACAAGCATGTGTACCAATGAAAGAGAAGAGCAGCATGGTGCTGAGAAGTCAAGAGATGGTAGTTAGCAAGATGCAGTGTGGGCAGCACAAGGCATACAGTGATTGAGACTAGTGTGAGGCAGTAATGCACATGTCTCACATCCAGTGCACCCAATTTAGCATCAACACAGAAAATTCATATTCTTTTGACTTGTCAATTGCATCTGAGACCTATATACTACAGCAAAATACATGTACCTAAAAGCCCCAGCAGTCACAACTTCTCCCACAGACATTACATGTCACTGTTGGTTGCTGGCCCATGTCAAAATACCACTCACAAGGGAGCATAAAGTTGTTGTTGAAGTTTTGAAGATATTTCATAATAGTGATGTTGGAGAAATCAACACTCCAACTGCCCCACTCACAAATTTTCTTGAGTGGCCATTGACAATAGAGATGTAGCTACTGGGTGCCTCTGCAGCAGAAGGAGTGTGTGCCATATGGAGCTGGGTCAACATTGATGTCAAGGAGGTTTTGGTGAAAGGCTTTCAGAAATTTTTGTGATGTCTAGATATAATAAATCATTAGACTGTTGCATAGGCTGAGGAAGAGAACCAAAGACTTACCAAAGGCTTATTGGTTTTGGAAATGTGGTCTGCTTTCAACACTCTCTGAAACACAAAACCATCAGTCTCCTGACAGCACTTCACCCATTTGGCATATGCCTGATATGCACACAGGTACTACTGGTTCTCTGGCATGGGCCTCAAGTAGAAGGGCTAAATACCTGAAAAAGGTGAGTTATGGGTTGAAAAAAGATCAACAGTTATACTTACAACCAAACTGATTCATCTTTCTAAATGGCAATGTAACCTTGAGCATCTTCACAGTCTTCTCTCCATCTTGACCAATTGGCACATCAACTATCTCCAGCTCATGGAATTGAGATATTGAGGACCTCATCAACCTGAAGCAAGCAGAAGAAGGTGATGCAGTATGCAAGGTGCATCAGTTGGTGAAACTTTGTGCCACCCCATCATCTTGTCCTCTCATGATGCAGAACTTGCTCCAATGGCTTGACAGTCCATCTGTCAGGATGGGTGTTGTAGTTGTAGAGCTCATGAAGTGTTTGCTATAACATACTTAGCAAGTGTATGTGTTTATCAGCAATAGACTTACATGACTGATGGCTCTTGCACTCGTGGCATCATTCTCTCCAGCATGAATCTGAATGTGAGATCAGCATCAAATGTAAGAATAGGAATATAAGAGTTACCTTACACTGACATAGGCTGACCATGTATAATGACACTTGCTGCAATACTGAGGGATTTCCAACCATCTTGCCTGTCACTTCACTCTGAGTCCAAGGTGTATTTCCAAGTCCATGCATTCATCTGAAACCAAAAGTAGCAGCAGCACACATTCTCTGTGCATGATTGAAGGTTTGTCGATATTCAGCATTGGGCTTGACAGTTCCATCC
Organism: Moniliophthora roreri; assembly: GCA_001466705.2. Lineage (NCBI taxonomy): Eukaryota > Fungi > Basidiomycota > Agaricomycetes > Agaricales > Marasmiaceae > Moniliophthora > Moniliophthora roreri. Next base: position 150,117 of record LATX02000100.1, on the reverse strand, counting down.
AGATTGATGGCATTGCAGCTGCCAAAGAGATGTGTATTTCAAAAACTCTGAAAACATACCTATTCACAATCCAAGCAACAATCATATATGCCAAGTCTTCATGGGGTGTGCTGCCGAAAAATTCTTCACTGGGTTTGATAAACTCATGCTTGACAAGGAAAGCAGTGAGCTGTTTCATTAGCCTACAGTAATGTCAGTTACACAAACAAAGGGGAGAAATAAAACACTTATGCTTCATACTCATGGACTGTCCCAGGTGTAACGCCTTTGGAATACTCCTTCACAACATCCTTGTATTTGCTGGATTCCCCTTTGCCAGTTCCAACTTCAACATCATTGGTAGCAGGGGTAGTGGCAGCAGAATTCAAGCTATAGTTATTAGATCTCAGCACAGGAATGGAGAGATTCACACCAACATACACCTTGTTTGTAGCTCACCCCTGTCCTCTTCTTCATCACTCTCTGCATCAACAGTGCTAGAGAGAGCTGGAAGGGCTTCCTGTTCACCTTCCAGGTCATCATTGGCTTCTTCTGCAAAGTCAATGCCAAGTTTCAGGTACTTAGTGCCTATCAAGACACCAAGACCCACAAACTTTGACATGATGGCATTTGTGGGCACTGAGTTGTTAACAGTGGCATTTGATAGTTGCTGTATTGACAACAATACAGGATTTGGCCGAGGAGGAGAAGGCAGTGCCATGGAGATATCAGTGTCATGGCCAGAGTTAATGTCCATAGCAGAGCATAGAGGCTGAGAAAAGAGTGGCATGATGAGGCAAAGCTGCCCAGGGAATTAGAGAAGGTGAGGTAGGTGTTCTTCATGTCATGCAATAGCTATTCTTTTATCTTGATAATAGAATGTTTGTGAAACGTTTCAGTCAGTTGAATGCAATATGTCTAGAATGGACACATACATATCATAGCCTCGGGACCAGAGACAATGTGAAGATGCAGGTTTCAGAGTCCAGCATATTTTTGGATTGGTAAATAACTCATGGTGTCTGAGAGGATCGATGTTGATACATATGGAATGAGCATGGGGTTGAATTGATCTTCACAGAACCAGGTTGCACAGTAATGAGCACGAATGATGATAGAAGTGTAAAGGTTGAGGGTATGGATGCTGCCAGCACATCAGTAAGGCATGGACAAGAGAGAGAAGAATCAATGCACCTCAAACCCATGTGTGTATAACTGTTAACCCACATTGGTTCCAAGACGCACCTAGGGCAGAATACATAACAGATCCATCTTTTTTCTGGCAGGGAACAACTTCTGCTGCCAGAATCAACAGGAAAAAGAGTGTGAAAGATGCAGAAAGACATGGACAAGAGAAAAATTCAAGACCCTTCCACACTCAATTCTGGCCATTCTAACCGTTTCAATACAATCATTTGGTCATACAATAAAACTATATCACAATTAATTTTTGGTTGCTGCTGTGTGGACTCCCACAATTTGTGATTTTTGATGAAAAAGTTCAGCAAAGTGGAAAGTGGGGAGGAGGGTTCCAGACCCCTGAAAGTGAGTCACTGAAACTTGCTGTACTGGTGTCCTAATGTACAGAGAACATCAATTTGATTTAGTGAAAAGTTAGGAAAGTTGTAGAAAGTGGGGAGCAAGATGGTGATTTCCTGATGCCGCCCGCCACCGCCCTAGTACAAGATCTACTGCATGACTTGGCGTGAGCTGGCCCGATACTCAATACAAAGGGCTAATGTCCCCAATCATTTCACTCCTCCATATCTGCACCTGTGCTAAGAATTTAGAATGAAAAAGACATGAGGACATACCAGGTATAATATCTTGAGACCAGTATCACGGCATCCCTCTGCAATCCCCCCAACAGGACCGGGATCACGGCATACTGGGGTATTTAAAATCCGTTAACAAACCAATACCTGAAATTCCCCTCTATAGGCCTCACAATATTGGTGTTTCCAAGCTGGCGACTTGGCGTTGGAGGGTTGGTGAGTATGACCGAAAGATGGCAGGCATCGAGAGATTTCAACATGAAAAATTCATTTATATTCACTTCTAATGATCCAGCCTGGATCGAATTGATGGATTCGGGGATTCTCTATGGAGGTGCTTCTGCTACACTATACTATCGGATCTTGTTGCGTCAAAACGACTCAGACCATGCAATGCACTCGAGAACAAAAGTCAAATCACCGAGGTCAAACTCTCAAAGGTCTATATGGCACTTACACTGAAGATATTTCATTACACCTCGAGTTGTCGTACCTTTTATCACCGAATCAGTAAACGACATCAAATTGCGGACAAGATACGTACCATCCTCTGGCTGATCAACCAGTGTTCCTCAACTCATCGGATACCGAAATCACACTCTAAAGCTGCAATTTGAGCGACGGCGTCTGCCGTTACGACATGTAACCATGTACGAGAATAAGGTAGCCAAGGGTTGACCTGGTTCCCACCTGGAAATCATGGTTTCAAAAGTCCAAGATGCATTTGGACTCACAGGTTTGGACGTGGTTAAAAACTGTCACAGGATATATGACCAAAAGGAATCAACACCGCATGATTGAAAGTCAACGTACCCGAAATCGAGCTTTGCATTTGAGATTCTTGAATAAGGGAACAGGAGCGTCGTGGAAGAAGGAAGAGAACGGCGTCGAAGCTGATAGAACATGATGGATTGCCCATGGTCGGCTATGACGACGATGACACGTTGTTCGCATCACGGGAGATGGCCGCGAGGCATCCTTTCCTCCTTAACCACTACCATCCTCTGCCATTTGCCTAATCTCCAGGATGCCGCCCGACCTTTTGCATAGGAGACGAAAGAGATGGTGATGCTGGACTTTGACGCGCTACGGAGCCGCAATCATGTCATATTGTGTAGTGAAAGTAAGGACTAGAAACGAAAGCTTGGTCGAGAAACGGGTAGGGTGACGCATGAACGCATGAGCCACGATGAAGCCTCGGAGGAAGTGCTTGTCCGTAAAAAGGAATACTTCATTCCAGCGCCTAGAGTGTGAGAGGTGGGATGTTTTAAGTATGCGAGCGTATGGAACAGTGTTCTTCACATGATCTTGACTTGTTTCTTGTACAAACAAGAGAGCTGTTGAAGAAGAGAGTGATATAATTAGGCGTGGAAAACAGACAAAAGCAGTACTCACCTTGTACTCCCTCGCTTTAGCAGCCAAAATATTGATCCACAGGCTTCTCAATCCTCGTTTCCGTATCCTACTAGCGAAGTATGCCCAAGAGACAGCGGGAAAAGTAGCTTTCAGACCAGTCCAATCATACTTTAGCCTGTAATTTTCATTGGATTGAATGGTTGAAGCACGATGCGTTGAAGCAAGGAAGGGAGCAGTTCCGCGGAAACCTAGCTTATCCAATCGTTTCCCACGAGGATACGCCCTTGAGGTATCAGGATTTCCCCACGGACCCTGCCTGCCACTTTCCCGGCTTTTTTGCCGTTTTGGGACGCCCTTCGGCCATCCTTTGTCCCAAAAAGGGGAAAAAAGCCGGGAAAGTGCACGTGGGGAAATCCTGACGGCCTTGACTCGTAACATCCATGTCGATTCGGCCCATTCAGCGATTGGATGGTGTACTGGCACGCTCCCGCGACGATCTCAGGTGTTTGAGCGGGTAGTCCTGGTTCGATTCCAGGCTCCATCTCCAAGGTCTATTTCTTTTTCATAGGCTGATTTTCTTCTATTCAGGCGTTGATTCACTGGTGTAAGTTCATTGTTCTGTCGGAGAAAATGTTGTCTGATATCCTCGAATACTGCTTACACAACGGTGACACATCGCCGACGTTGCGGTAGATCAAAACGAGGCAGTCCTTCCTTCCTCTTCACCATCATCACACTTTCATTCTTGCGTTACTATTCTGTTCTCTCTCATGTTCCGCATGATATTCATTATCGTGCCTTGTGGTCGCGTTTTGGATAATTTTAGATGGTGAGAATCGCATTTCCCTGCTGAAGCGGAGATATTCAGCCCTGCAGGCTATTCTGGTCCAAACCCAGGTTGAACCATGGCGGATTGTATGTTTCAAGGCTGTTCGCATCTTTCGGTATACGGTCCTAATGACATCAACCAACGTACGATGACCCGAGGTTCTCTCGCAAAGAACTGGACTTCCAAGCTCTGGACCCACAAAAGGTCGTTCTTCATGAACTGTCCACGCGTCTAGCCTTCGTTCTTGACGTCAGTACCGCTATCCAGGGACAGCTCAAATACACCGTTCGCCGTTTTCAATCTATGCATGTTTCTTTCCTTTGACATATGTTTCAGTAACTGTTCTGTTGAGACCCATAGCAGTCGTCATCCAGGGGAATTGAGCTGAGTATTTGATTCTCCATTTGTCAAGTTTCATTCATCATGTGTTGATCTTGACATTAGCGCTCTTGAACCTTTACAACCTCATCTTTTTGTTCAACCAAAATTTCCCTTCAAGTAATGAGAGAACGACATGAAAGGACGACACGGCGTACGTCCATACAGCTATGACGCAGCGTACTCCACTTCACGGTATATAAATCCCTCAACCTCCTCGTCAATCCTCATTGAAGACCTCTCCAAATAGTCGTCGTTCAACAAGTTACTCTCTCGCTCCTCCAGATATGCAACTCAAGCTCGCTACCCTCTCTGCTCTCTCCACCCTCGCCGCCGCTGGTCTTATTGACCTGCCTACTGTCTCCCTTCCCGGTCTTCCTACTGTTACTATTCCCGGTCTTCCTTCTCTTCCAACGCTCCCTTCCATCCCCGCGTCCCAATGCACCACCGGCCCTATTCAGTGCTGCAACACTGTCCAAAGTGCCACTGATCCCGCCATCGGTGCAATCTTGGGTCTCCTCGGCGTCGTTCTGCAGGATTTGAACGTCGAAGTCGGCGTTACCTGTACCCCGATCACAGTCATCGGAGCGGGAGGTGTTACTTGGTAGGTTTTTGCCGAATTAGTCATTACTGGTTGAGAGAAGCTGACTTATTGATAGCTCATCGACCCCGGTGTGCTGCGAGAATAACACTTTCAGTACTTTCGATTTCTTCCTGCTTTCATTTGCTCGGGTACTAACTTTTTTTTACTTTTAGAAGGGCTCATTGCAATCGGCTGTGTTCCTGTCGATATCAGCCTCTGAGCGTTCGAGCTATCGCTATCGATGGATTACTTCGGTCATTACACGGTTGGGCATTACATGGTTTTGGATGTATATCAGATGTAAACCATATATGTGTTTGTATTTTGTTGAAGCATGGTTTTCCGAGTTATCGGTCGTCTCTACGATGCTAACGAGGGAGTATTGGAACTAGTCAATGTGCAGAAGCATCAGACTTGGGACCATTTTGTTTTTTTTGTGCAATAGCAATTTGCAGTGGGTATATGTATTTATCATGCGAAGTAAAATAAGCGGCGGACAATGCAGATATGCAATGGCCTCGGCGCGCTATATCGACTGCACCACAAAGCCGCGTCAACAAAGGAAGAGCGGCTCAATGAAGTACCGGACGTTGAAAGTCCGAAGCATCCCCCCTTCTTTCCCTACTTCCGCTTCCCATCTTCACCCACCTAGCTCGGAGTACGTGTTCCTGCTGCGTGTCATATTATGATACTCCCCCCACCAGCACTCCCCGGTTCCACATTCCCTAATGCTATAGAGGGGATGTGGGTGGGAGTGAGTGGGAGGGCGGAGGGCGGGCCGAAATATCATGTCAAGATAGAACTCCAGTGATGAAGCGGAGAAAACGGCGGAGACATGTGGGTGCTGATAGTCAAAGTGCGAGTGATCACTCTTGAGGAGATAATAAAATTTGACGCACCCTGTCGGCACTACGAAGTAATGTTCACGAGGCTCAGGATGAAGCGAGAAGAGGCAGAGTAGTCGAATACTGTAAAGGGAAAAATGGAAGTATGACTGGGTGCAGCGGTTTCGAGGATGTTAGGGTGTAGATGGGAACTATCGAACGATGAGTAAACATGGAGCAGAAAGATAATGTACTACGTACCTGGCACAGTAAGGTTTGTGTGTATACCAGCAAGTTTGGTTATTGAATGTCGACAGTTTGTCGCATAACGAGATTTTCCTCGCTAGCAAAAGGTACTAGTTATCGACCATACAGGAAGGGGTGTGGTATTTTCGGGTCAACAAAGCCCGAAAATGAGTTTTCGAGAAGAGCGAACGAGGTCATGTGACCTCGTCGCCTCTTCTTCCTGACCATCACCACTCAGTCCGCCAACGCTCGCTGCCTGCGCAACTCACCTCGTTTTTTGACCCTCCCACCTCCCACATCGGCCAAGAAGCTTCTTCTCTTTCCTCGTCACAGACAGTCGCCGAAGTCAGGGTGGCCGATACTCCGACTTCAGCATCCCCGTTCCGCACCTCAGGCACTCAGTTTCGTGCCTAGGTAGCGAATCGCGCTCTCACCCAAGACTGTATGTACCGACTACTCAAGAGAAGTCTCCCATCACAGTCACTGACTGTTCGCTAGAAGGCTCGAAAATAAGAAAGACGACATACTGTCTTCCCATGTCTGAACGGTGACCTGGTCGTAGGTGTCAAGAGGTGTCGAGGAGGGGTGTGATTCAGCACAGCTGTGGGAGGGTTTGCAAGGAATTCAGGAATCAGGCAGCCTCTGTTGAACATCGTCAATCCGAATGAGAAGTAGGTAAGGGTAGTAAGGGTAGTAAGAGCGTACTCGCTACTCCGCGATCAATTCGGTCAAAATAGGTCTCTGCATGGCTAAAGTCATCGCCTGTCGTCTGAATCTAGTCCATCAGACACGTACCTCTTTGCTAATCGAACAACAAATCCTTCCTTCCAACCATATCCATCCGCAAAGTGAGCTACACACCCGGAAACGATTCAGGAAGGCTCATTTCAGGCAAGGAATCATGAGAGACTTACTTGAGTCCGATTATACAATGCTCCGGACGACGACGAGTGCAGCAAACGGAGAAAAAATTGGGGCGACATGGCGATTCGAGGCAAAGGAATGCTAGCGTGACGTATAACGTTTCTGTCACGCTGATATCGGCCCGCTAGACGTTTCTTCGGCGCTCGGTCTCTTTTCCCGATTCTCATGTTCCCTCAATGCCTAAATGTCATTTCAGAGACTCTCAGCTAGGCATATGATGATGGTGTCGCACACACTCTCCATTTGCAATCTATCACCTTCCGATTGCCATTTCCGACAACCCGGCCTCATTCCCCGAGTTTTCGCCGATGTTCATAGTAAATTCGTTGTACGTCACGGGTTACAAAAAGGTTACGAATGGAGTACAGTCCTAAGCTCCCCCCTCCTCTCTTCACCTAATCTCTCTCCCACCTAACGTAATGTGAAATCCTGTTCCCATTTCTAGCGTCGAATATTGTTTTCCTTAGATTCTTCAACATTGATAACAGAAAAAAAGATTGCTCGATCATGAAGTATATCGACGGCTGCAGTACGTATCACAGCTATATTGCGTCGATGAAATTGATACAATTACTTCCCATCACATCAATAATTCGATCGCTGCTGAACAATCCTCCACTTCCTGCTACCAAAAAGACATTTACACATTCTACGTTTTAACAAATAATGTCTGATGCGAGTTAATCGCAGCCTCTCACACTCTCTTACCGACTCACTTTTGTATACCTGCCCCTCATCTACTGTTTTTGAATAACTACGAAAAAAAAAGGTCACCAAACTTGGCCAAGTGCATTAAGGGGAATCGAACCCCGGCGGGTCGACCAAAGTACATACATACATATGGCAATGACCCAGGTTACCACTACCCCATTAATGCGGTATTGGGTTGTGTTAAGTGGCGGGACCCGTTACCCGCTAATATGCTAGTAGAAGCATGCCTTGACTGGGTGCGAGCCAAACTCGGCATACAAGACTAGTAGAAAAAAGATCCCGACGGTGTGTTCTTTTGGAAGACGTGAGAAAGCGGAGGCAATGAGCAATGAGCTCTTGGGGGTAGCTGAGACGAAATGTTGGAATTCATCACGGTCCGTGATGGATGGAGTCACGGCATTGAACCCCAGTGAGAAAGGGAGGGAGACAATGGGGGAGATGTGGATACTGGTATCGTAATCAAAGCGTGAACGGTTATCCTCGAAGGCGAGATACTGAAATTTGACGTACACGGGGCTCGGACAGACAATTCGCGGATGAAGCGAGAGCGTACAAGGAACGGTGGAGGTATTACCGGGGATTCATGCTGGTGATGGTGGCGTGTAGGGTGATGACAGCTATCGAATGATGGGTGAACATATAGAAGAAAGATAAGGTACTACGTACCTAGCATAGTAACGCTCATCATGGATATCAACAAGTTCGGAGAATTGGGGGGTCGATGGTTTTTCGTGTAATGGGGGTTCATCCACTAGCAATAAGCATTAGCCAGCGACCGTACGGGAAGGGGTAAAAAGGCAATATACCATCTTAATGAGAAGCAGGCAAGGATAGCAATAGCGTACCCTCAGCCGTCAACATAGAAATTCCGTGATGAATGTGGTCGAGATCGGTTTCTGCATGTATAGGGTTGTCATCAGAAGTATCAATCGTAACTACTAGGAATGTACCTCCCGGCCAATCGCTTCCCTTCCTTCCCCCTGCTAGCAGCATACGTTCCGACGAACGAAGAGAGCTACACAATGAGAACGAATCAGCAAAACTGCAAGTGGGTAGAAGTAAGAAGCGTACCTGAGTCAAAGTATGGCCCATTCTGGAGCGACGACGAGTACAGCAAATAGAGCGACATGGTGGTTCGAGAAAAAGGAACACCAGCGTGATGCATAACGTTTCCGGTCACGCTAATATCGGCCCGCTAGGCGCTTGCCGGGCGCTTGATGTCCCTCGACTCTGGACTAGGTACGGTGTTGCACACACTCTCCATTCGCAATATGCCATCCTCCGACTGGCCAGGTACTTTCCCTATCTTCTCGTTGTCGGCAATCCGGGCTCATTCCCCTGGTTCTCGCCGATGGATGATATTCATACCAAATTCATTGGAGGTCTCCGCAGTTCAAAGGCGAGTGGAGGAGAACATAGGTTCAGGTACGATCCGATTTACCTCGTTCAAGCACCCAGGATTGATTAAAGAAAAATCAAACTTTCAAATTTGCGGGTACTAGTATATCGATAGTTGTAATTCAACTACACCATCCCAACAAGATAGCCTCTAGAATGATTCCTCCTTCGCCATCTTTAAAATCTCCAGAGCCTCAGGAAAACGAGCTTTAGCTGAAACATGATATACCTGCACCCGACTATGCCCAAGTCATGGTTCAGTATTCAGAATTGATCGCTCGGGTGGGATGTAATATATATGTCTCACCTCTGAAAACCAGTCCCTTGGTCATTTGAGATGTTAATTGGAGCCTCATTTCCATGCACGTCATTTCCAGGCTCGAGTTTCGCAGCCCAAAGTACTATCGCAAAACTCAGTACAATGTTCGACGCGAGGTGTCTACCTGGACAGATCCTAAGTCGTATAGTTAATAGGTTGAAATATAGCTATCTATGCCATAATAGTAAAGACACACACCTCCGACCAAATCCAAACGAATAATGTCCTTCATCCTTTGTATCAGGAGGTGGCTCTTTATGTGTCCCATCTTCGTTAAGAAATCGTTCAGGTCGAAATACATCTGGATCTTGGCCGTACGTCGCAGGATCATGATTCATGGCGCTTGTATCATTCGTTAGCAACTCGGAGTTGGAGGGCGTGAAAAGCCTACAGTATGTTTGGTATAATCAAGCTACCTTTCGGGATGGAATAGCCTTCATAGATGTCGTCCTGCAACCGCTCAGGTCAATGCAATCATTAAGGGGAAAGTGATCCAGCACTTGCTTCGAGTGAAGCATGAGGTACACCAACTGGAGCCGGAGGGCGCCAACGTAGAACCTGAAATCAATAATTAGACATTAGGAATGCATCTGGAGCTACGAAAAGCAACCATGCGAACCTCTTTCATAACGGCACGCATGTAGGGGAGATTTTCCATGTCAGCCAATGTCGGTATTCTACTTTGACCAATGACCGAGTCAATTTCTGCTTGAACTTTCCGTTGAACATCAGGGAAGGCGAGCATGGCAACGACAAGCCACTCAATAGTGATCAGAGACTACAGAGAATGGTCAGTAAACTTTGAAAAGGTTGTCTTTATGAGACACAACACTGTATCATATCCTCCCACACTGGGAATGAAAGAGATAAGTGGAAGGTGGAAAACAGAACAGGGAGAACACACTAAAGCATTGCAGCCAACCAGGCAGATTCCAAGTCACTAAGCCCATGTCGCTCATGCGTTTCAACAAGCATAGTGCAAAAGCTTGGCTCAGACTCCTGCTTCTGTACCTGTCGATCATCGAACTGATCAGTTTAGTTTCAATTTGGGTATATAGACGTACCACCGATTCCTTGATTCGAAGAAAGAATTTCAAAACGCTCTCTGTGTACATATTGTACTTTGCCTTCATTTCCTGTTTCCATTTTGCTAGAAATTCTGGGACGTGTTCAAAAACGGGAATGTGGTTCGCGAAATATCTTCCAGGTGCGCTTGTTAAGTTGATATCATTTATCAAACTTGACAGTTCTTTTATGATTGCATGGCGACGAGATGTATCATTATAGATGAGAGACGCGCTTGTGAACGAGGTGAACCTATACGTCGTCTTTTCAGCTTCCCGAACCTACTGTTAATAGACACACAACGATACCGATATACGTGATCATGACATTCCTGTGGGGTATCCAAGATATCCAGCGCAAGCTGAATACCTCCACGCATGTGTATTGGGAAGTAGCCGACACTGGCTCTCATGTTCAAAGCTTCGTGTGCAGCACGACGCATGGAGCGCCATCTATGAATTGTGAAGTATAAAGATATGGCCCAGTGCTTTTTGGAGACTCACCTCGTTCCGTGGTCCATAAATGGCATACTCAGCCCGCCAGTCAAGCATTCAATGACAGGGATTTGAGGTCTCTGGGAGTAGTTGGCAGCACGGCGGTCAAGGAGATCTCCAGCTGCTTTGGCTGAGTTCAATATGATAACGTCCTGGTTGAACAGGCGAATATACACGATGTCGCCTAGTTGTAGTTCATTTGAGGAAATGTGTACCCTGAATACAGTCACGACGCACCATAAGTCTTCTTCCATTTAACTAGAAAGCGCCACGGTCGGTTCACATCGAGCTGGAAGAGGTTGCCCACAAACGGGTAGCCTTTAGGTCCTGGCGGCAAGTTTCGTGGACATTTGAACTTGAGGTATATGCCCCATGCACAAACCGATACTAGAACGTATGCAAGAGTAGAAATGAGGGTGAATGACATAGTGGAGAGTCAAGTCGAGAAAAGCTTTTCGGGGATGGGTACAGAGCCTGTGAGCTGGTTGGAATGGTGCGCCCGACAAGGCGTTCGTGTGTCTCACGACTGTCAGGTAGTGTATGACGCGGCGCAACATAATCATGCATTTATATCAAGATTAGTTAGTTACGTTAGTGCACGATAATTAATTCCAGTAGTCGAATCTGATTTGACGTGTGAGCTAGCGCCACTGAAGATAGCATATGAGCTTGGTCGAGAGTCAGCTGGACTGGGAGAGAGTGAAGGATGATAAACAAAGTAAGGTGAGAACGCATATCTCCGACGGCCCTTGCAAGACCAGGCTAAATGCAAGGTCAAACAACGTCAAAAGACTTACGCATACAGCAGAATGCTATACTGTATATAGGGGCTATATTCTGGAGGTTAGAATATTATCAGAGAAGGCATTGAACTTGTCGTCGTGGTTGCGGCAAGGGAGAGGAGAGTCGATTAGCCGTGAACCCGGCAGGCGGAATTGCCGGACGAACAGCGATGCATATGAGGGGGCTTACCCTCTTAGAGTTACGGATTGGTTATTCGAAACTGAGTACTAGACATTCGGAACGCCATTCAGTTACTTACCCGAGGTAGAAAAAAATAGATATCTTGATCGTGAAAGCCGAGAAGAAAGAGACAAACTTGAAGTGCCGGGCGCCTCACGTGGTATTGAAGTGACGGAAGCGTTACCTGTCACACAATTATCCCTTTTCTCGAACCATCACGACGCCGCGGCCTACTTTCTCGGTTTACTGCACTCCTCGTCCACCCATAATGCTCTATACGCAGATTCAAGTGAGTCATTACCTTGCTGGCTTGGGACCTTTCTGGATTCATTTATAGCTCTGAATTGCTTCGTTGGTTGGATGTCGTCAAAGAGTAGTTTCATTTGGCATTGGTGAACTTCTTAGACATGAATCCAGCTGGCCTACATTATTGGCATGTTAGTCTCTGACCATAGAGCACACTGACACCAGTAACTGATGCATCACATACTACCCAAATGGGCTTGTCTGACTGTGGGTTGATGGGTTTCAGTACTGGTACTTTAGATGAGCAACATAAGTCTTTGATGCATGTCATACATGTGTCATGTATGGGCTGCCACATAAAGGGTTGTTTGTTTTTCAACATGTTGGATAAGGGCAAGGTATATGTGGCTCCCCTGGTAGGAATGTGGTGAGGTGGTTTACTAGCCCAAGAAACTTCTGGACATTGTGATAGTTTTGAAGGTCTTGCCAGTTCTGAATGATGCCTAGCTTATCCTTATCCACATGTAGTCCTGAGTTGTTGATTTCATGGCCTAAGCAGTCCATGAGCAGGGAATACAGGTTGCATTTTGTGGCTTTGAGGAATAGTTTGCTCTTCCTAAGTTGAAGGAAGATTAGTAGTAGGTGAGCTTCATGGTCCTTGGTAGTATCACTTCCCACAAAGGTGTCATCCAGATAAGCATATGTGAAGGCTCCAATGAATTCATGATAGATATGCATCATTGATCATTGAAACATAGAGGGTGTGCTGCAGTCTCCTTACTGCATCACAGTGCTAGCAAAGGTACCTTGTACTGTGATGAATGTGGTATGATGAACATCCTTGGGTACCACTCTGATTTGTTCATATGTGTTTGATAGGTTGATCTTTGACCTATACCTCTTCCTTGCAATATGCATATAGATAAGATCTTGATCCAGCATGGGAGTGCAATCCTTTACAGTGTTTTCATTGCACTAGTGACAGTCTAGGACTGTTCTAAGGGTCTTGTCCTTCTTGAATACACAAAGCATTGGTGATTCCTGTTCAATGGGCTGTGGAATCCACCATTGGGCTCTGATATACTGATCAATCTTCTCTCAAAGTTGGTCTTGCAGTACATCAGGGCATCTGGGATGATATGATTTATATTTCTTGATGGGGTTAATGATAGGTATTGTGTGGTTAATTTCTTGTAGTGGCAGGAGCTCTTCCAGAGCCCCTCCTATTATATCCTTGAATTCCTCCTTCCATTGTTCACAAAGGTGAGGGATGTCCTTCTTAGTCAGTTTCTTTCCACCATTCATTTCCCCTACTTTTGTGCATGCATATTCTAACTGTGCCTGGAGTGTTGGTATGACAAGGTTCCCATCTTCTCCCCTTCCTATGGTTATATATTCTTCATTTGCCTTTGATGTTTATAGTTTGTGCCTTTCAATCTGTATCTTCCATGTTCAGTATTGATTTAGGTATATCAATATGCACCTTCATGCACCAGTCTTCAATGTAAGTGTCAATTGTAGTTGTCTTCCTACCATTGCTCTCCACCTTCTTGAGTTTTGGCTTCCATGGTGGTTTTTTCTTGTCATGGGAGATGTTCAGCACATCTCTCTCACACTCTCATTTGCTGCCAGCAGTTGGCCATTCCCTTGCATCTAACTCTCATCCAGCTGCTAAACATTCTTTCATTGGAAATCCATTAGATTTCCAAACTTCATATTCTTGTATTCCTTTTGATTCCTTCAATACTATTCTCTTTGCACCTTGGCAGAAGATTTCTGCCTGTTCCTCCCCAGCAGGAATTGTAGGGATTGTTTTACCTCAGATATGAATGGTGTTGTTTTCAAAATCTAGTGAGATTCTATGCTTCTGCATGAATGCACAGCCAATTATGAGGTTGTAATGATCAATATTGGCTATGTTGAAAGTGGTTTTGCCTTCAATCTTGACTGTTTCATCTCCAAGTGTGAAATTAACATCACAGCCATAGTTAATTCAGGAATGACTTCCTTTCATTCCCAATTGTAGAATGGCAGAGTTTGACCATTTGAATATTGTGGATGTTGAGGTGACAGAGAATTCCAGGCTCTGTATCTTGGTTGTACTGCAATCAGAGGTCTTATTACCTCCACCAGCAAAGAGGGGTTGTGGTTTGGATGGCCCAGGACCCATAGAATATTTAGAGAAATTAATGTTGGGCATCTTAGGTGTATAGTATACAGATGCTTTAGGGGGACTATCTATTAATGGGTTCCTTATTGGAGATGTGGGATGTAGTGGCTGGTATCAAACTCTTGGGGCTTCCATAGGTATAATGGGTCTCTCAACTCTTTGTTAGTTATAGGATACATCAGTGCCTTTCCTTTATTAAGGGCTGTTTTTGTACCCTTGTCATCAGCTAGTCCAGATTCCTCCAATATGTTCAAAGGGCTGGATTTTCACAGTATAGTGCATTGCTGTCTCCACTATTTTTGAACAGCAGCATATTCAGGGTATCCAAAGTGGGGTAGTGTTACTTCAGTCCTGGGATTCTTAAGATCCACCATATAGAGTAACCATTAATCTTTGTTAATGTCAGCATACCAGCAGCTGACTCCCTGATCCTCTATAGTTGATGTATTATGATTTTTTAGATCAAATAAGTGAAGACATTGGGATAGTTCTCTAAAATAAAAGTCAGTCTTCAGCATGTTAGAGTATTGTTGGTAATGGTGTGATGAATTTGACACCTCAGCTTGGAGTCATTGCAATGCCTTAGTGCAGTGAACATATTGCTTATTGGGCTCTCCCTCTTCTTTGGGCTTCAATAAATTCCAAATAATAGAGTTATATACTACTTCTTTATCAGAGTCAATATCTTCAGCATCAGAGGGTGCAAAATGGGTGCAAGCAGAAAAAGGTCCATTCTGTGAGGTAGGATCAAATTGGTGGATTCAGGGAACATATCTTCTGTTTCCTTTGCTTTCAATTCTGCAGATGCATCAGCTGGGCTAGGTATGAAGTGTCAGCCAGTTGCCTCATAGAGCTTCTTATTCAACAGGAAGCCTTCTCTCAAAGGCTCAGGACACTTATTCTCTTTCATTGGTGAGACTCCAGGCCACAAGAGGTGGTCTTCTTCATCTTTGTAGTGTGTAGCACTGGTTTTTAATCAGTTTGGTATTCTAACTAGTAAGTGGCTTTCATTATGCTTCCAGGATTCTAATAGTCAGTTATGTTTGTCAAATTCCTCCTTTCAGATTTCATGTACCTGTTGGTTTCTATTGAACCTTGCATTGACTAGTTTTTCTTTGCACCTACTATGGCTAGCTCATATGTGGCTAGCATATCCCAACCCACATTATTAAGCTTGGCCCTCAGCAGCTCAGACTAGCACTGCCAGACCTTATTCTTCACCTTCTTTACTGCTTTTAACATATTCCCACTCTAGTTTATGGTGGGCTTCAGACACAAGTGATGACCATGTGCTCTCAGATGCATTTGGCAAGGGCTGTTGAGAGGGAAATGTTGAGTCAATGGGCTGTTCTTGCTGCCGATCACCTTGGGTTTCATCCATTGTGGTGGTTTTGACCAAGTTTGGTCCATGGTAATCCAGCAATGCTTGAGTTCAGAATAAGGTTTGTTTATGGCCACATTGCCTATCAAACTACCAGAACACTCAAAAAAGTGTAACATGTTATTATGAAGGTGGTCCTATTACCGTACCACTAAAAATAGCACAAGTAACTTAGAGCCTGTTAAGGTGATAGAGTGCAAGTAGGTTATGGTTTGATAGCAAGATGTAGGGTGAATTTACAGCAACATGGCAATAATATGTGCAGCTGTACTTAGGTATAGCATCAAGAGATTACTATATATGGTGGAGATAAGATAGCTGCAAGAGAGGTGTTACAGAAATGGACTTCAATGAAACTTTGTTCAGCAACTTGCATTTGAGTCAAGTACACTAAAGTAACAATTCAGTACAGATAAGTAACAGTTCAGGATATTCAAGTAATAGTCTGGTACAGTCCAGTAACAGTCAAGTAATGGTCAAGTAACTCAAGCATGCTCAAGTAACACTTAAGTAACATCAAGCAGCAGTCAAGTATACTCATTTATAATTTTCTCCATTTAAGTAATTGCAACTCAACCAACATACACCAACACTTACCCAGAAAGCATCTCTAGTGTCTCACACTGCCTGGAGCATGAGAACTATATCCAATATGCCTCTGATGGACTTTACAACTTGCAGAGGGTAATAAAAGACAGACAATAGGGCTATTTAAGTGTAGTTGAATTGCTGTTCACCCCAGGAAATGTGCCCATAGAATAACTGCTTACTCACACAATGATTTCCCTACTTCACACATAATCTTCCACTTTGTCATTTCACCCTGAGCCTGCAAGCCCATATATACCTTCAAAAATTATTTACTCTACCTCCACATATGTATCAGAGCCTCCTCATATTGTCATAGCCATCTGAAGAGATGTTAACTTGTTGGTGGAACCCAGTCTTGACATATCTTTTCTCCCAACTGCAACCAGCAGAAATCACAGGGAGTGATTCCTAGCATCTTCAAGGACAATTAAGAAACACATTTACAATCTTGAAGGATAACTAATTTGAGGGTCAAGGTACAGTTAAGTAAATTAGAGTAACAGTAAAGTAACATAAGTAATGTTACTTGACCCATTACTTAAATTTGTATATGCCCCCTATCTAGGCCAGTAGAAGGCCAGTATGCATAAATCATGACTTTTTGGATTTTTTGAAACTATTTTGATTTGTTCCAGCACTTTTAATGCATGTCACAAGCATTTCACAAACTGCTGTATCCTTGGTTGCTCACCACCATCTCTTGCTCTGGAGTGGTAGTTCATCTGAACAATTTGAGATAGAAGAGTAAAAGTTAGTTTAGTTGAACTATAAGAACACTGCCACAAGTAGAACTTCTGATTTAGTTTGTTCAAACCACTATTTATATTCTTTGTACTGGCTGCAATAATTATTGTGTGTTACTTAGAGAACAAGATTCTCTTTGAGAATGTGAGCTAGTGCAGAACATTTTTATTGAGGGGGCTCACATCATGTGATGAGCCTATCATTTGATGGCTATCCATAATCTAGATCATAGATGGTCAATCTCAGGATATGTTCTTTTCCTAGAAAAGAGATCCCTTTCTTGAAGATCCAAAAAGCAGACTGCCACTGCTTCTTTAACTAGTGGAGCTGAGTACCTTTGTGGTCATAAAGTCATCTGGTTCTGCCAACTCATGGAGCAGATTGGCTTCCCTCTAGAGGCTCCAACACCTTTTTATATCAACTCTCAGTCTATTACATTAGAAAACCTAGTATATGATTTTGGCTACTTTTCTCTCCTTTTTTAGGAATTTTTAGTTGAAAAGTGAGATGCTGCAAGTTAAGTCTGAGCCCCAAAAAGCTGCCAGTCTACTGAACTCTCTGTCATCCCTTCTTTATCTAAATGTAAATATATTTAATAAAGCTTACAATCAGAGTGTATTGCAAGTGAAATGGCCTAAAACAGGCATGACTATGAGTGAGAAAAGTGAGATGATTGGGGTGCTTGACTGCCAGAAGGCACCAGCAAATGCTTAAAAGTGGCAAAAGCCAGCAAGCACTTGGAAGGTCTGCTAATGTACTGGGAACATGAACTCTAAGCAGATCAATGGCCCCAATAAGCACATCAAGGTTTACAACATTATTAAAAAGATGAGTATATACAACCAAAGCTGAGAACTACTCATGTGTCAACTAGAACATGGCTGAGAGCAACCAATGACATTGTTGCACTCATCTGTCATCAAATTATACAGAACAAACCAAAGGAAAGGCACCACATTTCTTTCATCTATAAGTCAGATGTTGTCTTACACTATGTCATTCAGCCTCCCTGGCTGATTTATATCATAGTGATGGGGTGATTAACAAATGGGTGGAAAGCATATACAACAAAGCACTGAGCTTGCCATGCTGGGAAGAGATAAGCATAGATTCAACATGTGCACTCAGAAATGCTGTAATTCTAGAGTTCTATAGATGCAAAAATCAACCCAACTAGATTAGCCACTACATTGATTCTTCCTTCACCATCTTCAAAATCTCCAGAGCCTCAGGAAAACGAGCTTTAGCTGAAACATGATATGCTGGCACCCGACTATGCCCAAGACATGATTCAGAATTCAGAACCAATCACTTGGTTGGGATGCAATGTATCTCTCACCTGAGAATACCAGTCGATTGGTCATTTGAGATGCTAATCGGAGCCTCATTTCCGTGTGCATCTTTTCCAGGTTCAAGTTTCACAGCCCAAAGTACAATCGCAAAACTCAGTACAGTGTTTGATGCAAGGTGTCTACCTGGACAGATCCTAAGTTGTATGATTAACAGGTTAAGATATAGCCATTTATGCCAATAGTAAAGACACGCACCTCCGACCAAATCCAAATGAATAATGTCCTTCATCCTTGGTATCAGGAGAAGGCTCTTTATGTGTACCATCTTCATTAAGAAACCGTTCAGGTCGAAATACATCTGGATCTTGGCCGTACATCGCAGGATCATGATTCATGGCACTTGTATCTTTCATTTGAGAGTTGCAGATGGATGGAATCAAGAGCTCACAGTATGTTTGGTATAATCCAGCTACCCTTCGGAATGTGATAGCCTTCATAAATGTCATCCTGGACCCACCCAAGTCAATTAAGTCATTAAAGGCAAAATAATCCAGCACTTGCTTCGAGCGAAGCATGAAATACGCAAATTGGAAGCACAGGACGCCAACGTAGAACCTGAGATCAATAATCAGATATTAGGAATGAGTCACGAAGAACAAATATGCGAACCTCTTTCACAACCGCACGCATGTAGGGGAGATTTTCCATGTCACCCAACATCGGTATCCTAGTCTGGCCAATGACCGCATCAATTTCTGCTTGAACTTTCCGTTGAACATCAGGGAAGGCGAGCATGGCAACGATAAGCCACTCAATAGTGATCAGAGACTACAGAGAACGGTCAGTAAACTTCGAAGAGGTTGTCTTTATGAGACACAAAACTGTATCATATCCTCCCACACTGGGAATGAAAGAGATAAGTGGAAGGTGGAAAACAGAACAGGGAGAACACACTAAAGCATTGCAGCCAACCAGGCAGATTCCAAGTCACTAAGCCCATGTCGCTCATGCGTTTCAACAAGCATAGTGCAAAAGCTTGGCTCAGACTCCTGCTTCTGTACCTGTTGATCGTCAAACTTATCAGTTTAGTTTCAATTTGGGCATATAGACGTACCACCAATTCCTTGATGGGAAGAAAGAATTTCACAACGCTCTCTGTGTACATATTGTACCTCGCCTTCATTTCATGTTTCCATTTTGCTAGAAATTCTGGGACATGTTCAAAAACGGGGATGTGGTTTGCGAAATATCTTCCAGGTGCGCTTGCTAGGACCATATCTTTCATCAGACTTGACAGCTCGTTTATGATTGCATGGCGACGAGATGTATCATTATAGATGAGAGACGCGCTTGTGAACGAGGTGAACCTGTACATCGTCTTTTCAGCTTCCCGAACCTACTGTAAATGGACAACGATACCGGTATACGTGATTATGACATTCCTGCGGGCTATCCAAGATATCCAGCGCAAGCTGAATACCTTCACGCATATGGATTGGGTGATATTTAACACTAGCTCTTATGTTCAAAGCTTCGTGTGCAGCACGACGCATGGAGCGCCATCTATTGAGTTCTGAAGTATAAAGATATCGCCCAGTGTATTTTGGAGACCCACCTCGATCCATGATCCATAAATCCTATACTCAACCCGCCAGTCAAGCATTCAATGACAGGGATTCGAGGTCTCTGGGAGTAGTTGGCGGCGCGGCGGTCAAGGAGATCTCCAGCTGCTTTGGCCGAGTTCAATACAATGACGTCCTGGTTGAACAGGCGAATATAAACAATATCGCCTAGTTGCGGTTCGTTTAAGAAAATGTGCACTTCGAATACAGTTACAACGCACCATAAGTCTTCTTCCATTTGCCTAGAGAATGCCACGGTCGGTTCGCATCGAGCTGAAAGAGGTTGCCCACAAACGGGTAGCCTTTAGGTCCTGGCGGCAAGTTTCGTGGACATTTGAACTTGAGGTATACGGCCCAAGCACAAACCGATACTAGAACGTATATAAGAGTAGAGTTGGCAGTGAATGTCATAGTGGAGAGCCAAGTCGAGAAAAGCTTTTTGGAGCCGACTACAGAGCCTGCAGGCTGGCTGAGGTGTGCGGCTAACAAATTGTTTGTGTGTCCCACGACTATTGGGTATGTATGATGCACTGTAGGATAACATGACCATGTATTTATACGAAGATCGGTTAGTGCTTGATGATCGATCTCAGCAGTCAAATGACATTTGACATGTGAGCTAGCGCCACATAGCCTAGGAGCTCGGTTGAGAGTTGTCAGCTGGACTGAGGGAGAATGAAGGATCCTAAAAAAAGTAAGGCGAGAATGCATAGCTCCGACGCTCTCGCAAGAGGCGTGAAATCGATGCCCTGACCAAACTAAATGCAAGGTCAAAAGACTTACGCATACAGAATACTATCTGTACGGGCTATATTCTGGAGGTTAATATCATCATAGAAGGTATTGAACCCGTCATCGTGGTTGCGGCAAAGGAGAGGAGAGAGCCGATTAGTCGTGAACTCGGCAGGCGGAATCGATGGACTAATCGCAACGGCGATGCGTACCCTCTTCGGGTTAGGGAGGGTCTATACATTTTACCGTTACTGACCTAAATTACCGTAAAGTACCGTAACAGTACCGTAACAGGAAACTGACAGTAAATTTCAGTGAATTGAGGGTCATTCCGAGTGCCAAACACATACCTTCGAGCAGGTATAGACGTTGTCGTGGTCGTGGTCCATAGAGAAGAATGCTTGATGGGACCCATCACCGCCATCCCTTAGCTCGGGACTTGCCGGAATCATCCCGAAACCCCGTTTCATGCTCTCTGTGCGTCAAATGGCCTTTTAGATACTTGATCAAGCTCCCACGATACCATATGACGCTTCAGTACCATAAAAAGCGGGTAAACTTGTCTCAAAGCAGGAGTTATTGCAGAGGTTCATTTAAGAGTCAAAAGACTGCTCGAAGTGGCAGCAAGCAGGAGGCGATAGTTAGGGCAGCAACCATGGACCAACGTCCGAGAGAGCTAATAGGCTCAGTAACAAGTCAGTGGAAGACTGCGACAACAAAGTAGAGGTCAGTAACAGGGTAGTAACGGTGCAGTAACGGTGAGTAACAGTAAATAACAAGTCAGCAGCAAGTAGTTAATATATGCATAGCTCATGCTACCTTAGTTCAATGGAAAATCACATGTTCAGTTGAAAATACTACCCGACGGAGCTCTCCACGCTCACGTAGTGGTTAGTGAGCATTTACGCCGTGCTCAAGCCTTTAGATTATAAAAACAAAGGTCCAGAGACTTTCTTCATCCCTGAAATGCTCAGGTAATGCTTCATGACCTCTAAATATTATGCCAGTACTCCTAGAACTGTGTTATAGCATCATGGAGATCATTTGGCATGAATAATTGAAAGTTAAGTCTTCATGATATATTATTTGCTGTATGTGGCCTTTGCACACTTTCAATTACTCTGTAATACCTGTAAAATATATAAGGGTTGCTATATAGTCTATACTCAACACTGAGGGATGGAGAGACCCAGAAGGCACTTACTATATTCAATTCAAGTCAGTGACCACCGTGGGAAAGTAGTGATCTGACTTCTTGCTCTTGAACCACGACGGCGGCAAGCCTTACAGACAATGGTCCTCACATCAGGCAAAGTTCCAAGGACCCTCAGCTCAACTTATCACTTGCAATGATATGATAAAAAATGCAGAGGTAAGTAACATGCAGTAACGTTACTGCCCTGCATTACGGTAAAATGTTGTGGCCCTGAATCCACTACGTCGACCCGTCGGGTGTTCGGTCCCCTCCCAGTACTCGAGTTTCTTCTCTAACGTACCACCGCAGTCTCAATTTCTTCGTAAAAGGGTGTTTTTTTTTCTTGATCAAATCTAGCGGGAGCGCTGCGTCTTTGATTGAGGATAATCATACCTATTCGCGCTTTCATTCTTTCTCGTGCTGCGTAACGAAAGCGTCACTTGTCACACAATCGTTTCCTTCTTTTCCTCGAACCATCATGACGCTTACTGTACTCCATGCGTATCCCCGAAAGTGCTCCATAGGTCGAATCAAGTAAGTCGTTCATTATTCTTTTATCGAGTTAGATCCTTGCTGATTCGTTTTTGTTGTTTTTGTTGCGTCGATTGCTTTACGGTTGGATGTTGTCGGGAGAGGAGAATTCACTATAGGAGGTACGTGCCACGTAGCTACGTTTTCGATACTCTTGGACGATAACTTTAGCTATATATGCTGCTGTAGATCCCCTTGTTAATCAGACTAGTGGAGGAGTTCATGTAGGTCCAAAAATTTGAAATCCACGGCGCGTCCATCTCATCCGTTATTCTGTTTACATTTACTCCGTTAACCTGAGGGCCGAAACTTCGCTAGTTCCCC
The DNA here is from genome assembly GCA_001466705.2 of Moniliophthora roreri. NCBI lineage: Eukaryota > Fungi > Basidiomycota > Agaricomycetes > Agaricales > Marasmiaceae > Moniliophthora > Moniliophthora roreri. The sequence continues at coordinate 127,445 of LATX02000100.1, read as the reverse complement.
CGCACGGCGTATATATGTAAGCAAAAAAAAATTCCATTACCTCTTGAGTGTCATAATTTTGCTCTCGGCGTGTGTGTCTCAGTTGGGCATACGATGATGGTGTCTTTCCTCCACTCTACGCACGGCGCCGCACACTCTCTTCTTTCGCAATCCAACACCTGATTGCCAGCTACTCTGCCCTATTTTCTTGTTATTGGCAATCCAGGCTCATCGTCGAGACTCGATGAATGATATTCGTACCAAAGTCACTGGACGTCTCCTTGGTTAAAGAAGCGAGTGTAGGGGAGTAAAAGCTCAGGTGTTGTCTAGTCTACCCTCGTTTGAGCACCCAGGATTCATAAAAAAAAAGAAGTCCAACTGAGGGCGGTTACATCGACAGCGGTATTTTTGACTACTATACCATCACGCCGATGTTGGTTACTCCCCAAATCCCCGCTCAAACACGTTCTTCGCAACTTTCGAACTACTTGATATGGTAGGTGGCTTTATGTTCTCTCGCCAGCGCGGCAGTAATGCAAAACGGGTTCATTGTGCTATCTAGCAAAGATAATAGGACTTTTTTTTTTTTTTTTTTTTTTTTTTTTGCATCTAAGCCTTGAAGGAAGTCCAATATCCGGTGAAAATACCCACGGCAACGCTTCCTTGGTTCAGCTGGCCAGGTCGTAGGTCTCGTAGCGTGTCAACCCGACCAATGCAATACTGAAGCCACAAGTTTTACCCTTGCAGGGAGCATAATTATCTTCAGCAACTCTTTATACTCTTTATCCCTTTTCTCCTTGCTAGTCAACGCACAAATAATGTTTTCTTCTCCAGCATTCCTGACTTTGAAAATGGGATCCTCAACGGTATTTCAAATAGATATTAACCCCGCTACTCCCGATGCTCTAACGTTGGCCCCAAAAGATTGACTTGTAACGTTCCCTGCTTTAACAAATGTCTGGCGCCAGTTAATGCCGGCTTCACACTCTCTCTTACCGACTTGCCTTTTCCCCTCATCCGCTGTCTGAATGACCAAAAAGAAGTATGGAGCTACAACAGGTGCATTAAGGGGGAATCGAACCCCCGGCGGGTCGACGCAATGACATCTTGTATGCACATGGCAACGACCCAGGTTACCACTACCCCATTAATGCGGTAGTATCAAATTAGAACGTAAAGATGATCCAAGAATTAGGTGGTGTTGAGTGGCGGGGCCCTTTACCCACTGATATATTAGTAGATAATTGACTTGAAAGCTCCCTCGTGTTGCATTTCTTCCTCCGGGGCGGCAAGGCGGGCACATCCCTCAGGATATGTATGGTAACATAGGTAAACCGTCCCACTCCCACCGACGACTTATCTGTTCAGACTCTCGCCAATCCATGATATTAATATAGAAACAAAAAAAAAACTCTACTGCTTAGTTATTATTTCCCTAAATTTTTGGTAGTCAAGGGCATCATTGGTGAAAAGAAGATTATCCGGCTATTACATCGACGACTGCAATCACGTATTACAGCTGCACCAATGCGCCGATGACCGTGGTACAGCGATTACTTCCCATCACATCGGTACAGGTCGCTCAATGACGGAGCCCCGAACAATTCTCCGTCACTACCCACCTTACGAGAGGGAAACGACCATAAATGTTAGGAGAGAGAGACCTACATCTAGAATGCACGAACAAGTACAACTTACCTTTTTGAATTAGCTTATCAATCCAAGTCAGACATTGTCTGAATACAGAAAAAGGCCTCCACTCACGCCAACAGCACTAAAAGCTATTGATCACGCCAAGTAGCTCGCCGCTCAACATCCTGCACCATCAAGCCACGTCACGGTTACGTTTGCCTCACAAGGCCGATTTCCACGGAATACAGTCCCAAAAGCTCCCCTTCCTCTTGCTCACCTAAAACATAACGTGAAATCTTGTGCCCACTGCACACCACCCCGTTCCACATTCCCCCAATCTGGTGGACGAGATTAGTGCCGGATGGAAAGCGTTGTACGGTAATAGATTTCTAGCAAATATTATCCATATTCAGAAGAGAAAAAAAAAAGAGTTCTAGTGTCAGGTATTGTTTCCCCCTAGATCTCTAAACATTGAAAAAAAACAAAAAACCTTCTGGATCATGCAAGATATCGACGGCTGCGGTGCGTACGTGTTACAGCTATACCATTACGCCGATGACTGTGACGCAGCAATTACTTGTTATCCACGATCGCAATGTCTACCACATGCATTACTTCCCGTTCGACGCGAGCCAAGTTCGGCCTCTCACACACTCTCTTTGTACTGTTTGTAACTGAATCGCCTTTATATCCTCTGTTTGAGTGACTCACTAGTACGAAAAAAAAAAAAAAAAAAAAAAAAAAAAGGTACACCACATTCGGTCAAGTGCACCAAGGGAGAATCGAACCCCAAGGAGTACAGACAGATTACTACTATACCCCATTAATGCGGTAGCGACGAGATATCAATAACACAATCAAGTTCGTTGATGAGACGGAATTCAAAAGCTTCCTTGCGATCCAATAACTTTCCGGTCGGCAAACAACAGCAATATATATGATATACTCTTTCCGGCTCTCGGCGAATCACGTACGCGCTTGTTTTGGATTGGGTGAGGATATTGAGAATAATAACCTGCCGTCGAGGTCAGTTTCGGTTATTATATGAGACACCTTTTTTAGTTCATGTTTCCGATGATAGTCTACGATCAAGTGGAGCTGGTAAGACAACGACGTAAGAGGGCTACGTAAGGAGTGTAGAGAACCAGCTCCACACTTAGTTGGTCAGATTACAGACAGGACAGCAAAAGTTATCAACGAAGGTTATATTGACTCGCAGTCGGACACGCTAAACACCCTGCACCACCGAGCCCATGATATCCCATTCCTATTTACAACAGTAAGCGCCGGTATGGACTTTGACATGTACAAAGCCCGTGTCAGAGAAGCGAGACCCTAAGTCTTGTCAAACCCAACACCCAAGGGCGAAAAACCTCTTCCCGCTGCATTCCCCAATCTCATAGAGGGAATGTGAGTGATAGTGGCTGGGAGGGTATATAGAGGCGCAGGCGTAAAAAAAAAAAAAAGTTCGAGCAGCTCATATCCGATGGTACATTAACCTTGATACGAAGTATCGAATTGACTGCGCTACGAAGCCACGTCAGCAAAGAACTTGGCTCAATGGAGCGCAGTACGTACGGAATCTCTCAAGATTCATCCTTCCCTCTCTCTCTCCCTGTCCGACCCCCATTTTCACTCCCGTCTCCTCCGCCTTAGCGCAAAAGACCTCTCCCACTGCGTTTCATACTCTCCGCTAGCACTCTTTGGATCCGCATTCCCCAACTTCACGAACGAAGGCGATATGGGTATGTGTGCGAGTGTGTGAGTGTGTGGAGAAAACGACGGGGCTAAAGCTGAGTGGGAGGGCTATGCTGAACTTGTATACCCTTCCTAGATGATGAGAGCGAAACGGTGGGGAGGGAGATGTGGGTATAACCTATCTTAACCTGTCAGCGATCATCTTCGAGGGCTAGATCATGAGGTTGGACGTACCCTGCGGTGACTAGGAATCATCAAGCTGCTCGGTATGCAAGCCTAGAACTTCGTTTGGGAAGGATCTTTAATAGCGAGGCGACTGGGTAGCGTACAAGGACGGCGGTGGAAGTATGACTGAGGAGCGTGAGTGAGGGTACCATGTATGGTTCAAGATGCGACAATGGGAAGAGTGGGAACTATTGAACCATGAGCGAACATATAGGAAACAAGGTAAAGGAATGCGTACCTACGCTCGCCATGTTACCATCCTCCACGGACCAGATACCATCGCATCAGACAGTTCATTCGCTAGCAAAGGTATCGGTCAGCAGTCATACTGGAAGAAGTCAAAGGAAAGAGACATACCATCTTCCCAGCGTGTGAGAGGTGAGGTAGCGTTTCGGAATTCATAATTTTGAGGTTTTGAGAAGACGGGCTGGATATCATCAGTCCGAATGAGAAAGTGAATAACGATAGCAAGAGCATACTATCGATCATCAACGTAGGTATACTCGGTTTCTGCATGATCAAGGGTTATCACACGTCGTATCATATAGTGGTGAGCCACGTACCTTTTGGCCGATCAAATAACATATTTCCTTCCCCCTCTGACTACGGAGCATTAAGGCTCCAGTTGGTAAGACAATAAAAAGAAACGGCGCATTCTAGGTAGACGGCGATTGCAGCACCAAGAGAAAAAAAAATAGGCATCATGGTGGTGGTTTGAGAGAAAAAAAAACGAACGGTTGTGACATGTAACACTTGCGTCACATCGATATCAGCTCGCGGCGTCCCGTTGCTAGTTGTTGTTCTAGTCTTTGCCAAGCTTCTGAAGTTTGAACAAATCATCTGTGCGTGATTCCCAATAGCTAGGAAAGTTGACCATAGGAAAATTGATCAAAAAGACATCGGCGGTTGGAGCAGGCGGTCCCATTACGCCAATCTCCACCAAATGATTGTGCTCAAACATACTACGTGATAATTGGCGTGCACCCATCATACTGGTGCTTCCTTGGCTCAGTTGGCTAGAGCGCAGGTCTCATACTTCGTGTATGACGTTGGTATAATGACCAGTGAAATCCTGAGGTCGCAAGTTCGAGCCTTGCAGGGAGCAATAGGGGTATTGCAGTTAGGTTTTTTCTTTTTTTTCGTTGGTTGTCTGCCATTACCGATCTTCGCGTTTCGAAGTCTTATATTATTGAAGCCGTACACTCGGTTGATATTATTGACTCTCGCGCTCCCGTGCTTTCCTTGCATTTCATACTCCTCCGCTGATCACTAACTTGGCGCATCAGACGCAAAGTGGGAGAGAAAAAAGTATGCATTGAGGGGGAATTAAAGCACGTGCTAACCAATTTATATCCCCTCCACATCTCTTTCTGTGCCCACCATACGTTTCCCCCCCCCCCCCCCCCCCCCCCCCCCCCCTCCATTCCTCGGACACAACGCCTATACGGGACATTAGAAAAAAAAAAAACATATAATCAAATAAGCTGAGGGCGGGTCGAGATCGTCCAGAGACTTGGAATGGCAACGACCCAGGTTACCACTACCCCATTAATGCAGTGCTGTATAACGCTTTACATGTACATGTAATCGGCCAGCAAGAACCAAAGCACGGTCAGCAAAGCACCACCCGATCGTGGCAAACTACAAAGTCCGGCAAAGAGTTGATGACATTAACAGCAAGGGTAAGGTCTCACCACCTGGAAAGCGTGAACAAGTACGACCCAACTCACTTTTTGTTATTATTTGCCCCAGCGCTTGGAGCAAGGGAACGTTACTTCCGGGGAGGTCGATTCTGATAGTCTTGAGCCCGTTATCCAAGGGGGGCAACTCAAACAAGGCCCAAACGTGAATTCAAAAAGAAAAAAGTCATGTTTCATCACTCTCTTGCATATGGCTTGAGGTCTCCAGCCGCTGAACATCCTGCACCACCAAGCCAATGTTACTTCCGCCTGCCGACGATTGTCTCATTCTCGCGGGTTAAAAAACGTGCTCAAAAAAATGACAACGAACCACGGAGTACAATGCGTATAAAAAAAAGTCCCAAACTCTCCCTCTCCCTCCTACTTGGTATATTCTCCCGCCTAACGTGAAATCCTGTTCTCGCTCACACCCTCCCCTCGCGGGAGCGAGAGTGGGCAGGTTGGAGATCGTCGTGAATATACTCTCTTCATTGATGATCTCGTTTCAGTAAATTACAATCCCTCCGGCGAACAGAAGCTAGCTCCTGGGAGGAGACATATGATTCAAACCCGGAGCGCGAAAATAATGAAATTCGATGTACCCACGGCTCAAATACAATCAGGTTTGGAGTGACCATTCGGGAAACGAGGGCTGGAAGGCGTAAAAAGGAACGGCAGAGAGTAGGGATTCGTATTTGTGAGGGTGGTATGTATGGTACCCTCTCCGCTCAATGTACCTGACTTGCTACATCGATCGAGCAAAAAAAATACAATTGATTCTACCACATCCTGTTGGGTTCGAATCCTTAGAGGGTCGACGCTGCATCCTGCTAAATAACTTGCTTTTTTTTTTTTTTCACCTATCGTAACTTTTGAGCTGTCAACCCCTACACGGGACATTCATTAATCACCGATAGAAAAAAAAAATAATGAACCGACATAGTAGGGAGTGCATTAAGGGGGGAAACGAATCCCGGCAGATCAATGCTAGGACATGTCCAACCGTCGAGACATGCAACGACCTAGGCTACCTACCCGCTACCCTATTAATGCGACGACGAACCTTGTACAATGGCAACACTAGGCATGAGTAATTCAGATTAGTCCTCCCGCTCCGCATTCCCCAGTCCCGTGGGCGAGAGTAGACCGGATGGATAGAATATATAGTATTCTCCCCCCTGTCGAACTAGAATAATGAGGAATCAGCCATCGTCCTGGGAAGGGATATAAAGGGACATACCTACTCCCCTTCCCTTTCCCCTTCCACCAAAAATACCGCAAAACAACTTACTTCGGTTCGTCGTGAAAGCCCTCGTCAGCATATTACGATTCCGGTGAAGAGAGAGAGGGAATCGGAGGCTATTGGGGGGAGAGCTATTGTAATCAAACCGTGAGTGATCATCCCGAGGTCGAGATAAGGAAATTTCAACGTACCCTGCCCCGACTACGAAGCAACCTAACTTTTTCCACAAATACCACCGGGCTCGGAACGAGAACTTGGGAAGGAGAGGAAGAGAGAGGCAACTGGATAGCGTAAAAGGAACGAGAGAGAGAGCAAATGGATTCGTGTTCGTGAAAATGGCGTGTAAGCGGCGATGACTAGGCTGGGACATGAGTGAAATATAGAAAGCAAGATAAAGGAGCTCATACCTAGCGGAGTACCATTTCCCACATTACCATTCTCCGGATACTATCGACTTCGGGATATCGGATTGGTGGTATCCCATTGAAGTCAGAGGCTAACAGCATCGGTCAGTGATCACACGACAAGCGGTAAAAAGGAAGGTAGTATGCCGTTTAAGAGCGTCTGAACGGTGATCTAGATTTTGGCGCGTAGTATGATTCGACAGCGGGGGTTGAAGGAACCTGAGACGTCGTGGAGGGTTGCTTCGAATCACCAGTTGTTGTGATGAGGACCTAGAACTTCGTTAAGTATTATCTAGGAAAAGACACAAGGCGATATACCTTTCCCTATTGTATTACGAAGGGAAGTATGAAAGTGAATAGGCTAAGGATAAATACCAGGGAGAAGTGATTCATGGTAGTCTGAGCGTGCAATAAATGACGACGGCTGCGATCAGTCTATGAGCAAATGTGTAGGAAGCAAGATAAAGGACTACATATCCAGTAGTGTAGTTCATCATGCCACCATTCTCTGCTTTCCTGCTTTCCTGCTTTCGGTCTTGTAACATCGGCAAACTCGATTTCTATCCGTTCGATGTTGAGATATTATTGGTCAGCAGTCGTAGGGGGAACTTTCATACGTGTTGAAGAGGTGTCAATCTGAAATGAGACGTGAATATTCCGCGACGGGCTGCCTCTATTGAAGTTCTGAATATTATCAGTCTGAATAAGACGTAGGTATGAATAGCAAGAGCGTACCATCTTGGGTGTCTAAAGTGACACTGAAACGTCAACGCATCCAAGTTTATCAAAGTGTCTGCGCCACAACATTGAGCACTGTGCGTCTCAATCATACTACAAGGCATGTACAACGTCTTCGCCTTTGACAACATCCAAGCAACGAAGCAATTCAGAGCTATAAATGAATCGGAGAAGTCCATACCAGAGAGATAATGTCAAGAGACTTACTTGACTCTGCGCATAGACCATTATGAGTGGGAGATGAGTGCAGTAAACCGAGAAAGTAGGCGTCGTCGTGATGGTTCGAGAAAAGGGATAATTGTGTGACCGGTAACGTCACCTTGATGCCGCATGAGGCGCCCGGCTCCGACAATCGGCGCTTTGTCTCTTTTTTTCTCGACTTTCACGATCAAGATACCTATTTTTTCCTCAACCTCAGGTAAGTATCTGAACGGGCACATACAATTTGGATGACATGCCCGAGGACATGTTGGCTTGCCTCCAAGTGTCCGTGATCTGTCCTTGGGTGTACAAGGCAATGACAAATGCTGGATGCCATGATACTGAAGTATGGATGAGAGCTTGCTACATGGGTAAAGTTAAAGCTTTTTGAGATTAGATTTGAATATACTTAGGTAGCAGCTAGTGGTATTAGAGTCACACTTTGATCTTTAAGAGTCTTGAGTGATATTACGGGCCACGCGGTCGTAGCGGCGAGCGGAGATGACTGACGCTCGAACAGGATACGTCATCGGCGCTTGAACCCGTCAGGCACAGCAATCAGACGTCCTCCATCATTGCCATCGATAACGATGCCAACAAATACCGAGTACAGAGTGTCCTCGATAGGTACGTACAGCTTTATTGAAATGTCATTGAAAAGCGTTGCTAGTGATTACCGGGATATACTGAACCTTGCCTCCACATTGCCTCCACATTGCCTCCAAAGGACCGGCGGACATTTATTGTGGCCCCCTTTTGACCCTATATTTAGCCTGCCTCTTGCAAGAACCTTTGGAGCTATGCATTGTCACCTTACTTTCTCTAGGATCCTTCACTCTCCCCCAGTCCAGCTGACTCTTGGCCAAGCTTGATGGGTATGTTCAGTAGCGCTAGCTCACGTCAAATAAGATTCAACTGTTGGAATCAATTATCGACTAACGGATCTAACCTATCTTGGTATAAAGTCGTGAGGTACATGAATGCTTTGTTCGCACCATTTCAACCAGCCCGCAGGCTCTGGCCCCATCCCCAAAAAGTTCTTCTCGACTTCACTCTCTACTATGTCATTCACCCTTATTTCTACTCTTGCATACGTCCTAGTATTGGTCTGTGCCTGGCGCATATACCTTAAATTCAAACGTCCACGAAACTTGCCACCAGGACCTAAAGGCTACCCCATCGTAGGGAACTTCTTCCAGCTCAATATGAACCGATTGTGGCATTCTCTAGTTGAATGGAAGAAGATTTATGGTGCGTTATAACTGAATTCAGGTTCACATTTTCTTAAATGAATCATAACTAGGCGACATCGTTTATATTCGCCTGTTCAACCAGGACGTTATCATATTGAACTCGGCCAAAGTAGCTGGAGATCTCCTTGACCGCCGTGCCGCCAACTACTCCCAGAGACCTCGAATGCTTGTCGCTGAATACTTGACTGGCGGGTCGATTATAGCATTGATAGGTCATGGAACAAGGTGAGTCTCCAAAAAGCACTGGGCAATATCTTCAATAGTTCACAATTCAATAGATGGCGCTCCATGCGTCGTGCTGCACACGAAATATTAAACATAAAAGCCAGTGTCAGCTACTTCCCAATACACATGCGAGAAGGCATTCAGCTTGCGCTCGATATCTTGGATAGCCCGCAGGAATGTCATGATCACGTATATAGGTATTGTTGTCCTGTCTTTAACAATAGTCTTGGGAAGCTGAAAGAGAATGATGTATCCAGGTTCACGTCATTCACAATCACATCTCTCATATATAATGATACGTCTCGTTGCCATGCAATCACAGAAGAGCTGTCAAATCTCATCAGTGATATATCCCTCGCCACCGCACCTGGAAGATATCTCGCTAATCACGTTCCCGTCCTTGAGCACATCCCGGAATTCCTTGCAAAGTGGAAACAAGAAATGAAGGCGAAGTACAATATGTACAACGAGAGGATTTTGAAATTCTTTCTTCCCATCAAGGAATTGGTGGTACGTCTATATGCCCAAATTGAAATTCAACTGACAGCTTCGACAATCTACAGGTACAGAAGCAGGAGTCCGAACCGAGCTTCTGCGCTATGCTTGCTGAAACGCAGGATCAACGTGGGCTTAATGACTCGGAATCTGCCTGGTTAGCTGCGGCGCTTTAGTGCGTTCTCTTCGTTCTATTTTCCACCCTACGCTTATCTCTTTCGTTCCCAGCATAGCAGGATACCATACAGTTATGTCTCAAAAAGACAACCTTTTCAAGGTTTACTGACAATTCTCCGTAGTCTCTGACCACTATTGAGTGGCTTATCATTGCCATGCTCGCCTTCCCCGATGTTCAACGGAAAGTCCAAGCAGAAATTGACGCCGTCATTGGTCAAAGTAGAATACCGACATTGGCGGACATGGAAAATCTCCCCTACATGCGTGCGGTTGTGAAAGAGGTTCGCATGTTTGTTTTTCGTAGCTCTCGATGCATTCCTGATGTCTAATTATTGATTTCAGGTTCTACGTTGGCGCCCCCCAGCTCCAATTGGTTTATCTCATGCTTCACTCGAAGTAAGTGCTGGATTACCTCGCCTTTAAAGCCTTCATTGACTGGGTCGGTTCCAGGACGACATTTATGAAGGCTATCACATTCCGAAAGGTAGCTGGATTATACCAAACATACTGTGAGCTCTTGATTCCATCCATCTGCGATTCTTAAATGAACAATACAAGTGCCATGAACCATGATCCTGCGACGTACGGCCAAGATCCAGATGTATTTCGACCTGAACGGTTTCTTAACGAAGATGGGACACATAAAGAGCCACCTCCTGGTACCAAGAATGAAGGACATTATTCATTTGGATTTAGTCGGAGGTGCGTGTCTTTATCCTGGTAGCATAAACGGCTATATTTTAACCTGTTAGCCATATGATTTAGGATCTGTCCAGGTAGACACGCCGCATCGAACACTGTACTGAGCTTTGCGATTACACTTTGGGCTGCGAAACTCGAACCTGGAAAAGACGCGCACGGAAATGAGGCTCCAATTAGTGTCTCAAATGACCAATCGACTGGTATTCTCAGGTGAGAGATATATTACATCCCACCCGAATGATCAATTCGGAGTTCTGAACTATGACTTGTGCACAGCCGGGTGCCTGCATATCATGTTTCAACTAGAGCTCGTTTTCCTGAGGCTCTGGAAATGTTGAAGACGGCGAAGGAAGAATCACTGTAGTGGCTATCTTGTTGGGTTAATTTTCGCATGTATAGAATCTCAAGATTACAGCATCCTGAGTGTGGAAATCGAAAGTACGCTAATTTATTTTGCATCTCCTCATTATCTCTTCCCAGCACTTTGTTTGCATACGTTCATCTTTGAGTGAAATAATACAATTTCGTGGGATGATGATGTGAAGATCCGTCAAAGGGGACGTTTATTCAGCGAAAAGTGGCAAAAGAATAGATGTATAATCTGCATTATTAATGCAGGGGCAGTTGGGTGTGGCGGCGATGAAGAGTCCATGTGGGAGCTTTCGATCGCACATTATGTTCGTAGCGTCGTCCTGAGTTGGCGTTGCGAATCGGGAGGAGACAAGACGCCCAACGAGCGCCTTCGGAGCCCATGTGACGGAAATGTTATATACCATTGCTAGATGACGAGTGAGGCGGCGGGGAGGGAGATATAGGTATACCTATCTTAAACCGTCAGCAATCATCTTCGACGGGTAGATAATGATGTTGGACGTACCCTGCGGTGACTATAAATCACCAAGCTGCTCAGTATGCGAACCTAGAGCTTCGTTGGGGAAGGATCCTTAATAGCGAGGCGACCGGAAAGCGTACAAGGACAGCAATGGAGGGAACAGGGGTAAGGGTTACGTGTATGGTTCAAGGTGCGACGATAGCTACAGTGAGACAGGAAAAAAGATGAGTGAGTATGTTTATGACGCAGTGATGTTCACCGTGTCCCTATCTTCCACGGACCAGATTTCATTGGATGAGAGAGGTGATTCAAACAGTTTATTCACTTGGCAAAAGGTATTAGCCGGGGGTCATACGGGAAGAAGTCAAAGGAAAGTGGCATGCGATCTCCCCAGTGTGTAAGAGGTGAGGTAGCGATTCGGAATTTATGATTTCGAGTATTTGGGAAGGCGGGCTGGATGTCATCAGTCCGAATGGGATAGTGAATAGTGTTAGCAAGAGCGTACTATCAACCATCAACGTAAGTACTCGGTTTCTGGATCATGGAGAGTTATCACACGTATCAATTGTAGCTACGAGACACGTACCTTTTGGCCAATCGAATAACGTATTTCCTTTCCCCTCTGACTACGGAGCATTAATGCTCCAGTTGGTAGAGGAACAATAGGAGGTGTAACATTCCAGGCGGACGGCGATTGCAGCACCAAGAGAAAGAAATAGGGGTCATGGTGGTTTGAGAAAAAAAGGAACCGTCGTGTGACATGTAACACCTGGGTCACATCGATATCAGCTCGCGGCGTTTGTTGCGCTTTGTGCAGCTTAGGGCTCCGAATGGATCGGATTCGGATCGGATTCGGGTCCATCCGTTCGGATGGTAGTGATTCTGAGGTCTATCCTCAATCCTCGGATGACTGATCGGATAGGTCGAGGCTCAATGCCTGTAAACATTGGGGAAGGTTTTCTAAGCAGTAATCAATGACTAGCATATATCATACACTAATAAAGAAGCTAATTACAGAAGATCTAAGGTTTCAAAAGTCAATGTGGCTTTTAATCTTTTGTAAGAGCGCCTTCTGCAATCAAGACACTTTGGTACAACATCAACATGTGAATCGTATCCGGCCCAAGAGAGTGCCGGTTTTCACCTATAACCTTCTTTGCCATGCTGAGGACATGCTCAACTGATATGGAGGAACCTAAAAGTAAGTTTTCAGGACACAAAAGACAAGGGAGAGCAGAGAAGATGCATACTGGGGATAGCAAGAACATCACGGGCATATCCAGTGACCATGAGTGTAGTGCCGTCTGCCCCTCTAACTTCTTGGCAGGCTGAGTACAATTAGGATTCAAGACAGCATCATCCTCATGGCTACGTGCATCCCAGGTGGCATTCCACTTCCAGGTAGTTGTCTTCCTCTTAGCATCACAGAAAGCACACAGCATGTCACATGAAGCTAGCTTCACCCATCATCCTTGTACACTGGATTCTTCATAATGAGGAACATGTATGTGAGACTCTTGTTTGACTTGAATGCAGGATGGTCTGCAACACATGAATTTACTGGTCAACCTGGCATTTTGAGGCAGTGATGGTTTTCAGTTATATCTTCTTCATCCTCAATGTTGATCACAGTGACAGTGGGTTTGGCCAGCAAAGGCTTGCTTTTAGGTGGTGCCTTCTCTGTTGTTGCAGCTTCTGAGGAGGTGGTAAGAGGAGGTGAAATATTCAGAGAAGCTGACATACACCTGTACTTTCTGCTGCCACAGCATCTGACTCCTTTCTTCCTGATCCAGATGTGTCCTTCTGATCCTTTGGCTTTGCCTTGTGGCTAGCATTTGCAGCCTTTCCATGTTTTGGCAGGGGCAGAACCTCATCTTCCATGAGTTCAGCCTCTTCTAAGGCACATTTGGACTTTTAATGTGACTGTGTTGTGTTATTGGGCAATGTTGTTGAGGCATCAGGCTGGTCCTGTGGAGCCATTGGAGGGTATAAAAACAGGTATGGAAATTCCTTTCTAGAAGTCCAACTACTAGCATTCAAGCCATAAGACAGTAGAAAAATTATCCCTGCAACTGTACAGTCTCTTTGAAATCTCTGTTTCCATTTCCAATACTATCTGTCAGATTATCCTCAGATTGATCAGATAGCATCTGTGGATACAGGATGCTTTGACCCCCCATCCACAATCCACATCTGTGCAGCAATCCAGTCAGATGACCACAGTCAATCCAATCTGTTAGGAGCCCTATTTGTGCTTCTATGGATGATGTTTGTTTTAGTCTTTGCCAAGGTAAAAGATAATGCTTCTGAACAAACCATTTGTGCATGATTCCCAATAGTTAGGAAAGTTGATCATAGGAAGATTGATTAAAAACATATTATCTGACAGAGGGTTCATTTTGGATTTCAAGCCTGCACCCAAGTTGCAGGCAGGTATGAATTTAAGCCTGTCTAGGTCCAAAGTTTCTATCTCACCCTTGTGTAAACTGCACCATAAGCCAATTTTGTATCACATAGATACATTTGAATGGATCTATTGTTGAGATTGCTACTATATTGCATGTTTGATTCTTTAAGACCATCATGTACTGATACAGACTCATCCAAGTTAACTACATGGGATATATAATGACCTGATCCAAAATAAAACACACCTCTTAAGTGATACTCCACATCTTCACCACCAATCTCAAGATTAAGAGATCTATCAATGTAAAAGTTATACATATGGTCTGATGATGCTGAAAAATGACAAGTAAACAACTCTAGAGCATACAGTTGCAGCAAAAATTATTGCAATACTATAATCAGAAACTTTTTCTCATGCCTGGCACAACCCATTTCTCAATGACAAATCTACAAGATATGGCATTATTCTATGCTTGAGACATGCTGTAATAGTATATAAGGGTATCTGTATGTGCAGGATATGATTTGTGTAAATCCAAGGGTGAAGAATGCCCCAAGAAATTTTAAAAAAACTGAACCAACTAATACTTTGTCATGTTGCCACCAGCAGCCAATAACTAGTTGATACAGGCTGGGAGAGAGTCATAGAGGGAATCAATGTAATCCAGTAGAATATTTGCCCACTCCTCTTGTGCAGCCTCCCACAATTCCTTCTTGTTCTGGGGCAATGGCACCTGCTTTTGGATCCTTCTGTCCAGCTCTTCCCAAGCATTCTCAATGATGCTGATGCCAGAAGACCATGACACCCAAGGTAGGCATTTGATGTTGTGACAATCTATCCAGTTTGTGGTGACTTTGAATGTGTGCTTTGGGTTGTAGTCCTGTTGGAAGACAAGATCTGCACTGTCCCAGGGAATGTTGTAATTGTGCAGTGTTTCAAAATAACTCTCTGCCAGCACCTCAGTATACTTCCTCCCAGTCAACCTTCCCTCTATGAGAACCAACTGGCCAGGTCCAAACTCAGTAAGACACCTCCAGACTATTATACTCCCTCTGCCATGTGGAACCATCTTCCTCTGCTTTGACAGCTCTAACTCCTCTCCTACACACCTCTGACAGTATCTGTGCCTATCTTCTGAGAATATTGACAGCTGCTTCTCATCTGAGAAGACAGTAGCATGCCAATTATCCACCCATACATATTGTTTGCTGTCAAAAAAGGCTATTTACAGTGCACATGTCCTTCTAGGCCAAATTGCTGAAGTGTATTATGGATGGTACAGGAAGGAATCTCTGGACAGACCTCCTGATGTGCATGCTCTCCATCCCAGAGTCTCCTGTCATCAATTCCTTTCACCATTTCACAGGCGCCGGATGCCAATTTTTTAAATATTTAACGTCGTTGACGTCTCGGGCATTTAAACACTGGGGAAACCAGATACATACAACGGCGTTTAAATACTAATTAAATACTGACATTCTTTTAAGTATAAAATTTGGTAAGCAAAGGACTACTACATGGTTGAATGTGGTATCTAATACATAGTAGGTACTATACATGTAGAGCACAGAGCACATTTATGGAGTAAGCATGTTCAGCTGCTGTCCGGGGGTAATTGGGTACTTCTGGTAAGGTCAATCTAACAATTCTAAAGTCATTGTGGTTCAATTAGATCCAAGGGCACGTCAGACATCGCGATAACATACCTATGTCCTATGCCTGAGCACCCTCTACAAATCCCTATCATCGAGGCTCGTCTCTTGCTGCCACATGTAAACCACCAAGGACCTGACTGAAGGCAGGAAGAGGGAATGGCTGAGGAGAGGTGTCATAGAAGTTATGGGACAAAGTGGGGGATGACGCCGGGCGGGGAATGAAGGGGAAGGAAAGAAAGCTGGCAAGGACCGAGGTATGGTTGACTGTGGGGATGAGTGTCACACGTGCCCGGCACGTTTGCGCATGGTTCTCACACTGACTCTGTTGATTCCTCTTGTCTTCTCCCGTCATGCCCGCTTCACCGTCGACCTACCGTCAATGCTCCCGCCTTCCTTCCGAGACTCAACAAGATATCCTTTATATTCAAGATGTCCCAACAGCTCTCTGTGTTTATTTGGCTAGACACTGGGTTGTGTAAAATGTGGATAATGCATGTCAGAGGCCGAAGTGCTTTCGTGTTGCGAGAGGAATGGTGAGTACATATGTCAGTTGCTGTGTTTTTCTCAGCTGACTAGTCACCTGGCATGCATCGTCATACACTTGATTTCACCTTATGGATGTGGTCTGCTCAAGACATACATGGTCTCCCGAGTCCTTGTTTTCGACTCGCTATCCTCTCTCCTCTCATTTTCCACCAGTTTTCCACCCAGTCCCAAATTCTGCCCTCATCGTTCCCAATATCCATGTCGTTTTCTCCCACCTGTCAGCTGGTTCGTCTCCTGCATCCATCACAGCTCAGCTCTCCGCGTTTCACCAAACAGCTCGACTTGGCAACCCCCTGACAGCCCGTGCCCATCACACTGTGACTAGCGGGTCTCTTTCGCTTGTCGGAGCTCTATGCACTTTTCAATCCTCACCTCCACCACTCCCCTCACAGTTACATGATGTGCCAGAAACTCCATTGTTGATAGCAGGGGTGCCATTGAGGTGTCCCGGGAGGTTTTTGAATGTTGTTTAAATGGTGCTATATGCCCATTGTACTTATCTAAATGTTCCATATTCAAATGGTATTTAAACATTATTGTATGTGTATGTTTTTCAGAATGTTTAAATGCCCGAGACGTCAACGACATTAAATATTTAAAAATTTGGCATCCTACATTAGCATTTCAATCATAACCTTGGCCAGAATCTTCTTGGGATGTCCTCTCTGCTTCATTAAACACTTGTATGGGTTTCCCAAACATTTTATGTCACAATAATTCCTCCAGACCATGCTGGTGTTGAGGCCAGTTTCAGCAGCAATATCATCATATGTGAGCTTGTGTTTCTTATATAAAAATGTGATAAGACATTGTTTGGTAGGTGTGCATGGTATCTTCTTCTTTTGTAAGTGACTTGGGGCACCTTTAGGGGGCCCATACATATAGCATTGCATTGAGGAGGATTGTTGAATATTTCAAGGGAGCACAAGAACAAAATTCTGATTATAGTATTGCAATAATTTTTGCTGCAACTGTATGTAAAGACCTGTTTTAACTGAATAGATTCACTACAAATAGAACATACATGATGTGTTTCTTCATAATTATTTGACATCTACTCTGATATTAAAAGCCATTCAAGTCTTCCAGCTTTTTCCAGTACTGGAAAATTAAATGTATGACCATGACCATTTACATGTGGATTTGTGTCTGTTTCTGCATACTGCTTGTATGTTAGTATACTCATCAGATTCAGACTTAAGCAATGCTTCTAATATTGTAGGCACAGCTGCATACTCACCCCATCTTAATTGGTGATTAGGATTTTATGAGTCTAGACTTCTACACATATTTGGTCATCAAGCAAGTATTCATATTATTGATTTGTGTATTAACATGAGCTCAATTGATTTGATCTCTGGATTGGGTTTAAAGCCCTGAGAGAGGAGTTTACTGATAATGTAGAGCTGTCAGCAAATCTAGTACATTCTAGAGAGAAGCTTGAAAGTTTCTTCAGAGCTCATTATATGTCAACTACTCCCCAACCTTCAAACACCCCTTTGGCCTACTCATCTTCTCACCCAGCAACTTGTGGCTCACCAGTCAAGAACTTTATGGCACATTATCAGTGCAAGGGACAAGTTATTTTTGATGAGCTTCAAGAGTTCTTTCACCTTCAGCATGAGAATTGGGATATGTGTGACCCAATTAGCTGGTGGTTTGCTTGCAAGAACCAATTCCCAAACCTCTACTGTCTAGCCCAGGATATCTTCTCTATTCCTGGTAAGCTGCCTTATCTTCTTCTATTCATCTCTCTGATTTTCTCCATCCAGGTTCTGCAGTTGCTGTTAAGAGGGTGTTCTCTGGTGGTCATGACACTATCTCTCTACAACATGCCAGTCTGAATCCTGAGACCATCCAGATTCTCATGCTTGTCAAGAAGTGCCTTCACTTGACATGTGCTCAGTGTGAATGCAAGCTTCATTGTTGATTCCTTAAACTCTATGAATACATTTTATATATTTTATATATGTAATGACTTGCTCTAATCGGATATAAACCTTTGTGGATATCAAAGGGCTCTGCCAGATTGAAACCCTGACCTGGGGTTAGGTAGTAGGGTCCCTCAGACAAGCTTAAAAAATTTTTGACACTCTAATATCAGTGGTTTTTGCTTGGATTTTGCTGTTTCTGTGGTAGTTTTAGTGGCTCTGAATGGCCCATTAAGTTTACAAGAGACTTTGGCAGTGTTGATTTGTTCACTGTGCAGGATAGCCAGTCAAGAAAAATGGTGCAGTGTCAACATCTACTTGTGCACTAATAATACTGCCTACAGGCAATTGATACTGTACCTGCAAGCCTCTGTCCTTACTGCTTGTCTATTGGTCCTCTTACTGTACCATCCCTCCATGTGTCAAACTTGATTAAAAGCTGAGGAATTGGAAGTGTGAAACATGTTCACAGCCTTGGAAGTGAAGAAGGGTCTTAGGAATGAATTACGGGTGTTGGGAGACCCAGAGAAGGGCTTGATATGTATACCTCACGTGAAGAATTGCTATATATGATGCATGAGAATAATTACATAAGTAGGCAGGGTCCCTCCGAACGCCTTAACAGAGAAATCCGACATAAGGTGCATTTTTTTTTAGTAGAGTCCCTTGGTGGATATCCCCGTATACCGTATTATGGCCGTCATATAGCCTGTCCCGTGACCGTTCGGCCTTCGACAGAGGGAAGTATACGGCCGTACTTATATGTACGCCCGTAACCCGTCTATACCTGTCAAAGTATACGGCCGTACCTGTTATACGGTACGTTTTTCAGCCCTAAATATAGCCCGTACAGTACTTTGTTTAGGATCCTTCACTCTTCCACAGTCCGGCTGACTCTTGGCCAAACCCGATGGCAATCTTCATTGGCACTGGCTCACACGTCATATAAGATTCGATTATCGGAATCAATTATCGACTAACGTAACTAACCTATCTCGATATAAAGTTGTGAGACACATGAATGCTTTATTAGGCACACCATTTCAACCGGCTCGCAGGCTCTGTATCCATCCCTGAAAAGCTCTTCTCGACTTGGCTCTCCACTATGTCATTCACCCTCATTTCTACTCTTGCACACGTTCTAGTATTGGTCTGTGCTTGGCACATATACCTCAAGTTCAAACGTCCACGAAATTTGCCGCCAGGACCTAAAGGTTACCCCATCGTAGGGAACCTCTTCCAGCTCAATGTGAACCGACCATGGCATTCTCTAGTTGAATGGAAGAAGACTTATGGTACGTCATAACTGAATTCAGGTTCACATGCTCTTAAATAAATCGTAACTAGGTGACATTGTTTATATTCGCCTGTTCAACCAGGACGTTATCGTATTGAACTCGGCCAAAGCAGCTGGAGATCTCCTTGACCGCCGTGCTGCCAACTATTCCCAGAGACCTCGAGTCCCTGTTGTTGAATGCTTGTCTGGCGGGTTGAATATAGGATTGATAGATCATGGAACACGGTGGGTCTCTAAAAAGCACTGGGCAATATCTTCAATACTTCACAATTCAATAGATGGCGCTCCATGCGTCGCGCTGCACACGAAACACTAAACATAAGAGCCAGTGTCAGCTACTTCCCAATACACATGCGTGAAGGCATTCAGCTTGCGCTAGATATCTTGGATAACCCGCAGGAATGTCATGATCACATATATCGGTATTGTTGTCTGTCTTTAACAATATGCTTTGGAAGCTGAAAGAGCATGATGTATCCAGGTTCACCTCGTTCACAGTTGCAGCTCTCATATATAATGATACATCTCGTCGCCACGCAATTATAACAGAATTATCAAGTCTCATCAGTGATCTATCCCTAGCCGCCGCACCTGGAAGACATCTCGCTAACCACATTCCCGTCCTTGAGCACATCCCAGAATTCCTTGCAAAGTGGAAACAAGAAATGAAGGCAAAGTATAATATGTACACCGAAAGCATTTTGAAATTCTTTCTTCCCATCAAGGAATTGGTGGTACGTCTGTATGCCCAAATTGAAATTCAACTGACAGCTTCGACAATCTACATACAGGTACAGAAGCAGGAGTCCAAACCGAGCCTGTGCACTATGCTTGCTGAAACGCAGGATCAACATGGGCTTAATGACTCGGAATCTGCCTGGTTAGCTGCGGCGCTTTAGTGTGTTCTCCTTGTTCTATTTTCCACCCTCCGCTTATCTCTTTCATCCCTAGCATAGCAGGATACGATACAGTTACGTCTCAGAAAGACAACCTTTTCAAAGTTTATTGACCATTCTCTGTAGTCTCTGACCACTATTGAGTGGCTTATCATTGCCATGCTCGCCTTCCCCGATGTTCAACGGAAAGTCCAAGCAGAAATTGACGCCGTCATTGGTCAAAGTAGAATACCGACACTGGCGGACATGGAAAATCTCCCCTACATGCGTGCAGTTGTGAAAGAGGTTCGCATGTTTGTTCTTTGTGGCTCCTGATGCGTTCCTGATTTCTGATCATTGATTTTAGGTCATACGTTGGCGCCCTCCGGCTCCAATTGGTTTATCTCATGCTTCACTCGAAGCAAGTGCTGGATTACTTTGCCTTTAAAGCCTTTATTGACGTGGGTGGTTCTAGGACGACATTTATGAAGGCTATCACATCCCAAAAGGTAGCTTGATTGTACCAAACATACTGTGAGCTTTTCACACCTTCCAACTCTGATTTGCTAACGAACGATACAAGCGCCATGAATCATGATCCTGCGACGTATGGCCAAGATCCAAACGTTTTTCGACCTGAACGGTTTCTCAACAAAGATGGGACACATAAAGAGCCACCCCCTGATACCAAAAATGAAGGACATTATTCATTTGGGTTTGGTCGGAGGTGCGTGTCTTTATCCTTGTAGCATAAATAGATGTGTTCTAACCTGTTAGCAATATGGTTTAGGATCTGTCCAGGTAGACACGTTGCATCGAACACTGTACTGAGTTTTGCGATTGTACTTTGGGCTGCGAAACTCGAACCTGGAAAAGACGCGCACGGAAATGAGGCTCCAATTAGCATCTCAAATGACCAAGCGACTGGTATTCTCAGGTGAGAGATACATTACATCCCACCCGAATGATTGGTTCGGAGTTCTGAACTATGACTTGTGCACAGCCGGGCGCCTGCATATCATGTTTCAACTAAAGCTCGTTTTCCTGAGGCTCTGGAGATTTTGAAGATGGCGAAGGAAGAATCAATGTAGTGGCTATCTTGTTGGCTTGATTTTCGCGTGTATAGAATGTCGAGATTACAGTATTCTGAATGTAACAATCGAAAGTACGCTAATTTATCTTGTATCTCCTCATTATCTCTTCCCAGCAGAGCAAGCTCAACACTTCGCCATATATGCTTTCCATTCATTTGTCAATCACCGCGATAGAAATCGGCCAGTGTAGTAGGGGGACCGGGGCACGGAGCGGAGGTTCCAGGCCTGTTTGGCAGTGTTTGGCATGAGCTCCCGGCGCGTAGTCTACATTTCCGTGTACGTAGTCAGCCATCATCCAGAACCAGCAGCATCGTCTTCGGCATCGCGATAGCCAGACCACTCGGCCCTCTCCACCAGGAAATGATTTCTTGGTGCATTTTAGCCAGGGAGAATAAATGGTGTAGTGTAAGACAACGTATGAGTTGTCGATGAAAGAAACGCGGTGCCTTTCCTTCATCGGCAAAACCTGCAGAGTGGTATACCTGGTTCCAGGGGTATGTAATCCGGTTATACCTCGGTTATAACCCCTGGAACCCTGTTATCTCACTCTGCTGGTTTTGCAGATGTTTGCTTTGCTCTGCATACTTTGAGGACGGATGGGCGCAACGACGTCGTTGATCGTTCTCGGCCATGTTCTCGTTGACACGCGAGTAGCTCTCAGCTTTGGTTGCATACATTCAATTTTGAGTGAGATAATACAAGTTCGTAGGATGATGATGTGAAGATCCGTCACGGTCAAAAGGGAACCACCATGACATCTACTTTTTCTCCGTTTACTGCACTCGTCATTCACACAGAATGCTCTAACAACTTGAATCCGGTAAGCTTCTTCTCATTCTCTTATCAGCTTGGAGCCTTACCTACTCGCTTTGATTGTGTCGCTTACTTCGTGGTCGGGTACCGCCGGAAGAAAGGATTTGGCAAAAGAGGTACGTATCTCGTAGCTATGACCTATACGGTGAGTGGTGACACTCACCATGCAGAAGCATCCCTTGCCACACAGCACAGTAAACAATTTTTGAATGTTTGAGGAGGGTGGGATACTTTCATTTTAGATTGGGTAAGGATGTCGAGAATGGTAACCTAAAGCGCCAACGCAATGAATGCCGTCGAGGTCAGTTTTCTGCCATGGCAAAAGTTGTATATATATCGTTGCTACGAGATACTTTAGATAATTGATTTTTCCGGTGTACCATCAAGTGGAGCTGGTAAGAAAATGACGAGGTTTTGAGGTAACGACGTAGGATAGGGTTACGTGAGTATGGCAAATGCAGACTCTTGCAACGAGTACAGTTGCGAGAGCCCGGCGTGCAAAGAACTAACTCCACACTTATTTGGTCAGACACAGACGGCAAAAAGGATATGACTAGGGCAACGGCACAACATTGGCTCGAAGGTGGACATGCTAAACATCCTACACCACAGATCTAGAGCCCATAGTGGATTTCTCATTCTTATTTGCAAGAGTAAGCGCCAGTATAGGAAGTGAGACCCCCAAGTATTCTCAGACATCCTCCTTGTCGGTCCCCACCCTAACCCAACACTCAACGCGAGATACCTTCCCCTCGGTAACACCCCTCCAATCCTATGTTCCCCAATCTCACAGAGGGAATGTGAGTGAGAGTGGGTGGGAAGGTATGTATAGGCGCAGGCGTAAAAGAGTCCGAGTAGCTCATGTCTTATTCTCATATCCGATGCGCATTAACCTTGATGCGAAATTGTGAATTGACTGCACTACGAAGCTGCATCAGCGAAAAACCAAAGATTAGCTCCTCCACTTACACTCACACTCCCATCCCTAACGCATGTGACCTCTCCCATTGTTCATACTCCTGCAATAGCACCCTCTGGATCCGCATTCCCCAAGTTCACGAAGGAGATGTGGGTACATGTGCAAGTGTGTGGGGAAAACGACGGGGCTGAGGCTGAGTGGGAGCGCTGTACTGGACTTTATACCATTGCTAGATGACGAGTGAGACGGTGGGGAGGGAGATATAGGTATACCTATCTTAAACCGTCAGCAATCATCTTCGACGGCTAGATAATGAATTTGGACGTACCCTGGGGTGATTATAAATCACCAAGCTGCTCAGTATGCGAACCTAGAGCTTCGTTGGGGAAGGATCTTTAATAGCGAGGTGACTGGAAAGCGTACAAGGACAGCAGTGGAAGTATGACCGGGGAGCAGGGATGAGGGCTACGTGTATGGTTCAAGATGCGACGATAGCTAAAGTGAGACAGGAAAAAAGATGAGTGAGTACGTACATAGTGCAGTGATGTTCATCGTGTCCCTATCTTCCACGGACCAGATTTCATTGGATGAGAGATGTGATTCAAGCAGTTTATTCACTTGGCGAAAGGTATTAGCCGGGGGTCATAGGGGAAGAAGTCAAAGGAAAGTGACATACGACCTCCCCAGCGTGTAAGAGGTGAGGTAGCGATTCGGAATTTATGATTTTGAGTATTCGAAAAGACGGGCTGGATATCATCAGTCCGAATGGGATAATGAATAATGTTAGCAAGAGCGTACTATCAACCATCAACGTAAGTACTCGGTTTCTGGATCATGGAGAGTTATCACACGTCGTATCAATCATGGCTCGAGACACGTACCTTTTGGCCAATCGAATAACGTATTTCCTTTCCCCTCTGACTACGGAGCATTAATGCTCCAGTTGGTAGCGGAACAATAGGAGGCGGAGCATTCCGGGTGGACGGCGGTTGCAGCACCAAGAGAAGAAAATAGGCGTCATGGTGGTTTGAGAAAAAAAGGAACGGTCGTGTGACATGTAACACTTGGGTCACATCGATATCAGCTTGTAGAGCGCTTTGTGCTCCCGTTGATGATGTTTGTTTAGTCTTTGCCAAGGTAAAAGATAATCATAATGCTTCTGAACAAACCATTTCACACCGGTTTAGGAAAAAAATCTATTATACAGATTTCAACCGGAAATATATACTGATTTACCTGCAATAAAGAGCAGGATATGACAAACTGAAAGGCGTCCAGAATCATGGAGTTTAAGTCGCCCGAAATTTTGAGCTGGAACTCAACCAATCAGGAGCGCTTTAGGACCACCAGAAAGGTGAAGAAAAAGGCGAGAACTTCGACGTACCGAAATGAATGCTGATTTGCGTCATTTCCGAGATTACCGAAACGCAACATTTCAATTGAAGCTTCGGGGGTTCCGCAACAGCAGCAGATTTGGGTCGAATCTGTCTATCAGATATTTTTCCATTGGCCCACGGCGGCCGGTTCCAGGCAGTCCGAATGGGGGCATTTCAGGAAGCCCAGAAAGCTTACCTGAATGGACTTCTTTCGGAAGACCAGAAATGTACGCCGATTGTCTCCAATTATGGAAGGATTTCAGAGCGTCTTATTGTCTGTATTTCGGACTTGGCTTCCTGCCCACCGAAATGCTTCCTGATTCCTTTCCTTTCAGGCGTCAGGTCAGAAGTTCAGAATCACCCAATTTCTGCAGCCATTTCTGCTTACCTTTTGTTCTGCCAGCTCCCTGATGAATCAGGTGCGGTTTCCGGCTGAAATCTGGCTAACTGATTTTTTTCCTAAACCCGTGTGTTTGTGCGTGATTCCCAATAGTTAGGAAAGTTGATCATAGGAAGATTAATCAAAAAGATATTACCTGACAGAGGGTTCACATCGACGGTTGCGGCAGGCGGTCTTGCAACCGACTGTGGCAAGCCAATCAAGTCCGGCAAAGAGTTGATAATGTCAACAGGATGCGTAGTAGGTCTCACACCCTCCAGGTGAACAAGTACGAGTAACTCACTTTTGTTGTTATTTGCCTCAGTGCTTGGACCAAACAAGGGAACGTTACTCTGGGGTGTCAATTCTGATAGTCGTGAGGCTGTATATCTACCGGCCCTTAGCTTCTGTCCAAGAGGATAACGTCAAATCCTGTTCGGGCTCGCACCCTCCCCTCACGGTGTAGTAGGGGGACCGGGGCACAGAGCGGAGGTTCCAGGCCCATTTGGTAGTGTTTGGCATGAGCTTCCAGCACTTAGTCTCCATTCGCGTGTACATAGTTAGCCATCATCCAGAACCAGAACCAGCAGTAGTCTTCGGCATCGCGATAGCCAGACCACCCGGCGCTCTCCAGCGACAAGGGGTAAAAGGAAGGTGGTATGGCGTTTAAGAGTGTCTGAATGGTGATCTAGATTTTGGCGCGTAGAATGATTTGACAGCGGATCGCGGAGGTTTGCTTCTGTTTCGCAAAGGAGATCTACGGCAGCAGCATAGCCGAGGTTATTGCCCCCAAGTATCGAAAACATAGCTACGTCACACGTATTTCTTGCAACAAATTCTTCTCTTCCGACAACGTCGGCACATGAAGCAATCTTAACACAGCAAAAACGAATCAGCAAGGATCTAAGCAGATAAAAGAAGAATAAGAGATTTACTTAGAGCATTTTCAGGGACACAAGTGTTAGTAAAAGTATGTGTCATGGTGGCTCGAGAAGAAAAAAAGGAACAACTGTGTGACATGTGACGCTCTCATCACATCGATATCGGCTTATTGCGGAAGCGCGATGGTATACCCGAGCCGTTGTGATCGTACAAATCAACCAGGACGAATGGAAGCGCCGTGCATTCGTTTTTTTTGGGAAAGGTATGATTCGGCTTTATGTACCGTCAATCAAACATGCAGCGCTCCCGCTAGAATCGATCAGAAAAAAAAAACCACGAAGAAATTACGACTACGGTGGTACAAGAGAGAAAAATCTCGCACTGGATAATGAATGCATTGTGTGGGAATCGAACCCCGGCCGGGTAGACACAGTAGATTTATGGCAAATGGATCGACCCAAGTTGCCATTACCCCATGAATGCGATGGTACCAAGAAAGGCAACCTCATAACAACAGCATTGGGTATCGGGACTAGAGTTACGTCTTCGAGTCGAGAAAGCCAATGAGAAGGAAAAAGAAGGGCTGGTATCGCGGTTTCAGTAATTGACATTCAAGGACGAAGGATAAGGCGTGATTTTTCTTTCGCCAGCATTGAGAAAGATTTTTTGGAAAAGGTACGATTCAGCTTGATCTCAATGACATTCGACACTCAGTGCTACTGTAATTTTTATGCCGTCATAATCCTCTTTCTCCGAGCAAAATATTCAGGCGCAGGTCGATTACCTGTCAAAGAAGCAATGAAGGCTAGTGGTACATGAACTACCGGTGTGGAAGTACATAGGAAATCTCAAGCTTCCGTCCCTGTTCTTCCTGTTGTATGCCGACACTTTCCTGTCGCTCCTCCGTGACCCTACCCACCCCCACTCCTTAATCCATGCCAGCATCCGCTACACACCTAACCCGAAATAACGTTCCGCTGCGTGTTATCCTTCCCCGCTAACATTCAACAAAGAGATAGAAGGAAGGTAGCGTATGTCGGTGTAGTTGTGTATATGGGTGGGGGGACGACACAGGGGGAAAAGCTGTGTGGCGGGCGTGTATATTCATCCTTATACCCCATCCAGGTAGAGTTATAAGCGTGCGGGAGATACATGGCAAAAGACTCGCACTCACTTCGAACCCAACTAAAACAGCTATTTCCGTTCACGGTGGGCAGAAGTGTGGTGTTGAGAGTATTGCAGAACTACCATAGTGGGACTGAACGACCATCTCTGGGGCTAGATAGGCGACGTACCTGAGTACGAATCAACTTTCCTAACCACCATAGGTGTCGGGATGCGGAAAAGCGAATAGGCTAAGGATAAATGCCGGGTTGAAGTGATTCATGGCGGTCTGAGGCGGCAATAAGCGGCGACGGCTGCGATCAGTCTATGAGCAAACGTGTAGGAAGCAAGACAAAGGATTACGTACCCAGTAGTGTAACTCATCATGCCAGCATTCTCTGCTTTCCTGCTCTCGGTCTTGTAACGCCGCCAAGCTCAATTTCTAGCCGCTCGATTTTGAGATATTATTGATCAGCCGTCGTAGGCAGCTGTCATATGTGTTGAGAAGATAGCAACTTTAAATGAATATTCCGCAATGGGCTGCCTCTGCTGATGTTTTCAATATTGTCAGTCGGAATAAGACGCAGGTATAGATAGCAAGAGCGTACCCTCTTGGGTGTTTAAAGTGATGTTGGAGCCTCAACACATCCAATTTTATCAAAGTCTCTACGTCACCAAGTTGAGCACTGTGCATCTCAATCATACTACAAGACACACGTACAATATCTTCGCCTTTAACGACATCCAACCAACGAAGCAATTCAGAGCTACAAATCAATCAGGAAAGCTCCAAGTCAGAGAGAGATAATGTCAAGAGACTTACTTGATTCTGCGTGTAGAGCATTATGGGCGGCCGACGAGCGCAGTAAACCGAGAGAGTAGGCGTCGTGATGGTTCGAGGAAACAGATGGTTGTGTGACAGGTAACGCTTCCGTCACTTCGATACCACGTGAGGCGCCCGGCTCCGACAACGGGTGCTTTGTCTCTTTCTTCTCGGCTTTCACGATCAAGACGGTCAAAATTTTTCCTCTACTTCAGGTAACTTAGCTCGATGTCGGTGAGAAGCTGAAACAGAACCAGCCGTATTGTCCCACTTGTAGCCGAATGGCGTTCTGCATCTAGCATTCGATTTCAGATCACACTGCTTACCATACTAACGGAAACAAGGTTCTGTAGTCCGAGTCCAACTGATCCCTAACCCTAAGAACTCCATACGCAACGCTGTTCGTCCGTCGATTCCGCTCACGACTAATCGACTAATCGACTCTCCTCTCCCTTGGCGCAACCATGACGACGACGAGTTCAATATGTTCTATCAAGAGGTGTAGCCGATTCAAATCTTGCACATTGACGTGAAGGGGGGGGGCCCTCTGATAGCTATCCGCCGCCGACTCTATCGAAGACATAATATAGGACGACATAGAGATAACATACGGGGGACAGAAAACGACGTGGGGTCGACGCTGCTGTCACCGGACCTTCCGGAAATCCGACTCCCATGCCAGGCCACGCGGGCACTTACATCCCAGATACACATCTTGTTTTTTATGATGATATTCTAAGCTCCAGAATATAGCCCGTATAGATGGTATTCTGTATGCGTAAGTCTTTTGACCTTTGATTTCACACCTCTTGCAGAAGCCCTCAGAGCTATGCATTCTCAACTTACTTACTTTAGGATCCTTCATTCTCCCCCAGTCCAGCTGACTCTCGACCACACGTCAACTACTGGAATCAATTACTGTGCAGTAACGTAACTAACTTATCTTGATATAAAGTTGTGCCACATCGCGTCATACACTACCTGACAGCCATGAGACACGGATGCTCTGTCAGGCACACCACTTCAATCTGCCCGCAGACTTTGTACCCTTCTCCGAAAAGCTCATCAGCAAAAACCGGAAAGTGCTATAACCTAGCTCCAGGGGGATCATAACCTGGTTATGGCCTGGTTTGTGGGGGTTATGACTGGTTTTAAGGGTCATAATACCCTGCAGGTGGATTGTAAACCCCGGGGAACCCATTATAAGCACTACACGGTTTTTGCTGATGCTCTTATCGGCGTCTCTCTACTATGTCATTCACCGTCATTTCTACTCTTGCATCCGTTCTAGTATCGGTTTGTGCTTGGCACATATATCTCAAGTCCAAACATCCACGAAACTTGCCGCCAGGACCTAAAGGTTACCCTATCGTAGGGAACCTCTTTCAGCTCGATGTGGACCAGCCGTGGCATTCTCTGATTGAATGGAAGAAGACTTATGGTACGTCACAACTGTATTCAAGGTACACGTTTCCCTAAATGAATTGCAACCAGGCGACATCGTGTACATTCGCCTGTTCAACCAGGACGCTATCGTATTGAACTCGGCCAAAGCAGCTGGAGATCTCCTTGACCGCCGTGCTGCCAACTACTCCCAGAGACCTCGAATGCCTGTCGCTGAATGCTTGACTGGCGGGGTGAATATAGCATTGATGGATCATGGAACAAGGTGAGTCCAAAAAGCACTGGGCAATTTGACTTCATACTTCACAATTCAATAGATGGCGCTCCATGCGTCGCGCTGCACACGAAACACTAAACATAAGAGCCAGTGTCAGCTACTTCCCAATACACATGCGTGAAGGCATTCAGCTTGCGCTAGATATCCTGGATAGCCCGCAGGAATGCCATGACCACGTATATCGGTATTCTTGTCTGTCTATTAACAATAGGTTTGGGAAGCTGAAAGAGAATGATGTATAGGTTCACCTCGTTCACAATCGCATCTCTCATATATAACGATACATCTCGTCGCCATGCAATTATAACAGAACTGTCAAATTGCATCGGTGATATATCCCTAGCCATCGCACCTGGAAGATATCTCGCTAACCACATTCCCGTCCTTGAGCACATCCCAGAATTTCTTGCAAGGTGGAAACAGGAAATGAAGGCAAAGTATAATATGTACACCGAAAGTGTTTTGAAATTCTTTCTTCCCATCAAGGAATTGGTGGTACGTCTATATGCCCAAATTGAAATTCAACTGACAGCTTCGACAATCTACAGGTACAGAAGNCAGTAACGTAACTAACTTATCTTGATATAAAGTTGTGCCACATCGCGTCATACACTACCTGACAGCCATGAGACACGGATGCTCTGTCAGGCACACCACTTCAATCTGCCCGCAGACTTTGTACCCTTCTCCGAAAAGCTCATCAGCAAAAACCGGAAAGTGCTATAACCTAGCTCCAGGGGGATCATAACCTGGTTATGGCCTGGTTTGTGGGGGTTATGACTGGTTTTAAGGGTCATAATACCCTGCAGGTGGATTGTAAACCCCGGGGAACCCATTATAAGCACTACACGGTTTTTGCTGATGCTCTTATCGGCGTCTCTCTACTATGTCATTCACCGTCATTTCTACTCTTGCATCCGTTCTAGTATCGGTTTGTGCTTGGCACATATATCTCAAGTCCAAACATCCACGAAACTTGCCGCCAGGACCTAAAGGTTACCCTATCGTAGGGAACCTCTTTCAGCTCGATGTGGACCAGCCGTGGCATTCTCTGATTGAATGGAAGAAGACTTATGGTACGTCACAACTGTATTCAAGGTACACGTTTCCCTAAATGAATTGCAACCAGGCGACATCGTGTACATTCGCCTGTTCAACCAGGACGCTATCGTATTGAACTCGGCCAAAGCAGCTGGAGATCTCCTTGACCGCCGTGCTGCCAACTACTCCCAGAGACCTCGAATGCCTGTCGCTGAATGCTTGACTGGCGGGGTGAATATAGCATTGATGGATCATGGAACAAGGTGAGTCCAAAAAGCACTGGGCAATTTGACTTCATACTTCACAATTCAATAGATGGCGCTCCATGCGTCGCGCTGCACACGAAACACTAAACATAAGAGCCAGTGTCAGCTACTTCCCAATACACATGCGTGAAGGCATTCAGCTTGCGCTAGATATCCTGGATAGCCCGCAGGAATGCCATGACCACGTATATCGGTATTCTTGTCTGTCTATTAACAATAGGTTTGGGAAGCTGAAAGAGAATGATGTATAGGTTCACCTCGTTCACAATCGCATCTCTCATATATAACGATACATCTCGTCGCCATGCAATTATAACAGAACTGTCAAATTGCATCGGTGATATATCCCTAGCCATCGCACCTGGAAGATATCTCGCTAACCACATTCCCGTCCTTGAGCACATCCCAGAATTTCTTGCAAGGTGGAAACAGGAAATGAAGGCAAAGTATAATATGTACACCGAAAGTGTTTTGAAATTCTTTCTTCCCATCAAGGAATTGGTGGTACGTCTATATGCCCAAATTGAAATTCAACTGACAGCTTCGACAATCTACAGGTACAGAAGCAGGAGTCCGAACCGAGCCTGTGCACTATGCTTGTTGAAACGCAGGATCAACATGGGCTTAATGACTTGGAATCTGCCTGGTTAGCTGCGGCGCTTTAGTGCGTTCTCCTCGTTCTATTTTCCGCCCTGCACTTATCCCTTTCATTCCCAGCATAGGAGGATACGATACAGTTTCGTCTCAGAAAGACAGCCTTTTCAAAGTTTACTGACCATTCCCTGTAGTCTCTGACCGCTATTGAGTGGCTTATCGTTGCTATGCTCGCCTTCCCCGATGTTCAACGGAAAGTCCAAGCAGAAATTGACGCTGTCATTGGCCAAGCTAGGATACCGACGTTGGCTGACATGGAAAATCTGCCCTACATGCGTGCAGTTGTGAAAGAGGTTCGCATGTGTTCTTTGTGGCTCTCGATGCATTCTAATGTCTGACTAGGTCCTACGTTGGCGTCCTCCGGTTCCACTTGGCGTATTTCATGTTTCACTCGAAGCAAGTGCTGGATTACTTTATCTTTAAAGCTTTAATTGACTTTGGCTGTTCCAGGACGACATTTATGAAGGCTATCACATCCCAAAAGGTAGCTGGATTATACCAAACATACTGTGAGCTTTTCACACCTTCCAACTCTGACTCGCTAACGATCAACACAAGCGCCATGAATCATGATCCCGGAACGTATGGCCAAGATCCAGATGTATTTCGACCTGAACGGTTTCTTAACGAAGATGGGACACATAAAGAGCCACCTCCTGATACCAAGGATGAAGGACATTATTCATTTGGATTTGGTCGAAGGTATGTGTCTTTATCCTTATGGCATAAATGGCTCTATTTTAATCCGTTAGCCGTGTGATTCAGGATTTGTCCAGGTAGACACCTCGCATCAAACACTGTACTGAGTTTTGCGATTGTACTTTGGGCTGCGAAACTCGAACCTGGAAAGGATGCGCATGGAAATGAATCCCCAATTAGCATTTCAAATGACCAAGCAACTGGTATTCTCAGGTAAGAGATACATTACATCCTAGCCGAGCGGTCGATTCTGAATTCTGAACCATGACTTGGGCATAGTCGGGTACCTGCGTATCATGTTTCAACTAAAGCTCGTTTTCCTGAGGCTCCCGAGATGTTGAAGATGGCGAAGGAGGAATTATTGTAGTGGCTATCTTGTTGGGTTGATTTTCGCGTGTGTAAAATCTCAAGACTACAGCATTTCCGAGTGTAAAAATCGAAACTATGCTATTTTCTCTTGCATATTCTCATCGTCTCTTCCCAGCACGTTCCCAGCACGGCAAGCTCAACACTTTGTCACATATGCTTTCCATTCATTTGTCAATCACCGCATCACCGCGATAGAAATCGGCCAGGGAATGATTCCTTGGTGCATCTTCAGCCAGGGAGACTAGACGATGTAGTGTAAGACAACGTCTGAGTTGTCGATGAAAGATACGCGGTGCCTTTCCTTTGGTTTGCTCTGCGTACTTCGAGGACAGGTAGGCGCAACGACGTCGTTGATCGTTCTCAGCCGTGTTCTCGTTGACATGCGAGTAGTTCTCAGCTTCGGTTGTATAGGTTCATCCTTTAGTAAGATAATGCAAGCTCGCGGGATGACGACGCGAGGATCCGTCGAAAGGGGACGTTTATTCAGCGAAGAGTGGCAAAAGAATAGATGTATAATGCTGCATTATATAAATGCAGGGGCAGTTGGGTGTGGCGGCGACGAGAAGTCCAAGTGGAAGCTTTCGATCGCACATTATCTTTGTAGCGTCGTTCTGAGTTGGCATTGGGAGATCGGGAAGAAAGAGACAAGACGCCCAACAAGCGCCCTCGAAGCCGATGTGACGGAAATGTAACATGTCACACAACCTTTCCTTTTCTTGAACCCTAATGTAGGATGCCAAATTTTTAAATATTTAACGTCGTTGACGTCTCGGGCATTTAAACAACATTCAAAAACCTCCCGGGACACCTCAACGGCACCCCTGCTATCAACAATGGAGTTTCTGGAGCATCATGTAACTGTGAAGGGAGTGGTGGAGGTGAGTATTGAAAAGCGCATAGAGCTCCGACGAGCGAAAGAGACCCGCTAGTCACAGTGTGATGGGCACGGGCTGTCAGGGGGTTGCCAAGTCGAGCCGCTTGGTGAAACGCGGAGAGCTGAGCCGTGACGGACGCAGGAGACGAACCAGCTGACAGACGGGAGAAAACGACGCGGATATTGGGAACGACGAGGGCGGAATTTGGGACTGGGCGGAAAACTGGCGGAAAATGAGAGGAGAGAGGATAGCGGGTCGAAAACGAGGACTCGGGAGACCATGTATGTCTTGAGCAGACCACGTCCGTAAGGTGAAATCAAGCGTATGACGATGCATGCCAGGTGACTAGTCAGCTGAGAAAAACACAGCAACTGACATATGTACTCACCATTCCTCTCGCAATACGAAAGCACTTCGGCCTCTGACACGCATTATCCACATCTTACACAACCCAGTGTCTAGCCAAATAAACACAGAGAGCTGTTGGGACATCTTGAATATAAAGGATATCTTGTTGAGTCTCGGAAGGAAGGCGGGAGCATTGACGGTAGGTCGACGGTGAAGCGGGCATGACGGGAGAAGACAAGAGGAATCAACAGAGTCAGCGTGAGAACCACGTGCAAACGCGCCGGGCACGTGTGACACTCGTCCCCGCAGTCAACCATACTGTACCTCGGTCCTTGCCAGCTTTCTTTCCTTCCCCTTCCTTCCCCGCCCGGCGTCGTCCCCCACTTTATCCCATGACTTCTACGACACCTCTCCTCAGCCGTTCCCTCTTCCTGCCTTCAGTCAGGTCCTTGGTGGTTTACATGTGGCAGCAAGAGACGAGCCTCGATGATAGGGATTTGTAGAGGGTGCTCAGGCATAGGACGTAGGTATGTTGTCACGATGTCTGACATGCCCTTGGATCTAATTGAACCACAATGACTTTAGAATTGTTAGATTGACCTTACCAGAAGTACCCAATCACCCCCGGACAGCAGCTGAACACTCCTACTCTGTAAATGTGCTCTGTACTCTACATATACATGTATAGTACCTACTATGTATTAGATACCACATTCAACCATGTAGTAGTCCTTTACTTACCAAATTTTATACTTAAAAGAATGTCAGTATTTAATTAGTATTTAAACGCCGTTGTATGTATCTGGTTTCCCCAGTGTTTAAATGCCCGAGACGTCAACGACGTTAAATATTTAAAAAATTGGCATCCGGCACCTGTTGAACCACCATGACACCTACTTTTTCTCCGTTTACTGTACTCATCATTCACACAGAATGCTCGACAAACTTGAATCCGGTAAGCTTCTCTTCACTCTCTTATCGGCTTGGAGCCTCGCCTACTCGGTTTGATTGTGTCGCTTACTTCGTAGTTGGATATTGTTGGAAGCAAAGGATTTGGTACGTGTCTCGTAGCTATTATCTATACGATGAGTGGTGATACTCACCATGCAGAAGCAGACTCAACCACTTTTTGCCACGGGTACCTTCGCGGACGGTTCCTATACTTATTGGTACGGTACGCTCTCGCTATCCCTTATCCAATTCTTATTCAAATTAATGACAGTAAAAGACAGGCAGCCCTGATAACCGAAGTCTCACAACCATGTCGAATAAGATCCATTATAGGGTACTACATGTTGCCCCTTTTATGCCTTATAATCGCTGATCAACGCCTTTTACCAGGGAAATACCTCTGCCTTGGGGTCAACCGCATTATACGACGAATTATTGACACTCGATACCCCGTACTGGTGGCATGATGAACACTACGCTACCGGCTAAGTGGTCCCCCCTCTTTCTTTTTTGTCCACTCGCGCTTTGATAGATCGTACCTAGCCGTTGTCGCTCCTCGAAGCCTGCATGCTATTTCTCACTAAGACGAGTCCCTGCTCCCTGCTCATATGTCTCCCGTTCCTTTGCCGCATTCCGCTTGCCCCGCCTCTTACCCCGCCTCTTACCTCTGCCACGAGGATCTTCAAAACGTTTCTCATTCACAAATTCTCACTCCGAGCCTCTCGTAGTTGTCAGGGTACGTCAAATCATCTTTATCCCATTCTCGAGGTGATCGTTTACGGTTTGATCAAGGTATTCCCAACACCCAACACCACGTCAGTTTAGGAGAAAAAATCAGTTAGACAAATTTCAGCCAGAAACCACACCTGATTCATAAGGGATCTGTCAGAACATAAGGTAGGCAGAAATGGCTGCAGAAATTGGGTGATTCCGAGCTTCTGACCCGACGCCTGAAAGGAAAGGAATTAGGAAGCATTTCGATGCGCAGGAAGCCAAGTCCGAAATACAGACAATAAGGTACACCGTAATGCTCCCAGATTTGGAGGCGATCGACGCATATTTCTGATCTTCCGAAAGCAGTCAATTCAGGTAAGCTTTCTGGGCTTCCTGAAATGCTCCCATTCGGACTGCCTGAAACCGGCCGCCGTGGGCCAATGGAAAAATATCTGGTAGACAGATTCGACCCAAATCTGCTGCTGTTGTGGAACCCGAAGCTTCGACCGAAACGCTGCGTTTCGGTAATCTCAGAAATGACGCAAATCAGCAATCATTTCGGTATGTCAAAGTTCTCGTCTTTTTCTTCACCTTTCTGGTGGTCCTAAAGCGCTCCTGATTGGTTGAGTTCCAGCTCAAAATTCGGGGCGACTTAAACTCCGTGATTCTGGACGCCTTTCAGTTTGCCATATCCTGCTCCTTATTGTAGGTAAATCAGTATACATTTCTGGTCGAAATCTGTCCAACAGATGCTTTTCCCAAACCGGTGTGCATCTTTACATCCCCCTCTGTTCGCCCGTATCAGACTACCAGGCGGCACCAACGCAATTCCAGAGTACGATAAATTTACACGCCCCCGCCCTCTACTNAGTGGTGGAGGTGAGTATTTAAAAGCGCATAGATTTCCGACGAGCGAAAGAGACCCGCTAGTCACAGTGTGATGGGCACGGGCTGTCAGGGGGTTGCCAAGTCGAGCCGCTTGGTGAAATGCGGAGAGCTGAGCCGTGACGGAGGCAGGAGACGAACCAGCTGACAGACAGGAGAAAACGACGCGGATATTGGGAACGACGAGGGCGGAATCTGGGACTGGGCGGAAAACTGGTGGAAAATGAGAGGAGAGAGGATAGCGGGTCGAAAACGAGGACTCGGGAGACCATGTATGTCTTGAGCAGACCACGTCCGTAAGGTGAAATCAAGCGTATGACGATGCATGCCAGGTGACTAGTCAGCTGAGAAAAACACAGCAACTGACATATGTACTCACCATTCCTCTCGCAACACGAAAGCACTTCGGCCTCTGACACGCATTATCCACATCTTACACAACCCAGTGTCTAGCCAAATAAACACAGAGAGCTGTTGGGACATCTTGAATATAAAGGATATCTTGTTGAGTCTCGGAAGGAAGGCGGGAGCATTGACGGTAGGTCGACGGTGAAGCGGGCATGACGGGAG
Organism: Moniliophthora roreri; assembly: GCA_001466705.2. Classification (NCBI taxonomy): domain Eukaryota; kingdom Fungi; phylum Basidiomycota; class Agaricomycetes; order Agaricales; family Marasmiaceae; genus Moniliophthora; species Moniliophthora roreri. The sequence continues at coordinate 90,805 of LATX02000100.1, read as the reverse complement.
AAGACAAGAGGAATCAACAGAGTCAGCGTGAGAACCACGTGCAAACGCGCCGGGCACGTGTGACACTCGTCCCCGCAGTCAACCATACTGTACCTCGGTCCTTGCCAGCTTTCTTTCCTTCCCCTTCCTTCCCCGCCCGGCGTCGTCCCCCACTTTATCCCATGACTTCTACGACACCTCTCCTCAGCCGTTCCCTCTTCCTGCCTTCAGTCAGGTCCTTGGTGGTTTACATGTGGCAGCAAGAGACGAGCCTCGATGATAGGGATTTGTAGAGGGTGCTCAGGCATAGGACATAGGTATGTTATCGCGATGTCTGACGTGCCCTTGGATCTAATTGAACCACAATGACTTTAGAATTGTTAGATTGACCTTACCAGAAGTACCCAATTACCCCCGGACAGCAGCTGGACACTCCTACTCTGTAAATGTGCTCTGTACTCTACATATACATGTATAGTACCTACTATGTATTAGATACCACATTCAACCATGTAGTAGTCCTTTGCTTACCAAATTTTATACTTAAAAGAATGTCAGTATTTAATTAGTATTTAAACGCTGTTGTATGTATCTGGTTTCTCCAGTGTTTAAATGCCCGAGACGTCAACGACGTTAAATATTTAAAAAATTGGCATCTGGCACCTGTACCGAGTCGTAATAAGTTTGAGGACAAACGTGTTCCTCGTGCAGGACAGGTCGTTTCCTCTGAGAAAGTTGGTAGAGTTGTCGTCAACGAACACTCTCAGATTCGTCATCGAAGGAACCTTCACGATTTCGCAGTGCTTGATAGCCACAAAATGCTTCTCGAAATCTGTGGCATCCAGACCTTCGACAACGTGGACCTTGTTGATATTGGCCTTCATATCCTCTTGGATTTCGAGCTCCGTTTTTGCACCCTCTGGAAGCCATAGATCCTTCAGGACGAATATAGGGCCAATCAACTCGTCATTCACAACTAGGGCTCCTAGCGGACGGATTCGGATGGCGGATGGGCTCCTCGACGAGCACCATCTGACGGATGGCATCCGACCAATCCGACAATGAGCGGCGGATGGATCACGCGGTGCAGACGGTTGTCGTTGGGCTTCGTTAGGTCGACCAGAGTCGTGCCCGGGGCTTTCTGTGGTTACCTTTTTGACCTTCATAGCAGTAGTGGGTAATATATCAGCCATTATCTGTCTGTCTGACTAACCTTTGACTTGTATTTTAGCTGTTTTGGGTACAATATATGAACTTGTCTCGACTCTGTACACAACAAATTAAATAGGTATAATTCAGACACCTGGAATCAACTTGGAATGCCGCACAACTAGATCAATGTCCCGCACCCGAGAGCCCCCTCCCTCCAAGTGGCTCCAAACATCATATTCTCAACATGACATCACGTCTTGAGGGTCTATAGGGTAGCTTGAGACTTGCCAAAGGGATTGGAGGTGAACAAGGCGACAATACTGACGGGGAAGCAAAATTTTCACCGTGGGAGGGANCAGTAGTGGGTGATATATCAGCCATTATCTGTCTGTCTGACTAACCTTTGACTTGTATTTTAGCTGTTTTGGGTACAATATATGAACTTGTCTCGACTCTGTACACAACAAATTAAATAGGTATAATTCAGACACCTGGAATCAACTTGGAATGCCGCACAACTAGATCAATGTCCCGCACCTGAGAGCCCTGTCTGTTCTCCCTCCCTTCAAGTGGCTCCAAACATCATATTCTCAACATCACGTCACATCTTGAGGGTCTATAGGGTAGCTTGAGACTTGCCGAAGGGATTGGAGGTGAACAAGGAGACAATACTGACGGGGAAGCAAAATTTTCACCGTGGGAGGGAGGTTTCATTGTGAAGCGCTGGCTTAGCGCCCATCCGTCGGATTATCGGACCATCCGACGGATACCATCCGCCGATGCGGATTGCTCTCTCAATCACCACCATCCGAACGGATGAATCCGTATCCGATCCTAATCCGATCCGCTAGGAGCCCTAGTCAGAAATGGTGAATGCATGTTGCTTGCTAATGAAATATGTTCCAAGAGATTGATTTTGAGGCAACCTCCAAGGTATACAATCCACACGATGCTAAGGCATGTAGAGTTGAATGCCTTGAAGTACCGAATGCAAGGCACTAATCAAGTCTAATAATACCGGTCTTCATCGTCTTTATTCAGTGAGCTGCTCCAAAGATATTCCTTCTCACAGTATGCCTTCATCCACAAAAGGTTGAATGANTGAGACTTGCCAAAGGGATTGGAGGTGAACAAGGTGACAATACTGACGGGGAAGCAAAATTTTCACCGTGGGAGGGAGGTTTCATTGTGAAGCGCTGGCTTAGCGCCCATCCGTCGGATTATCAGACCATCTGACGGATACCATCCGCCAATGCGGATTGCTCTCTCAATCACCACCATCCGAACAGATGAATCCATATCTGATTCTAATCCAATCTGCTAGGAGCCCTACTCGGGCTTCCTGGTAGCAGTGGGACAGGGATTTTGCGACTTTGATGGCTGTGTATGCATTAGCTTGTGTGATTTTGCTTAGTTTTGCACCCAAAAGGTGTAGCAGTTGGGGAATTGTCATGTCTATCAGGTCCAGTTGTGTTTTTTCTCAGCCTTCATTTGCTAACCAGTCCACAGTTTCGTTCCCAGGCACTCCTGAATGCCCTTTTACCCATTCAAGGGTAGTGAGGGCATTCCTTTCATGAAGCCTGGTGGCCAGCACCTGCCACAGCTGTGCATTCTCAACTCCAATGAAGCCTTTGTCCTCCCACTCTTGCAGGTGCTTGGTAACTCCGTTTATTATGTACATTGAGTCTGTTTTGATATTCAGGTCATAGGGCGGAATCTGTTCTAGGGCTTCTTTGACTGCCAGCATCTCTCCAACTTGGTTTGACGGCATGAGCTCGCTCAGCACTTTAATTTCCCTATTATAGTCACTGTCAGGGCTAACGAAGATTCCAGCTCCAGCATTTGCATCTTCAAGACCGTTGTTAGTGCATGACCCATCTGTGTACACAGTGAGGTGGTTATGGTTTAGGTTGGGGAATATATGGGTGTCAGGTAGGTCTTCTATGCCAACATCAGCTGTAAAAATTCTGAATGCATCTGCTAGCATTCCTTGAGTGGTTATTTTAGGATTAAAGAGGTGACAGTCTTCTGAGGAGATCTGCCAGCGTAACTCACATGCTTCGTAGTCTTCCAGTAGTTCTTCAGTGAGCAGGTTCCACTTGTCTGGTAATGCTGATAGCAGTCTCTTGGCCTGCATAAAGCATGCATGTGCATCAGAACAGTATCCACCAGTGTTGCTACAGGTTCGCTGACATGGTCTGCACTTGCACCGTTTGTGACTCTTATGGTTTGGATTGTCCAGGTGTCGGGCTAGTCTTTCTGCATCACCAACAGTGCACACTCTATGATTATTTTTTAGACAAGCATTTAGCTTGTTCCTTTTGCTGGAATACAATGCTCTTGTAGCTGTAGACTTGGCATGGTACCACACTGGCATCTGCTGTATAATATCTTGAGGGAATGCTAGCCTCTGAAGTTTAAGATTATGCTTTTTTGCTACTGCTAGCATCCTGCTGAGGTCTTTTGGCACATTCTGAGTGTTACTCTTCCATTGTTGGGTAAACTGGTTAATTCTTAGGTCTAGTGGGATAAGCTCATCAGATTGAACAACATTCAGTGCTAGCAGGCAGTCTGCAATGTATGCCCAAAGTGGGTGTTTATCATTCAAGGATAAGTATGACTGGAGCCATGTAACTTCAATTGCTTCATTGTGTGCAGGTATGTCAAGCAAATTTTTTCCTCCCTCATGGGCGGGTGCATATAGTGTTTCTTTGTTAATTGTTCTCCCATTTTTTCCAGCCCACAGGAAGTTGTGAAGACATTTTTCAACTTTTGCCTCAACACTGGCTGGCATTCCTTAAACCTTTGTTAGGTACTGTGTCATGCCTCCTACTATCATTTGGATTATGAGCCAGTGTCCTTCCATTGTAGGTCTTCCGTGCTCCCAGCATTTCAGTGCCGCATCAATTTTTTCAAGGGCACATGACCAGACACTCACTTGGTCAACATTATTTCTGACCCAGCTACCAAGAATCCTGGCTGCTTCACCGTCTGGTTTTATCTTAATGTGTTCTTCCAGTGGTATCNGTACCACCCTTTTAGACCAGAAGAGTATGAGAGTAATGAATCAGGCGAAGTAGAAGATGACGTACCAGGGGAATCCAAATGCGAAAGCAATTCAATGGATGTCAATCATAACAACTCATCCATCACAACCAGCCCTACTCCAGCTGACGGCTCGACTTCCAACGCTAGCCCGAGGCCAACTGACAATCATCCTGTGACCTCAAATGCAATGGTCGCGATTCCGGGTGATAATCAAATAAGCGGGCGACCCAGCCGGCTACGTCAAGGCTGTAATATTGTGTGAATGTGAGTGTGGAGTTCATATCAGCGAAACTGAGGCTGCCATAGTGGAAAACCATATTGTTTTTTTTTTTTTGTGGAACGCATATGAGCTTTGAACAAGTGGACCCGCCATCTCCCTCTTCCTGGCTCACAGGAGTCACTGGGCCGACATGGTTGGTGTTCCGTACACTCACGTCTAGGGGGCGAGGGAATGAGACCTCACTGGAGACAGTTACCGCACATGGAGGAATGCACTTATGCACTGGGCGCATCTGGCGCCACTCGAGTGTAGGACTTGGCTAGACCCTCCGGTGTTAGCCCTATGGCCGACTATTACCTTCCTTGGACCTAGCCTCTACCCACTAAACCCCCACTCCCCTCGCCTGACTAGATATCAGCTTGAGGATCGTCTCGACTCTCTGACTGACCTGTGTCTTTCCAGGTCTCTCTTACCAAGACTTTTGGTATCGCTTTTTGTCCATATTTCTTATTGTTAGTCAGGAGCATATCAATTTTTTGACGGTGTTCTATGATATATAGCCAGCAGCTCTTTATAGCTCTGAGTGATGCGGGGGGCAAACCATTTATGACCCGTNACAATTGGAGCAGATGGCTCTATCTTCATACTCCAAGATATTCTTCCAGTATTCTCCAGTCCTGTGCGCACCATGGATTAGCTTGTAGTTGAAGTTTCATATATTTCGCGAGATGGTTTTATTTCTTAGCGACTTCCACAATTGCTTCCTCGAGGGGTTTTTTCCCATTGCCTGTTTTATCGATTCGAGCGCTTTGTGGATGTTCTGTTCGGTTCTAGGGCGTTCTCGGGCTTCCTGGTAGCGGTGGGACAGGGATTTTGCGACTTTGATGGCTGTGTACGCATTAGCTTGTGTGATTTTGCTTAGTTTTGCACCTGAAAGGTGTAGCGGTTGGGGAATCGTCATGTCGATCAGGTCCAGTTGTGTTTTTTCTCGGCCTTCATTTGCTAACCAGTCTGCAGCTTCGTTCCCAGGCACTCCTGAATGCCCTTTTACCCATTCAAGGGTAGTGAGGGCATTCCTTTCATGAAGCCTGGCAGCCAGCACCTGCCACAGCTGTGCATTCTCAACTCCAATGAAGCCTTTGTCCTTCCACTCTTGCAGGTGCTTGGTAACTCCATTTACTATGTACATTGAGTCTGTTTTGATATTCAGGTCATAGGGCAGAATCTGTTCTAGGGCTTCTTTGATGGCCAGCATCTCTCCAACTTGGTTTGACGGCATGAGCTCGCTCGGCACTTTAATTTCCCTATTATAGTCACTGTCAGGGCTAACGAAGATTCCAGCTCCAGCATTTGCATCTTCAAGACCGTTGTTAGTGCATGACCCATCTGTGTACACAGTGAGGTGGTTATAGTTTAGGTTGGGGAATATATGGGTGTCGGGTAGGTCTTCTATGCCAACTTTGGCTGTAAAAATTCTGAATGCATCCACTAGTGTTCCTTGGGTGGTTATTTTAGGATTAAATGGGTGACAGTCTTCTGAGGAGATCTGCCAGCATAACTCGCATGCTTCATAGTCTTCCAGTAGTTCTTCAGTAAGCAGGTTCCACTTGTCTGGTAACGCTGATAGCAGTCTCTTGGCCTGCGTAAAGCATGCATGCGCATCAGAACAGTATCCACCAGTGTTGCTACAGGTTCGCTGGCATGGTCTGCACTTGCACCATTTGTGACTCTTATGGTTTGGATTGTTCAGGTGTCGGGCTAGTCTTTCTGCATCACCAACAGTGCGCACTCTATGATTATTTTTTAGACAGGCATTTAGTTTGTTCCTTTTGTTGGAATACAATGCTCTTGTAGCTGTAGACTTGGCATGGTACCACACTGGCATCTGCCATATAATATCTCGAGGGAACGCTAGCCCCTGAAGTTTAAGATTATGCTTTTTTGCAACTGCTAGCATCCTGCTGAGGTCCTTTGGCACATTCTGGGTGTTACTCTTCCATTGTTGGGTAAACTGGTTAATTCTTAGGTCTAGTGGGATAAGCTCATCAGATTGAACAGCATTCAGCACTAGCAGGTGGTCCGCGATGTACGCCCAAAGCGGGTGTTTATCATTCAAGGATAAGTATGACTGGAGCCATGTAACTTCGATTGCTTCATTGCATGCAGGTATGTCAAGCAAATTTTTTCCTCCCTTATGGGCAGGTGCATATAGTGTTTCTTTGTTAATTGTTCTCCCATTTTTTCCAGCCCACAGGAAGTTGTGAAGACATTTTTCAACTTTTGCCTCAACACTGGCTGGCATTCCTTAAACCTTTGTTAGGTACTGTGTCATGCCTCCTACTATCATTTGGATTATGAGCCAGTGTCCTTCCATTGTAGGTCTTCCGTGCTCCCAGCATTTCAGTGCCACATCAATTTTTTCAAGGGCACATGACCAGACACTCACTTGGTCAACATTATTTCTGACCCAGCTACCAAGAATCCTGGCTGCTTCACCGTCTGGTTTTATCTTAATGTGTTCTTCCAGTGGTATCCCTACCAGAGTACCATCAATCCTTCTGTTGATTAGCACATCATTACAGTACGAGGGCTTTCCATATGGTATTATCTCTGTCTTGCTAATATTGAACTTGGCTCCTGAAATCTGGCACCATTCTGCCAGTATACTCTGGAGTTCTTCCCAACTATCATCAGCTGAAAGGTATACAGTTGTATCATCTGCAAAAAGGGTGCAAATTAGTTGCTTTTGTGGGGCCCCCAGTGAAGTCATATCGAAACCCTTTAATGTTGATTCTCTCAGCACCTCTGCCAGCAATTCTATAGCCAGGTCGAAGAGGCAGGCAAGATAGAGGGTCACCCTGGCGTACTCCCCGCACCACCTTAAATGGTGATGTGCTCTTGACCCCATTTATCATGACATAGGTGTGTGCATCTTTATACAATGTGTGGACTGTCAATATAAATTCTTCAGGGATGTTGAAGCTTCCAAGAGCCCTCCATAGGTAGTCGTGCTCGATTTTGTCATATGCTTTTTCTTGGTCCAGTGCTACTATAACACTATTTTGTTCCACTGCTTCACCATATTCTATGACTTGTTTTGCAAGCCATATGTGGTCATAAATGTGTCTACCAGAGACAAATCCTGCCTAGTCTGGGTGTATAAGCTTAGGTGCTGCTTTTGCTAGTTCAACTGTGAGGGCTTTTGTGAAGACTTTATAGTCTGAGTTGAGCAGTGAAATAGGCCGATAGTTGGCAATATTGGCACGTTCCCCCTTTTTGTATAGAGGGCACATCCAGCTTTCAGCGAAAGTGGTTCCCTTTATTTTCCCAAACCTTTCAATGTCATTGTATAGCATTTTTAACGCTCCAATTATGTCAAAGGACAGTCTTTCAGCTTTAGTCTCTGTCTCGTATTGTGACTGCAAAGCCTTCCATACTTCATAGGGTATTCCATCAAGACCAGGTGCTTTTCCATTAGCTGAGAGACAGAGCGCTTCTATTACTTTGTCTCTTGAGAGGCACACTTGTAGAGCGGCATAGTTTTCATCATCTACTCTGGTTTTGATGTGGTTTAACACTTTTTCTGTCTGCATCACCCATTGTGCTCGTGGGAGTACACCTCTGTCCTGGAACTGAATATTGTTATGGTAATCTCTTGCTAGGTCGGCCATACCTTGGGAATGTTGTATGTATCCTGGGTGCAGCTGATCATCTATGCCACTTGCTGGCACACTGTGAGTATACTTCGTTAGTCGTTGTATGACATCGCGTGGTTTCTTTTCTTTGTTTATTCAGGACCAGTATTTACTTATTACCTTGCCCTCCAGCCAATTCTTGGCTTGTGATGACAGCCATGCTGCATTGTGTTGCTTGGTCTCAAGTTCCACTAGCTTTTGATAGAATACAGCCTTGGAAAGGGCACATTCTTCATCATCCAGGGTGGGGCCTTTGGAGATTGCCTCTAATTTGAATGTAATGTCATTTATCTCCCTCTTGATCTTGAGTATGATGATTTTTGCACGTTCCCGGGCTTTTTCTAATATTCTTGTTTTGAAGGCTTCCCAGAGGCATTGCGGGTTCAGTTCATCTGTCCATGTAGCCATGTGTTGGTGCCGTTCCATATCATGAATAAGCTTTATCCCTTCTGACTGGATAAAATCAACTAGCTCCCAGTCACTGTTAATGTGCATTGGCCACACCCACCTGCCTCTCTCTATTTCAGGAGAATCTATGTCCAATACCTTCACTGTGACTAGTTGGTGGTCGGTTCTGATTCCTACTGTCTTGATTTGCCACTGATATATGGCAGGGAATAGTTCATGTGAGACATATATCCTGTCGATCTGAGACTTTGGGGTGGTGTAGCTTGGTTTTTGTGGGTAGGTGTAGGTGATAGTGTTGGGGTGGGTTTCACACCACCCATCAACCATTCCCAGTCCAGTTTTGAGTGTGTCAAGCTCATCTGTAGCACTTGCAGGGCCATTGTGCATTGGGAAGCAGTCAATAGGATCTTCCACTAAGTTAAAATCTCCTCCAAATATGTCCGGTCTACGGACACCAGGATGGTCATTAAACCACCTTGTAATGTCTGCCCACAGGTTCTTATTTGCTGTTCAGTTGTTTGAGGCATATATTCCAAGTATTGATATTGGCTTGTCATCTCTGCTTAGTATTTCTACCAATAAGGCATGTCCAGGCACAATATCCCATGCTTTTACAACTTCAGTGTTTACATAGTCCCTGTTTAGGACAATGGCTACACCCTTTTCACTTGTCGGCTGTGTCGGGTGGGATGAATACCGGATTTCAAGCTGACTGTGATACACTCTTTGTACCTGTAAGTATCATTCGTCGTCAAGGTGGGTTTCACCAACAATTAGCACCCCTATCCAGTTCTTATTTATTACTTTATTTAGGTCCCACCATTTATTTTTCAGGTGGTAGAAGCTTGGGTTTCCAACCCCATTTATATTGAGTGCGCCCACTGTAAATGAGGCTTTGAGGTTTTTACAGCTTGATGTATTTGCTTGTGGTCTTGGCTGGCTTTGTGTCATCTCTTGCTGGGGCTGCGTGTCCCAGTGAATCGGTTCATTTTCACTGTCATTAAGAATCTGATTTAACAGTTCAATAGCTTCATCTATAGGGTCTGGCTGCCCACTTATTGCTGGATCCTGATCCTCTGGGACTGTCTCCTGGGACCGCTCAATGCGAGCACTCAGCAGCATTCTTGCTGCTTGCATGAGCCTGGGGTTCAGTCCTTGACTCTGGGTTCTCTCGTCAGGAGTACCCGGCAGTTCAGTCGCCCTTNTGTGGCAGGGAATAGTTCATGTGAGACATATATCCTGTCGATCTGAGACTTTGGGGTGGTGTAGCTTGGTTTTTGTGGGTAGGTGTAGGTGATAGTGTTGGGGTGGGTTTCACACCACCCATCAACCATTCCCAGTCCAGTTTTGAGTGTGTCAAGCTCATCTGTAGCACTTGCAGGGCCATTGTGCATTGGGAAGCGGTCAATAGGATCTTCCACTAAGTTAAAATCTCCTCCAAATATGTCCGGTCTACGGACACCAGGATGGTCATTAAACCACCTTGTAATGTCTGCCCACAGGTCCTTATTTGCTGTTTGGTTGTTTGGGGCATATATTCCAAGTATTGATATTGGCTTGTCATCTCTGCTTAGTATTTCTACCAATAAGGCATGTCCAGGCACAATATCCCATGCTTTTACAACTTCAGTGTTTACATAGTCCCTGTTTAGGACAACGGCTACACTCTTTTCACTTGTCAGTTGTGTCGGGTGGGATGAATACCGGATTTCAAACTGACTGTGATACACTCTTTGTACCTGTAAGTATCATTCGTCGTCAAGGTGGGTTTCACCAACAATTAGCACCCCTATCCAGTTCTTATTTATTACTTTATTTAGGTCCCACCATTTATTTTTCGGGTGGTAGAAGCTTGGGTTTCCGACCCCATTTATATTGAGCGCGCCCACTGTAAATGAGGCTTTGAGGTTTTTACAGCTTGATGTATTTGCTTGTGGTCTTGGCTGGCTTTGTGTCATCTCTTGCTGGGGCTGCATGTCCCGGCGAATCAGTTCATTTTCACTGTCGTTAAGGATCTGATTTAATAGTTCAATAGCTTCATCTATAGGGTCCAGCTGCCCACTTATTGCTGGATCCTGATCCTCTGGGACCGTCTCATGGGACCGCTCAATGCGAGCCCTCAGCAGCATTCTTGTTGCTTGCATGAGCCTGGGGTTCAGTCCTTGACTCTGGGTTCTCTCCATAGAGGCTGACTGTTGCTCAGGAACAGTACGCGCTTCAAGCGCCACATGGCTACTCATAGTAGTTGGCCACTCCTCAGGAGCCGGCTGTGCTTCAGGCACATGCAGTCTAGCACTGCTAGCGTTGTGCCATTCCTCATGAACGGCCTGCATATTCAGGCGCATAGGGCATTCCGAACACCCTGGACCCTCCCAGCCTATGCTGTCCCTGGTTTGTTGATGCCCGAGGGGGGAGGCATCTTCACCTTGAGCATTGGCTATAGTAGTACTTGCGTCTGTGGAACCTGTAGCCAATAAACCGTTAGTTGCACCCATTGAAATAAAATCACCTCTGTAGTTTGTAGTCGCAGTGTGGAATCGGTACCTAGTCTCGCGACAACTAGGCACTTTATCCAGTTTTGTGCTTGTCTGCCGTCAGGGGCTCAGTCCTCTGGGGGACCTCGCATGCCGACAGACTTGCCAGGGCTGCTGGCCAGCAGGCACCTCCTAAATAGGACTGCTGTTGGCGGGGGGAGCATTGTAGCGCAATGCTTTGTGCTACGACACTCCCCTAATCTTGATGGCTTCCTGTCTCGAGGTTTCGCGTAGCCTCAATCAGTAAATTAGACCATCAAGGGGTGCGCACGGGCTTTGCGACTTCTTCTAGCCCCAGAGCTAGGCAGTAGTGTAATCTTAGTGGGTCGCAGACTTCTATGGTATAAGGCATGTTGGGCTGTTATTCTTTCTAGTCACAGTAGAGAGTATAATGATACGTGTGGGAAGGTATATGTATCTGTTGTCCCGAATCAACTATTTCACGGCTATCTACCCCCCTTCTGGCTGCGTTACCCGCCACGACTTCCACCGCGGCTCCCACCACGGTTTCCAGAGGGAGGCTGTTTCCCGCTACTTCTATAATTACCATTGGCTTCATGGTACTCATCGCTCTCCCACCCTGAGGGAGGGGGTGGAGGGTTCGATTTGGCACTGGCTCTCGCATTAGCTTGAGTGACTGGCCAGGGTGAGCCAGAGGCCCCACTGTTGTTCCGTTGGTACTCTTTAATAATGTCATTAAGCTTTCGGCCTGTCACTGCCCCCTTCCAGCCGAAAGTGCGAGGAAATGGGCAGTTGTGAGCCAGGTGTGAATCCATGCCACATAGCCCACAGCGAATAGGGAGCAGGGTGCGACGAGGAGGTTGCGAAGAACGGTGAGCCGCCATGTGAATGAACTATCTCCGTGGGAGATGGGGAGCGAACGGAGGAAGGTGAGGATATTCTGTTGTTTCTCATAGTCACGGGTGATAGGGTGGGCGGTGACTAGCCAGTCAGGCTCTGATTTCGGGTCTTCTGCATCCCGGACGAAGGTGGCATTGACGGTGGAGAGGAACTCTAGTGCATGCTCCCGTACATCACTCGTTTTCGACGGGGTTGCAGCCTGTATGAGGGAGAAGAACTCTGGCTTTTGCCACGCAGCAACGGCAATTCCATAGCGCAGGTCATCTAGGACTTCCTCTGAGCCTATCTCACGAGAGCTTCGTGCTAGCCCCACCGTCCAGGACTGACGATCAGGGTTGGGGGCGAGGGTGTGGAATGTGCAGATCTCGTCGAAGCTGTGTGTTTGACCTGCCAGGACCATTTCTCTCATCTTGGCATCCTTGATTCGAGCGTAGAAGAACCGTGGGGGAGAGAACTTATTCTCAACACTGAGTGCTGGATCGCGTGGGTCTGCACGTAGAACCTCAATAGTCCCTTGGCCTAGGAGTAGCAGCTTTTCAGCAATCTGCGCGCAGATATTCGTGACGGAAGAGAGGAGCAGGGTGCCAGTGTTGAACGGGAAGATGAGAATGATGTCATCACTTCCTTCCATGATACGCTTTCGTTGGTCCGGGCGGACATTCTTAAGGAGATGTTCCACCTCTCGAATGACTCGTGGGTACTGGCCAGTGTTTTGGGCAGCAGCAGCAAAAAAGGGAAAGAATTTCTCCCCCCTAATGCTGTCGTAGTCAATCGCAGGAACGAAGCCATGGGGGGAGTTGTTGCTATCTTTGACTGCTAGTGCCTTCCAGGATTCCACGCTTTCCAGGTATATCGCTGCCTGTTCGGCAACTCTTGATGCCTTCGGCGTGGACTTCCCTGATTCTGGGGACTTGTCTTGTTCATTCATGCCGGCGTCAGCACCTGTTTGCTGGTGACGATATATAAATGGGTTTTCCTCGGGAAAGTTTGTCATCGTTGTGGGCCAAGCGTGTGAGGCAGTGCAATCGGGGGTGGACGTAATCCTCGAAAACGCGGTGGCGTGAAGGTTCACTGCCTGAACGGGCGTCTGAGCTGAGGGTATTCTGCGAGTTTCCGGAGTCTTGGGTACTCGGTCGACTCTGGGCCGACTGCTATCGTATCTCCGTCGCGCGAGCTTGCGAGGCGAGTGTTGGGACGTCCCGGATTCGCTCTGGCTGCCGTCGTTGTCTGATATGTGACCTTTCTCTGCCGAGAGGGAACCCTGTGAGTGCTGTTTACGTGAGGGAGAAGTCATGTCAAGCATCAGATGGTTCCATACACTGGTTCTGTGTGTTCGTGGCTCGTCGTCAGAGGACCCGTTGGGCGTGTGTCGACAGATGCCGAGGACTCGTTGCTGGCACTCTGAGCACCACTCCAGGTGCAGGTCTTTGTCGTCCAGCTCCATCATGGCGATGACCGGGCCTTCTGTGACCGTATCCTGGCCGTGGGAAGGCGCACGTCAGAACTATACAGTTGAATTTTAAGGTTTCAGCCACCCGCAGCAGCCAATGAGGGCTCAGCACGATTGGATGTGTTACCTTCGTGGGCTGCATGCCATGTCGCCCCCAGGGATCAAGGTCTTTAAGCATTTTGACTCGCATAACAGGGCAGAGGTGACAGATATGCTTCAGCGGCTCGAATTCACTAAGCCAGACTCGTACTTACCGAGTCGTGCACCAGCTCATGTAGTGCGGGACGCTCAAGTCCCTTCCTTCTCTCAGAAGGCCCCACAGGTGACTCAAATTATGTGGGAAGGATGTACTCGACTCATCCTGGTGTTATTAGGCACCTTTCGCTGGCTCAGGCAGCGGGAGGGGCTCTCGCCTGCCNGCAGATCTCGTCGAAGCTGTGTGTTTGACCTGCCAGGACCATTTCTCTCATCTTGGCATCCTTGATTCGAGCGTAGAAGAACCGTGGGGGAGAGAACTTATTCTCAACACTGAGTGCTGGATCGCGTGGGTCTGCACATAGAACCTCAATAGTCCCTTGGCCTAGGAGTAGCAGCTTTTCAGCAATCTGTGCGTGGATATTCGTGACGGAAGAGAGGAGCAGGGTGCCGGTGTTGAACGGGAAGATGAGAATGATGTCATCACTTCCTTCCATGATACGCTTTCGTTGGTCTGGGCGGACGTTCTTAAGGAGATGTTCCACCTCTCGAATGACTCGTAGGTACTAGCCAGTGTTTTGGGCAGCAGCAGCAAAAAAGGGAAAGAATTTCTCCCCCCTAATGCTGTCGTAGTCAATCACAGGAACGAAGCCATGGGGGGAGTTGTTGCTATCTTTGACGGCTAGTGCCTTCCAGAATTCCACGCTTTCCAGGTATATCGCTGCCTGTTCGGCAGCTCTCGATGCCTTCGGCGTGGACTTCCCTGATTCTGGGGACTTGTCTTGTTCATTCATGCCGGTGTCAGCGCCTGTTTGCGGGTGACGATATATAAATGGGTTTTCCTCGGGAAAGTTTGTCGTCGTTGTGGGCCTAGCATGTGGGGCAGTGCAATCGGGGGTGGGCGTAATCCTCGAAAACGCGGTGGCGTGAAGGGTATTCTGCGAGTTTCCGGAGTCTTGGGTACTCGGTCGACTCTGGGCCGACTGCTATCGTATCTCCGTTGCGCGAGCTTGCGAGGCGAGTGTTGGGACGTCCCGGATTCGCTCTGGCTGCCGTCGTTGTCTGATATGTGACCTTTCTCTGCCGAGAGGGAACCCTGTGAGTGCTGTTTACGTGAGGGAGAAGTCATGTCAAGCATCAGATGGTTCCGTACTCTGGTTTCTGTGTGTTCGTGGCTCGTCGTCAGAGGACCCGTTGGGTGTGTGTCGACAGATGCCGAGGACTCGTCGCTGGCACTCTGAGCACCACTCCAGGTGCAGGTCTTCGTCTTCCAGCTCCATCATGGCGATGACTGGGCCTTCTGTGACCGTATCCTGGCCGTGGGAAGGCGCGCATCAGAACTATACAGTTGAATTTTAAGGTTTCAGCCACCCGCGGCAGCCAATGAGGGCTCGGCACGATTGGATGTGTTGCCTTCGTGGGCTGCATGCCATGCCGCCCCCAGGGATCAAGGTCTTTAAGCATTTTGACTCGCATAACAGGGCAGAAGTGACAGATATGCTTCAGCGGCTCGAATTCACTAAGCCAGACTCGTACTTACCGAGTCGTGCACCAGCTCATGTAGTGCGGGACGCTCAAGTCCCTTCCTTCTCTCAGAAGGCCCCACAGGTGACTCAAATTATGTGGGAAGGATGTACTCGACTCATCCTGGTGTTATTAGGCACCTTTCGCTGGCTCAGGCAGCGGGAGGGGCTCTCGCCTGCCAGCACACCAATTTTGATGGTGGTGGTAAGAGGTCACGTTTTCCGCCATGGTCTGAGTTCGGTCTGTGGATTTCTTAATTTGGACCGTCACCACCGTCCTCTCATCCAGGCATCCCTAGGAATATCGTCATGCAAAACTCATGGAAAATCCAACGAAACCATTTGGAGACCAGCGGCGGGCTCAGATGGAAATAGAGAAGCAGTCCAGGAGGGAGCTGGGCTTGGTGAGTGCTTTGTGTTTATCCTGAGTGAATAACTGTCCTAACCTGGTCCTGACTTTTGATAAGAATGAGTCCTTGCTAGAGGAAAGCGACGTCGATACTGCCTCTTTGACCTAAAAATAAGCTGCCGGCCTTCTGGCTTCGTGGCCGAACCTCTAGAAGACAGTATGCAGTGACATCAGGCGAGGACACCGACCTGGTCCCAAGTCCCAAAGTTCAATTGGAACAACAAGATCATCACCGGCTTCGCAAGGCGCCGATGGACTCTCTTCTCCGATGTTTCGAATGCGCCGTTCATCCGGTCCCAACACTCTATCAACTCAGTCTCTAATTGTCGAGATCGGGGCATACAGCCTTACCCTCGCTGACATGTATCATCAGCGCGTGAAGGAGTATAAAAGACTCGTTCAGGACTTGCCGCAGTAGGCCATCAGGGTCAGATGGCAAGTACGAGTCCGTTTTCTGGGGTTATAACTTTCTGGGCTAACCAACGATGAGAGCGAACCCGAGCGACGGAACGAACAAACTCTCAGACCACAACTTTCCCACCCACTTATACCTTCCGTATAGGGAAAGAATTGGGAGAAGAAGACGATCCTCGTGAACTCGGGCTCGTAACTCGGACTCGTACCCCACACGCTCCCCGAACTTCCGCATTCTCTTCTCTTCAACTTCGAATCATGAAACTCCTTGCCACGGTTCTTTCTCTTACTGTAACGAGTACAGTTGCACAGAGGGCAAACATCGTACTGCCTGCCATGGGTTCCGACGTACAAGCTGGTCCCAACGTCATAATCGCAATTGCCCGTCCCGTCTGCTACTGTTGCTAGCCATGAACCCGAGGAGTGACTCGGTCCTGCTACGATCTTGTATAATGGTCCTTACAACCTTCAATATCTTACGCCCGCTGGTCGATTCCCTCCTCATCAGAACTTCACGGTTCATACAGCACAACAGCAACCTTGCACACTTCAACATGGCCGGCGTGAGTTTTCCCCCTGCTGCTCATGAATACATTCACCTGACTGATCTGTACGCACTATAGGCTCCTCTGGGACCAACGTTGCAGTTTGATAGCGTTCAGGTGAATATCGTTTAAGTGGAAGAAGTAGTAGGGACATTCACAATGGATAGGTACAATAGGCTTGCATTGGGGCATAACGAATAACTTTTCAAACTGTTGAATAAATATACAGGATCAATAAAACGTCGCTTATAGAGAACAGACTAAGCCAATGTCTTGTCCGGGTGCGACGCGTTGAACGTTGAACACTAAGTTCACTGCGGTTCAAGGCCGTCAACTGAGCTTGATTCCAGACGACTGGACGGGACTAACGATACACGACAACGAACATTATTATTAAGGGCGAGAACGATCCTCATGCACGGCGGCTGGGGAACCCAGCGGCAGACACATCACGTCGACAGACATTAGTAACGAGATTCTTTCTACAGCTACTAACACAAAACAGCTAAGTGATACATAGTGGTAATGATAGTATTGTAAGTGATGATCCAAGTGGACAGGAAGGCCAAAAAATGGAAGAAAAAGAGAAACACAGTGAGTGAAAGATAAGCTACTTTCGCCTACTTCGCTTGTTTGAGTTGTCAGTGTCCAGTTGAGCATCCGCTGATGTTCGCTTGCCCCGGCCCTTAGATCCTCCGGCAGCCGAACCACCATCTGTGCCACCACCCGCGCCTTTCACCTCCTCTTCCTTCCGGCGACGATTTACGATGTTGATATAGTGATCTACCTCTACTCCAATATCTCGTGCTCGTTCGAAGAAAGGCATCAGCGCATCATGACACCCAGCGAAGAGTTCATGCTTGAAGATGTTATCTATAGGGTGCTCCACTTTGGAATAGTGCTCGCGAAGCTTCGTCAGGGCACCATCCATTATGTCCACAAGTTCCTTGTTATGGAGAAGGACTTGAGCTACTTGCCTACAATTACCTGGAAGTGCGAAGAAATTTTGTCGTCGTGTTGTACCATCCACGTCGTCAGGAAAGATATTGTTAGCCGCCCTAACCTGACCAGTGAGCTTCTTGATGTCGGTCTTGCTCTCAACGGGGCAGGCATAGAATAGGTGCCATATAGCGATCCACCAAACGCCCTCGACATCATGGAAGTAATTGTGAAGGAACTGTGCTTGGCCCTCGCCCTTAAAGAGGTAATTTTTCGCTTGCACTTCTACAGCCATGAAAGCAGGAGTGCCCTAAATAAAAATAGAAGTCATTAGTTTTCATCCCACTGATCCACAAGGTGATCTGGATGCTTACTGTCTTGTGTGCATGTTCCGGTGCCCCAGGTGGCAGTTCCTGTAGATAGGGACGAGCATACTCCAGGTCCGAAATCTTGCAAATCGGTTGGTTGTTATTGTCGAAGCAGAGTAGTAAATTTCCCGTGGAGATGTCTCGATGAATATATCGAGCGTCGTGGAACACCTTCAGGCCTAGAGCATATTCACTTCAGCTGTTGAAACACGACATAAAAAGATATGCATACCATGTAAGNTGTGGAGTCGCACATTTTTGAGTACCCACGGCGGCGTTCCATTACGCATTGCCCTGACCTTCACGAGCGTGAATACGGAGTATGAAGGATCATGTTCAAGATCAAATTCCTCACCAATTCGACCCTTCGCTTGTTTTTGATCTCCTTTCCTTCAGCAACATGGAATTCTTTGCTATTGCTCTTTCTCTCACCGTTGCTACCACCGTTTTTGCTCAAAAGGCTAACATCATTCTTCCAACATGTTTGCGCGGTTCATATACCCGGCTCCTCCTCTCGGCGATCTCCTCGGTGTCGGTTTGCATGGTGTGAGTGGGTAGCTTCAATTCAACTTGCTTGAGGGAATACTCCGGCGAATCCAGATCAACCATAGCACCTAGATGTAGCTCAGTGGTATCCTCCTTACCATCTATCTGGACAATGGTGTCATGGAGGATGGTCATAAAGTACTTCCTGAAATCCTGGTTAGACTGAACTCTACCTGCTGCTTCAAGAATATTGCTCTGGATCTGACCCTCCGTCATGGAATTGAGCGTTATCCAATAATCCTTCAGCACATAGGTAGGTCCAAAAGGTTTGCCTTTGTCGTCCAGCTCCCGAACCTTCCATACCCTGATCGCTCTACCCAGCACTTGATTTGCTCGATAATTTGACAACACTGCATCAACTGTCCTGTACCACACTTCTCGGCCCTTCTCCTCATCATATACCATATACTCATAGACTACTGATTTCATTTTGCCCTGTCCGATGAGCTTTCGTCTGACCGTGGGATCATAACCAAGATTTGTCTTGCTAGCGAATGATGTTGCGAGCAGGAAGTGCATGAGCGGTTTTTGTTCCTGTAAAAGTTGTCATGAGCATAAATGAACTAGAAGAGCTTGCAAAAACGTACTGTGATGAAGTTGAAAGGCTTGTGGACGAAACAAATAGATCGCCACATGAACCAGAAACGCATGGACGTGTTTTCGACACTAACACTCCAACGAAAACGGCGTGCAGGATCGGAATACATAATTCTGGCTGCATTAATGAGAAGCTGCTCAACATTCTGGAGGCAAAGAAAATGAGTCCTATGCCAGCAAGTTGAAGAGAGAGCGTACTTTATTGACCTCAGATACATTGACCTTCTTCTTGAACTCATAATTCATGACGCTGTCCACAATGTAAAGTTCACCCTTCCCTTTAGGCCCGACGCCAGTCGATTGCTCTTGTACTAGTAACTGGTTGGCATCCCCCTTGAAATTAGAATTATCCGACCCCGAATTCCCAATCCGACGAGGCTGGCATTCTAGTTGCACCTCTGGTTCCCACCCAATGCAGCTGATTAGCCGCCATCAATCACGTCAAAGATGGCGACTGATCAGCTGCATTGGGTGGGAACCAGAGGTGCTAGTTGCGCTGTGACATCAAGCATCGGCATGACCTCCTTCCCAGCCGCTAGTACCGCGTCGGACAAGTCCTTCATATGACTAAAAACCTTATCCCCTCCCTGTCCCATTTGCGCTGGATCCTTCTTGTACCATTTCCATCGACACTTTACAGCGCTCTTCCTCAACTTTAGCATGACTTTATCCAACACATTGAGATCCGCGGCGTAATGAACCTCAGTATCATCCAAATCGTGACCTGGCGAAAATCTTGGGATAGCGTACTGCAAGAACCATTCGACGCTGACTTCGGGAACTGTTTCTCCCATGTTTCGAAGTATGAATGGTTGTAGTTCATGGAAATAAACATCATCGAGAGGATCGAAAACCCGAGTATCGATGAACCGTGTTGATTCAGAGGTGACTGGTGGGATCAAACGGCGACTCTGAACAAAAAGCTGGCGGCTCACCTGAGCCAAGAGAGATTTGGTCTGGGACTTTCTAAAGCTAGGAGTTTCGTTGGACAGGTCGAGGTGGTTCAGAGCAAGTTCAGCGACAGACGCGACGGGATAATAACTTGAAAATCGTGTGTCAGCCATGTGATCACGATCGGCCACAGAATGCTAGGCGCCATGGTCTGAGTTCGGTCTGTGGATTTCTTGATTTGGACCGTCACCACCGTCCTCTCATCCAGGCATTCCTAGGAATATCGTCATGCAAAACTCATGGAAAATCCAACGAAACCATTTGGAGACCAGCGGCGGGCTCAGATGGAAATAGAGAAGCAGTCCAGGAGGGAGCTGGGCTTGGTGAGTGCTTTGTGTTTATCCTGAGTGAATAACTGTCCTAACCTGGTCCTGACTTTTGATAAGAATGAGTCCTTGCTAGAGGAAAGCGACGTCGATACTGCCTCTTTGACCTAAAAATAAGCTGCCGGCCTTCTGGCTTCGTGGCCGAACCTCTAGAAGACAGTATGCAGTGACATCAGGCGAGGACACCGACCTGGTCCCAAGTCCCAAAGTTCAATTGGAACAACAAGATCATCACCGGCTTCGCAGGGCGCCGATGGACTCTCTTCTCCGATGTTTCGAATGCGCCGTTCATCCGGTCCCAACACTCTATCAACTCAGTCTCTAATTGTCGAGATCGGGGCATACAGCCTTACCCTCGCTGACATGTATCATCAGCGCGTGAAGGAGTATAAAAGACTCGTTCAGGACTTGCCGCAGTAGGCCATCAGGGTCAGATGGCAAGTACGAGTCCGTTTTCTGGGGTTATAACTTTCTGGGCTAACCAACGATGAGAGCGAACCCGAGCGACGGAACGAACAAACTCTCAGACCACAACTTTCCCACCCACTTATACCTTCCGTATAGGGAAAGAATTGGGAGAAGAAGACGATCCTCGTGAACTCGGGCTCGTAACTCGGACTCGTACCCCACACGCTCCCCGAACTTCCGCATTCTCTTCTCTTCAACTTCGAATCATGAAACTCCTTGCCACGGTTCTTTCTCTTACTGTAACGAGTACAGTTGCACAGAGGGCAAACATCGTACTGCCTGCCATGGGTTCCGACGTACAAGCTGGTCCCAACGTCATAATTGCCTGTCCTGTCTGCTACTGTTGCTTGCCATGACCCTGAGGAGTGACTCGGTCCTGCTACAATCTTGTATAATGGTCCTTACAACCTTCAATATCTTACGCCCGCTGGTCGATTCCCTCCTCATCAGAACTTCACGGTTCAGACCCCGGAGAGTATGGCAAAGGGTACGGCACAACAGCAACCTTGCACACTTCAACATGACAAGCGTGAGTTTTTCCCCTGCTGCTCATGAATACATTCACCTGACTGATCTGTACGCACTATAGGCTTCTCTGGGACCAACGTTGCAGTTTGATAGCGTTCAGGTGAATATCGTTTAAGTGGAAGAATTAGTTATGGACATTCACAATGGATAGATACAATAGGCTTGGATTGGGGCATAATGAATAGCTTTTCAAACTGTTAAATATACAGGATCAATAAAACGTCGCTTATAGAGAACAGACTAAGCCAATATCTTATCCGGGTGCGACGCGTTGAACGTTGAACACTAAGTTCACTGCGGTTCAAGGTCGTCAACTGAGCTTGATTCCAGATGACTGGACGAACGATACGCGACGATGAACGTTATTATTAAGGGCGGGGACGATCCTCATATCATGCACGGAGCCCAGCGGCAGACACATCACGTCGACGGACATTAGTAACGAGATTCTTTCTACAGCTACCATATACGAAACAGCTAAGTGATACATGATGGTATTGATAATATTGTAAGTGATGATCTAAGTGGACAGGAATGCCGATAACGAGAGAAATGAGAAATACGGTAAGTGAAAGACGAACTACTTCTTTCGTCTGCTTCGTTTGTTCGAGTTGTCAGTGTCCAGTTCGGCATCCGTTGGTGTTCGTTTGCCCCGGCTCCTCGATGCTCCGGTGGCCGAGCCACCATGTGTGCCACCACTAATGCCTTTCGCCTCCTCTTCCTTCCGGTGACGTTTTGCGATGTTGGTATAGTGGTCTACCTCTACTCCAATATCTCGCGCTCGTTTGAAGAAAGGCACCAACGCATCGTGACACCCAGCGAAGAGTTCATGCTTGAATATGTTATCTAATGGGTGTTCCACTTTGGAATAGTGCTCGCGAAGACTCGTCAGAGCACCGTCCATGATGTCCACAAATTCCTTGTTATGGAGAAGGACTTGGGCTACTTGCCTAAAATCACCTTGAAGTGTGAAGAAAATGTGTCGTTGTGCTGTACCATTCACGTCGTCAGGAAAGATAGTGTTAGCCGCCCTAACCTGACCAGCGAGCTTCTTGAGGTCGGTCTTACCCTCAACTGGGCAGGCGTAGAATAGGTGCCATATAGCAATCCACCAAACGCCCTCGACATCATGAAAGTAGTTGTGAAGGAACTGTGCTTGACCTTCGCCCTTAAAGAGGTGTTTTTTCGCTTGCACCTCGACGGCCATGAAAGCAGGAGTGCCCTGAAGGAAAACAGAAGCCATGAGTTTTCGTCCTACTGACTCACGAGGTGATCTGGATGCTTACCGTCTTGTGTGCATGTTCCGGTGCCCCAGGTGGCAGTTCCTGTAGATAGGGACGAGCATACTCCAGGTCCGAAATCTTGCAAATCGGTTGGTTGTTATTGTCGAAGCAGAGTAGTAAATTTCCCGTGGAGATGTCTCGATGAATATATCGAGCGTCGTGGAACACCTTCAGGCCTAGAGCATATTCACTTCAGCTGTTGAAACACGACATAAAAAGATATGCATACCATGTAAGGCGTCAATCAAGCAACCAAACAGCAATTTCTGGTCCGTTATCTTGTCAAGGCATTGGCCCACTTCTTTGAACACGAGTCTAGCATGTTTGCGCGGTTCGTATACCCGGCTCCTCCTCTCGGCGATCTCCTCGGTGTCGGTTTGCGCGAAGAGTGGGTCGAAGAGAGCATCAGCGTCGGTCATGCCACTGCCACCAGTGGATTCCGAATGAGTAGAGACGATGTGGGCGCGAGGGGGTAGCTTCGATTCAACTTGCTTGAGGGAATACTCTGGCGAATCCAGATCGACCATAGCACCTAGATGCAGCTCAGTGGTATCCTCGTTGCCATCTATCCGGACAATGGTGTCGTGAAGAATGGTCATGAAGTATTTCCTGAAATCCTGATTAGGCCGAACTTGACCCGCCACTTTGAAAATGTTGCTCTGGATCTGGCCCTCCGTCATGGAATCGAGTGTTATCCAATAATCCTTCAGCACATAGGTAGGTCCAAAAGGTTCGCCTTTGTCGTCCAGCTCCCGAACCTTCCATACCCCGATCGCTCTACCTAGCGGTCGATTTGCTCGATAATTCGACAACACTGCATCAACTGTCCTGTACCACACTTCTCGGCCCTTCTCCTCATCGTATACCATATACTCATAGACTACTGATTTCGTTTTGCCCTGTCCGATGAGCTTTCGTCTGACCGTGGGATCATAACCAAGATCTGTCTTGCTAGCGAATGATGTTGCGAGCAGGAAGTGCACGAGCGGTTTTCGTTCCTGTAAAAGTTGTCATGAGCGTAAACGAACTAGAAGAGCTCGCAAAAACGTACTGTGACGAAGTTGAAAGGCTTGGAGACGAAACAAATAGATCGCGACATGAACCACAGACGCATGGACGTGTTTTCGACGCTAACACTCCAACGAAAACGGCGTGCAGGATCCGAAAACATGATTCTGGTTGCATTACCGAGAAGTTGTTCAATATTCTGGAGGCGAAGGTGAGTCCTATGCCGGCAAGATGAAGAGGGAACGTACCGTATTGACCTCAGACACGTCGTCCTTCTTCTTGAACTCATAGTTCACGACGCTGTCCACGATGTAAAAATCATTCCTCCCCTTAGGCCCGACGCCAGTCGATTGCTCTTGTACTAGTAACTGGTTCGCATCCCCTTTGAAATTAGAGTTATCCGACTCCGACTTCCCGATTTGACGAGGCTGGCACTGTAGTTGCGCTGTGACATCAAGCGTCGGCATGACTTTCTTTCCAGCTGTTATCACCTCGTCAGAGATGTCCTTCATATGACTGAAAACCTTATCCTCTTCCTGCTCCATTTGCGCCGGATCCTTTTGATACCATTTCCACCGACCATGTACAACACTCTTCCTCAACCTTAGCATGACCTTACCCAACACGTCGAGATCCGCGGCGTAATGAGCCGCAGCATCTTCCAACTCGACCCGTGGCGAAAATCTTGGGATAGCATGCTGCAAGAACCATTCGACGCTGACTTCAGGAACTGATTCTCCCATGGTTTGCACGATGAGCGGTCGAAGTTGTTGAAGGTGAACCGTGTTGATTCGGGGGTGACTGATGGGATCTTTCTTTCGAGGCGTGTCGGAGTATTTGGCCGCCATTGTGCTCGGAACGGAATCTGCAAGATGAAATTTGAACGGTCGCGCTGAGCAGTAGACTGGTAGCTCACCTGAACCAAGATTTCGACTCTCTGAAGCTAGGGATTGTGGCGAGGAGGTCGGCAAATAGCGATGGTGGTTGAGAACAAGTTCAGCGATAGACGCGAACCCAGAATGATATACACCGCGCCGGACAATGAAACCGTGGCAGTCATGTGATCGGCCACAAAATGAAGCGCCCATTGCTTCAGGGCCACTGAGCTGAATCTCTTATCGAGCGAGCTAGTATCATTAATGCTGTATTGGGAATTGATTTAGACGCAGTACAGATGGTTGTTAGATATCTCGATTCCAGTCTGACACCCCCACTGATACAACATCGCACCACCATCCGGTACTTATGGTAAATACTAAACTGGAGAAAGAGTACAAGGATACACCGAATCAGGGCAGTGTTGTAGATTCGGAATGCACGACCGGCGCAACTTCAATGATCTCGTATCTAGTCTCATTTCCATCCGGAACATTAATCACCGCATGCGCTTGCTGCGTTCTCGAGGCGACTCCAACTTCGCGACCATCCCATATACAACGCATATTCTTCCCTGGTATCTTTTGCACCAACTTGCCCGATAGTATTTCTCGAATCTCTATGAGACCACTGCTGAATAGAAGCAGGTATGGGTAAAGCAGTGCAACGCGTTCTGCAGTGGCTTCCCACTTGATCCTTTCCATATCAGGAAAAGGATCGCCACGTCTGTCGACGTACAGGCCATAGGCTGTTCATCGGATGAGAGGGTGAGAATCAGAGATATGACTGGAATGATGAATTGGAAAACTCACTGTCGTAGCAGAGAATGAACTTGGCACTAACATGAGTCTTGAACATTCCTATCGGTCTGGTTAGAGTGGGATTAAAGATTCACCTGAGGAAGCCTTCATTTCGAGGTGGTATCCGGACGGATTTGAGTCTGCGAAGATGAATTAGTCAACAACATAGAGCCTGTATGTGGAAACTGAAACAAACTCGTTCAAATTCAACAGTCGGTGTAGCCTTATTATTAGTCGACGCACAATTTGTGGAGATCTGAATTATAAGTTGCAATTGAGTCGTCTGGAGCCCAGCACCTTATAATAAGGGCAAGTTTCCACACGATCCAGCTGACTTACTGCTGACTGAAAGGACTCACAAGACATATAAAATCAAATCACTCTCATTCACAATGCCTTTGGACTGCATTGAATCCAGCTGAAACGTGAGTCAGTGGCCAGTCTCCGAGTCTCCAAGTGCACCAGATTTTGTTTTCCAGCCCATTATTTCGACCCGAAATCTCAGTCTCATTTATCAGCCGAAGTACAAACCCAGATCCTGTTTCTCAGCATGATCCCTAATTTCAGCATAGGTTTCATTTCCAGCCGTCCATTTCTCAGTGTGATAATTTCTTAGCCATGTGTACGTCCTGAATTTTCAGTCACTTATTTCTCAGCATGATCCTCAGTTTTAGCTCCAGCTGCCCGTTTCTCAGTGTGATTCCAAATTTCAGCATAGGTTTCATTTCCAGCTGTTCATTTCTCAGTGTGATAATCTTGAATTTTCAGTCACTCATTTCCCAGCATAATCCCCAGCTTCAGCTCCAGCCACCTGTCTCTCAGTGTGATAATTTCTTGGCCATGCGTACAATCTGAATTTTCGGTTATTCATTTCTCAGCATGATCCCCAATTTCAGCATAGGCTTCATTTCCAGCCACCCATTTCTCAGTGCAATGATTTTCAGCCATGCATATCATTTCTCAGTATGGCCCACACTTCAACACAGGCTTGACTCTCAGTCGTCCATTCTAAGCCACGTGTAAGTTCTGAGTAGTTCTGCCTTCAGCCGCTCATCTCTTGGCGAAACAGGCATTGACGATGATGAAATATTAGCATTTCACAAATGACAGCAAGTACAACAGAGCAAGATAGAAGTTAGATACACAGTGAAAAGACCTGTCCATTCCTTTATAGAGCCCCAATAACCTTCTTGAGCAACTTGACCTTGCCATGTGCCTTCCAGTCATCAAAAATGCATCTAGCTTCGGCATGGGAGCCTTTGTATACTGTGACAGTGCCTCCACGGAACTGAAGGCCATCTCGAATGAGCTGAGACCTGAAAAAGCTATGTCATGCCCGAGGTTGATGGAGAAAAAGGGAGAGTGCACTTGGAGGTGTACACACCAGGTGCAATGCCACGAGTGAGAATATAGAGCAATGATTTATCTTTGTTCACAGGTATGACTTGCAAGGCATCAAAGACACCTTCATCCATGCACTCCTGGTAATATTGATGCGTGTGCTTCGACGATGTAAAGCCTTTGTTGTTACGTTACTTGCGCAGCAACGTCGACTTCAACTATCTTAACGAAGTATTCCCTTCGCTAATAGTTCACAAGTTCAAGTTTGAGTTTGTTCAGTGGTTACTGAAGTTCAGAGGTCCTTCGATATTGGCGTTGACACAAGTATAAATTAACCAGGTCAAGCTGAAGACTTAGAGTCTCAGCTTGAGGGCTTAAATACAGTACAACCGTTATAACGCTAACTACATATGGAAAGCGAAGAGATCGGTGTTTATATAAGATTTCCTGAGCTTATCGGGATATGAATAATACAAGTACAAAGAGATAAGTAAATGGGGACTAGAAAGGTGTAGAAGTCCGATGAAGAGAGAAGCATGTATGAGAGAGATGAAATGGGAGCTAGAAAGGTGTAAGAAGTCCGATGGAAAGAGAAGCATAGGAAGAACGAAAGGAAGAGAGTCTATTGAGGAAAAAGTCTGTAACATTACCCCCTCAACAAGGGGCAAACTCCGATTGCCTACGATTCTCCATCTCCATACAACTCGGTGTCGTAATCATACGACGTATCCAGCCTATCATCGTCCTCCGGCATCTCATCTTCTACTTCCATCATCGGAGTCGCCGGTGTATCAGGAACCGGTTGCCATCCCATGGCCTGTCGTTCTTCTACTGAAAGCAATCTCACCTTTCTTGGATCCGCCCCTACGAACAGCAACTGGGCGTCCTGGTCATATTCCTTGACCAACATCTCAACATTCCCCTCCGAGATTGTCGTAGGGTTCGTCGTTATAGTTTCGCTCATCGTCATAACGGTGACCATCCGACATAGAGTCTGAGCTCGAATCAGTCCTTCGACGCGCAATGCGGCCAGACCTTCGTTGGTCAGGGCAGTGTCCAGATGTATGTCCAGGCTGAGTCTTGAAGCATCTGCGACACATGTACTGCGGGCAATGTCGGGTGAAATGGCGCTCCAATCCGCACACAGGGCAGATACATGGTCGACGAGCTGCATCATTGGGGTTGGGGCCGGAGTCGGACTTCTCAAGCTGACTATCGGTGGGTCTTCGACGTTTTCGGGAGTTTGGTTCTCCCGATCTTCGTCCTCGACCACGTCCTCTGACTCTGCGAGAGCGACCTCCCCTCCAACCGTGGGAATATGCTCCACTCTCGGGTGGAACTGTGGCTTCAGGTGTCTGAAGATTTCGGGGGTCAGCGGCGGTCGGAGGTTTGGGCTGAGAGGCGGTAAGGGAGTCGACTGACTCGACCTTATATTTGATGTCGGGATTGGGAGTGGGGTCAGGATAAACGAGGGCGTCGTCGGGATTGGAGGAGGAACGGGGAGCGGTGGGGAGTCCGATTTCGCTGTCCCCGGGTTCGTTGGTGAGCCTAGAGATGAGACTTCTATTGTTGTTAAGATTGGGACGGGGATATCCGTTCCCGTCTGTTCGTCGTCCGAGACGGTCGAGGAGGCTGAAGGTGAGGGGATCAGGGTATTCTGACATCGCTCTGGGATCTGCGGGGGGAGGCATGGACAAATGGGGGTGGAAGGGAAAGGTGGATGGTACCGTAATAGGACCTTCAAGTCCCAACTGATAATTACAGGCGTACATCACCTGGTTTGCAATTTCGAGACTGCAGCTTTCAATGATTCTTTCGAAAAGCTTTCGTTGGGTCCTGAGGAAAAACAGGCTTTTGACGCAGGGTTCCAATCGGTTGTGTTGATTAGCGGCGTTGCGGATCTGGTCGTCGTACTGTTCGGTATTAAAGAGGTGAAGGAGTTGGTAAGGGTTGGGTTTGAGGCTGTTCAGGAAGGTGATATTTTCACCGTATCTGCCTTCTCCTGACACAGTAGGAACAGGACTCGGGTTTCGGGCTGGCTGGCTGCCAGTAAGAGAAGAGGAAGAGGTGGCGGAGGATGCATTGGACATGATTATGTTTCGGTTGGGATGGGGTCTCTAGGTTTCACTCGATGTTTCTTTATATACCCTTTGAGGAGATCCAGACAGTTCGTCATTCCTTCCATTCGGATCCATCGATTATGAGATGAGTCATAACCGGTGTACGACACGAGAAATTCTCGTGGTCGTTTCTTCGGTCTATGCCCCACTATAGCTTCCACTTCATATTCTTCGAATCCTTCAATGAGATCTGGGGGTGGTTCCGTGAAGCTCGGTCCATGGGCTTCGGTCTGTTTGAACGGCGATAATAAGGCCGCGTGGAAAACAGGGTGGATTTTCCATTGATGAGGTAAATCCAATTTGTATGTTACCGGTCTGAGTGCCTTAAGGATTTTGAACGGTCCTTCTTTTCGGTGCTAATTTCTTTGAGGGGTATCCCGTGGCTAAGTTCTTCGCTTCTAGCCAAACCTTCTGTCCTTCTTCGAACGTATCCAATTTCTGCTTCTCTCTTCGTATCATCTGTTGCCGTGCTAGCTCCAATAGACTCGCCGTCTCTTCTCTCACTCTTTTCAGTTCTTGGAGTCGTTCTTCCACCGATGGGATTGTCGTTTTTTCGAATATTGTCGGAAGTGGGCGAGGATGATATCCCATCATCATGTAGAATGGAGATTTCTTGAGGACTGAATGGGTTCGGTTGTTATGGGCGAATTCTGCTAGCGGAAGATATTCTTTCCATTGAGTTTGTTCTTTCGAACAGAACGCTCTGAGGTAGACTTCGATTTCCTGATTTACTCGTTCTGTTTCTCCGTCCGTTTGTGGGTGAAACGCGGTGCTCATGGAATGTTTAATGGATAATTGTTTTCCCATCTCTTGGAATACTTCTGCTGCAAATCTGGGGTCTCGATCGGATATGATTCGGTCTGGTAATCCGAACCTTTTGTAAAGATGTTGGATCATCATTTCCGCTATCTTGGTGGCGTCCGCCGTTTTCGTGCATGGAGTAAAAATTACCCCCTTCGTAGACGAGTGGTCCACCACGACTAAAATAGAGTCCATTCCGTCGCATTCCGGTAGGTCGGTGATGAGGTCCATCGTACAAATCTGGAACGGGAAGGAATTCGGTGTTGGTTGTAGTGGTTGAATCGGGGTTCTTGTGGGATGTGTGTTGATTTTCGATTGCTGACATATTACGCAACCATCAACGAATGACCTGATGAACTTAGCCATCCCTGGCCACCAGAAGTCCCGTTGTACCTGCTTGATTGTATTCCACTGCCCTGGGTGTCCCACACCCAGTGTGTTATGAATAGACTGCACAACTCGTTGGCGGAGTTCGAGGTCATTTGGTACGTAGACTCGTTCTTTGAAAAAGAGCAGATCTCCGTCGATTTTCCAGTCAGATAATGCAGATTTGATTGGCGGCACACCTTGGTCTAGAAGTTGTTCCAAGGCCGATTTGTGAAAATCGTCCGGACCCAATCGTTCTGCGATGTCGTTCTTCATTCCTAAATCGATTCCTCGGATAAAGAGTCGATCCAGTAATACTATGACGTCTTCATTGTCACTGTCGACATCATCTTGTTCGTTACTCCGTCTGGACAGAGTGTCTGCTTGTGAAATTGACTTGCCCGGAACGTGTACCAGTCCTAAGTCGAATTCTGATAAAAACAGGCTCCACCTCGCTTGTCTTCTATTCAGTTTCTGTGCCATTCAAAAATATGTCAGGTTCTTGTGGTTTGAAAGAACTAGAACCTTGAATTTTCCTCCCATAAGGTAGTGTCGCCACTCCATCAGCGCTCTATAGATTGCAAGAAGTTCGCAATCATAGATTTCGTAATTTCGTTCCGTAGGAGAGAGGGACTTGGACAGATATCTGCAGGAATGCCATTCCCCATCAGGTCCCTTTTGTTGGAGCACTGCTCCCATAGCCCATTTGGAAGCATCCGCTTCTATACAGAAGGGCTTGTCAACATCTGGCATTACTAATATTGGTTCGGAAAGGAATTTCGCTTTTAGAAGATCGAAGGCGATTTGGCATTGCTGCGTCCACTCGAATTTTCGGTTTTTTTTGTAGAAGATTGTTTAGTGGTCTTGTGAGATGTGCGTATTTTCCGATAAACTTCCGATAGAAGTTTCCAAACCCTAAAAATGCTCGTACCCCCTTTACTGTCTGTGGCGGCTCCCAATCAGCTATTCCTGCCAATTTTACTGGGTCCATGGCAATGTATCCGGGTCGGATCACCATTCCTAGGAAGACTACTTCCGTTACGTCGAATTTGCATTTTTCCGGTTTAAGGAACAGATTGTGTGTCTTAAGACGACGCATCAGACGTTCTGTACGCTCCTTGTGATCGTCCCGTCCCTCTGAAAAGATGAGGATGTCGTCCATATATACTACACACCATCCTTCGTTGATGAAGTCGGAGAGGATGTCGTTCATGAAAGCTTGGAAGGTGGTGGGGGAATTGCTTAGTCCACAGAACATTACTGTTGGTTCAAAAAGTCCTCTGTTGGTTTTAAACATGGCTTTCCACTGGTCTCCGTCTTTTATTCTGACATTGTTATATCCGTTTTGAAGGTCGAGTTTCGTAAATATCGTCGCTCCTTTGAGTTTATCGAGAAGCTCCGAAATTAAAGGTAAGGGATAAGCGTTCTTTATCATTCCTTTGTTGAGTTCTCGGTAGTCTTGTGTAGGCCTTAATGCTCCTTTCTCCTTTTTGGCCACAAAGAAGAAAGGGGAAGCCATGGGGGATTTTGACTTGCGAATATATCCCTTTCGTAGGTTTTCTTCAAGGAATTTGTCTTGTTCCTCTTGTTCAATGGGACTTAATGGATAGAGCTTGCAATTTCTGGGAACGAAGTCTGGCTTGAGATCAATTGCATGATCGTACGTCCTAGTTGGCGGGAATCGTTCTGCTTTCCCTTTTTCGAACCGATCTCGATATCCTATCAAGTAACTGGGAATAAGTTCCTCGATCTCCTTCTTAACAGTCTGTTGTTAATGAGCCATTTCCTGTGATGCTATAGTTTTGGCTCCTATAAGGACTTCAGGCTCGAATTCGTCCAGAACTCCTCGGAACCTTTTGATCTGAATTCTTCGTTGAGGGTGGAACTGCATTTCTCCCGTTTCCCAGTTAATCGATGGGTTGTGATATCTCAACCACGGAAGTCCCAGGATCATTTCTTCATCTCCAATGCCTGAGATCATGAAATTTTCCCGGAACTCCTTTCCTGCGATCTGAAATTCTAGTTCCACGACATGCGTTATCCACGCTGTCTTATTGGCCGTTCCGTCAATGTTGAACACCCGGATCTTTTCTGGTAATTGGATCCATCTTTTCCCTAGTGTCCGAGCAAGCTCCGTGCTTATGAATCTTCCTCCTGCTCCAGAGTCTAATAAGGCTTTTGTTTTGATGATTTTCGTTCCCACTTTGTACTTGAGAGGAATGTGCATAGAATTTCGATCCATCTTAGCTAGTACAAAGTGTGGAATAGTTATCGGCGGTGGAGACATCGTCCTCTTTTGCTGTTTCAAAAACCCTCTTGTTCCATCAGATCGAGAAGGAAGTCCTTGTCTTCTTTCGGCTGTTCGTTCACCAAAGCCCTAATTCTGGCGAATCTTTCCTCTTTCGTAAGCTTCTTCGGCTCTTCTTGTTTCTTCTCATCCTTCTTTGGTGCATCTGGACAATCCCTGATGCGGTGTCCTGCTTTCCCGCATCTGAAGCATAACCCCTTTGCCATGTACTCCTTCCTGTCTATTTCCGTAATTTGCTTAATGACCACTTCTTCCTTTTTCCTAAAGCTCCTCTGGGGTTTCTTTCCTCTGTGTTCATCGTCCCAGGTCTTTCCGTATTCCAACGCTTGCTTGTAACTTTCGTCGAATATAATGGCGGCGTTCATCCATTCCTTGATCGTGGAAGGTGCTCCTTCTGGTCTCGTCATAATTTTGAATACTAAACTCTTCGGCAATCCCCGTTTGAATGCCACTATTTGGGCCGCATCGTTATACCCTGTCTGCTTCACGAGGTAGGTGAACTGGTACGTATATTCGTCGGCTCTTTCCTTCATCTTCAAGTCTTTGAGTTCTAACTGTGCCTTTAAGGCAGGATCAAGGGGTTCGAAAGATGTTCTGAAGTCGTCCAGGAACTCCGACCACGTCACCTTTTCGGCATCGGCATCGAACGCGAGTAAAAGGTCGGTTTTTTCGTTCTTCCAGAATTCTCCTGGTCCATCCGTCATATATGAAAGGAGAAAGAGCTTCTTCGATCTATCATCTGGGAACACCTTGGGGTTAAGCGCTATGTAAATCAACACTTCTCTTAGAAACTTCTTCGCATCTTTCCGTGATCCCGTAAAGGCCCTTGGAAGTGCAGCTTTCACTTCTTTCACTGCCGAGACTACTTGTACCAGCATTGCGGAACCAATGATTGCTTCTTCGGCCATCAGTTCCTCTTTCCTAGGTCTGCTTCCTGACGGCTTCTTGTCTTCTGCCATCGTTTCTGTCTGTACTTTCGGTGATTGGGGGCTGTTCTTCAAATCTTGTAGTAGTCGTTGAAATGGATCTAATTCCTCTGGAGAGTCAGTGGAGATATTCAATGTATCCGAGTCTGAAGGCTTCGGTGTATTTGGCGAGGGTTCTTCTTCTGGTTTGATCGTTCTCGATCCAATCAGAATGAATGATGGGGTCGAGGTTCTCCTTGTTTCTGGGTCTTCTGCTGGTGTCTCTGTTAGTTGCTGACTCGTTAGCGATGGTGAGTGCAAGGGGGTCAATAGATCTCTGCGGGACGCTCGGGTTAACGGTGGGATCGCTCGTCCACCAGGATTCGATATGGATTGGGTTAGTTGCCCACGCCGGCGCGCCTCGGCTTCGGCGATATCCTGCTCTAGCTGTCGTTCGCTCCATTGCGACGTCTTGTTGTTCCTAGGTGATGCCTAAACCTGGGTAGGTCAGCAATCGATCAGCTTGACCTTGTGTTACGTTACTTGCGCAGCAACGTCGACTTCAACTATCTTAACGAAGTATTCCCTTCGCTAATAGTTCACAAGTTCAAGTTTGAGTTTGTTCAGTGGTTACTGAAGTTCAGAGGTCCTTCGATATTGGCGTTGACACAAGTATAAATTAACCAGGTCAAGCTGAAGACTTAGAGTCTCAGCTTGAGCGCTTCAATACAGTACAACCGTTATAACGCTAACTACATATGGAAAGCGAAGAGATCGGTGTTTATATAAGATTTCCCGAGCTTATCGGGATATGAATAATACAAGTACAAAGAGATAAGTAAATAGGGACTAGGAAGGTGTAGAAGTCCGATGAAGAGAGAAGCATATATGAGAGAGATGAAATGGGAGCTAGGAAGGTGTAAGAAGTCCGATGGAAAGAGAAGCATAGGAAGAACGAAAGGAAGAGAGTCTATTGAGGAAAAAGTCTGTAACATTGTAGTAAGTATTCTTGATGCCTGCAATCCACACTTTGACTCCTTCAACACCCCTTTCGGGTATAGTTCTCCTGCATTATAAGAGCATCAGTTCTGGGGTGAGACAAGAAAAATCTAGATGTACCATGATGTGAACAAGTGGTGCTCATTATCGGGACCCACATAGACNTGAGATAAAATATCAGGTGAAAACTCACCTCATCCAAGTTCCCATACATCCATGAGTAAGATGTCCTTTACAGGACCCATCCAACTGCTATCTGCCTAATGGAAGCTATGATGAAAGTGGAGTTGTAATGGTGTGGCATGCCTCCTGAATGAGACGTGTGAAAGAAAATAAGGGTCAGTACATAGAGAAATGACTTACCTAGGACAAAATATATGGCACATTTGATACTTCGGCGACAAATCTGGAAAGGGAAGGGGACACTGGATGGGCATCATGGGCCTGAGGCAGCGGCATCATGGCGGTTTGATGTCAAGAGGCGGATGTTGATCTATATTTATGCAATTAATGGTCAGGACTCGGTGACGGGAACATGTGGTGATGGCAACGGCGACAAAAAGGAAACAATGACGATATCGGTAGAACGGGAAGTGCCAGACTGAGAGGTCAGGAAGTTCAGTGAGAAGTTCAACCTTGGAGTGAGCTCTTGGTGCAAAATTCAAATTACCAGAATTAATGATGGGTTTTAATGACGGGCGCCCTCTCAGCCCAAAAACTCTTCATATTTGATGCCGAGATAGGCGTAGCTTGCCATCAAACCCGTGGTATTTCTCGGGCACCATAGGTGCAGTTGGTGTAGCCTTATTATTAGTTGACGCACAATTTGTGGAGATCCGAATTATAAGTTGCAATTGAGTCGTCTGGAGCCCAGCACCTTATAATAAGGGCAAGTTTCCACACGATCCAGCTGACTTACTGCTGACTGAAAGGACTCACAAGACATATAAAATCAAATCACTCTCATTCACAATGCCTTTGGACTGCATTGAATCCAGCTGAAACGTGAGTCAGTGGCCAGTCTCCGAGTCTCCAAGTGCACCAGATTTTGTTTTCCAGCCCATTATTTCGACCCGAAATCTCAGTCTCATTTATCAGCCAAAGTACAAACCCAGATCCCGTTTCTCAGCATGATCCCTAATTTCAGCATAGGTTTCATTTCCAGCCATCCATTTCTCAGTGTGATAATTTCTTAGCCATGTGTACGTCCTGAATTTTCAGTCACTTATTTCTCAGCATGATCCCCAGTTTCAGCTCCAGCTGCCTGTTTCTCAGTGTGATTCCCAATTTCAGTATAGGTTTCATTTCCAGCCGTTCATTTCTCAGTGTGATAATTTCGAATTTTCAGTCACTCATTTCCCCAGCATGATCCCCAGCTTCAGCTCCAGCCACCTGTCTCTCAGTGTGATAATTTCTCGGCTATGCATACAATCTGAATTTTCAGTTATTCATTTCTCAGCATGATTCCCAATTTCAGCATAGGCTTCATTTCCAGCCACCCGTTTCTCAGCACAATGATTTTCAGCCAAGAGCAAGCATTCCTTTATAGAGCCCCAATAACCTTCTTGAGCAACTTGACCTCGCCATGTGCCTTCCAGTCATCAAAAATGTGTCTAGCTTCAGCATGGGAGCCTTTGTATACTGTGACGGTGCCTCAATGGAACTGAAGGCCATCTTGAATGAGCTGAGACCTGAAAAAGCTATGTCATGCCCGAGGTTGACGGAGAAAAAGAGAGAGTGCACTTGGAAGGTGTACACACCAGGTGCAATGCCACGAGTGAGAATATAGAGCAATGATTTATCTTTGTTCACAGGTACGACTTGCAAGGCATCAAAGACACTCTTATCAATGCACTCCTGGTAATATTGATGCACGCACTTCGACAATGTAAAGCCTTTGTAGTAAGTATTCTTGATGCCTGCAATCCACACTTTGACTCCTTCAACACCCCTTTTGGGATAGTTCTCCTGCATTATAAGAGCATCAGTTCTGGGGTGAGACAAGAAAAATCTAGATGTACCATGATGTGAACAGGTGGTGCTCATTATCAGAACCCACATAGACGATATATGCTGGAAAATTACTTCCCATCTTGACAATTTCTCCTTCAGTTGTAACTTTCGTCGTGGCCCTAATGACTCCACCTGGCACTTTAGGAACAGGAGAGCCTGGGGTGTGAGTTATTTCTTGGCGAGGCCTCCCAATAGCATGCCTGGGAGTCTGAGGCAAACAGAGAGGAACACTAGTATCCGACAGAGAGCGTTCAGAAGAGAATGCTTCTCTCACTTTGGCTACAGAGTTCTCAGACGAGCCAAATTCAGAGGATGATAGTATACACACTCACCTATGGAGCTGCTAAAATGCTCGGCAGACACATCAAGCTTCTCAAGACAATCACTGACTTGGCCTTCTGCTTCAGTAAGAAGTTTTTCGGCCACCTGCTTTTTGACCTCTGCTTTGCCTAAAGCTGAGAAGTTTATCAGCTATATTTCAGAAAAGCCAAGCCAAGAAACCATACCTTGCTGATGTTTCTCAGCATCTGCACAGGCATTGATAGCCTGCCTAATGGCATCCATTTGAAGACTGGAGGGAATCCTGTCTGGAGCTGCCTTATTACTGTCATCTAAAACACCTGGTGTTTCATATGACATCAAATTATATTTGATAAAATGAAATGGTGGGACATACTGCGATCACCCATCATGTCAGCTCGAGATTGTTGTTTTTTTTTGTGAGAGTGGTAGTAGTGAAGAAGAAGAGAGCAGAGGCGATTTGGGGGCTGTGACAAAGTTTATTCCTCTGATCCCATGGCACCTTGTTAAGCAGGATATACACAAATTAATCACATGACTACACACTTCGACTATGACAGGGATATCAAGAAATACATGCTTTTCACTAAACCCTACATTCTGCCAGTGCACTTCTCAGCCCTACTTTTTGTCTGTGTCCTTCTTGCACGTTTGGGGGCTGACAGGTTCTCTGTGCCTGTGTCAACGTCAACGACACTACCAGCACCACAGAAAGCATGATCATTCATCAAAATGGCACTAGTGTCTTGCACAAGAATTTCCTC
This sequence comes from Moniliophthora roreri, assembly GCA_001466705.2. Classification (NCBI taxonomy): domain Eukaryota; kingdom Fungi; phylum Basidiomycota; class Agaricomycetes; order Agaricales; family Marasmiaceae; genus Moniliophthora; species Moniliophthora roreri. Next base: position 53,765 of record LATX02000100.1, on the reverse strand, counting down.
TTCAGTTCGCCGTGTCCTTTTCTTATCTTGGCAGATGGACAGATTCTCTCTCTCTGCAACTCATTCAGAAACGACCTAAACAAAAGAGAACAAAGGACCTACAGCAAGTATCGATGTTTGGTGATTGAAATGAATTAAGAATGCCATCATTGGCTGCTCCATCTTGCAATAGATTCGTGTCCATATCAGGCATCGGCAGGTAACCCACCCTCTGGACCTCGAAAGACTATCAGTCACCAAGAAGTTTAAGAAATATGTTACTGTATGTTACTCACCGTTAAACATCTCCACATAGCCTTTGCCTTCACCATTTCTGTTTCCAACAGGACCTGACATCAGTGAGGAATTGGTAGGATTCCAATTCACCATCTGCTGATCAAGGAACAGTGATTGAGGGTAAAACTGGACCAAGTGAGGTGACATTCCCGGATAGCAGACGGGGGTCTGAGAGCCTGTGAATGGCATGCCCACACCAAATCCTTGCTGTTGTTGCTGAAGAACGAGCTGCTGAAGCTGTAGTTGCTGCTGTTGCTGAAAGAGCAGCTGTTGCGGGTTGAGTATCGGAGCACTGGGTTGGGGCAGTGATTGTGGATGATACATGGAACCACTGGAATTGGTATGAAGCCATTGTGGTGCAACAGTGAAAGGATGAAGCTGCCCATTGACTCTGGAAATGTGCAGATCAATTGCACCGGGCATAGGTGAAGACATGGCAGCAGAACCTGATGAGCCTTGCTGCTCGATGACCTCAGGTGCACCAATAGTGGTAGCAGATGGAGCATTGATAGGCAATGTCCCTGGAGTATTCTGATCAGGCTCCGTACTGTTTATAGGAGTAGTGGTTATGGTGGGCGGAGTTGGAGAATGTGAGCTCTTCCTGACAGGGAGAGTCAGCAGGAGGAGAGGAGGTAGACAGAGCTGGGATAGGCAAAGCTGGAGTAGGCAAAGCTGGAGTAGGCAAAGCTGGGGTGGGCGGAACTGGAGTGGGTGGAACTGGGGTAGGAGGAGAGGTAGACAAAGACGAGGTAGACGGCGATAGAACTACAGGGCCATTATGAGCAATAGCTCCAGAACTGAGTACTAGTTCAGAATGCTCGGGATGGGTCTGTGGTGTGTTGACTGAAGAAGGATTGTGAACAGTGGGCTGCACCAACGAAGCAACNATCGTGTCAGCTCGAGATTGTTGTTTTTTTTTGTAAGAGTGGTAGTAGTGAAGAAGAAGAGAGCAGAGGCGATTTGGGGGCTGTGACGAAGTTTATTCCTCTGATCCCATGGCGTCTTGTTAAGCAGGATATACACAAATTAATCACATGGCTACACACTCCAACTATGACAGGGATATCAAGAAATACGTGCTTTTCACTAAACCCTACATTCTGCCAGTGCACTTCTCAGCCCTACTTTTTGTCTGTGTCCTTCTTGCACATTTGGGGGCTGACAGGTTCTCTGTGCCTGTGTCAACGTCAACAACACTACTGGCACCACGGAAAGCATGATTGTTTATCAAAACAGCACTAGTGTCTTGCGCAAGAATTTCCTCTTCAGTTTGCCATGTCCTTTTCTTATCTTGGCGGATGGACAGATTCTCTCTCTCTGCAACTCATTCAGGAATGACCTAAACGAAAGGGAACAAAGGACCTATGGCGAGTATCGATGTTTGGTGATTGAAATGAATTAAGAATGCCATCATTGGCTGCTCCATCTTGCAATAGATTCGTGTCCATATCAGGCATCGGCAGGTAACCCACCCTCTGGACCTCGAAAGACTATCAGTCACCAAGAAGTTTAAGAAATATGTTACTGTATGTTACTCACCGTTAAACATCTCCACATAGCCTTTGCCTTCACCATTCCTGTTCCCAACAGGACCCGACATCAGTGAGGAATCAGTAGGATTCCAATTCACCATCTGCTGATCGAGGAACAGTGATTGAGAGTAAAACCAGACCAAGTGAGGTGACATTCCTGGATAGCAGACAGGGGTCTGAGAGCCTATGAATGGCATGCCCACACCAAATCCTTGCTGTTGTTGCTGAAGAACGAGCTGCTGAAGCTGTAGTTGCTGCTGTTGCTGAAAGAGCAGCTGTTGCGGGTTGAGTATCGGAGCACTGGGTTGGGGCAGTGATTGTGGATGATACATGGAACCACTGGAATTGGTATGAAGCCATTGTGGTGCAACAGTGAAAGGATGAAGCTGCCCATTGACTCTGGAAATGTGCAGATCAATTGCACTGGGTGTAGGTGAAGACATGGCAGCAGAACCTGATGAGCCTTGCTGCTCGATGACCTCAGGTGCACCAATAGTGGTAGCAGATGGAGCATTGATAGGCGATGTCCCTGGAGTATTCTGATCAGGCTCTGTACTGTTTATGGGAGTAGTGGTTATAGTGGGTGGAGTTGGAGAATGTGAGCCCTTCTCAATAGGGAGAGTCAAAGGCAATTCCTTTAGCGACGAACCCTGGATGGTGGAGGTAGGCGGAGCTGGGGTAGGTAGAGCTGGAGCAGAAGGAGAGGAGGTAGACAGAGCTGGGATAGGCAAAGCTGGGGTAGGCAAAGCTGGGGTGGGTGGAACTGGGGTAGGAGGAGAGGTAGACAAAGATGAGGTAGATGGCGATAGAACTACAGGGCCATTATGAGCAATAGCTCTAGAACTGAGTACTAGTTCAGAATGCTCGGGATGGGTCTGTGGTGTGTTGACTGAAGAAGGATTGTGAACAGTGGGCTGCACCAACGAAGCAACACATGTGACTAGAATACTTCCAGAAGGGTCTGGGCCCGTGACTGGACCAGCAGTTGCCAAAGGGTCTGGGATCGGACCAACAGTCGAGAGGCTGGACCAAATGATAGGGTTAGCTGCTCCTTGAAATGGCATTGCATCGCTGTGTGCTAGGTGTGGTGGGAGCATCTCATCTGTAACATCTTCATCCTCTTCCTCGCAATCAGCATTACTGCCCGAAGGGCTGGAATCATTCAGAACAATTTGGCGTTTACACTCTTCTTTAGCTAGAAAAAGTCTGGTCAAAACACACAAGCACTGAGAGGCCCGAAACTTACTGAAGATGGCTTGCCCATAGAAATTGCACAGATAATGAAGCCGTTTGTAGCCCGCTTCATCCCAGTTCTGGAATGGAATGGTAGTGTTTGAACAGGGGACAACAGATGTGATGCTGTGATAATGGTAAGTAATCACATTATTCAAAGAGAAACTGAGTACCACTAACCTTCTGGTTTCTATCTTCCCATCTTTGGGCCTTGGTAGGGTGACACAAACTGTAACTATTCCCCAAACACCATGGCAGTTGCATCTGCTAAGGGGGCCAATATCTTGAGACTGTCCTTCATTGCCCTGGTAACATATTAGCACATGTAAAGACATGACTGCGAAAACACATACCTTGCAAACTCCTCCAGTGTGCTTGTCCATTTGATATCAGCTTCATATTTGGTCATTTCTGCCTTGTATTGGTTGCTATTCAACTTCTGCAAATCTGCTATGACCTTTGGTCCCTCTTTGTCCATCTTTCTTCGAGTGAAAGCATTCATCATATGTAGCCAGTTTCTATTACTGCCTTCGGCTTCACCAACGACATTCCAGTATTCAGCGAATTCATCTTGGATCTTGCTAGTGTAGTGGATCTCCCGGTATCATGCCAAAACTGATTTTTTGCACAGTGTTTTCTTGTTGAGATTGCCGAGTTCTCTGAGGCAGTTGTTAACAACCGTGTTCTTGTCTTGGACCTTCTTCTTCTGCTTGGAACTCTTGTCACCCCAGCAATAGTAAGCCCAGTTACTGGCTTTCTGGAGAGATAATGTCAGTAAGGTAATCTTCACACTGATCACTGCCAAGCAACTCACTTTTCAGAGATCAGCTTTGAAATCCTTGCGACGGTCTGCCTCCTCCTGGCATTGATCTTCAGGGAACGTATTAATGTCGGGTGGTGCATAGTCAGTANGATAGAACTACAGGGCCATTATGAGCAATAGCTCCAGAACTGAGTACTAGTTCAGAATGCTCGGGATGGGTCTGTGGTGTGTTGACTGAAGAAGGATCGTGAACAGTGGGCTGCACCAACGAAGCAACACATGTGACTGGAATACTTCCAGAAGGGTCTGGGCCCGTGACTGGACCAGCAGTTGCCGAAGGGTCTGGGATCGGACCAATGGTCAAGAGGGCTGGACCGAATGATGGGGTTAGCTGCTCCTTGGAATGACGTTGCATCACTGCATGCTAGGCATGGTGGGAGTGTCTCATCTGTAACATCTTCATCCTCTTCCTCACAATCGACATTACTGCCCAAAGGGCTGGAATCATTCAGAACAATTCAGTGTTTACACTCTTCTTCAGCTAGAAAAAGTCTGGTTAAAACATGCGAGCACTGAGAGGCCCGAAACTTACTGAAAATGGCTTGCCCATAGGAATTGCACAGATAATGAAGCCATTTGTAGCCTGCTTCATCCCAGTTCTGGAATGGAATGGTAGTGTTTGAACAGGGGACAACAGATGTGATGCTGTGATAATGGTAAGTAATCACATTATTCAAAGAGAAACTGAGTACTACTGACCTTCTGGTTTCTATCTTCCCATCTTTGGGCCTTGGTAGGGTGATGCAAACTGTAACTATTCCCCCAAACACCATGGCAGTTGCATCTGCTAAGGGGGCCAATATCTCAAGACCCAGGAAGTAACGGGACCATTGTATAATCGTGTACATTTCTGTACTGACGCTTTTGACATACCCTGCAAACTCCTCCAGTGTGCTTGTCCATTTGATATCAGCTTCATATTTGGTCATTTCTGCCTTGTATTGGTTGCTATTCAACTTCTGCAAATCTGCTATGACCTTTGGTCCCTCTTTGTCCATCTTTCTTCGAGTGAAAGCATTCATCATATGTAGCCAGTTTCTATTACTGCCTTCGGCTTCACCAACAACATTCCAGTATTCAGTGAATTCGTCTCGGATCTTGCTAGTGTAGTGGATCTCCCGGTATCGCACCAAAACTGATTTTTTGCATGGTGTTTTCTTGTTGAGATTGCCAAGTTCTCTGAGGCAGTTGTTAACAACCATGTTCTTGTCTTGGACCTTCTTTTTCTGCTTGGAACTCTTGTCACCCCAGTGATAGTAAGCCCAGTTACTGGCTTTCTGGAGAGATAATGTCAGTAAGGTAATCTTCACACTGATCACTGCCAAGCAACACACTTTTCGGAGATCAGCTTTGAAATCCTTGCGACGGTCTGCCTCCTCCTGGCATTGATCTTCAGGGAATGTATTAATGTCGGGTGGTGCATAGTCAGTATTTTCATCTGGGATATCATAGACAGGAAGATTATATCCCCAGGTTTTAACGAAATATTTCTCAACCTCGTCAAGGAATAAGGTACTCTTCTGTCTCCAGAGTGATTCCAGAGAATTGAGATATTCGCTCTTGGGTCCTTCATCCCACTTCTGATCACAGCCACGACCAGGGTTACCGGGTTTTGGCTTCGTCATATTGATATGAATGCGTGAATGTTGACAATGAGTGGGAGGTGTGGTATTGACACAGAACACGAACACATCTAAGACGGTGTGATGAGCACAATGTAGGGTATGTAATGGGTGAAACAAATTACCACAACACGAGGTCGCATTTGCTAGTCCAGAAGGAAGCACTTGAAAAGGATGTGACAACGAGGTCCAGATGGAAGTAGAAGGATGAGAGTGAAAAAGCGTGGTGAGAATAATTTGTGCCAGTTTTAATGTGACTTACCAATGACCACTCAATAAATTGGCCTAGAATCACTCTCCAAGGCATGCATTTACAATTTGTGCTTCTGCTTGACCCACCATCAATAAGCTTAAAGCTTGGGTGAATATCACATTTTATTTCTGTGCTCAGCTCCTCTTTTGAAGGGATAAAAATGATTACTGACACTGTTTTCAGCTGCAAATAAACATATTCCAAGCAGAATTTTGTGTTCATCTTATTGGGCAAAGGTTTTCCTAAGTTGTGGTTCACCACTAATGGGATGTGGCGTTAGATGGAAGGTGGCGCTAATACAACTTTTTACCACCACTACCGAACATGATTTAGAGACTAAGTGAGATTGCATGCTATTTCATAAGTTTACCGCTTAGACACGGTATGTTTTCCCCTTTGTTTATAGGATGCATAATTTCCCAATGTTTCATATCTTAGGAATTAGAGTCCACAGTCCAAAGCCTGGTACACCACATTTACTACTAAATAGAATACAAAATGCTTATTATTATGGAATGGATCCAGATCTACTCCCAAACAGAAAAAGGCTATTTCAACGGAACAGAACTGCCTATAGCCTAAACACCACTTGAGTTCATGATTCAGGTTTGTTGTCATTCTAATCTCAGTGCTTGAACTCATGGAAAAGTTATTTAGTACATTCAATCATCAAGAAATCTTTGTCTTTCAGTGCGCTGATACTACAACAAGTGATACTATAATGAGGCACCTATGGTGAACAACTCAGACCCCAACCACAGTTGGTGCACTGCTCTTGTTGATCGGAGATGACGCTGTCACAACAGGGGCAGTAAGATTCATCGATGGGATAGTAATCATAGTCATCATCACTCAATGTCAACGGTGCCGGAATGGGATTTGCTGGAATGGGGTTCACCAATGATGACGGCTCTGGAATGGCGACAGGAGCTGTTGAAGGTCCAGGTGCGGCGATAGCAGTAGAAGGCATGGTAGAGGCTGCAATAGTGACAGAAGGCACAGCGGACACTGTCGAAATAGGATTGACCAACGATGGCCCCGGAATAGCCACAGAAGCTGCTGAAGAAGCTCCAGAAGTGGCAACAGCAACGGAAGGCACACTAGACAATGTCATACCACTGCCAGCTATGACAGCATGTGTGTGAGAATTACTCGAGGTATCAGGTGTGTTGCTGCTAGAGCCAGAGGCACAAGCTGTGTTGTCATCCGTTCCTAAGGTACCTGGTGCGCTGTTGCTGCATCCAGAGGCACTAGCCACATTGTAGTCACCAGTCACAGTCCTAGCTCTGTTGATGTTGGTATGGAAGACCAACTCAACAATGTATTAGTATTAGACTAAGAGCAAGGTCAGTAAACTGACGCTTATCAAGGCAGCTGAGCATTACTCACTGGGATCCAAAATTGCTGAGAGAACTTGCCTAACCACTTCCCTTTGAGAGTTGGTCATGGACCGAATCACAGCCCAGATTGTGGGAATCTCTTGCACTAATGGTAAGGTGAGTAGATGGACAACCGATACATGAAATAGTAACTAACAGAATTCATCAGTCAGCAGCTGGAGAATGAAGTTGGTGATGCAAGCGTTGACTCCTTCACCAGGGTCGAGGGCAGAGGAGGAAGTGTCAATTTCTTTACCTTTGGAGTTGGACAACATGGTTGAGTGGGGTCTGGATGTGGCAGCATCCACTTAAAATTTATATGCTCTTGTCCGACGAGCACGCTGACCCTTATTCTCAGTCTCAGAAATGCTGTCTTGTGCACAATATCAGACATCCGGCAAACACTACCTATTTTCAGGCCTTAAACCTATTATTCAGTCTCTGTATTGGACGTCTGGCAAGCGTTACCTATTTCCAGGCCTTAATCCTGATATTCAGTCTCTAACAAGTGTTGACTTTCACTCACCCTTATTTTCAGTCTCAGAAAAGCCACCTCATGCACAGTATCAGACATCCGGTAAGCATTACCTATTTTCAGTTCTTAATCCTATCATTCAGTCTCTGACGAGCATTGACTTTCTGAAAGATCAGGTATATTCGATTGGCATGACAAGTTAAAGTCAATGACGAGGTCAAGATACAAGATACATAGGAAATCTATCTATTTATTTTTGAGGTGTCAGGGATTCCTGAAAATTGAATCAGTTGTGAGCAAGAAAGTAAAACCAAAGATAATTACTTGAACAACTGATTGATAACAACTCTGCCAGTGATGCCGAATATTTTCTGTCACAAACTAGAAACCCATTATTATTCTAAGCATTGACCTGAAACATGAAAAACATACCTTACGGAGCCTGCATTGGTACTCTTTGGAATAACAAGTAAGATGAGAGAAGGTATCTTTTTGTGTCTGTGCAGGCTGGTGGACATTCTGATGGTATGGAGTGTCAGCGACAGCTCCTTGAGCCTTTGCCTCTTGAGACAGCTGGCTCACTACCGCTTCTGCAAACTCCTCATCAAATAGGTGGGTAAATGTATCGATCAGCCCAGCAGACTCCAGTGTATTGGGACAAGCCCGAGGAATCAGTTCTGCAGAACTGTCCTCGACACTGCTGACTAGCAGTAGTGCACCATCATTGCTGGAATCAGGATCTTTGCTGGCCTGATCATTTGAAAAAGATGCCAAGGACTCGAAGGAGGTAATGGGGTTGGCTTCCATGAACATAAAATGTTTGCCTTCAAGACGACGGAGCTTTTGACTTGGTTCAGTAATGGCTGAACGACGACGCTGAAGCATAGGAGATAGTGGGTGTTCCATTGAAGAAGTGTGCCCTTACGCATGCAGCTAAAAACTTTTACACTTGCCAGATGCTCTCATGCCACTGCAGATCTATTGAAGCCAAAATCTCAAATGCTATTTCCTGTTTCAAGAATACAAAATGACTATATCTATGCATTCAATTGTTGAAGAGAGGAATTGACACTGCTCTGAGTCATGGTAGAACCCCACAACAGAATAATCAATCAATAATAAATTAACAAGAGACGAGGCAACATACAGAGGACAAAAGGTCATTGTCAACAGCTTCATTTACACTTTGAGAGTAGCTCGAGCCCTATGGTAGCAATCATTAGTGACTGGGGCCATGCATTGAAAATGGGTGATGATAGCTTACTATTTTCTCGTATTCAGATCTAACTTCTCCGCCATCAGATCTATCATCTTTGTCATGGGCAGTAGGCGTCTTCAAGGAGCAAATCTTCTGTAAATTTGTTAAGTTCCTGGCACTAAAGANCAAGGCAGCTGAGCATTACTCACTGGGATCCAAAATCACTGAGAGAACTTGCCTAACTGCTTCCCTTTGAGAGTTGGTCATGGACCAAATCGCAGCCCAGATTGTGGGAATCTCTTGCACTAATGGTAAGGTGAGTAGACAGACAACCGATACATGAAATAGTAACTAACAGAATTCATCAGTCAGCAGCTGGAGAATGAAGTTGGCGATGCAAGTGTTGACTCCTTCACTGGGGTCAAGGGCAGAGGAGGAAGTGTCGATTCCTTTACCTTTGGAGTTGGACAACATGGTTGAGTGGGGTCTGGATGCGGCAGCATCCACTTAAAATTTATATGCTCTTGTCCGACAAGCACGCTGACCCTTATTCTCAGTCTCAGAAAAGCTGTCTTATGCACAATATCAGACGTCCAGCAAACACTACCTATTTTCAGGCCTTAAACCTATTATTCAGTCTCTGTATCAGATGTCTGGCAAGCGTTACCTATTTCCAGGCCTTAATCCTGATATTCAGTCTCTGACGAGTGTTGACTTTCACTCACCCTTATTTTCAGTCTCAGAAAAGCTGCCTCATGCACAGTATCAGACATCCAGTAAGCATTACCTATTTTCAGCTCTTAATCCTATCATTCAGTCTCTGACGAGTGTTGACTTTCTGAAAGATCGGGTATATTCGATTGGCACAACAAGTTAAAGTCGATGACGAGGTCAAGATACAAGATACATAGGAAATCTATCTATTTATTTTTGAGGCATCAGGGATTCCTGAAAATTGAATCAGTTGTGAGCAAGAAAGTAAAACCAAAGATAATTACTTGAACAACTGATTGATAATGACTCTGCCAGTGATGCCGAACATTTTCTGTCACAAACTAGAAACCCATTATTATTCTAAGCATTGACCTGAAACATGAAAAACATACCTCATGGAGCCTGCGTTGGTGCTCTTTGGAATAACAGGTAGGACAAGGGAAGGTATCTTTTTGTGTCTGTGCAGGCTGGTGGAAATTCTGATGGTATGGAGTGTTAGTGACAGCTTCATGAGCCTTCGCCTCTTGAGACAGCTGGCTCGCTACCGCTAATTTGTCTAAGATAGGACTAGTGGAAAACTACCCAAAAAGATAACCTCTAAAAGTCTAACTCAGTTTGTTGTGCAAGTGTGAATTGACGTGATCAGAGTTACCACACTTAGAATGCCAATAAAACTCTTAGCTAGGTTGATTCTCTCTTATTGAAGTGTTCTACTTCAAAGTGTTCACCTCCAGAGGAGTATATATGGTTTTAAAATGGTTTATATCACAAACACACACACAAAACACAAAGAACACAGTGCACAAAGCACAAACACAAGAGCTACAGTCCCGTACAAAGACTCAATAACTGATATAGTCTGACCCTACAGAGTTCAAGACTTCTTCAAGATAACTACAGCACACAGTGTACTGGAAAAGGTCCTAGACCAATTTCTACAAGGAGTTCAGCACTGGCACACAAATTTATACACCAAACAAACTCATCATGTATTCACAATCAGAGGGGGCAGAGTTACTTGAGTATGTACAAATATCTAGCTGTCCTTATATACGGTCCAAGGAATATATCTACAGAAAATTATAAATAATGTCCGATAATTCAGGAAATGACAAATGAGTGACTGAGATACTAAAAGAGGGATTATTCAGATGTCACAGGGTCTGGCCACTAGGGTATCTGACCATATCCGTGTGGGTATCTATGCCTCCAGGCATTCTAGACTCTATAATTTGTATTTTCTCTTTTCTAAGTTGGGTATCTACAAGCGGATGGCTGTATCTGTCCTGTCTTTTGACAGCATTTCCCCTTTTCTAGTATCCGCACATCGGCAGAGGCCTAGATGCCAAAGTTTCCAAGGTCAGAATACGCTGTTATTGTCTCTATCTCCTTTGACAATGCACGCTTAGTCTTATTTAGGATTTCTTGCGCGTTAGATATTCTTCATATGTCTCGTTGTATCTGTCTATAGGTAGTGAATGTCCTTTGGAAGTGATTTCTGTCTTTCCGAGCAGTCTTTGNCTACTTCAAAGTGTTCACCTCCAGAGGAGTATATATGGTTTTAAAATGGTTTATATCACAAACACACACACAAAACACAAAGAACACAGTGCACAAAGCACAAACACAAGAGCTACAGTCCCGTACAAAGACTCAATAACTGATATAGTCTGACCCTACAGAGTTCAAGACTTCTTCAAGATAACTACAGCACACAGTGTACTGGAAAAGGTCCTAGACCAATTTCTACAAGAAGTTCAGCACAGGCACACCCCTTGCTAAGACTCTAAGTGTGTCACAATCTGCTACACACACAGGCCACACTCCAAGTGCCCAAGGCTCCTTCTTAGTGTAAAGTTTCTCTTAGAAAAGTGCTATAACGCACTCAAGATGTTACTCTTATCTCTTACAACACAAGTTCATTATCAGATTTCTATCTCTCTGGAGTCACTCAGGACCAATCTCCAGGGCCTGTAGTGAGGAAGCAAAACTGGAATGGCATACAAATTTATACACTAAACAAACTCATCATGTATTCACAATCAGAGGGGGCAGAGTTACTTGAGTATGTACAAATATCTAGCTGTCCTTATATATGGTCCAAGGAATATATCTACAGAAAATTATAAATAATGTCCGATAATTCAGGAAATGACAAATGAGTGACTGAGATACTAAAAGAGGGATTATTCAGATGTCACAGGGTCTGGCCACTAGGGTATCTGACCATATCCGTGTGGGTATCTATGCCTCCAGGCATTCTAGACTCTATAATTTGTATTTTCTCTTTTCTAAGTTGGGTATCTACAAGCGGATGGCTGTATCTGTCCTGTCTTTTGACAGCATTTCCCCTTTTCTAGTATCCGCACATCGGCAGAGGCCTAGATGCCAAAGTTTCCAAGGTCGGAATACGCTGTTATTGTCTCTATCTCCTTTGACAATGCATGCTTAGTCTTATTTAGGATTTCTTGCGCGTTAGATATTCTTCATATGTCTCGTTGTATCTGTCTATAGGTAGTGAATGTCCTTTGGAAGTGATTTCTGTCTTTCCGAGCAGTCTTTGTACCTAGTTTGCTTATCGCATATTGTTTAGCCACCAGTGAATTCTTTATTAAGAGATCGCCTGCTTTGACTCTGATCCGTATATTGACTTCAGAGGAGGATCGTTCTATGATTGTTCCTGTTCTAAGCCGTCTTTCTGTTTTGATGTCTCCTCTAAGTACCTCTGTACTGTTTGACTGCAGCTTGCACTTTGCAGATGTCATAGAAAAGTAAAGTAGAAGTTAAAATCCCATTGATAGCACTTTTGAGAGCTTGGTTAACTAGCCAATGTGTTCATTGGGCCATAGTTAGATTCTCTACAGGTTTCGGGAGTGATCTGCTTTGGATCTGATACATAGATAGGTCATAAAGTACAGCTTAGACACCTCTGTATAGTGTATCATATAGCTCTTTGTACTTTCCCAGGTACCACAGCTTCTCTAAGGCAATGACTAGCAGACTGGGCTCACTCTAGTCCTTATTACCCATTATCTCGTGTCATATTAAAGTGTTCCAATTCAGAAATAGTGTAAAAATGAATAAAAGTGGGTCTTTTCTAGGTTCGACATATTACCGCTTCTGCAAACTCCTCATCGAATAGGTAGGTAAATGTATCGATCAGCCCAGCAGACTCCGGTGTATTGGGACAAGCCCGAGGAATCAGTTCTGCAGAACCATCCTCAACACTGCTGACTAGCAGTAGTGCACCATCATCGCCAGAATCAGGATCTTTGCTGGCCTGATCATTTGAAAAAGATGCCAAGGACTTGAAGGAGGTAATGGGGTTGGCTTCCGTGAACATAAAATGTTTGCCTTCAAGACGATGGAGCTTTTGACTTGGTTCAGTAATGGCTGAATGATGACGCCAAAGCATGGGAGATAGTGGGTGTTCCATTGAAGAAGTGTGCCCTTACACACGCAGCTAAAAACTTTTACACTTGCCAGATGCTCTCACGCCACTGCAGATCTATTGAAGCCAAAATCTCAAATGCTATTTCCTGTTTCAAGAATACAAAATGACTATATCTATGCATTCAATTGTTGAAGAGAGGAATAAAGGTTTTTCGTCCAGGCTTGGTCAGTGTCTCCAGAATTTCACAACCTAGTGTAGGCATAGAGAGCACAGCTGCCGGCTGGTGACCTGCCAGTGATGAAGGGGGTGTAGAAGCATTCCTTGCTTGCTCCAATTTCCTCAAGCCAAAAATGGTGCCAGATTTCCAGTTATAATACCAAATAATAACCTATTCATATTATAGTCTCAGCGAATTCATCGAAGGTGTACCAAAACTCACCTCTTGCAGCACACACTTCCAATACGATTTCATGTTCCAGTGCCAGACCAACCAGTGAGGTGGTGTCCAATGCCAGAGCCACAGCCAGATAAAATGATGCAGATAGTTCCAATAGGATACACCACGGTCAGTAGTGTGGTTGCGATAAATGACGTAAAGGTTGTAGTACTGGTCCAGATACTGCTTTTGAGTGGGCGTCAGCGACACCATCGCCTTGACAGCCTTTTTCTCGGATTTTGTGAGTGGTGCGTGAATAGATTTCTCCTTCCTAACAAACAGTCAGCAAAAACTCGGGAATATCATTATATTGAGTTTATATGCATGCCATGGCAAAGATTGCTGGTGGGTCTTGTGGAAGCAGGGTGTTAGCGCTGAGCCTACAGACTGACCTGTAAGGGTGCTCATTTGTCAGAGCTGAATATTAGAAATGTAAAAATCAAGTGGGAGCCCACAGCCAATTATTAAGGCATTGAATTTTCAGCTTAGTCCATTCCCACATCCGGACTGTATGACTCATATGAAAGGACTTGAATACAATGTGAGCTTTTAGATACAACTCCAAGAGTAAAATAATATGATACACCATCATTGGAAGGGTAAGCAACCACAGTTGTACTCGTCAATCAGTCCATCAGTTCTGCAGAGGTCAATAAGGATCATTTTGCCAACATATACTTGCATCTTTGTTGTGCGGTCCAGGATCTTCTGGACAAATCTTTTCTCCCGGCTGTGAGATCCATATTGAGACCAGACTTTGTTATGTAGCTTCTGCAGCAGTGGTTCAAATGATGCAAGATGGTCATGCTTTTCATGCAGCAAGTCTACACAGTACTGATGCCTGAAGTTGTGTATATGGGCAGCGTAGAGCTTGAGCAGAAAGTCTCTCACGGATGAGGCACCGACAGTGCAATATAGAGCCAACAACTTGAGCTGATAATTGTGCAGCTCATGTAGCCACGATGGGTGTTTGTCACTAGAAGAAACATTAGATATGAATATATTGCATGGAAGGGGTATGCACTGGGTGGGCCTATAGCTGGGTTCTGTCTGAGAGCAGTAAAGGCAGTCAGTTTTTTCGGCAAAGGTGACACTTTCCTTGTCACAGGAATGTGTTGAACTTATGGCAATATACTTAGCTCATTAAGGGAAACAGTACTTATGAGAAATAACGCACCTCGTCTCTGTACTGTTCTGCATCCTGATCACCAGAGCTTCCTCCCATAAATGCATAGATTCTTCATAATCATCTTCCTCACCATCTTCATGTAAATCTTCAGAATCTTGAAATTGACCTTCAGGTTCATAGAGCTGGAGAGTCCTGTCAAAATGGTCAGTAGTGGGATTGTTGTTTTCAGGAGATTGCACACGTTGAGGTCTGCGCTGCATTGGTACAGAGCTCTGGAAAGCTCTGAGTCCCGGGGCTGCTGTATTCCCAGTCTGGAGAGTTATGCTCCAGCCTTAATTTGTATTTTTTCACAACAGTATGCTTCCTTCAGGATTGTTGGCTGGATGTGAGTCATCACAAAGGGGGTGATGCATAGCAGAAACTCACTTTACTGGTCTCCCGACACACTCTCGAGCTCCCTTCACATAGTCCTGAGCCTTTTCCTCCTTTCTAAAAGTTGCTGAAGCTTGGGTGATGGCTCTGGATTTCATCATTTGCCTCAGAATCATCAAATTTGAAAAAGTAATAAACACGTTACTTGAGTACTCTCCATTCCTTGATTTTTTCTTTATGTCTGTGAGCTTGATTAGTAAAGATCGGGCTTATGATAGATGATGCATAGAGACCCACCTAGCATAATACCTGGCACTCTTGAGACAACTTGCCTCTCGCTGTTCCTCGGGAGTGTGATAAAGTCAGGCACAGGGCATAGTGGTTGAAAAGAACCTGGTTTTAGCTCAGCCTGAGCCGAATTTCAACCGGGTGGCATCGGTCTATTCCGGCTTGAATTCCTAATCGTGTAGTTTTGGTGGGAGCTGTGGGGGGTTATTCAGAGGGTTGACAATGGTGGTAGGTATTGAAGGCATGATCTGATTACCGGTCTGTTGCCCAACAGCTTCCAAAAAGTTGCTGGGATATGTCTGGGTGACAGGCACTTATGAAGACACACATCCATCTTTTATCACCTTTTACTACTGATAGCCCCACTCGTCAGTGGCCAATGATGAGGTTATCTACATGATCTCATGGAATATAAATTTGTGGATAGATGCCCATCTAATCTAATTAAACCACCCCTTCGAACCAAACTTCACTGACCAATTTTGCCATCTGTATTTTCTCATCAAGTTGTGTCCCACTCCATACCACTCTCTTAGATACAAGTCAACTCTCATGAAAAGACTTGTGAGACCATTCAACTCTGTCATTGTAAAGCTAATAACAGGAAAAGTGTGCTAGGTATTCTATATCAGGACTTAGCTCAGTGTACGCAAAGCATGAATCTGGAGACACTATTCAGCACACTCGACTGCAACCTCACATCTGGATGTAGATCGAGCTACTAAGGAGAGATATATTAAAGAGAGATATACAGCTAGGCAAGTAGTGCATACATGATGAATGAAAGAATATATACCTATTTCTGAGGTCTGGACATAGGCTCGCACATATTGAAGCTGCCGGACAGGCCATTATCACCTTTTGACTCGTACATGCATAAGATACAAAGCTAAGTGTCAAACCTTGGGGTATATGAGCGAAGAAAATATAAACTGTAAAATGATGCAATCGATGATGATATCTGGGAGGTGACTCAGAACACCCATACATGGGGTGTCATTTGGAAATGGTTACCATTTTATCACCTTCACATCATGCAGGAAATTAACCAGCCCACCCCATTATTAGATGTTCATATTTCATTAGAGTAAGGTATACTCATGTACATGGGGTGTTGCAAGTGAACTTTTACCACCTTTTTGCTCTATCGGTCGCTATCAAGATCTTTTGCTATTCATGTACACGCCTTCTGGAGATTCATGAAGGAAAACTACTCAACTCATCTCATTAGAAAGTATAGCTAGTTTACTGTAAATGAGCTCAGTAGTAAATCTGCCCAGACATGAGCGCATGGAGAAATAGCAGGATACAAGTGGGGCACCAGAGGGTGATGGCACTTATTATGAGCGCCCCGAGGCATTATTATCACTCGAATGCTTGACTGCCTTCATCTCATTGCAGGTTCATGTTGGAAATTATTCAGAATTAAACTACTAGATACACAATGCAGGGTGTTCAATGCAGAGTGTTGAACTGAACCATTTTTCAGTTTGACACTTGAATTAGTTGTTGTTGGTGTGTTTTCCTGTGGGCTTGAAATTCAAGAAACATGAGGGGCTGTATAGAGACATAAGGACATGTACATACCTTTTTGAGAGCAAGAAAGGGACTGGTTCTTGAAGTAGTGATGAAATCGCTTAAGCACCTATGAAACGGTCAATGAGAGCTTGAACACTATATTTTGACCAACTTACTTTACAAAAAGCTCTTGATTTTGCTTGAAGACTAACAAAATAGTGGCCCTGCGAGCCCAATGGCGGCAAGCTTGCTGCAGTGCTGATGCTGTTGACATCGCCTTCCTGTTCCATTGGGTTTGGACAGCAGTAATCATATACTGCCTCTGATAACATGAATCCGCCACTATTTGGGAAGGCTGTATCATTGGAGAGGACATTGATACTGTAGGGTTCACCCCTTTTGAGTGACAAGTCAGAGATTGTTGTCATGATGGGTGATAGTAGGCGAAGGTTTGAAGCAAGTTTGAAGAGGCAGGTTCAATAGCTGACACATCCTTTCCCACATTTGCAGTAGTAGTCATTGCCAAGACACCGTTGTTGACTATTCTCTAGTTTTGAGGACATGGCAGGTTTCAATTGCAAACATTACATGGGCTACTTTATATTACGCAACAGAACGAGGTGAATCAGACATAGCTGCAGACACCTTTGGTTCCCACCCAGAGCATCATATTTGATGGGCCAGACAGGGGACGCCAGTCCATCAGATTTGACGTTATATTTTTTTCTGGCCGCATGCAGAAACCACCCTTGCATATTTCAAACAATTTCTATAACTCTCTGCCCACTCACCAAGTCCTCCAAGTCCTCACTGAAGTCCTTCTGACTGCTTAACTCAGCATTCCCCACAATGCTGATGTCATCACCTTTCCACTTTCATCGCCGTCACTGCATCAGTCTCCTGAACATCAACAACATCACAAATATTCATCAACAAGCGCATCTTGACATCAAACCACTATCATCTTGTGCCCTTGGCTCAACTATACCTGTTTCCCTTTCCGGAGTTATCACCGGAACACCAGCGGAGGTTTCTCCACACACACTCTCTCAATTCTTCAGTTATTTCACGCTCAGCCAATACCTGAATCTTAACCAATGGATGGAACTAGTCAAACTTGTGTAAAAGATAGTCATTTCCTTTCTCATGTCGCTAACCCTGTCCACATCTACAGCTCTATTGACAAGGCTTTTAGAGGTTGAACAACATTGATTAGTAGCTAAGCGGAATCATTCGGCCATATGGAAAGTGTACAAAAGGAGTAGTGTCTGCAAGGTACGTAGTTGTCGTTTCTGACAGCACTTCTACCGACTTACTTTCGCGCCATCACTCTTTATTATATTGAGTCCTCGAGAACTATAATCCCAGGTCTGGCAATTGGGTGACAGTGCCCAATCACTGTCTTTGTTCGTTCATTCATTTGTGTAGATGGATGCATAATCTATGCCCATTCACAACATTCTACATTTGTTTCGACAATATACACTCTTAAAGACAAGCCGCTCCAGATATATAAGGACTCTGCCAGGATTGGCATCTTCAATAGAAACTCTCGAGTAAGTGCTTGTTCTATACATGATGTTTCGATGCTAATACAGGGCCTCTGATGCTATTCCCAGGCCTTCTTAGAATCTTGGAGTTCATCTGAAGCTCTCGGTGCAGGTTTGTTCACTTAACCAGTGCAGAAAGCCTGATCTGGTCTCAAAAGGTGTGTTTCTAGTAATACTACAGCAGAAGAGATATCATTGATTTGACCTGTAGGAAGTCATCAAATAATTTCTGACTAGCTGTATTGTTATAGTCCGAGAATAGGAAGAATATGAAGAAGACTGGTAGGAGACTGGTATCAAGTAGACTGATCAGGTTTTCCATAGCCTACCTTGTTGAGGCCATGTAGCTATAGTAGTGATTTGGAGGAAATATAGACTGTTTGAAATCTAATCAACCTAATCACTGATCATGATGCAAACACTATGAAAACTCTATAGTTTCAGTTGATGAGGAAATTGACTTGGTAGCCATCACCACACTGCTCACCACGGCGATTATATCCCCCTCGTTCTTTGCTCATCCTTGTATACTCTGCAATATGTGTGCAAAAGAATTTATATATATTATAACACTGTTAATTCAGGTTCAGGCACAGTCCATGATCAACAGTGTTGCAATATGTACAGTATGGTATAGGATTGATAGTCACCATGGAGTATCACCATGGTCGCACATATAAGTTGCGGACAGGCATTCCAGCCATGCCCTACCTTAGATACTTATAGCATGATATTTGGGCAAGAGAACACTGAAAGTTTTTATGAAGGTCTCTGAAACAATCAGGATGTGTAGCGAATATTGCAATGTCAAAAGAATCCACCACCACAGCATATCACCATGGCAAACTTTTTGACTCTCGTTCAATGCCCACTGGTGTGTATAGCTTAGAAGTGCACAATAACACTTTTGTCAGTGTATTTTAAGAGATATGAATGCTACTAGGCACTCCGACAGGTATTTGCACTGGTGGCAATGTCGTAGTTTGAAAGGGCATGCTATTGCTTGTCTTATTGTTGATGTGAATGCCCAACCATAGCAGTAAAAAGTCTTACCTTTTTATTCAGTGAGATCTTCTATATTTGAGTTCGTTTAGATTTATTGGAGCTATGTACAAGGTATGAACACCCCAGGGCACAAGTTACACAATGTGTAAATATTTCTTTGGATTTTTGGGGTGACTCCGAAATTGCCAAAGACAGCCTGTTGGATGCGGTGCGGTTCAGATCAACCAAAATAATACAACAGTGAGCAAAACGTGAATTCTAATGTTTCTATAAGATGTTACAAGTCATGAATACACCTAGTGACACCTAGTCGACTGAATTTTTCTTCAGAGATTCCTGTCTCCAGGTAATAGTAGGTACACCTGAATCACGCTTACAAGAGTGCCAGCCACCGTACATTTCTTGCAGCTGTTTTTTTAGATATGTAAGCACGACATTCTTGCCAGGCAGAACTGGGAGGATCCAAAAGACTTATCCACTTGCTTAGTGCCCAAACGGGTCTCAAGTCCATAAGAATATAGGCTCGAAGGCAATGCCTCTTCAGTGCTGATCAAGATAGTGAATGGACACACAGTGTACATTGGCATAGATAGCGTGCAAAAAGGTCCAATGGTTGACTAAGTTTGTATACGCTGAGTCGGTCGGAAAGATATGCACCAACACTCATTGCTTGCATGACACCTCCCACATCAAGATGTAGGCCTGCCTGGAGGACACCTGCACTGACTGTCAAATAAATATATAGCAGTAGTTTTCCCACTTGGCAAGAATGACAGCTGTGTCAATATGCAATGAACTCTCAATAAAGGCTACGACTTACAGTAGTCAACTCCGCTTAAGCCAGGTATTGTATACGACCTGAGACAGCCAATGCCTGATTTAACCATCGTGAGATATGGTAGTGATTTACTGTAGGCAGAAACGGTCAATTCATATTGGGTGAAGTGACGTCGCACCTTGCACTATTGTGGCTATGCCAATTTCTGCCTAACTTCAACCATCTAAGCCAGTCACGAAGAGCCTAAAAAGTGTGAAACAAGCATCTTTGGTATTATGGAAACTACTCACCAAGGAAAATTGAGCAAGGAGCAAGGAATGGGTTAAAAACCTAAGTGGTACTGTCTGCACTGCATATTTCTTGACTTCTGTGCTGGGGAACAAGGTCTCAGTGTAACAGACGGTGCACTTACAAGACTAGAATGAGTGGACTTCTAATTGGGAGAGGGAGTGTGGAGAAACCTCCACTGGTGTTCTGGCAATAACTCCAGAAAGGGAAACAGGTATAGTTGAGCCAAGGGCACAAGATGATAGTGGTTTGATGTCAAGATGCGCTTGTTGATGAATATTTGTGATGTTGTTGATGTTCGGGAGACCGACGCAGTGACGGTGACAAAAGTGGAAAGGTGATGACATCAGCATTGTGGGGAATGCTGAGTTAAGCAGTCAGAGGGACTTCAGCAAGGACTCGGAGGACTTGGTGAGTGGGCAGAGAGTTATAGAAATTGTTTGAAATATGCAAGGGTGGTTTCTGCATGCAGCCAGAAAAAAAATATAACGTCAAATCTGATGGACTGGCATCCCCCGTCTGGCCCATCAAATATGACACTCTGGGTGGGAACCAAAGGTGGTTGCAGACAGGGCAAGATATGTAGCATAGCACCGGGCTGCGGACCGAAGGACAATGTCCCCAAGACGCCCAAGTGCCTCATCAATGTCATCATTATGCTCAGAACCCATTTTGTCAGTCTCCATTTCAGAGGCAATGTTGGCCTCACATTTAAGGTCACCATGTATTGCTTCGATTTCACGCTATGTAACGAAGCATTAGATTGATATGTTTGGGATACAGAGCAAGGACGTACCATGTCTTTCGTGTATGCAGAAGCTGTGTTATGAGCCAAATCGGACCCCTTTGACCATATACATGACAATCAGCAATGGACATAAATACTAAGAAGTGAATGACAAAAACTACTGGACTGATAGCTTGTATTTTTTCATATTCCCATGCGACACTGCGTGCAAAAGACTATCAAGGGAAGTTAGCACTGATCGTTTTGACTGTGTACGAGAACCTATGATGGCAACATCTTGCTTAATAGTAACCTGAGACTGAGTCGAGGCAACGTCCTACAGACATGACATTCCATCAATGCCTCAAGAATGACAAACAATACCAAACGACGTACCAGGACATCTTGAAAATTGACACCACTCTGAGTCATGGTAGAACCCTATGACAGAATAATCAATCAATAATAAATTAACAAGAGACAAGGCAACATACAGAGGACAAATGGTTATTGTCAACAGCTTCATTTATGCTTTGAGAGTAGCTCAAGCCCTATGGTAGCAATGTTACAGTCGCATATGCTCAGACAATCTTTTTCCATCTTTTTCATTTCTTCTCTCTCATATCCGTTGCTTGGACATCTTAGTGCTCTTGAGCGCTAGTTTTCTCTTTTTACCTATGCTTCTCATTAACATCTGGACATATCCACCTTCCCAGTCCCCTTTTCCGACTTCATGCCTATTCTTCTATTTAAGACATCATAGCTATGTCATTCATGACATCAGCATGATATCATTATTCTATTCGTTTCTTTTCTTTTCTATTTATGATGCGATGTCACTTCTGACATTGCTTATTGTATCATTATATTTATTTTTACTTCCTCAACATCATCTCCAATGTCAAATCTCTATTTATGATATCATCATAGGTACATTCTGTTTACTCAACAAACGATGTCGCTCTTGCAGTTTGTATGCAAAGTAGTAGCTACAATCGTTGTATAAGTAGATAGTCTGCAGGTCTAAGCTACCTCAGCTTGACCTGGTTAATCCTTTAAACCTCTTGCTCACATTGACCGAACTCTCAGAACTTTGGCGAAAGCTAGAGAACTCGAACTCGAACTTGATCCTTTAGTCAACTTAGCGCCGCTATGTCATAGTGGTTGTTGAGTTGTTTTTGTTGCTGCGCAAGTAACGTAACAAGCAATCATTAGTGACTGGGGTCGTGCATTGAAAATGGGTGATGATAGCTTACTATTTTCTTGTCATCAGATCTAACTTCTCCACCATCAGATCTATCATCTTTGTCATGGGCAGTAGGCATCTTTGAGGAGCGAATCTTCTGTAAATTTGTTAAGTTCCTGGCACTGAAGATAAAGAATGATGGCCACACCAACGTATGTCCTCTACAAACTTCTTTGTCACCAGCTTCAGCCAAGGGGTAAGGGTTCTTCTGAGGAGGTTTCCCTAAAGGTGTCCCGCTATTAGGCACGATGGTTACAAAAAAAAAAGATGACAAGTGTACCACTGGTGTGCATTCTAGCATGTTGACCATGTCCATGAGTGACCATTGGTTCGGCATGATGGTATGAAGGAAGGGGATTCGAGGCAGCATATGATTTCACATTGCTTTTATATCTGTGGCCCAGAGAGAGGGCTGAAAACTTGGCTGAAAATGAGAAGAAGGCTGACTTCTTCAGTCCTGAAAAAGGGTAGTTGAAGCACAAGATGATAAGCACATGGACTTTCCCTATGATACCTGATCTTATCTGAATTGCTCGGTCTTATCTATATGGCCCCCTCACTGAACATGTTGGACATGCCGAGAAACAGGATACTATATTGAACTGACATATGTATTGAGAGACTGGTCCTTCTGGTCTAGACTCTCCATGGGTGTGAGTTTGACCGAAGCATGAAGATATGTTTCCAGGCTGTATGCTGGTTTGTCAATCTATTGCAATATGGCATTGGCCCGTTGTCTGATGGGTAGAAGGCGAGTAGACCAGGATTGGCCTCAAGTGAATTCAGATAATGCCTGGTCCATTGCATATGCTTGTAGTCCTTCTACATGCCAGGGTGCTATGGCCTCCCGTCTTCCTATCTGTGCTACCCACTACTGTGACTTCCAATAGCAATATTTGATTGATTGTCTCATCTCCTCATCAACCAGAAGGACCTCTTCATGAGTGCACCGTGCCCTTGCCCTGGCTTGACACCATTCGACACAGAGACCTAGATAGAAGCAACAATAAGAACCCAACCAAATAAAAAATGTAGAAGAAAAAATAGTATTATTCATACATACTTGCTTCTAACTCCTTATTATCGTCTCCCTTGCCAGATAGATACCAAATCCACAACAAGTTCTTCACTTTGGCATCTGTGAGAACTACATCCCGATTCACATAGGCCAAGGGAAGAGAACTGGTTCGGCCCAGAAGAACTGCCTCGATATCCTTTTGATCAACCCCCGATTTCTTCTGTGCCTTACAGAACTCCTCCTTCTCCTCCTCCTGAAGAAACCTTTCACCAATACCACGTATATCCTCCGGGTTCAAAACTTT
Organism: Moniliophthora roreri; assembly: GCA_001466705.2. Classification (NCBI taxonomy): domain Eukaryota; kingdom Fungi; phylum Basidiomycota; class Agaricomycetes; order Agaricales; family Marasmiaceae; genus Moniliophthora; species Moniliophthora roreri. The sequence continues at coordinate 30,207 of LATX02000100.1, read as the reverse complement.
CAGCACCTTTTCCCATTCACCAGGACCACAAAGGGAGAGCAGCGCTCGACGCACTGCAGTGTACATCGCTCGCAGACCCTGAATACAAGCATCAATTTGTGCTCGAAGAGTGTTCATCTTCGTCCACACAGCCTGAGACTGTCCAGACTTGCTGTTGTACTTGTAAGCAAGAGATCGGGCTTGCAGCTAACCCCAAAGATGAATAATGCACTCGTATGCTTGACTGTACCAAAGTTGATTCTCAATGTCGATCAGCTTCTCTGAACATATCTTTCAGCGTATAGCCTGTGGTAGTGAGCTAGGGAGGTGCAGATCGATGGCTTCAGCTTTGATGTCTGTGGTAGGTGACGAAACGTGGTTGTCGAGGCCAGGCATGTGGATGCTCTGAGTGTCACGGAATCGACGGATTCGCTGAAGAAGCGTGACTCGACGCTTCAGTGTGTCAGTCTCCTGATATATTGATTGCTTCGACTGCGAGGCCATTGCTGCTACAATTCACCTGTCGATACATATTAGTTGAGACCCAAATGTGCATGCCTGCCAAGATACATACTGGTTCTCCTTGATATCCAGTGCTTCTGACAGCATTGCGCTCGTCGACGTTCCTTCTGCATTCTCCTCTTTTTTCTCTCGCTCGTGCTCCTCGTCTGCAAGCACTTTCTTGACCTTGGCCAGGGTAATGACTGCAGTTCAATTAGTAGTATTTATCCCAATAGAATTTTTGAGAACTTACTGGAGGATGGTAGGTCATAAGGACATTCCTTGCCCGAGTCACCCCTTGCCATCACTTGCTCCCACTCATGTACCATCCTCTCCCAGTCAACCAATTCCCTACCGTGTTGCTCTTTCAATGCATCCATAAACACCGAGAATGCTCTCATGTATACCACCAAATTTGAGATGCCTCGTATCAACTTTTTAAGCAAGGTATCATCTGTAGTCATCAAAATAGGTCAATATCTTGGATACAATGATATCACTAAAAACGCTTACCCAGAGCAATAGTCTTCTTCCAATTCCAACTATTACATATGTCATCAGACGTATCAAACTGGGCTCCTGCCAACATCATTGATAGAGAGCTTGACGCCTCATTGTGTTCTGCCCATGTCCTTTCAGGTGCTTTGCCATCAACTTCACTGACACCTTCGGCATATTCAAAGGCATATGGGGCAAAACATTTCTCGGTGTGAGCCTGCAGATGAAACTTAGATACCTTGAACTGGACGTTGCGTTCATGAGGAAATTGCCACTCTTTGGGTCGTTCCTTCATGCGATCAAAGAAATTGACTTTCCATTGACAGGCTATGTCATAAGAGACATACAGCCGTTGTATGGAACTGCCTACTAGGCTCATGAGGAGTATTTAATCCATGTTTATGTACCTGATGCCAGTTTAGTTGCGTCGGTATGCAGTAGTGTCATACTCAGAAGGCAGACATACCTCTCTCCCTTTTGCAAATCGCCCATACCATTCGGATGAAACAGCTCATGACATGCACATGTCACTGCACCAACACCAGTAGCCTGCAAGCCCTTCGACTTCTTGTGATTGGCATTCCATATCGCTGAGAATCCGACACAATGGCTGATCTATATAGCATGTTTGAGTATCAGTTCAGATAGCGAGGATAGCAATGATAAAATGAACCTCATTCTGACTGGTATGTTTCTTGACCTTGTTCATGTACTCTTCTTGATGGACAAATACACCCCAGCCAGGTCCCAAAGCAGGATCGTGGTAGTCATTGGCACGAGCATGTGCTTTCTGCTTGAAATTGGCGTCAATTGATAGTATGAGTGAGTATAACCAACTGTGAGACGTTCAGTTTATTGCCATCATCAATGTGGATGTTACATATGCTTTAGCAGCAGATGCCTGTTTCCACTCAGAAGGTATGTTGATTCCTGGATGTGGGCATGCTCGACAGGGGATAGCCACGCTTCCCTTTGGTGTGCCTTCCAGACCGGATGGATCGTGTCCTCTCCCAGCTCGTTTAGCCATCTTGATGTGTCTCCATTCGCGGACCATTGTAGTGAACTGTTGTTGCCAATCCTTCAAAGGTGGTTAGATATTATGAAGTTATTCCGACATGTGATCCATACTGGAAGCTTTCTCAACCCATTCCCATCGGTCATCAATACAAGTGAGCAATAAAAATCTGTTGACATAACATGTCCTTGAGCATTGAAAACATGAAACATTTGCAGGACATTAAAGGTTGCAGCACTGCGCAGATCCTTGTACAAAGCAGGCCACAGACTGAATTCGAGTAACTGGTTCCTGTGCTCTAAAACTGCCATTGCGGTGGGTAGCTCGCAGGAAAACTAGCCACTCACCAACTTCGGTGCACTCACAGAAATCAATGGTGATGGCATGTATGCTGTTTATGTCAATTACCACAAAATCATTGACTGTTTTTGGATTGTTACAGAAGGTTCCAGAATGATGGCCAAGATGGACCCATATTCCGAGTTCCTGAGGTGTTACACAAGTAAAGTGATTGATATTCCAACGCTGCATTGATGCTTCAATTATTCGCGGGTGGTTTTTCAGTTGAAGGTGATCCACTAACCTCGATACAATGCAATGGCAGGCGGGAGTGTTCAAATCGAATGCAGCGTTCACATAGCATTTCTAGCCCTGAACAATCCAAACAGCAGAAGTTAGCTGGAGCTGTCAGGCAAAGAAGGCACTGTCCATTATAAAGTCTACCACAAACTTCTGTCGAGAAAGTTCACGCAAGGTACTCTTCACAGTAATCCTTCATCCACGACAAAAGAAGTGCATCCTATATTGGCAAATAAGATCAGCTAAACACAGTGAGCCATAATTAACATCACACACACAGAATCCTCATAACACTTGGCCTTAGCTTGCTCCTTCTCGGTCTCCTGAATACCAACTCCATCCTGAGCAACTCCACTATCAAGATCTATGGAATTATATGCTGTGGTGCTGGTAGTATCATTTCCTGGTTGTTGTTGTTGTGGTGGTGGTAGTGGTGGTGGTGCTTGTGGTTCCAGTGCTTGTTTCCGTCGCTCTACTTCTCGGGTAGTGATAGTCCCAATCACGATGCGACCAGATCCAGTGGAGGTACTGGCAGTTTCTCACTGAACCAGAAGGTCGTCGGTTGCAATCAGCTGTCTGTTCCTCTTTTGCTTTTGGCCAGCGCGCAAATTCATGGATCTGGCAGGTACTGCACAANTTTGAGTATCAGTTCAGATAGCGAGGATAGCAATGATGAAATGAACCTCATCCTGACTGGTATGTTTCTTGACCTCGTTCATGTACTCTTCTTGATGGACAAATACACCCCAGCCAGGTCCCAAAGCAGGATCGCAGTAGTCATTGGCACGAGTGTGTGCTTTCTGCTTGAAATTGGCGTCAATTGATAGTATGAGTGAGTATAACCAACTGTGAGACGTTCAGTTTATTGCCATCATCAATGTGGATGTTACATATGCTTTAGCAGCAGAGGCCTGTTTCCACTTGGAAGGTAGGTTGATTCCTGGATGTGGGCATGCTCGACAGGGGATAGCTGTGCTTCTCTTTGGTGTGCCTTCCAGACCAGATGGATCATGTCCTCTCCCGGCTCATTTAGCCATCTTGATGTGTCTCCATTTGTGGACCATTGTAGTGAACTGTTGTTGCCAATCCTTCAAAGGTAGTTAGATATTATGAAGTTATTCTGACATGCGATCCATACCGGAAGCTTTCTCAACCCATTCCCATCAGTCATCAATACAAGTGAGTGATAGAAATCTGTTGACGTAACATGTCCTTGAGCATTGAGAACATGAAACATTCACAGGACATTAAAGGTTGCAGCACTGTGCAGATCCTTGTACAAAGCGGGCCACAGACCAAATTTGAGTAACTGGTTCCTGTGCTCTAAAACTGCTGTCATGGTGGGTAGCTCGCAGGAAAACTGGCCACTCACCAACTTCAGTGCACTCACAGAAATCAACGGTGATGGCATGTATGCTAAAATACAACTAATGGTGTTTTAGTAACTGGCAAAAACCTAACAATGTCTTCCAAGCGGAATGATGGCCAAGACAGACCCATATTCTGAGTTCCTGAGGTGTTACACAAGTAAAGTGATTGATATTCCAACGCTGCATTGACACTTCAATTATTCACAGGTGGTTTTTCGGTTGAAGGTAATCCACTAACCTTGATACGATGCAATGGCAGGTGGGAGTGTTCAAATTGAATGCAGCGTTCACATAGCATTTCTAGCCCTGAACAATACAAACAGCAGAAGTTAGCTGGAGGTGTCAGGCAAAGAAGGCACTGTCCATTATAAAGTCTACTGCGACCTTCTGTCAAGAAAGTCCATGCAAGGTACTCTTCATGGTAATCCTTCATCCACAACAAAAGAGGTGCATCCTATATTGGCGAATAAGATCAGCTAAACACAGTGAGCCATAATTAACATCACACGCACAGAATCCTCATAACGCTTGGCTTTAGCTTGCTCCTTCTCAGTCTCCTGAATACCAACTCCATCCTGAGCAACTCCACTATCAAGATCTATGGAATTATATGCTGTGGTGCTGGTAGTATCATTTCCTGGTTGTTGTTGTTGTTGTAGTGGTAGTGGTGGTGGTGGTAGTGCTTGTGGTTCCAGTGCTTGTTTCTGTTGCTCTACTTCTCGGGTAGTGATAGTCCCAATCACAATGCAACCAGATCCGGTGGAGGTACTGGCAGTTTCTCGCTGAACCAGAAGGTCATTGGTTGCAATCAGCTGTCTGTTCCTCTTTCGCTTTTGGCCAGCATGCGAATTCATGGATCTGGCAGGTACTGCATGAAGGGATGATGGTAGTTGTGAGGAACCTGTTCCATGTGGAGGGTCATGAGATTAGATCAACCATGATAAGCCGCATATGGAAGCAGAAATTTACATCCACAAGTGCATCTCTGAGTCACTGATTTCTTGCTGTGCTGGACTTCAATAGAGCTATATTAGAATGATAATTACAGCCTGAAATAAAAAGACAAGGAGGTGATAGTATTGCCATGAATCTTAAACCTCCCGTACATGATGATTATCCAGTGTACAACTAAAAATTGGGCGGAATTTGAGAAATAACTGAGTAATTGGGAGACTGAATGAAAGATTGTGCCGACATGGGCTGAAATTTGTGTTTCTGGGTGNACTCGCAGAAATCAACGGTGATGGCATGTATGCCGTTTATGTTGATTACCACAAAATCATTGACCGTTTTTGGATTGTTACAGAAGGTTCCGGAATGATGGCCAAGACAGACCCATATTCTGAGTTCCTGAGGTGTTACACAAGTAAAGTGATTGATATTCCAACGCTGCATTGACACTTCAATTATTCGCAGGTGGTTTTTCGGTTGAAGGTAATCCACTAACCTTGATACGATGCAATGGCAGGTGGGAGTGTTCAAATTGAATGCAGCGTTCACATAGCATTTCTAGCCCTGAACAATACAAACAGCAGAAGTTAGCTGGAGGTGTCAGGCAAAGAAGGCACTGTCCATTATAAAGTCTACTGCGACCTTCTGTCAAGAAAGTCCATGCAAGGTACTCTTCATGGTAATCCTTCATCCACAACAAAAGAGGTGCATCCTATATTGGCGAATAAGATCAGCTAAACACAGTGAGCCATAATTAACATCACACGCACAGAATCCTCATAACGCTTGGCTTTAGCTTGCTCCTTCTCAGTCTCCTGAATACCAACTCCATCCTGAGCAACTCCACTATCAAGATCTATGGAATTATATACTGTGGTGCTGGTAGTATCATTTCCTGGTTGTTGTTGTTGTTGTGGTGGTGGTGGTGGTGGTGCTTGTGGTTCTGGTGCTTGTTTCTGTCACTCTACTTCTCGGGTAGTGATAGTCCCAATCACGATGCGACCAGATCCGGTGGAGGTACTGGCAGTTTCTCGCTGAACCAGAAGGTCGTTGGTTGCAATCAGCTGTCTGTTCCTCTTTTGCTTTTGGCCAGCGCGTGAATTCATGAATCTGGCAGGTACTGCATGAAGGGATGATGGTAGTTGTGAGGAACCCGTTCCACATGGAGGGTCATGAGATTAGATCAACTGTGATAAGCCGCATATGGAAGCATAAATTTACATCCATGAGTGCATCTCTGAGTCACTGATTTCTTGCTGTGCTGGACTTCAATAGAGCTATATTAGAATGATAATTACAGCCTGAAATAAAAAGACAAGGAGGTGATAGTATTGCCATGAATCTNGTGTTTCTGGGTGTTCTGTAGGCAATTGATTGGTGAGGAATGATGTATTTACCCCCAGGAATCGAACCTGAGATCGTTTGTAGTGCTGACAGGAGGCCAAATGACACTTTGCCTGAATGGTCGGGACAGGCTGAAAATGAAAGCTAAAGTGACTGAATATTCAGAAATGGGGCTGAAATGAATCTGAAAGACAACTGAATGGTCGGGATAAGCTAAAAATGAAAGGTAGAACGACTGAATATTCAGGAGTAGTGCTGAAATGAACCTGAAAGGTGGCTGAATGTTCAGGGCACTGAAAATGAAAGCAAGGTTTCTGTGGGGCTGTAAGCTGAGAGGCAACCAAATGGCTATGGCATGCTGAAAATGAAAGCTGGGTTTCTGGGAGACCGAGCAACTGAAATACTGGGGCTGAAATGAGGCTGAAAGGCGACTGAATGATCATAATGGGCTGAAATTGAAAGCTAAAGCGACTGAATATTTGGAGGATTGGGGTTGAAAGTAGGCTGAAATGAAGCTGAAAGGCAACTGAATGGTTGGGCAGGCTGAAAATGAATGGTAGATTCTCTGGGTGACCGAGCAACTGAATATTTGGAAGATTGGGGCTGAAGTGGGGCTGAAAGGTGACTGAATGGTTGGGCAGGCTGAAAGTGAATGGTAGATTTTCTGGGTGACCGAGCGACTGAATATTCAGAAGATTGGGGCTGAAGTGGGGCTGAAAGGCGACTGAATGGTTGGGCAAGGCTGAAGATGAATGGTAGGTTTTTGGGTGACCAAGCGACTGAATATTTGGAAAATTAGGGCTGAAATGGAGCTGAAATGAAGCTGAGGCAACTGAATGTCGGAGAAAATGACTGATGGACTGGCTGTGCAGCTGAAATATGAGTCTATAATAATTGCACCTTAATAAGAATGTGAACGCCGCACCTATATGACCATCTAATAATTCGGACTTCCACAAAATGTGTACCAACTTATAATAAGGCTACATGGACTGCTCTCAAATTCAGTATCTCAAACCCATTCGGGGTCAAAATGGCTAGCTTTGCTTTGAGAAACACAATATCATAAGTTGACGAGGGTATGAAAAATTCCTGCTCCCGTATGAGTGACGAGCACGGACAAGGTCTGTTTTGAATACTGACTTTGCCTTTCTTGAAACTTATCGTGTTGTGCGGCTTGCGATCTCTTTCCACTTCAGGCTCCAGCACACGGAAAATAGTGTCCATCTATATCATGGCAGTAATGATATATGTAGAAAGGTAACCACAAAGAGATGCCTGACTTACCCCCTTCTTCTGTGCAGTAANTAATCCGACGGATGGGCGCTAAGCCAGCGCTTCACAATGAAACCTCCCTCCCACGGTGAAAATTTTGCTTCCCCGTCAGTATTGTCGCCTTGTTCACCTCCAATCCCTTTGGCAAGTCTCAAGCTACCCTATAGACCCTCAAGACGTGATGTCATGTTGAGAATATGATGTTTGGAGCCACTTGGAGGGAGGGGGCTCTCAGATCTCAGGTGCGGGACATTGATCTAGTTGTGCGGCATTCCAAGTTGATTCCAGGTGTCTGAATTATACCTATTTAATTTGTTGTGTACAGAGTCGAGACAAGTTCATATATTGTACCCAAAACAGCTAAAATACAAGTCAAAGGTTAGTCAGATAGACAGATAATGGCCGATATATCACCCACTACTGCTATGAAGGTCAAAAAGGTAACCACGACTCTGGTCGACCTAACGAAGCCCAACGACAACCGCCTGCACCGCGTGATCCATCCGCCGCTCATCGTCGGATTGGTCGGATGCCATCCGTCGGATGGTGCTCGTCGAGGAGCCCATCCGCCATCCGAATCCGACCTCTCATCGCTTGGATGACGGCGGATCATCCGATCCGCTAGGAGCCCTAGTACCCACTGCTTGCACAATAGGCCGAAGAGTGCAGACGTGAGACTGAGGATGAGGCTGAGGAACCAAAATACGTTGATGCGGATTGACAATGCGTCTGCTTTGAATTGGGTGGGCTCAAAGGAGGCGGATTGTGAACCGTTGACCTGTACTGCGATTAAATGGGTGAGGAGCGTGACCGTGGTGTCTGCGGGATCTTCTACCAGCCATTGGTACGATTCAATCACGAATGCTGTTACGACAGCAGAGAAGAGACCGGCCTAGAGGTGCATCGATATTAGGTGATGAGATAGAGATCAAGAGGAATGAACATACGAAAACTAGGNGAGTCGAGACAAGTTCATATATTGTACCCAAAACAGCTAAAATACAAGTCAAAGGTTAGTCAGACAGACAGATAATGGCTGATATATTACCCACTACTGCTATGAAGGTCAAAAAGGTAACTACGGAAAGCCCCGGGCACAACTCTGGTCGACCTAACGAAGCCCAACGACAACCGTCTGCACTGCGTGATTCATCCACCGCTCATCGTCAGATTGGTCAGATGCCATCTGTCGGATGGTGCTCGTCAAGGAGCCCATCCGCCATCCGAATCCGACCTCTCATCACTCGGATGACGGCAGATCATCTGTGTGAGGGTCGGACCGGTCCGCGAGACGGTAAAGGGTTTGGGCCTCTGCTAAGGGCTGAAGACGAGGTTACGAGGTTCATTGAGAGGAACTGGAGTAAGGAGTTGATTCGACTGAAGAATAAGGTATTTACAAGTCTTCTTAAATACTCATACTGTAGTTAAGATATCAAATGTGAGTGAAACGAGTACGGAATAGGATGAGTACGAGTGAAATAAATATTAGCGGAAGGTGCGCGGGTGATGTGGATAAAGAAGGGATAAGAACAGATAAAGGGAGTTAGAGATATGATACTTGCATGCTTTGGATGTGTAATTAGATGGAGCCCGGATCGTGACATCACCCCCCCCTAGGTCGAATGTATAATGAGACCGAGAGACGAAACAATTCGGAATTAATCGGTCCAGGAGTCGAAACCAAGTAAGCCGAGTTCGTGTGGTAGTGGAAGTTCGTCGCCGTATAGCAGATGGTATGTGAATGGAATTTCGTCAATGAATGAGAAGCCTGTTCTTTGTTCCACTAGGTTTATGCATTCGCTTGTTGAGACGACGTTATTTAGTAGACCTTCTGCTTTAAGGTTTTCAAAGGCGGTTCGGAATGTTATGAATGGCTTTTGTTGCGATAGGTAACCTCGTATATCTGTCGCATAGGCGGTTGTTGCCATCAACGTAGAGGTGTTCGAAGTATGAGAAGAATGTGGCGGGAGTGAATGGTTCTCTGGTGATTGATGTCGGTTGATCTACGGAAGTGTGATAGCCTCAGTATCGTAACGGCATGTGTTCAATGCCTGGTATGCTGAAGATTTCTTCGTTGTCGAGTGTCGTGATTGGGGGAATGTTATGCAGGTAGTAAGAAAGTTCTTCATAGCATAAGAATGGGTCCCTTCGGTAAATTATTATTGGGAGATCGTTTCCGTGGAGGAACACTGTTTCCCTGAATGGTAATGAGAAGGGTAAGCAGTGCTCCTCGGAGGAGGTAGGATATTGGAGGAAGATTTTTGGCATAATTGTGGGTAGAGTAGTTTATAGTGTAGTGGATGTTGCTGTGGGTAGGAAGCGTTATTTATTCACGTCCAGCGATGATCGGATCCAAGCGTTCGATTGGTTTTGATACTCGACCTGACCATGTGGTTGTCATTGCCGGAGGTGTATACTGTGCGCGAGGGTTCGTGAATACGAGTTTCGGTGATGGTGGTCTCGCTGGGGATGCCTTGTCGGCTGTACCATCGTTAGGTAGCTGTGCTTTCGTCGTGTTTTCGGGCATGGGTATTTCAGGGTCTCTGTTTCGTGGAAGTAATAATTCATTCGGACGCGGGGCACGCGGATGTCTTTGATGAAACCTGTCGATCATTTCGTCTGTGTCTAAAGGAATCTCCGAGAGCGGAATCCACGAGTTTTCCGATTGATCCGTGTCACGGAAGTGTACGAGGTACTCATACGTTTGGCCAACTTTCTGTGAGTCCTCGATACTCTCGATCGTCGTGGAGGTTTCGTCCAATTGGATATGAAGTGGGTCAGAGTGAGGGTGAAATTCGGAAGGATCCTTGTAGGGCTCCAGTAGTGAAACGTGGAAAACTGGGTGTAAGCGGGACAGGTAAGATGGTAATTTGAGTTTGTACGCGTCGGTGTCGTGGATCCTTTTCTCAATTGGATAAGGACCGAGTTTACGGTGGTCCAATTTCTGCGAAGGGCGCGTTGTTTTAATATTTCGACGTGAGAGCCAAACTAGTTGTCCTTCGTGAAGTTCTGGTGCGGGTTTTCTATTTTTGTTGTAAAAACGCACCTGTGCATCTTGTGCGTGTTGAAGGTTCGCTTTCAGTTCTTCGTGAATAATCTTGAGTCTTTCGGCAAGATCTTTGGCCGCTGGAACGCTAGATCGTTCCGTGATTCGAGGTTCGAAGGTAGGATGGTAGCCGAGATTTGTGAAGAAAGGGGTTTGCTGCATGGAAGCGTTCTCGAGATTGTTGAATGAGAATTCGGCTAATGGCAAATAATCGACCCAGTCGTCTTGGTGATATGAACAATATGACCGGAGATAAATTTCCAGAACTTGGTTCGATCTTTCCGTGAGCCCATCTGTTTGGGGATGGTAAGCGGTCGAAGCTCTGATGTCCATTTGGAGAAGGGACATGAGCTCTTGCCAAAACTTCGATATGAACAACTTGTCACGGTCGGAAACAATGGAAGTGGGAAGACCATGGAGTCGGAAAATTCGATCGAGGAAAGTCCACGCAAGTTGGGAAGCCGTAATGCTTTTGTTACACGGAATAAAGTGTGCGGCGCGTGTGAAACGGTCACAAACGACCCATATGGAGTCGTGAGTTTGGGAAATGGGGAGTTTGGTGATAAAATCCATGGTTATATGTTGCCATGGGCAATCTGGAATTTCTAGTGGATGTAGGAGGCCATATGGCTTATGATGTTCTGACTTGGTTCAGGGGCAAGTATCACACGCTTCGATGTAATTGCGTATGTACGTACTCATTCCAGGCCATGAGTAATCACGGGAGACGAGTCTTTCTGCTCGTCGACGTCCAGGGTGTCCTCCAATCAGCGAGTCGTGTCGTGAAAAGAGAATTTCCCGATGTAGTGAAGGAGGAACATAGAGTCGACCCTTGTGGAACACTAGGCCGTGAGTTGTGGTAAAATCGGAATTGCCGGTGGCTAAGGCCTCTTTCCAGATATCGTCCTCCTTGAACGCAGATTTGAATCGTTCTAGGGTTTCCGTATTGTCAATAGAAAGTGTGGTTACTGCGCTGAGTGCTGAGACTGACGAACTGTGGGGAATTTCAAATTGTCCGGAAATTAGGTGCTCGATGTTTTTGGGTTTCAGAAGAGTCTGATGTTGGGCTGTGAGGTGTTCATCTCCTGTTTGAGGTGCAAAATCAGGCCGACGTGATGCAGCGTCAGCTACATTGAGTTTTCCCGGGGCCCAGTCGAGTTTAAAGTCGAATTCGGAGAGAAACATTCCCCACTGTGCTTGTCTTCTGTTCAACAATCGCGAAGTCATGAAGTAGACGAGATTTTTGTGGTCGCAAATTACTGATATGGAAAAGGGCGAGCCTAGAAGCCAGTGTCGATGTTCACGAAAGGTTTCAACTATTGCAAGAAGTTCCTTATCGTATACGTCATAGTTGATTTCTGCGGGGGCGAATTTTCGGGAGAAAAATGATATAGGGTGTAGGTCTCCGTTCTCGTGTGCTTGTTGGACAATCCCGGATAGCGCGAATTCTGAGCCATCCGTGGAAACGTAGCGTGGAGCGCGGGGATCGAAGTGGCGAAGGACTGGAGCTGAGGTGAAACGACGCTTTAACTCCTCAAAACTCCCTCGGCATTCGTCTGAGAAATTAAAAGTGATAGACTTCTTAGTGAGAGTCGTTAACGGGAGAGTGATGCGGGAATAGTCATGAATGAAACGTCGGTAGAAGTTTGTGAAGCCCAGGAATGATTGTAAATCCTTTAGTTTCCAGGGTTCCGGCCAAGATAAAATGGTGTCGAGTTTTTTCGGGTTCATCGAAATGCCTTGGGCACTAACGATGTATCCTAAGTACTCGACCTCGGCTTTGTCGAACTCGCATTTCTTCGCGTTGGCGCATAAATTGGCATTGCGCAGGCGTTCCAGAACAAGTCGGACGTGCTGATCGTGCTCTTCTTCCCAAAACCTCTTATACTCCTACAGCAGATCCATGACGACACATACTAGTCCAAGGATGTCTCGTAGGACGTCTTGTATGAATGATTGCCATGCTGCGGGTGCGTTCGTAAGGCCGTAAGGGACGATGAGGTGTTCGAAAAGTCCTAAATGGGTTCTGAAGGCGGTCTTCCACTCATCGCCTTCTCTGATACGTAGGTGACTGTATGCACTTTTCAGATCGATGACGGTGAAGATCTTGCAACCTTGAACTGAGTCGAGGAGGTCGTCCACCAGCGGAAGAGGAAAGCGGTTCTTCTTGGTGATGGAGTTAAGACCTCTGAAATCGACACAAAGTCGTATTTCACCGGTCTTTTTGCATGTGAATAGTACAGGGGCGCCGGCGGATGAGGTAGATGGTCTAATGTGTCCTCGTTTGAGATTCGTGTGAACGTATTCAGCTACTGCCTCTCGTTCTTGAGGGGTGAGCTTATACATGGGTCCGAATGGAGGCATGGTTCCTTCCTCTAATTCGATGTCAATGTCATATGGCCGGTGGTCCGGTAGCTTTTCAAATTCTTGAGGATTGAAGACCGTGTCCGCAAAGTCCGTGTACTTGCTCGGTATGTGTTTCAGGTAATCGTCTTCTGGGACCTGATCGGGAGGTTCGGGCAGCGGAGCCTGCGGAGTTGTTCCATCAGGCTCGGAATTTGTTAAATAGGAGTTAATATATGTCGGGGTAGTGTTATCGAAGAACCGGAGCAGATGCACAGAATTCGGATCGTTCCTGGTGATATGTTTGAATTTGCGCTGGCTGATGATTTTGACATTCGGCGACGAGTTTGGGGGTGTGAGAAAATCTGTAGCAGCGGGAAACTTGTCATGCACTGAGAAGCTGGACAGGTTTAATTGTGCTAGGGTGGACAAGAACATGGTGTGTGGCTTAGGGCGTAGTGGTAAGGTTCGTAAACCAACCTTAGGGATCGTATTGGGAAACTTAGATGTGATCCAGATACTAGGTGATGCACCGGAGAGACCAAGGCCTTCGACGTGCAATGTTCTGATGGTGCTGAGGTTCGGAGTGCGCAGAGGACCAAAGCCCTTTGCGTATACCGTGATAGGAGAGATGACATCACAGCATTTGAACGTGAGAGATGAGTCTGCCCAGTCAATGCTTGGGTTGTGACGTCGCAGCCAATCGAGGCCTAATATAATTGGGTAGTTGACGGATACTACCGCGAGAGATATGTGTTCTAGGTGAGAAGAAATGGAAAGTTGGGTGGTGACGTCTTGGGTGATCAATCCAGACGCTATGGGACGGTCGTCTATGGCCGTAATTGGACTAGGAACATCTCTCTGCCTGCGAGGGATTGCGTGCCTGAGAGAGAACTTGTCGGATATGCAAGAATTTGTTGCGCCACAATCGACCAATGCATAAGTGGAAACAGATTTATTAGGGAGGCATAGTCTGACAGAGATAACAAAATGTTGAGATGAAAAGTGTATAGCGTGGATGAAAACGGGAGCGATTGTATTAGTGAGGGAGTAAGTGCTGTCAGTATGGCGGGTATAGGTAGCATCCAGTTTGCTAGAACGAGTCCTGTCGTTCACCGAATGCTCTGGGACTTGGGAACATTCGGTTAAGCTTTTCCCGAGAAAGCAGCTTTCTGCTTCTCAAGATATGCTCTCTTGGCCTTCTCGGACATGTTCGGGCATTCTTTGACTTGGTGAGAGTTTCCTCCGCAATACATGCAGAGGCCTTTCTCTCTACGGCGCTCTCGTTCGGCTTTTGTGAGTGGTCCTCGAGGTTTGGAGACTTTAGTGGCGTCGATTTCCATTGGTTCACCGGACGAGGTCGTGGTCGTAGGGATGGAAGGAGTGTTACTGGGTTCTGTGTCATTGGAAGGTTTGGGTTTGCCGTTCGGTTTGTGATCCTTCTTCTTTTCTCGGTCTCGTTCGTGAATCCGATCGTCGATCTCGGTGATGAAGTCGCAGTATTCTTTGAATTTGGTTGGTCGAGTGGTTTTTGGAACAAAGGTGATGGCATCCTTAACGGATGTCTTAAGGTGTCGGTATAGCATGTGAATTTTCGAGGTGTCGGTGAGGTCGAGGTGGATAACCCACTCGTTGAACCAGGCAATGTATTGGGCTGCTGATCCAGTTTGATATAGATCATCGAGTTTACTCTGGGCGGTAGCGACTATGTTCGAGTCTCCGAAATGCTTCTTGAAACTCTCTGCGAATTTTGCGAAGTCATCAAGGAGTGTCCTGTTGTTCAGCTCGACGGAGTTGTACCATTCCTTTAGTGCTCCGGAGCTGAGGTAAGTGGAGAAGTACAGGCATTTGTCATGATCGGACACCAGGGAGCGGCGTGAGAGCTGGATCGTGTTCTTGATGTCCTGGAGGAATTGGGTGACAGAGGAAGCCTTTCCATCAAAAATCTTTGGCTCTTTGAATTTAGGGACACCCTTCGGTCCGTCGTCTGGGGCTCGAAGTTGAGTAAGGTGGGTGGCTATAGCGTTCAAGGACTGAAGCGTTGCTCCTTCTCTTTGCTGCATGGACCCGAGGGAGGCACCGATTTGGCTGACGGTCTGGTAGATACCATACAAGTCAGTCCATGTTACTGTTGGGGGATCTGGGTGTTCTTCAGTCGGGATCCATCCGGGAGGAGCGAATTGGGACTGCTGTTGATTGGTGCCATCAAAATTACCGGGAACAGACATGATCGCGAGAGGGAATTAATGGATATGGGGAAATTTGAATTGTGGAGGTTTGGGACGGAGGGAAAAGGATTAAGTGACGGAATGTCGGGGATAACGGGGCAACAAGAGTACGAGGCTGTGTTTGGAAGTCGAATCAAACTGTGAGGGTCGGACCGGTCCGCGAGACGGTAAAGGGTTCAGGCCTCTGCTAAGGGCTGAAGACGAGGTTACGAGGTTCATTGAGAGGAACTGGAGTAAGGAGTTGATTCGACTGAAGAATAAGGTATTTACAAGTCTTCTTAAATACTCATACTGTAGTTAAGATATCAAATGTGAGTGAAACGAGTATGGAATAGGATGAGTACGAGTGAAATAAATATTAGCGGAAGGTGCGCGGGTGATGTGGATAAAGAAGGGATAAGAACGGATAAAGGGAGTTAGGGATATGATACTTGTGTGCTTTGGATGTGTAATTAGATGGAGCCCGGATCGTGACAATCTGATCTGCTAGGAGCCCTAAAACTGAGTTAGACTTTTGGAGGTTATCTTTTTGGGTAGTTTTCCACTAGTCTTATCTTAGACAAAGTAGCAGGGTGTATCTATGTATGTACATGTACAGTACCAGTTAGAGAAATAGAATAAGCAACTATGATACACTGTGTACAAGGTGTTCTTTTTATGCTATTAATACAAAGGAAATACACTCAGTTTGTGTTGTGAGCCGTATTCCTGTCCCTTGGCAACACTGAGTGCCTCATCATACAGTTAGGTGCAAGTCAGTGAAATGAAAGGTGGGCACATACTGTTTGAATTCTAACCATGACCTTTCCCCATGCGCAGAGAAGTTGCCTTGTCATCCGGCTTGTATTGAGAGCATTCGAATTTTCCAGATCAAACAGTACACATAGTCCAGCAGAGGCGGCGCATCCTAGATCACTACTGCGAGCATGAAGAGGGATGCATTTTGGAGCATTTTGACAGTTCAGAATGTTGGGGGCGTTAGCCGTGGCTGCAACTCTGAATGCATTGACTTTTCACTCGCATTCTTGTCGAGTTTGGCTGAAAACTTTTGTTGAACAAGTTAGTATCGAGCTCAGATCGCCACACACCAATGCCCAGTCAAGACCTTTTGAAGTCAAATCTCTTGCCTACTCAGTGCCTACTCCAGCGCTCCATCGTAGCGGTAAGGGTTTTTTTTTGGACGGCCAAATCATAGGGAGTGTTAAGAGATATGTGAGGAAGAGGTTCCAATTTGTAGGTTTATCACGGATGGAGAGTGCACAAGAAGAGAAGAGTTGCCAGGTCGAGTTGCGGCAATTTTCCATAACCAAGGTCAAGATCATCGATACCTCACACAATGAATCCCCTGAGCTCTACGGGACTATATGGCGACTGAAACGTACAAATATATTTGGGATTACATTCACATACAACAAAAGCATTTGACAACAAACCTGCCACAGCTAGCATCTGAATACTATGTCCTGCTCTCGTAAACGTACCGCCTCTGCTACACAAAATACCGAGCAAGAGAAACATCCGAAAAATGCCAACGCGTTATCAGGAAGGAAGACGCCGAGTCTGCGAGTGAGACAGTGGTAGACCTGAGCTCGAGTAAAGCAGAGCTGTGGAAAACGAAACTCGTCGCGTCGGCGCCTCAAGTAGCGCTACAGTCGTACTATCACCCAAACGAACAGCATTCCATCAGACCTGATGCCCACGACGTGTAGAATGCTGCCACAGTGCCTCATGTTCCCCGCAACCCAGCTTGCTCCTCAACCACCATCCTTACACTCTTCACTCGACCACATCCGACGCTGGAAATGAGTTTCAGCAATTCCTCAGGATTCCCCTTCAGCGGCGAAAACTATACACTCAACCACGTCCAAGGGAATCAAGTTCACCACACCAACCAGACGATATCTGGGGGAATGATTCATATGCATAACCAAAACACAACTCAAGTCACCGAACGTACCAGATATGACGAGGTAATTGCATTTGCAGATCTGATCGCGCCGAATGCTCACTGAGGATTGCCAGTTCGACGTTATCAAAACTGGTAATGTAATTGGCATGAAGGATCTGGGATCTGTGGACCTCTCAGAGTGGGATTTGCATTGGCAGAACGGGAAAATATTTCGGCAACGACACAAACCCACTCGAAAAACAATCTCTACTGTCCAAGTTCATCCCAACCAACAATCCAAATTCACTGCGATCACATACGAAGGCGAAGGTGCGCAAGAGGCTTGGGAGGATGATTTCAAGCGATTTTCGCATGCTAGGTTTATTGCCATCTCCCTCGAAATGATACTTTTGCTAATCAGTGGACAGTCGGACGGGCTCTTTTCAACTCTTTGGTATCAATCGATCAGATATCCCAATGCTGATCTTTCACCACGGTGCGTACCTCCAACCTTCTTCCACCAACAGCATATTCCGAAACCAGAACACATAGAATTGATCCCAGTGGCCCATTTCTACACGAAGACACTTTGGATGAACGTATACATTTATTACTTGAGCGTCAGTCCCGCTTCCAAATTTCAAATACCGCTCAGAAACTGAAATGTTGCAGACGAAAAGGGGGTGTCATTGGAAGGATTTATGGTTGAATACCAGCAGCGGCGTTGTTTGCAAGAGCCCCACTGGACCTCGTTTCACTGCTTGGGCTTTTGTTACAGACGCATCAGCCATTCAAACTCTTCCTTCATCATTGGACATGCTGGAAGAAGAAACGTCTGTCGCATTCTTCAGCAAACTTGAATCAAATGTGGACAGCGGCATTTTAGAATGTGCACGATGGTTTCAAAAAATCACCTATCTCGACGACTTGTTCCCAAATACGACGGAAGACCATCAACACGAGGACAACAACCATCCCCACTGGTCGACCAACTACCCCTACCTCAGACCCCTCTGGCGTTGGCGAAATCTGCCCCACCATCTTCCGTCCAATATCATCAGCGGGCTATGTTTCGATACGGTCTACTCGCCTTCGCTGGAGCCCGTTGTGAGGTGGCCGCCAGAAGCACGTGGGCTATGGAAGTGGCGGAATGTGGATGGGCTTGCGGAGGAGACACGGATTGATGGTGGATTGACGCGGTGAGTATGGACTTGGCTCCTCTGCAATTCGAGCTCATTTCCACAGTTTCAAGTTGATTGGTCAAGGGGGGAAAGTTCGTCTCAAGTTTGTATTTGATCGGGAAACATTTTGGAAAGACTGGTTCACACAATCCTCCTGTGTGTTTGATCTTCTCAAGACGACGGGCCATCAGGAAAGCTTTTGTAGGTGTCTTGTCTCCTTTGAGCATGCGAAGAACGCTCATCATCTTTTGTGTTAATAGTTGTGGTTGATCCACCTGTCTCGTTGGAGCTGCGATCTACCCGACGCGAATACGAAGCATACAACGGACCCCTGGCCTCTTCCGATCCCTGCGATGCTGTTGAAGAAACGCGACCCATCTACCTCTTCCTCTATCCTCCCCCAATGACCATATCAGAACTCATATCATGGGTAGATGGACGCATCCTTTCCTGGTCCTTTGATGAGGATGGTCGGTCGAGGATACCAGAAGAGGAGTGGGCACGATGGGGCATTCCGATACTCACCCCATACGCTGATTCTTGTATTCTCCTATACTCGTGGCCCACCCACATCTACTCTGCCCTCCGCAACTGGCAAATTGCCCGAGGCTTCGATCCCAGCACGGCCGATTGGGTACGAGAATGCGGTTACCCAGAATATGAGATTATCGGGGCAAAGAAAGATGGTCGATTCAAGGAAATCCCTGAACAGCCAGGTGTGTTCCTGTCCATTAACGCGACTCAGGATGAATACTGACAACATACTTGTTGCAGAGAAGTCTGGGTGGAGCTTGTCCAGATTATGGACTGCGATCCCGGGGTTAGATATCAGTGCTTGTGCTTGCTAATAAATGTCGAGGATATGATTGAACAGTCAGCTCTTTTATTCTGTTGATTTATGTACATTTGGGCATCTGTATATCTTATGAACATGAAATGCGTTAGTGCATACTCAACAAAAGCAGGTGTTGCATCCTATCACAATCGATGCCTACTCACGGCACTCTCCAACCAAGCCCCCAAGCTGTCATTTACCTCAGCAGGTTTATGCAATTGTACCCAATGATTCGCCTGGAACTCCTTCACAGTCAGATTAGAACAAAGTTTCTGAGTAGCAGGGATAGCGAGAGCAGCGAGGGCGACATAGTCTTCCAAGGCAGCACCAAAGAATGCAGGTATAGACGTTGAGATATTTTGCGCTGGGACGCCTACCATATCCGAAGCGGGTTATTTACAAGAAGGAAATTATTCAAGAAAGGGAACAACGCACCCTTATCGTCTTCAGGTCCAATACCCGAGATCATAACCTTGTACCAGCACAACGGCGCAGCTAGCCCGCCTTTGCGAAGCTCGTTAGATTGGAATTGGAATTCCTGATGCGGTTTCTCAGTTAGCCTCCGTCGACCGACACAAGAATTGAGACATAGAGCGCACCTCTGCAGGCATCCACGAAGGCGGTGGAGCAGATGGTCTTTCCTTCGACGTGAGATATGCTTTATGTGCGCCGAGAGGAATGAGGTCAGTGATCCACTGTTTGGGGTTCTCGGGATAGACGATGTTCATGAACTTCTCAAACTGTTTGAGCTCACGTCAACAATACATTCTGTGGATGAGGGAAAAGAACACACGTTATCCTCAATTATCTTGTCTGCACCTTCCTCAGCGAAGAAACCCCAGTACCCGAGTAACTCGTATCCCACTTTCTCTTTGGTCATCTTGTTGACCGCATCCCAGTCAAAATCAGCCGAGGGTGCTTGATAACTAACAGCGAGGATGCCGAAAGCAATAACGCGTTCGGGGCTGTACTGAACAATGCGAGAAGTTATTCTTGAGCCCCTAGTGTATCGGCAGGAGATGAATTTGTGAGCGAATGTGAGTGATCTGGAGAACATACCAGTCATGTCCAATGAAAACCGCCTTCTCTACTTTCTCAGTATCCAAGATATCGAGTATATCCTTGACAATGAGGCTAGACTTGTACTCTGCTGGGTTGGTGGGCTTTGCTGTACCGCCGTATCCAAGCATATCAGGAACGATGATGCCGTAGCCTTTTGGTTTGAAGTAGGCTACCTTTGGGAAACGTCGGTACGAATTGGTCGATGAGGATAACAAGATGTGCGTACCTGGTACCGCCAGTCATACGATGTCGAAGGGAACCCATGAACAAAAACAAGGACTGGTTTTCCGTCAGTAGGCGGAGAAAAATAGTAGTGGTAGCTGAGGCCACGGGTAGTGGTGATGTCTTTGTAGGCGGAGGGATCCATGATAGCAGATAGTAAGAGGTGGATGAATGACCCGGCCTTCGAAACCGGCCTTATAAAGAAGCCGAAGTATGCAAAATGGGGTGAAGAGCATCTCGAACATCTAGATGCAGTGCTTGTAGAGTGGGAACTAGTATCGATGGATCGCGCTGATATACCGGGAGATCAAAAGCCGGGCAAGACCCATCCCACCATAAGAGAAGAACGGGGCAAGTTGTCGTGAGCTGTATTCCTGTCCGTCCGCGACACCAAGTGCCTCATTGTAAGATTCGAATTAGTGACACAGAAGATGGGCACGTACCGGTCGAGTTCTGACCGNAGGTGGGTGGGAAGTAATAAACGTACAGGACGTCGTTTATATATGAATCACCTGGTCCACTCTCATGAATCTGACTCATTGAAGGGATTCTTGATGTATTAAAATTTGGTAGCCGGTACTGAAGGCCAGACCTTGATGGATTATAAACCTCGCATCTCGCACGTCTTGCAACGAGTAATCAGCAGAAGAAGTACAAGGCTGGAGCGCAAAGAGCGCAAACCATTGACTGTGTCGGCAAGTAGTATCTAAGAGATCGTACATGAACGCAACGTTTGCGGAAACGGGGATATATAGAGCCTTTCGCGGCCCTGAACCGAATCAGATTTGTAAGATGGGAACATTCACATGTGAACTGTGTAGCGTACTAGCGGAGAACTACTGATCAAGTTTATTATTGTAGAATCTCTATACATTCGTGAATGTGGTAGTAACGAGAATAGCACGATAGTGAGCTGGTCGCTTGTGCTGTGCGAGAAATAATTTCCTGCATCCCCTCTACCTTTCCCTTCAACGGTGCTCACGATGCATTTGATGTATATGCTAGACGAAAACGGTAACAGAGTATATACTCTCAAGGTATGTCCCCATTAGTTGCCATTTTTACCTTTTTTCTGACTCTCCACGTAGAAGATAACTGATGCCGGCAAAATTACAAAATCTGCTCATCCTGGTCAGCACCACTTCAGCCTGTGTTCAAGTTGTCTTCCTGATACGCGGTATGCAGCACGCTTCTCGCCAGATGACAAGTTCTCNAGTACGAAGAACGTCGAGAAGGGAAGATGAGTATAAATATGAAAGTATGCACCCTGGGACTTGAATCACAGAAGGCTCATCGTTGGACTTCTTTTCTCAGGTCGTGTCGGATGAGCGAGGGTACACTGGAGCGACGACGAATAATGCATCGGGCGTTTCTCGGTCCTTTTCTCCTTGTTACTGAACTACCTTTATTTTCTTCTCACAACGCCGAGGGTGATTCAGACTATCAGAACTTATCGCGGCCGTCGACAGGCGTTGTGCGATACAATTCTTGGCCGAATCGCGAGGTGCTAGCAAGGGGGGTGCCGAAGCAAACCAGAAGTCGGCAGGATTCTGAGACAAAGAGTACTGTCAAGATACCTTGAACAGACTACATCAAACACAATGACTTCTTGCTTGTGTTCAACCAGACATGCATCCAGTAAGAGCCAGCAGGGAACTTAAAGATGGTGATGAAAGTTCAAGACGCGATCAAAGACGCGAGCGCCGCGCGAGTGATAGTTACAGTAACGCACTGCTATGGACTCATAGTAGACCATTTAAGAGTCCTCATTCGTGCGAGACGAGTCTACATAGATACAGAAATGCACATAAACCAATAAAATAAAAATGTTCAATCGTTCAATTACAGACAACTATCATCAGCAAGGGAAAGCACCGATATCTGATCCAGCGAATGCACTCCATAACCAGCTCCATCGAAAACTGTCTGCGACAAAAATGTCAGTGTTCATCTCGGGTTGCAGTAATGGCCAAGAACACACCTGGCTGTTTCCTGATGATCTCAGATTTTGGATAGCCCATGTATTGCGCCCAATTGGCAGTGTTAGGGTCAAAGCCTCGGGCAATTTGCCCGTTTGCAGAGGGCAGGGTAGATATGGATGGGCCAACATGTAACAGTCTTTAGTTGTGCCTCTATCCAGCGCTTTATGTTCCCCGTGATACGCTTCTCTTCGTCTGGAAGCCGACAATGTGTGAGCAACGTGTAAGAAAGAACGAGTGTCGGAAGTACACGTACCGGCAACGGACAAGGTGACTCCGACGTAGACATCTAGCTACGAGTCGAGGTGGGCGATTCTCTCTAAGCACGAGTTCCAACCGTGGCGTAGAATCTCCTAGGGAAAGGCTGGATGGGAGTCTTGACATGAGACGAGACTGAATACGGGTATGAGCGACACGANACGGTGCTGTACATTTCAATACGCGTATTGACACTCGTTCGACGCCAAACTCGTTCTCTGAGATTCTTTCATTAGATGTACATGTATACCACTGAGATTAGCATCGTTGCTCACTAGTGCACCCAAAATAGAAATCGCCAAATGAGCCTCCAGCCAGAAGCAAAGCCCATGCTCTGTGCCGAAGGATCCGTCGTCTTCAAGAATTGCAGTTCGAGGAAACCGGAGCAGATGGTGATCGAGTGTCGTTCTCGGGGGCGAAAACAGACATGCTTCCGGTTACATGTGTCTTTGCTACAGTGATGCGGCACTAAGTCACAATGGGCTACGGTCAAGTCAGTGGTCAGTACGAGGGATGCGGTGTACATGTTGGGGGCGTACCCATTCAGACCGGTGTGTGTATTACCGAATAGTTCCGTGGTTGCAAGATTCNGATCAGTGAGTGACTCATTCGCGACCCTTTGCATTAATGTGCTAACGACACTGATAGGGCACCCCGGAGTTTATGTCTTTTTATCTTCAGACTGCCATGGAACGATCAGATGACCAATACCTGCAGTCTCCAGTGGACGATCTTCACTCTTTTTTTTGGGTCACCCTATGGGCGGTGATGTTCAATGGACTGAACTGTACACGATCCACAACAGAAAAGTTTTGGCAAGGCCAATTGGTCAATTCTGCTGCTTCCAAGGCTTCAGTCGTCCTCGAACTTCATCCATCTCCTCGATCTACTGGAAACAGTCCCATTACAGAGCAAATGAAACCCCTTCTGATCGAGTGGTACGATGCTATGCAGAAACTAAACAATGATTGGAGTGTAGTTTCTAGGCTACCTGATGGCATTGAAGCCAGGGAGTGGTATCTTCCACACTTTCATCACTTTGCCTTCCGTGGAGTAGTTGAGACATTGCAGCTGATGCTGAAACATCATTCAATATTGTCAAAATACCCACCATTTCCTTCAACCTGATATACATTCTTTCCTCTTACTTCCAGTTGTCATAAAGTTTAATGGAAGGCTGTTTGTTTTGGGCAGTAGTAGTACTTGAGGTGCTGGCAAGTGTTTTTCCATAAGAGAAAGTGTTTGATGTGCAGATTACTACATTAGATGATCAGTGTAGCTTTCTATAAATGGCATTTTGGTGACAAGAGAGTAGTAGGTCTTCATGGATAGTGAAAGACTTTGGGTATGTTCTCACAAGCACTTGAGTCTCTCTACCTCTACCATGATTTTCCTTCCATAGCTCTCTGGCCACTATCAGAATGCCCCAAGGTATTGGTAAATACTGCAAAAACCAACTATCAGAGAGAACTCAAACTTTATTGAATGTGTCATCTCTGCAAAGGCCTCAATGCTTCATTGGTCCTGATGCTTCCCAAGCAAGACAATAGTAGTGTTGTCTCAATCAACCATTCTCTCCTACTGCTATTTCATAGATGGGTTTAACCAGAAGTACTGCATCACATGGAATTCAGATATGGATGGATCTGGGACAGAGAGGGCAGACAATATGTTGTTCAAGCAGAGTTGTCATTCCATACATCCACAGGTAAGTGAAGATCTACAGATAGCAACAAACCTGGCACACAAAAATTGCTTGAAATCTTTCTCTCAAGCTTCTTGTGCACCCTCACCTTCATATGTTATTGCAGTGAACTTGTATTGTCAATCAGGATGGATCTGATGGTGGAGAACATTTTTCTCAAGCAGATCTGTGCTGTCAACAGACCCATTTCCTATTTTTCCAATTCTGATTCCAATCTGAAAGGATGACAGATTCTAGCTCCTTCATGCTGATGATGTGACTATGTTTTATATTCTTAAACTGCAAATTGAAGTCAGTGGTGGGAATCTCAGAATCCATACAACTTGGACTCATCTCACTGAATATTGTGCACTTGTTGACTCTTGTGTCATTTCCATGCATATCAACTACTCTTGCAGTTATTGTTGTGTTGTAGTAGTTGTTGACTTGATTACCATGGGCATAGTTGAGCATACTTTGACCTCTGATAGAAACTTGTGAGTTGTGGATACTCATCCCTTGGATATAGTCAAATGAAGGGTGTAAGAATGGTAGTTAAAGAGCAAGCTGAGTTGTGGGGAACACAAGGCATTGTCATCATGTTATGGGCATGGAGTTTGATGGAATGCTGTTCATTGGGCACCAGTGAATATGACAAGGTGAAGCATTCAAGGTCTGAACTGGTACATGTCATGATCCAGGTTCCATCCTTCTTCTTAGAAACTTCTTTCCTTCATTTTCACACTTGTTTCTTTTATCTTGACTCTTACAAATTTCAGTTATAGTTACAGATCATACAAACTAGTATTTAAGAGCTATGTAAACTTGTATAGACCTCATCACACAAAATAACAAATTGGTACATCCAGTTATGTAAGGAATTAAGGACCAAAACTCACCTGTGTCTAGTATTAGATAGATAGAACCCTAGTCAAACTGGTAATGATTAGTTTTGAAAGATGTAACTTCTGTGAGATTAGTACTTACTAGTTATGAAGTCACCTTTGTGTCCCAGGTATTAGAACTGATAAGACACCAGGAACAGGCTTTACCTAGTGTCAGATCAGACTGATTCTGTGTGGAAATTAGGTGCACCTCATTGCACCTCTCCTCTGCCCTCCATTGCACCTCTCTCACATTGCCTCAGACTTCCAAGTCTTCTGTGGGCTGCCTGCCAGTGATCACTTCTAGTGATAGTGACTCATTACTAGCCCCTCAACTTCAACCATCAATTACACAACTCTTTGTCATCATACCTGTTAATACTACTTGATTGTGCTACACAAAAGAGCTGATCTGTTGATCAGATTCTACTTTTCTATTGTCTATGTGTATGTGCATGGTCTTGTGCAGAGTGTGGTTCAGTGTGCCTAGAGTTACTGCACTTAGACTCTTATTTGATTATATTGCTCTGAATAAGCATGTGTTTTTTTATTGACATAGAGACTATGAAGATATATTTGTTTAATAATTTATTTTTATTGTGTGTTTTCTGGTTTATACTGACTTCTAAAGCATCAAGGTAGTATGGAAATTGTTATAGCTTCTGCCAGACTGAGGTGGTGAAACAGAGGTACTATTTTATTAAAATACGAGGATTACAATCATTTGTGAATGTGACTTAGTAATGGACATTTGTTCCTCATATGAATGTCAACACAGTGAAATAATAAGCAGAAAAGGCAGTATGTCTGGGAGGTGTGCTGTACTGTGCAGCCTCGCATTGGAGCTGTGCCTTATCTGGTGGATTCATTTGTGAGGAGATGGGGCTTGAATGAGAGCACAAAAAGTGAATGCAAAGGTGATATATATTCAAGTTGAGCTAGAAATGCCATTTTAGAGCACTGAATAGTGACAGGACTGAATAGAGAACATGCAGGACTATGAAGCACTGTGAATACATTGGAGAAGGCAAAAAGGTGAGAGATATAGAAGGACTGGGCTTGATAGAGGAACATGAATGAAAGCTAGGTTGACATGAAAGGCAGTAAGAAAGAAATGCCAAATGGAACATGTGTTTTGGACAATTGAAAAGGTGTACATGAGGTGTGATGACCATTCTACAAGATTTGTTCTGAATATTATCCACATCTTCTAGCTCCTGGAATATATTGTTACCTGCAAGCTGGAAGACTAGAATCTGGCCAATACAAGTTCCCACTATCCTATTTCTTGTTGTCTCATTTCTTCCCTCTATCTGACAATATGACTGTGGCAGGCAGATTACTCTTGACATACACTGAGGATTGGGCTTTCTTGAGAAGTCATTAGACAAGCTGCAGTATCTAGACCCAGCAAGCAAGGATAAAAATTGATGTTAAGGTGGTGGATTCAGTGCCAAAAATTGTATAGTGACATATTGCAATACTGACAGACACATGTTATCACCCACCAGTGACCAGACCTGATTTTGGCACAGAGAAATTAAAGCTGAAACAGTAACTGAAACCGAAATATAAATAGTAGATTTATGGGTCCAAATATGATGGGTCTTTGGCTGCTAAATTCATGACTAGGCCCAAGGAAGAATCTCCAGCAGAAGAAACAGTAATTAGTGCCACGGTCCCAGTACAGATGGTGACGGCCAAAAAGGAAATTAAGGCAGCATTGCTGAGAGCTTTTGATGGGAGCCGAAAGGATGCAAAGAAATTCCTCAGGGAAGTGATGCTGTACATCGCTCTCAATTCAAAAGCATTCACCACCGATCAATCAAAGAAACTTTTCCTCCTCTCCTATATGACAGATGGACCAGGGGAATTCTGGAAGAACGATAAAACAGATCTTCTGCTCACGTTTGACCTGGAAGCAGAGAAGGTCCTGTGGGTAGATTTCATAAAGGATTTTGAGACATCCTTTGAACCCCTTGATACTGCCTTGGAAGCCCAGCTAAAGCTTCGAGATCTGAAGATGAAGGAGAGAGCCGATGAATATACATACCAGTTTTCCTATTTGGCCAAACAAACCAGATACAATGACGCCGCACAGATTGTAGCATTCAAACGAGGACTACCGAAGAGTTTAGTCCTGAAGATTATGACCAGGCCTGAAGGAGCCCCGACCAACATTAAGAACTGGATGAATGCAGCAATTCTCTTTGATGAAAGCTACAAACAGGCTATGGAATATGGAAGAACGTGGGACAACAACAACAGGAGAAAGCCAAAACAGAACTTCCAAAAGAAGGAAGAAGTCGCCATTAAACAAATTTCAGAAATGGACTAGAAGGAATACATGGCGAAGGGACTATGTTTTCGATGTGGCTGAACAGGACATTGGATCAGAGATTGCCCAGATAGTCAAAAGAAGGACGAGAAGAAGAAGGAAGAACCAAAGAAGTTGACTAGGGAGGAACGATATGCCAAGATTAAAGCATTGGTGAATGATCAACCGGAGGAAGAAAAGAACTCTCTGATCGACCTCATGGAACTAGAGGGTTTTTAAAATGGCGGAAGAGGACAATGTCTCCACCACCTATAACAATTTCACACTTTGTACTAGCTAAGATGGATTGGAATTCTATGCACATTCCTCTGCAGTACAAAGTGGGAACTGAAATCATCGAAACACAAGCCCTATTAGACTCAGGAGCCGGAGGAAGGTTCATCAGTATGGGTTTAGCCAGAAGGTTGGGGAAGAAGTGGATTCAACTTCCCCGAGAAGATCAAGGTGTTCAATGTTAATGGAACTCTGAACAAGACTGCTTGGATATCTCACATGGTGGAGCTCAAATTCAGAATAGCAGGAAAGGATTTTAGAGAGAACTTTATGATATCAGGGATCAGAGATGAGAGCATAATTTTAGGACTCCCATGGCTCCGGTACCACAACCCTCAAATTGATTGGGAAATGGGAGAAGTGAAGTTCACACCAAAACGAAGGATACATATCAGAAGGTTCAAGGGTGTTCTCGATAGTGTTCCTGCAGAGGTATTGATTGGAGCAAAAATCACTGCCTCCCAAGAATTGGCCCATCAGCAACAAGAGGTTAAGAGGGAGATAGACGACCTAATTCTCTCCTATCTCCAGGGTTATCGAGATCGCTTCGAAAAGAAAAAAGCGGACTGGTTTCCACCCTCCCGGTCTTATGATCAGGCCATTGAATTAAAACCAGACTTCGTACCTCGGAATTGCAAGCTTTACCCTTTAAGTCCATACGAGCAAAAAGAGCAAGACAAATTCCTGGAAGAGAATCTATGAAAGGGATACATTCGAAAGTCCAAATCTCCGATGGCTTCTCTGTTCTTTTTTGTAGCAAAGAAGGAGAAGGGAGCACTGAGACCAACACAGGATTACAGGGAGCTTAACAAAGGGACAATCAAGAATGCCTACCCCCTTCCCTTGATATTGGATCTCCTTGACAAACTAAAAGGAGCGGAGATTTTTACGAAACTAGACCTCAGGAACGGATATAACAATGTACAGATTAAAGACGGAGATCAATGGAAGGCAGCCTTCAAAACAAACTGGGGTCTATTTGAGCTAACGGTTATGTTCTTCGGGCTCAGTAACTCACCAGCGACATTCCAAGCTTTCATGAATGACATCCTCTCTGACTTCATCGATGAGGGATGGTGCGTTGTTTACATAGATGATATCCTCCTGTTCTCAAAGGACCGAACTACTAATGTGCCACATCAGAAAGCATGATCTATACTTTAAACTGGAGAAATGTGAATTCGATGTATGACAGGTCGTGTTCCTGAGAATGGTAATCAGGCCAAATTACGTAGCCATGGACCCAGTGAAGCTAGCAGGAATAGTGGAATGGGAACCACCAAGGACAGTTAAGGGAGTACAAGCCTTCCTAGGGTTCAGAAACTTTTATCGGAAATTCATTGGGAAATATGCACAGTTGGCAAGACCACTTCACGATCTCACATGGAAATCACAGAAATTCGAATGGACTCCAGCATGCCAGATTGCGTTCGACCTCCTTAAAAGGAAATTCCTTTCAGAACTCGTGCTTCTGATGCCAGACTCTGCCAAACCTTTCGTTATAGAGGCAGACACATTGAAATGGGCAACTGGAGCAGTGCTCCGACAGCAAGGACCGGATGGAGAATGGCACCCCTGTGGATACCTATCAAAGTCATTCTCACCGACAGAACGGAACTATGAAATCTATGACTGAGAATTGTTGGCCATAACAAGAGCCTTGATGGAATGGCAACATTATTTAATAGAAGGGAAATACAAGGTAGTTGTTCTATCTGATCACAAAAATCTTACATATTTCTGCGTGGCACAAAAACTCAATCGAAAGCAAGCGTGATGGAGCCTACTATTGTCAGAATTTGACCTCAGTCTTGTGCATATGCCTGGAACATCAATGACGCAGGCTGATGCCCTTTCACAGCGAAATCATGAAGGACATGAGGAGGATAACGACAATGATGATGTTATACTCCTGCCTGACCATCTCTTCATCAAGGGAATCAACCTCAAGTTAGGAGCTGAGATCACAGAGCGATTGGGTCCAGACAACTTTCATAAGTTGGCTTTGGAGCAGCTATTGCAACAAGGTGTGCCGCCAATAAAATCTGTGCTCTCAGATTGGGAAATTCGCGATGGATTACTGTTTTTTAAGGACCGAATCTATGTACCAGACGACATAGAGCTACACCGAAGGGTGGTCCAGATGATACATGAAACACCCAGGGTAGGACACCCAGGACAATGGAACACGCTCGAACAGGTTCAAAGAGACTTCTGGTGGCCAGGAATGGCTAAATTTGTTAAAAGTTTCATTGACGGATGCATACCATGTCAACAATCTAAAGTCAACACTCATTCAACGAGAACACCCATTCAATCACTCCAACACAAACTGAACTCCCACCCTTTTCAGATGTGTACTATGGATTTAATCATGGACCTCCCCGAATGCGATGGAATGGATTCTATTTTGGTCATGGTGAACCACTCCTCTACGAAGGGGGTAATTTTTACACCATGCATAAAGAAATCAG